>CAWUFW010009912.1:0-742380 GCA_963921515.1 Calotriton arnoldi | reverse complement strand
ACAGGGGATGGACTTTACAGTGGAACATAGGCCTGGGAGTAACCATGCGAATGCAGATGGACTCTCTAGGTATTTCCACTTAGAACATGAAGACTTAACTGGGCAAGGTTAGTTTAATGTCCCTACGTTTGGGGGGGTTGTGTAGGAGAGTAGGATCTGCTTCACAGGGGTACCCCCACTTTTTGCTGATACTTCACTGGTTTTCGACATTAGTCTGGCTGGGGCCCTGCTATTCAGAACCCCAGCCTAGCTGTTTCCTCTTTAAAGGGTCTCCATGTGCCTTAGGCACATCACTGATTGGGATCTGGAGTGCCCTTGTAAGTCCCTAGTATATGGTATACTATGTACCAAGGGCATAGGTACCTCAGAGGCCTGCCAGGGGCTGCAGCATGTATTATGCCACCCCTGGTAGGCCATCCAAACTGACACCACAGGTCTGCTACTGCAGCCTGGGTAAGGTGGTGCATGCACCCCTTGCTGTGGTATAGGTTACCTATATCACTAAAAGCATACACACATATAAACCTATAAGTCACTCCTAAGGCAGGCCTTATCAATCCTAAAGGCAGAGTGCATGGTTCTTATGTGAGAGGGTGCCCCCTGCATGAGCAGGGCCCCTCTGCAGCGTTCGGAGACCATCTCTGATGCTGTTTGTAGTGCAGCCTGACCATATACTCTTAAACGCATTATATCCTCGCGGTAAAATGCTAACTATGGAATGGCTGCACCTAAACATGTCGTGTTTGGTGTCAAACATCTTGGAATACTACCCCCACGCCAATCCTGGCGGCGGGGGTAGCATTCCACCCTTCTAGAGGGAAAGGCATGTTAACTCTGACGAGTCCGGTAACTTCTTTCCAGAGCCCTGGCATCACAAAATGGATGCTGCTGCCACAGACACGAGTCTGGCCTCCTGCTGCTGGACGAAACTCCGGCAGGGAGGCCTGGACAATAGGTTTCCTGTCCCAGGGAGGTGTGACCACCTCCCAGACAGGACAATGTGTATTGGGGCTGGGCGGGAGCACTTTCGGGTGCTTTGAAGTCCTGCACTGGGGGCACATTTGGTGTCCCTGTGCATACCCCAGTTCAAACCGGATCAGGGGCTTGCAGCCCCTGCTTTGGCGCGAACTGGACAAAGGAAAGGGGTGTAGCCACCCCTCTGCCCTGACCCACCCATAGAGTGGGGCCACAGAGTAGTCCATCCCCTATTTTTGGAATAAAGGTAGGAACCCAGTCCTTAGGACTTTAGATTATACCTGGACGAAACTCTGAAACAGAATCCTGGACCTTCGACGCTCTACTCACGATTAGAGGACTGAAGAATCTCCCTTGGGGTCAAGGAGTGACTCCCCTGCTTGGCAGGCACCAAAGAAGCATCTGTCCGGTTTGCATTACTGAAGCTCCCGTCGGACGCCGAAGTCATCGCATCACCAGAGGTGGATTCTCAGACTTCCCTGAGGCTACCCTGAGTCCCCAGCAAAGCTGAGGCCCGTGGCTATCGTGGGTGACTTGAGACCGTGACCCCTGGACACTGAGCACACTTGCAAGTGCATCATCTTCTGGGTCTCCCAAGAAGTCGTGCTTTGGGCTCCGAGTAGCCCTAGCCTCCAGCACCACCTGCACCGAAGATCACTGGCCCCCACTCCACGAGTGTCCTGTAAGCCAGCTCCACGTGCGGCGTCACGAGGCTCCTTCGCGGTCGCTAGCCCATTGGCTAGTAGCCCTTACCGAAGGCCAATCTTTTCTTTACTTGGCAGTCTGGTTGCTCCAGGCCTGCCCTCACTTACCCTTGCTGGGTGAGTTCCCCAGACCTTGCTGGTCTGCATCATCGACGATCTACATCTTACTCGAGACTTGCCGTTGCCAAGGATTGTTGGGTCCAATCTGGTCGCCGACACCTCTGCACTCGACAGACATCGAGCAACAGCCCGAATCCTGCTCCTGGTCGCCGACAACGCCTCCCGGACCTCGTGGCTGAAGAGTCAAGACGACCGTCAACGAACTTGAAGCACTCGACATCGGTGGGCATCTGTCCATCGCCCTCCTGGTCACTGGCTAGTGACCCAGACTCTGTCCCCTCTGCTTTCAGGTTCTTCAGAACTCCGATCCACTCTTGGATCCACCCGGACACTTTTCTCCTGGTCGCCAGCAGCACTTTGCAGCAGATCGCCATAAGAAACGACGACGAAACCCGACCCCGAAAGGCACCTATGCACCCGGCTTCCCTGGGTGAGGTAACACGAGTACTCCGGTGCTCCCGTGGGTAGAGACTCTTCAAAGTCCTAGATCTCAAAGGGTTTTGTCCTAGTCCTCTTTAAAGTGTCCCTTTCCTCTATTTTTCCGATCCCGACTTTCTCCATAGAAGTTAACGGCGTATCGCGGTTGTGTATTTACACTGCACGCGTCTCCCGTGGGTCCCCTGTGTCACTACCTTGGGTGGTTCCTTGTGGTCCAAGCACTTCTAGAGGCTCTAGGCCTAGTGTCTAGTTCAGTCGTGGTTCGCATACCACTTTATTGGTATATGGTTTGGTACGCCCCTAGGGCCCAAACGTGTATTTGTGCTATTACTGTAATTTAAGATCTTATAACCTATGTACTTCGAACTCTAGCCTCATAAAGAGACTAGAGGGGTGTGTTTAGTAATAAATACATATATTTTGAATATATACCTGGTGTGGTGCTCTTTCATTTGGTCACTCAAGAGATTATAGACTGGTAAAACAAGCTGCTTTACATTCCTTCAAGACTTAGCCTGAAGGCTGCTCTCCACAGCTACCACTAGGATAGCTTTCAATAAGGTTGTCTTTAACCTACCTACCATAAGAGTCGATTTGGACTGGTGCAAGGTGCCCACTATAATTAGTGGACAGCATATGCCAGGCCAACTTCTCACACGCAGGCCTTCCAAGATTTAAAGAGGGCTCTGTGTACTGCTCCAGTCCTCGGTACTCCTGATTATAGCAAGCAATTTTTTCTTTTTGTACATGAGACAGACGGCTGTGCATGCGCTGTCTTGACCCAGATGTTCGGAGGTCACCATCGGCCATGTGCCTATTTTTCAGCCACCTTAGATCCTGTTGCAAGGGCTCTCCCAGGATGCCTACGGGCGACCGCTGCGGCCGCCCTCATGGTCCGTCAGAGTGCGGGGATCGTCATGAACTCCCCTGCCTCTGATGGTCCCCCATTCTGTAGATACCCTCCTTAATAACACCAAGACACAGTACCTCACTAGCGCACGACTCACAGGATATGAACTGACACTCTTTTCCAGCCACATTAACATCAAGAGATGCACTGTACTGAACCCCGCAACATTACTCCCACTGGATACTCAGGATGCCCGCTTAGACCCACATGACTGCATATTAAGGACAGAGGAGGAGACGAAGGGACGGGTTGACTTTCAGGATACCCCGATAGCAGAACCAGAAGGTACACTATATGTGGACGGATCATGTCTCAGAGGGCCAGATGGTAACACCTCAGCCGCCTATGCCCTCACGACATTAGGACAAGTAGTAGAAACAGCTCAGATTCCGCAGTGCTCTGCTCAAGCAGCAGAATTAGTGGCCCTCACTAGAGCCTGTGAGTTAAGCAAAGGGATGACGGTAAATATTTATACTGACAGCCAATATTCCTTCGGGGTGGCCCACAACTTCGGGAGGTTATGGAAAGAAAGGAATTTCCTTACTTCCCATGGGACCAAGATTCAACATGGCCCCCTAATTCACCGATTGTTAGACTCCCTGACACTCCCCAGAAAGGTGGCCATTATAAAATGTAAGGCCCATAAGAAAGTGACAGATGATGTTGGGAAAGGCAATGCCCTGGCTGACCAGACGGCCAGACAAACAGCTCTTAGAAAAAGGGAAGGAATGTATGTAGGAGGTCCCGCTAGGTGGGTGGCAGACGAGGGCATGGTTGAAAACACAGTACAGAGTGTGATCGATATTCAGTCCCATACTACTCCTGAGGAACTACGGGTGTGGAAGGAGCAATTAGCAAAGGAAGGAATTGATGGTTGCTGGGTCCGCACGACTATGGAAAGACAATGGATGTTACCTGACAGTCATGTGCTACCAGTAGTTACGATGGCCCATGGTCCTGCTCAGATTAGTGCAAAGGGATATGTAAACTGTTGGAACCTACATGGTACAACTCTAAGATACCAACATATGCTGAAAAGCTGGTTAAAACATGCATGATTTGCCTAATGTATAACCCAGGAAAAGGCACAGTTACTCCTAAGGGAGGATTCTCTCCTCCTACCTTCCCTTTTGAAGTCCTCCAAATAGATTACATCCAGATGGACCGATGTAACAATTTAAAATATGTCCTAGTGGTGGTCTGTACCTTCAGCCGATGGGTGGAGGCCTACCCCGTCAAAGACTGCACCGCTATCACTACCGCCAAAATGCTATTAAAAGAGTACCTCCCACGATTCGGTTTGCCCCGCTTGGTCTGGAGTGACAACGGGACACACTTTACGGCTCAAATTATGGAATATATCTGTACAGCATTGGGTATAAAACAAAAATTTCATGCAGCTAACCACCCCCAGTCAGCAGGTCTAGTGGAGGTGTACAATGGCATCCTAAAAACGAAAATGGCCAAAATAGTAGCCGAGACAGGTGTCACTTGGGTTGATGCTCTGCCCTTGGCCCTATTGTCTACAAGAACAACAGCCCACACCAGGATAGGGCTATCCCCCATGAGATTGTGTTCGGGAGGCCTGCCAATGTATGGGGTGTCCCGCGGCCTAAGAAACTGTCTGATGTTGAATACCCTGTATTAACTGATTACCTGTACAGTCTAACTAATACCTTTCGTACTCTTTATCACCAGGTGCATGAGGCCATACCTGACAAAAGCGAGGGCCCAGGACACGTTATCCAACCTGGTGATTGGGTCTTAGTAAGAAATTTTCAATGGACTAAGAGCCTTGAACCCCGCTGGACACAGCCCCGTCAGGTGTTGCTGGCCACCCGCACCGCCGTGAAAGTAGAAGGTCGGAAGAATTGGGTGCATTCGTCCCACTGTAGGCATGTGCCTCTGCCCCTCCCCTACGATCAGTGGGTGAGGGAAGGACAAGGAGACTCAGAAACAGAAACAGTCCCGACGTTTGTCCCATTCAGCGATGCCAGACTGCATTTTACATCTACGGAAGCAGAGAGTGACAGCATACTGAAAGGAAGGGTGGAACCCTCCCTTAACTCTGCTCAACGTCCAGAACAATTGTTTCCCGACCATACTGACCCTACTTCCGACCGATATAACTTGCGCCCCCGAGGGAAGGCTTGCCTTTGACTTCGCCAAGTGCCTATAGGCTGTAGGGCTGTGATCTCCCCGGCCGAGAGTAGTGCTGGTGTGTCAGACTAAGGTACGCCATAGGGCTCTTGGCACCTGCGCCCAGTGAAGCAACCACCAATCACAGACAGCCACTAGAGGTCCCTGGCTTAGCACAATGGCTGCCATCCAAAACACTCGAATCCAGAAACAATATGTCAGTCTCCGACATAGTAAATGCTTCATGGCCACCGTGGTGACGCTGTTTGTCTCCCTCATCCTGTCTATTCTTGGTTGGCTGTTACTAATCTACCATCCTGTTACCTCACCAACCCCTACCCCAACTCCTACAGAGCACCAGTATTACACGCTACCAGCCCACGAGTTACCCCGCCGTGCAGAATTCTTCAATAACACCTTCATCCAAATGTTGCATCATCATCAGCTGATCATGAACACTTCCAACTGCTGGGTTTGCGGACTGATGTCGCATTCCATGATACACCCTGTCCCATTCTTTCCCTACCCCTTTTCCATCTCTGGGTCTTGTCTTGCATGGTGGATGTTGATACAGGAGGCCTACACTGTCAATGGTACTGCCAATTCTGCCCTTGGAACATTTCAGGATGACTTCTGGCGGAACAGATCTGGCCATGCCAATGCTCCTTTTGCCCGACCAGCTCATCCACATCGCTTACTATCACCAGATGAACTCGGTGAGATGGTAGTATTCAACTCAACCACTCGACGAACATTTTCCAGATTCCGCACAAGAAGGATACTGCCCGATGAACGAGACACTGTGAATGTCATAAATGTGCAAGGCCGTGTCTGCATCCATGGCCTAGGGACTAAGAAAGTTGGTACCAGTACTTGTAATATCACAAAATCTTTAAACTCTACATCTCCTCCGAAGCTGGTGGCATCCCCCAACACCTATTTTATCTGTGGCACTGCCGCCTACACTTGGCTCCCCCGTAACTGGTCTGGTACCTGCTATCTGGCCTTCCTCCTTCCGCCAACGTATTCTACCCATGGGAGTTACCACCTGTTGATGAAGGGCGCTCTGCGTCGCTCACGTAGGGGCGTCATATCAGCCGAGGATACAGCAGGCCAGGAAACCGGGGACTTCCTTAAAGGTTTCCTTCCATTCTGGGGCCCCATGGCAAACAGTCGGGCTGTACGAGGACTGACCAGGGTCCTTGAAGCCACCATCACAGTAACAGCTGGTGCCCTCTCCAACATCACTGCAGAACTACAGGCAGACCGCCTTATAACACTGCAGAACCGCATGGTCCTAGACGTCCTCCTTGCTGATCGTGGTGGTGTGTGTAAATTGATCGGCTCCTGCTGCTGCGTGTACATCCCAGACAACGCACCTTCAGTGTACTATGCCATCCAACGTCTGCATCGCCTTTCTTCCGAAATTCATCTGGATAAAGGCAACTGGTCCCTCACAGGCTGGATCTGGGGCCTCCTTTCCCAGTGGGGGTGGAGGGTCCTCATCTTCCTTGCCTTGGGAATAACTGTCCTGGTCTCCTGCTGTTTGTGCTTTCAGTGCCTGCCAGTGCTCTGTACAATGTGTGTCCAGACCATCCAGCCTCCACCCTCCAACATTCACAACACCAATATGATGATGATGCTCCAACAAGAAACCGATGGCCTTATGAACATTGACATTTCTTAAAGTATTTGCCACTCAATGGCAAAAGGAGGGTCTGAGGAAAAGTGTTCTTCTGATCGGTATCATTTGTACCAGGACTCCATTGTTTTTTTCATTGCCATTTCGTGTCAAACACTTCCACACGACCCACCTGGTCGTTTCTGCTGATGCCTGAGGAAATTCTAACTAACACGACAAAAAAACATCTTGCAGCCTGCATTTCTGCCCAGGAACTGTCGCACACCCAACCCCCTGTTCTTTGCAGTTCGACAGAAAACCATGAGACACTCACGCCCTGTGTAAATGATTTGTTTCCCATCTCCTGCTCCCTGCCTGGTAAACATCCTTGACACCGTGATCAGGTTATCTAGACAATGGTCTGACTGCTGGGCCTTGATCAGGGTGATTGGACAATGGTTTGAATGACCGAGCTTTGATCAAGCTGATCGAACAATGACCTGAATGACCGTGCTTTGATCAAGCTGAGTGAACAATAATTTGAGTACCAAGCCTTGATCAGGTCACCAACTACAAACACCGTCTGGATCTGGTTATCAACTGCAAACACTGCCCTGATTGAACAATGGACTAACAGCCAAAAGACTGGAATGAAAAAGTATAAAAGGCTTGTAAGCTGCGGAGTAAAGCAGCAGCCTCCTCTGTCTTGTTTCTAACGAGCTTGGGACTCTGTTCCATAGCCCGGGCTATTTGAATAAATCTGGGTTCCTCCTGCAGACGAAGGCTCCTGTGTCTCCTTTTACTACGTATGAAGGGTATGGAAGACTTGGGCAATTCCCCCGCCGCCGAGACCCAGTGAGTGGGTTATTCCGGTTCTTCAGGAGTGTCTGCATTTCAGAACTTCATGGCCTATCTGTGTGGTTCCATGCCTGCAATGTCAAGAGAAGGTTAATCCAACAGAGCTTCAGCGATTCATCAGGCTTAGTCCTCAGAGATCAACTTGCAGCTCCGTGTTCAGGAAGTACCACTGGAGGGTCAACACACATCTTAGTCAATGAAGACCTTCAAATTGTTGGAGTGGGGCTGGTTTAAGCAGCAAGTCACTGCAATAGATTCAGTGCCAATTTTCATAGTTAAAATATCTAAACAGTGAAGATTAAGTAGGTTTTCTATCTTCAGAGGATAGTGAGTAGAGGAGGATGTTCCCTGTTCCCTGGATGTATTATGGCTTCAGGAGCTTACATGACACCATTCTACTGGGGCAGCTATGCTGGGAAAACATATCCATTCCTTCGAGGCCGGCCCTGGATGCAAACGAGACTATGGTTTGTGCTTCAGAACCACCCATGCTTCATGGCACCTTATATTCAACATTCAAATAAAAGGGTGTCAACAATCATCGTAGGGTAACCATCAACGTAGGTGTGAATATTGCAAGTGCAATACAGATAATGTTTTCAATTGTCAACACGCATTAGAAAGAATGAAACACTATGGGATCCTTGCTACCAAAGGTGACCGGATACACGTTTTAGGGCTGGTAGGCAATACCCTTCTGTGCATCTACTGTATCTTTAAGTATACAGTTTGCATTGCGGTGGGGGATTCCTTGGGATTAGAGGCTCATCAATCTCATGATAATGCATCATAATATTACCCTTTAATAATATATTGAGAATTTTACACAGAAATAACACAGAAGTAGTAAACAATTAATGTATAATGCGATACAGATAGTTGACACGTAGCAAAGAGTAACAACTAATATGCGGTCTAAAGAAAATCATTCAAAGTTTTTAGCTACTTGAAAGGGAAAATTGGTAACATTGTAAAAAGCCTGAAAGCCTTTCTATAAATACATTTTCTCAAAAACTGAGATACATGGCAGGAAAGAATGACTGAAGGCAAACCTTGGTGGCAGGTATTATATTGGGCAAGTGCAGTCCTCTATAACTCAATTTCACTGCATCCTAACATTACTGCTCCCTGCATGTTCCTAATACTCGTAGTATGCAATTTTAAACAAGTGAGGTGTACAATTACAAAGTGCCCATTAATAAGTCCTGTCACACAGAGCTGGTATACATTTCTCCGACTTCCCACAGACAATTATTGCATGTCTAAAAAAAAGGGTAAAAGATCAAGAAAAACGAGAGCTATTAGAGCTTCTTCGGATACATAGTACTTCAGATGTTAAAATGGTTCCGATTATCAGGTAAGCCATCCTTCCTGTGCTAATATTCCATAGCACCAGGTTACAGCATTACTAATGGGGCTCTTTCGATAGTTGGCTGGTTTATGGCAATTTCTTGCGAAGACATTACCCAAGAAGAGGCCTACGGATGCTGTTAAAATATTTTAGGGGCTAGTCATGGGGTGGGCACTCCTAGGGTTCTGAAAAGGAACTGTGTGTCCCTGTCCCGATTTTTAAGACTACGATGTCAATCAAAAGTTGTGAGAACATTTTGCTCTTTAAAAACGTAGCACATAGTCATATGACGTTCTGTGTACAGTGGAAAGCAACTTACACGTAGTCACATTGCTATTAGTAACCAGTTTAGAGAGATTAGCGCTGGGAAATAGGTTTGGTGCCTTTAAGTCTTTCTGCTTAGACGAATACCACAAATCCTACCCTATGCCTCAACATAAGTAGTCATTTTATCATACTATCAAGCTATATCCTAATTTTGTAGAAAGCCAATATACACATAGGTAATTCACAAAAAATAGAAAAAAGAAGACAAGAAAAAGTGAAAAATTAAGAAAATGACTCAAGAGTGCTGAAGGCCAGGTATGTACCACAGTTGGGATTTTGATGGCCTATAGGTCAGGTTTTTCTTGGCTCAGTTCCCTGGGGTGATTGCAGTTGGATTATGGCACATCTCAGTGCCCCTGGAGGACTGTGGTGACGTTATATCACTCAAGGGATCCCCAAAGGTGTCACGGGCAGGCTTGTTTTACGCGGTTCTCTTCTTCCACACCACCGTTGTGGATTTCTTGCGTGTTTATACATCAAAGCAGCAGAAAGATGATAAAAGGTTCAAAAGAAATCATGTGAACCTAAGATGTTAATCAGTGACATGTGGAAGTGAGATTTAAGTGTTAACAACACCGCCGGCTCATCCTAGGCTTTGTTATTCTATTAGAGACCCCTACATCAGGTAACATGGATAAAAGGGAAGGACAGGTGCATGAATGGGCTGGCACAGGCCTCAGTGAGAGGAAGTAAGTGAGTCACTAGACCATGAGGGTCTCAAGAGGAACTGGTCCTGTATTGGGTGCCACCAAGCAGACCGAATAGAGAGCAGCATGGCAACACTACAGCAACAGCTACTTGGAAGGTGCTGTCCTGGAGGGGTCAAAACAGTATATGCATATTTGATTAATGCCACTAGACTACCAGGCTGACAGGCGGGTCATATAAGAACTGACATCAGGAATGCAATGTATTGAATAGAATGTCACTGATAGCTCACCAGGCTACCTGGAAAGACAAATCCCAGAGGGGATTAAGTTGAGTATACGAGCATTAAGGAGGTGGATACCACTGAACAGCCAGGGCTTCAAGAGAGCACAGTGCTGTTATGGTTGCCACCAGCATAGCGCGTAGAAGACGAGGAACGGCAGAGCTGACGGGATTTGTCAGGGAGTGAACGGCCTACACGTTGAGTTTGAGGCAGTGTTTGTGCAGTTAGTGGGTAGAGACACAAACTGCAGTGGAAGGACGAGCATATAAAAGCTGGTGACAGTCAAAGCTTGTCTGGAATTGGGCCAACAGGTCAAAAGCAGTTCCAAAAGCTAGAGTGATATTGAGAAGATGGGGTATGGGTGGGAACATCGGGGCACTGGGAGGGATGAATGGTGGGGTACAATGGCTTGCAGGAGTCAGAGAATGACCAGAAAATCGCTGGTAGGAGCGCTAAAGGTATAGCACACAAAGATCACAGGGATTTTTGTGAAGGATAAGAAATGCGGCAATAGTAGGTGGCAGGATGGGAAACAGTGAGATAAAAAGACAGGATTGCCAAAAGGAGGGAATCAGGAGGAAGACAGTCATAGAAGAAGAATACAGTGTAAAATTGTAGATCTACCCCCAGAGGGCACAATATAAGTTGGAGAGACATCATTTAAAATTTCAGGCAAGTAGGGCAGCATTTTAAATGACTGATCAAAAGGAGGAAACAGAAAGAGTCGAGAAAAAGTAGGGGAAGGGAAGGGCAGAGTAGGCTGACAAAACACAGGAGCCAGGAAGTAAAAGGAAACATGGAGCAAGCAGAAATGGTGGAATAAATAAAATAAGGGGAGACAGAAGAGGTGTATGGCACGCAGAAGAAACATTAGCAGCTAGAAGATGCACACTGGCTGAATGGAGCCGTACAGTTACACAGTATGTGTACACACAAGACGCACACACACACACGTGTGCAACATGAGCAGAGGCTTTCTTGCACAAAGACCAATTACAGCCTGGGTGGCAGCAGCACAACCTTCAATCACATACAGATGAAGTCCAGCCAAAAAGCAGCACCACAAGCTTCTCTTGCACAGCGGCTACAGATATAATGTGTATAATAGAAGTTTAAGTTCCCCTCAAAGTTAAACCAGATATAACGTAGAGAGCAGCAGTGCAACCTTCAATCACATACCACTTTGGGATAAACAATCTGCAGGTGTAGTGTAGGTTCGGCGAAAAAGATGAGAGCAAGATGTGCAGATAAGTTGTACATTATTAGTGACAATGAACCCCAGCAACACTCCGCCAACTTCCACGTCTACTCCTCACGCTCCTCCGTCCAACGCCTGTCTTCTTCATGTCACAACATTCCAAGAACTTGGTGACACAATGGAATGTGATGACATGAAAGAATATGCGCAACACAACAATAGACCTCCCCATGCTACCAGGAACTACCCTACCAATTTGGAGATGGCATGCCTCCATTCACATCCTGCAACAGCAGCATGAGCTGGGTGATCTAGGTCTAGGCTTTCCTGTGATGGCCCATGGTGACCATAACCTGCTGATCTACATCCACCTTCCTTGGGCCAGTAACTGTAGCTGGCTTTGGAAGACTGGTAGGGAAGGAGGGTGTGGTGCTTGTACTCTGTGAAGGGGGTTCTGCATCTCTCATCACTCCATTTGCACTGCCTTGCCTGCTCAGCCTCAGTTCTCAGACAGTAGGCTGGCTCAAGCGACACACACACCACCATCCACCTCCCCTCGTAAAATGTCATAACATCCTCCAAGAACAGGCTGCAGGCGTTTGTCTCCCATTCCCAGCTCACCTCTCAGCATCAGTTCACCTGCAATCAGGCTGCCCATATTGCTTGTATCTGAGATGCAGTGAAAGCTACATGCACATGCACTGCCGCCGCTTTTTTGTTGGAATGAGAATCTCCTTGTTCCAACATTGCCAAAACTTGATTTGCTTAAAACTGAACTTTCAGACAACCATTATCAGATATGTGGCTTGTGTAGCTTAGAAAGTGGCTTCACAGAGCAGGACAAGTGTCATGTGTGTTTGCTTGAAGTGTTGTACTGAAATATAACCTTGTTGTACACTGCAGGGAGTACAACTGAAATGAGCGAAGCAATGTGTCATCTACTTATCCCATATATTGCACACTTAGCAGAACACATTTCATCCATCTTTAGGCTGACCTTCTGCTTCTCTAATTCTGGGTAGTGTTTGTGGGCAGCAGCTGTGTGTTTCCCTGATACTTCCCATAGACCGAGGACCCTAGGGGTCTTCTTCCACCCTCATAGGGGGTGGCGGAGAGCACCATTTCCACAGCAAAATTGCACACTTCACCCCACCAGCGGTGGCAGTTCTACCAGGTGCCTCCCTGGAACACTGGGTGGAAATGGCAAGAATAATGACAGAAAGGTCTTTTTCGCCTTTCCGTAAGGTTTTACTTTCATGTAATCTTTCCACCTTGAGCATTTCTATCCTGCAGAAATCACCCAGCCTAATTTTTCTCAATTGAAGACAACGATGCTTCATAAATACAATCAATAATTTGTTCTATTTAATTAAGTAAATGCTAAATTTCAGACACATTAGATACGCTGTTTTCCTCTGTATCCAGCAGAGTCGTTTTTAGCGGACTTCGTGGTCTTTTCAGAAGACAGGGTTTCTTATTACATCTGGAATCTTTTACGTCTTTGGTGGGAACAGGAATAGGCTGATGAAACACATCTCAAATCTCCGGATCCTTCGTTGCTTCGATTTCTCTGGATAACTTAAAATATACCCATTGATTTATGAGAAATGCTGTGAAATAGTAGATGCTTTTGTGGCTCCTGGGAATTATCTTATAAAACGTCATCCTCATAAGATGCACATTACTGTTTTACCCCATTAACCCTCCTCTGCCCAGACAAACACACAATGAATCTTCTTTTGCAAGCCAGAGAGGGAAGGGTATGGCTATTTTATTGTGTATAGATTGCCATTACAATGGAAATCTAGATGTCAGCCGCTACTCTATATGATCAATCCTTCTGGCGCCTTGCCCTGGTTGCCTAGAACAGACTCTATGAAGAACTCTTTGCTTGATTCCACCTCGTTAAACCCTTGTTCCGTCAATGCCCCCATCATTCAATGGAGGCTGGGAGCCTCTTCTCACGAGGTGTTGGGTTATCCTAGGTGCTAGCTAGCAACAAGAAATTCCACATAATACGATCCGACAATGGTATTTCATGTAGACTGCTGTTGAGAAACCAACTGTACCTGGTGGACACAGAACCCATTGTCATGGAGAGCTACATCGCAGTACCTGCCACTGAGCTCCTAATGAGATGAATAGGCGGATATGGTATGGAAGAGTACACCGCAGCGAGACAGGTTAAGGAAAGTTGTGGGAATCGGGATATGGCTTTAAGGTGAGGAGAAGTCTGGGTAGGTGTAGGAAAGTGCCCCTTTTTGCATGGTTTCCCCCCACTTTTTGCCTGATGTTGATGCTCTTTGACTGAGTGTGCCCTGGGTTTCTGCCAACCCAGTACCCAGAGCCTATGTTCTTTCCCTAAAACTGTACTATGTACCCCCAAATTGACACCTCTCTGGCCACATGTAAGTCCCTTGTAAAAGGTACCCTAGGTACCAAGGGCCCTGTGACCAGAGAAGGCCTCTAAGGGCTGCAGCACTTATTGTGCCACCCTTAGAGGCCCTGTACCCTGACACACACACACACACACTGCCATTGCAGGCTGTGTGTTTTGGTGCAGAACAAAGTGAAGAGTCGACATGGCACACCCCTGTGTGACATGCCTACAACCTACTGCCTATGGCATAGGTCAGCCACCCCTCTAGCTGGGTGCACTATGCCACTTGTGAGGGTACAGGTGCATGAGCCCTGTACCCCTAAAGTGTCTAAGTCCATGTTTAGACATTGTAAGTGCAGTAAAGCCATAAAGAGTATATGGTCTAGGAGTTTGTAATTACGGACTCCACAGTACCATAATGGCTTTACTGAAAACTGGGAAGTTCGACATCAAACTTCTCAGCACATTAAACCCACTCTGACGCCAGTGTGGGATTTCATGAAAAATGCACTTAGAGGGCATCTTAGAGATGCCCCCTGAAAAACGACCTAACTATAGTGTCTTGGCTGACTGGCTGTTCGCCAGCTGCCACCCCAGACATGTTTCTGGACCCCTGGGTCGAGAACCTCCCACTCTTGTGTCCTGAAACAAAGCACATCCTGGGCAGAGGTGCCAAGCCTCCTCCCCCAGGATGGGCTGGGTCCACGAAGGGGAAGCTTCAAAGGCTTGCCACCTTTGTGAGCTACCCCAGCCATTTGCTGCTCCCAGCTACTGGCCCCTACCGGTTCTGACCCCCACTTTGGGCATGAGAATCAGCGGGAAAACCAAGATAGGAGGAGAGGTGTGCCCACCTTTGCCAACCCCACCCCTCAGGTGGGGGAGGCGAGGCAAAGCACAACTCTCAGTCCCTGCCATCTTGAAGATGGGGGACCCAGCCAACCAGAGTGAGGCTTATGCCCCCTCCCACTGGAGGGGGCATAATAGAGATGTACCCACTCCCAAGGAAGGGACCCGTTGGTCCCAACCTTTACCTACCTGAAACGCCTCTAAATTTAGTATTTAGGGGCAACCTTGAACCTTGCCTCTTCAGACAAGAAGAAACAAGAAGAAGAAGGACCGAAGAGCCATGCTGAAGGAAGAAGAGGAGGACACCAATTGACTTGGCCCCAGCCCTACCAGCCTGTCCTGACCTCGACCTGCTCCAGCGCAATCCCGGTGTGTCCTGCAGCCAGCAGCCCCCCAGAACCTGGAGGACCTGCCCTGCCTTCACTGAAAAAACTTTGTCTCGCGTGAGCACCGGATGCCCCTGAAAACGACCTAACTATAGTGTCTTGGCTGACTGGCTGTTCCGCCAGCTGCCACCCCAGACATGTTTCTGGACCCCTGGGTCGAGAACCTCCCACTCTTGTGTCCTGAAACAAAGCACATCCTGGGCAGAGGTGCCAAGCCTCCTCCCCCAGGATGGGCAGGGTCCACGAAGGGGAAGCTTCAAAGGCTTGCCGCCTTTGTGAGCTACCCCAGCCATTTGCTGCTCCCAGCTACTGGCCCCTACCGGTTCTGACCCCCACTTTGGGCAGGAGAAGCAGCGGGAAAACCAAGATAGGAGGAGAGGTGTGCCCACCTTTGCCAACCCCACCCCTCAGGTGGGGGAGGCGAAGCAAAGCACAACTCTCAGTTCCTGCCATCTTGAAGATGGGGGGACCCAGCCAACCAGAGTGAGGCTTATGCCCCCCTCCCACTGGAGGGGGGCATAATAGGGGATGTACCCACCCCAAGGAAGGGACCCATTGGTCCCAACCTTTACCTACCTGAAACACCCCTAAATTTAGTATTTAGGGGCAACCTTGAACCTTGCCTCCTCAGACAAGAAGAAACAAGAAGAAAAAGGACCGAAGAGCCATGCTGAAGGAAGAAGAGGAGGACACCAACTGACTTGGCCCCAGCCCTACCAGCCTGTCCTGACCTCGACCTACTCCAGCGCAATCCCGGTGTGTCCTGCAGCCAGCAGCCCCCCAGAACCTGGAGGACCTGCCCTGCCTTCACTGAAAAAACTTTGTCTCGCGTGAGCACCGGATGCCCCCTGAAAAACGACCTAACTATAGTGTCTTGGCTGACTGGCTGTTCCGCCAGCTGCCACCCCAGACATGTTTCTGGACCCCTGGGTCGAGAACTTCCCACTCTTGTGTCCTGAAACAAAGCACATCCTGGGCAGAGGTGCCAAGCCTCCTCCCCCAGGATGGGCAGGGATCCACTGAGGGAAGCTTCAAGGCTTGCCGCCTTTGTGAGCTACCCCAGCCATTTGCTGCTCCCAGCTACTGGCCCCTACCGGTTCTGACCCCCACTTTGGGCAGGAGAATCAGCGGGAAAACCAAGATAGGAGGAGAGGTGTGCCCACCTTGCTCAACCCCACCCCTCAGGTGGGGGAGGCGAGGCAAAGCACAACTCTCAGTCCCTGCCATCTTGAAGATGGGGGACCCAGCCAACCAGAGTGAGGCTTATGCCCCCCTCCCACTGGAGGGGGGCATAATAGGGGATGTACCCACCCCAAGGAAGGGACCCATTGGTCCCACCCTTTACTTACCTGAAACGCCCCTAAATTTAGTATTTAGGGGCAACCTTGAACCTTGCCTCCTCAGACAAGAAGAAACAAGAAGAAGAAGGACCGAAGAGCCATGCTGAAGGAAGAAGAGGAGGACACCAACTGACTTGGCCCCAGCCCTACCAGCCTGTCCTGACCTCGACCTGCTCCAGCGCAATCCCGGTGTGTCCTGCAGCCAGCAGCCCCCAGAACCTGGAGGACCTGCCCTGCCTTCACTGAAAAAACTTTGTCTCGCGTGAGCACCGGATGCCCCTGAAAAACGACCTAACTATAGTGTCTTGGCTGACTGGCTGTTCGCCAGCTGCCACCCCAGACATGTTTCTGGACCCCTGGGTCGAGAACTTCCCACTCTTGTGTCCTGAAACAAAGCACATCCTGGGCAGAGGTGCCAAGCCTCCTCCCCCAGGATGGGCAGGGTCCACGAAGGGAAGCTTCAAAGGTTTGCCGCCTTTGTGAGCTACCCCAGCCATTTGCTGCTCCCAGCTACTGGCCCCTACCGGTTCTGACCCCCACTTTGGGCAGGAGAATCAGCGGGAAAACCAAGATAGGAGGAGAGGTGTGCCCACCTTGCCAACCCCACCCCTCAGGTGGGGGAGGCGAGGCAAAGCACAACTCTCAGTCCCTGCCATCTTGAAGATGGGGGACCCAGCCAACCAGAGTGAGGCTTATGCCCCCTCCCACTGGAGGGGCATAATAGAGATGTACCCACCCCAAGGAAGGGACCCATTGGTCCCAACCTTTACCTACCTGAAACGCCCTAAATTTAGTATTTAGGGCAACCTTGAAACCTTGCCTCCTCAGACAAGAAGAAACAAGAAGAAACAAGAAGAAGAAGGACCGAAGAGCCATGCTGAAGGAAGAAGAGGAGGACACCAACTGACTTGGCCCCAGCCCTACCAGCCTGTCCTGACCTCGACCTGCTCCAGCGCAATCCCGGTGTGTCCTGCAGCCAGCAGCCCCCAGAACCTGGAGGACCTGCCCTGCCTTCACTGAAAAAACTTTGTCTCGCGTGAGCACCGGATGCCCCCTGAAAAACGACCTAACTATAGTGTCTTGGCTGACTGGCTGTTCGCCAGCTGCCACCCCAGACATGTTTCTGGACCCCTGGGTCGAGAACCTCCCACTCTTGTGTCCTGAAACAAAGTACATCCTGGGCAGAGGTGCCAAGCCTCCTCCCCCAGGATGGGCAGGGTCCACGAAGGGGAAGCTTCAAAGGCTTGCCGCCTTTGTGAGCTACCCCAGCCATTTGCTGCTCCCAGCTACTGGCCCCTACCGGTTCTGACCCCCACTTTGGGCAGGAGAATCAGCGGGAAAACCAAGATAGGAGGAGAGGTGTGCCCACCTTTGCCAACCCCACCCCTCAGGTGGGGGAGGCGAGGCAAGCACAACTCTCAGTCCCTGCCATCTTGAAGATGGGGGACCCAGCCAACCAGAGTGAGGCTTATGCCCCCTCCCACTGGAGGGGGCATAATAGGGATGTACCCACTCCCAAGGAAGGGACCCATTGGTCCCAACCTTTACCTACCTGAAACGCCCTAAATTTAGTATTTAGGGGCAACCTTGAACCTTGCCTCCTCAGACAAGAAGAAACAAGAAGAAACAAGAAGAAGAAGGACCGAAGAGCCATGCTGAAGGAAGAAGAGGAGGACACCAACTGACTTGGCCCCAGCCCTACCAGCCTGTCCTGACCTCGACCTGCTCCAGCGCAATCCCGGTGTGTCCTGCAGCCAGCAGCCCCCCAGAACCTGGAGGACCTGCCCTGCCTTCACTGAAAAAACTTTGTCTCGCGTGAGCACCGGATGCCCCCTGAAAAACGACCTAACTATAGTGTCTTGGCTGACTGGCTGTTCGCCAGCTGCCACCCCAGACATGTTTCTGGACCCCTGGGTCGAGAACCTCCCACTCTTGTGTCCTGAAACAAAGCACATCCTGGGCAGAGGTGCTAAGCCTCCTCCCCCAGGATGGGCAGGGTCCACGAAGGGGAAGCTTCAAAGGCTTGCCGCCTTTGTGAGCTACCCCAGCCATTTGCTGCTCCCAGCTACTGGCCCCTACCGGTTCTGACCCCCACTTTGGGCAGGAGAATCAGCGGGAAAACCAAGATAGGAGGAGAGGTGTGCCCACCTTTGCCAACCCCACCCCTCAGGCGGGGGAGGCGAGGCAAAGCACAACTCTCAGTCCCTGCCATCTTGAAGATGGGAGGACCCAGCCAACCAGAGTAAGGCTTATGCCCCCCTCCCACTGGAGGGGGGCATAATAGGGGATGTACCCACCCCAAGGAAGGGACCCATTGGTCCCAACCTTTACCTACCTGAAACGCCCCTAAATTTAGTATTTAGGGGCAACCTTGAACCTTGCCTCCTCAGACAAGAAGAAACAAGAAGAAGAAGGACCGAAGAGCCATGCTGAAGGAAGAAGAGGAGGACACCAACTGACTTGGCCCCAGCCCTACCAGCCTGTCCTGACCTCGACCTGCTCCAGCACAATCCCGGTGTGTCCTGCAGCCAGCAGCCCCCCAAAACCTGGAGGACCTGCCCTGCCTTCACTGAAAAAACGTTGTCTCGCGTGAGCACCGGATTTGCTTATTGACAGAATGTGGCTCCGGCCAAATCCAGGAGTTTGCACCACTCTGCAACCGATGCCCACGGCCGAGTTTGAGTGGCCGAACGCCACGAGGAGGTCTCCCCGGTGATCCTGACCTGGGAACTGGTGATCCCTGACCTGCCTCAAGTCTCCCGATCACGCCTGCAGCCCCTTTCTGGAGGAACCCCCCGACCGCGACCAGAGCCGGTAAGGATAACCCGACACCAAAAGACACCCCGCACCCGACGGCCCACGGCCTTGGGTGTCCCAATCGATGGTGTCCCGGCAACCCTCGACATCCCAACTTACCTCTCCAACTGGTGGTTGCCTCCAGAAGATCTTCGTCCCCGAGCCTGCAGTGTTTGTTGCAACCGGAGAATCCCCTTTAAAAACAACAGGGCACCCGACGCCAAAACAGCACCCTACACCCGGCTGCCCCTGTGCCGCTGTGGGTGCACTTTGTGTGCTAACTTGAATCCCCCTTTGCCCTGAGCTTAAGTCCAGGAGCTTTGCTCCCTCAACCTTGTGGCCTGCTCGTGAGCAGCCACCAACCGGAGGCACCCTATCCCCCATTGGATAACATTGGGCCTCAGCACTCTGCACCAGGCTGCCCTAGTGCCGCTGAGGGTACTCTTGGAGTGCATCCTTGACCCTGGGGCAGCCCTTGTTCTAACCCCAGAAACTCAACTCCCATAACCAAGTACTTACCTGTAAACCGATTACTTCATTTCCTCCCATAGGATTGCATTGACTGCTTTTCTGTGAAAACATTTCTAAGTGTGGAGTTGGGAAATTGTATGAAAACTTAAGGCACTGTATATTTACAAAAATTGATTTACTCACCTTTTATTTAGGAAATATCCCAGTGTGATATCTAGGCATATCACACTGAGTAGAAAAAGTAATAAGACAAGTAATCTAAAAAGTAATCATACAGTAACTGCAAAGTAACTGAAGAGTAATTTCAACTGTTTCTGAATAATTGACCTACCTGTATCCAAAACAATTACATACAACTGCATTCAACTGTATTATTTCTGCAAAGTATTATTTCACTTATCTGTACCAGGCCTTGCTAGGTTCTAGAAATAAGATACAACTAAAGAATATTTTGATACAAACAAATCTGAGTTCAGTCTTTGAGTGTGTGATGTCATTTTGTACAATAAATGCTTAACACTACCCTGTGATAAAGCCTTACTGCTTGCCCACACTACCACAAATAGAGAGTAAGGTATTGTCTACTTTTACCTCTGCGTACATTTGGGGATCCACTGGACTCTGTGCACACTATACCTTACATTGGTATAGTATATACAGAGCCAAGTTCCTACAGTAGGGGCGTAAAAATCTGCTTCTATGTGAATGACTGTGTGGAACACAACGCAATGCAACCTCGCTTCTCCACGTGTGGGATTACATGCAAGCATGTGATCGCTCATCTGCTCAAGGCCCTTTGGGATTGCACTTGACATCGGTCGGGTAAGTGCAGTTGGAAATACAATATCTGAACTGCAGCGTTGGAAAGTACACAGTACCTAGCATTGCAATGGGGATCCTGCTGTAATGTAAATATATATTTCCCTTGTTTGACTTGGAAACGTGGAAAAGTAGATACGTTCTTCCACCAGTGACAATGAAGCACGAGAAGTGGTAGCAGAAGCAGATTGTGCTGATTTAAAGGGAAGGGAACAGTTTTGGATTCATCCAAGATTCGCAAAATCATAAAATAGACAGGACACCCACTTGCATTTCCTGACTCTCACCCTGACACAAAGCATCTTCACATGGCAGACTGGAGTAACCAACCAACGCTGAATGAGAGCACATGGCGCTAGTGGTTAATTTGTAAAAAAATAAGTGCTGGGGCTCTCCTCAGGTGGCAGCTTGCACCTGCCCATTTCTCTTGTTAGTGCCACCTAAAACAAAAGTAACCATGAAAGTGGGGAGAGGATGTGGCGTAATGGCCATAGCTGCCGACTTCGGAGCTGGGGAACCCGGTTCGTATCTCAGCGTGGACTCAACATTCTGTGATTCTGGAAAAATCACTTAATCTCACTGTGCCTACCATAAATTAATTTGTCCTTGACTGGTGATCATGAAAAGAGCCAGTGTTGATGATTAAATGCCGCTGCTGAGCACTGGAAACCACCGGCTCAAATTAAGTACTGTATGGCGCCCATCCTATGTAACTGTGAGATTTGGGCAGACACTCACAGAGAAGAAATGTTGGAGGAAAGGTCACCCCCATACCCCTACTTCCTGTACCTATGCATTTATCACAAGAAAAGTTCGGGAAAGGCAGACGTGGAATACTCATTTACATTGAAGGAAATAATTTGGGTTATTTGGTAAATTAGGAACAATACGTTTCTAATGTTAGACATTTTCATAAGCTGAGGGTAGGAAATTGCCACATGTGGAGGTAAATAGCGCGAATGTATGTGGACACCGTGCATGTCTGAACCTGCGTCACTGCCGACATGCGTAGGCGACAGGCAGTTCAAGGGGGTATATTCTGCTTTACATTTCATGAAAGTGTTTCGGCCTCAAAGAATACGTTGTGCTGTTTCCACATACTCGAGTGGGGCAGCAGGGCTGCCAATGTGAGTTCACATGTAGGCGTTTGATAGAAAAGGTGCTGTCATGCGACCCTCTGTCTGCGCTCAATTGAGACACCAGTGCATATGGCGGGAAAGGAACAAAAACACCACTTCTGTCACTCGAAGATTACGTTTTGAGGCCCTGACCTGCCACAAGAGGACAGAAATGTTCTTCCTGTTGTAAGCAGCTTTTACGATTTTTTCTTCCTCAAAATTGTAATAATTCAGGCTTAATAGACAAGAAGGATTGCAAAATTCGCTATAGGAATAGTGGTCATCAAAACCCATTGTATTTTATGCAGCGACAGTCGTGTGAGCGCTCAGATTTGCCTGGGAGTGCGGGAGTGAGGCAATGATGAGCAATCAATGGAGTCTGGGAGCAAGTAAGAAGTGGAGTGAGTGAGTAAGAGAGGAATAACATAGGTGACTGTGGCCCGTGTGCACTCACATATTTTCCTATAGGAATAGAATAGGAAAAGCCCTTTGGTATATCAGGCAGTTGGTGAGGGAGCATGCAAATGATTAATGAGTGAATTGAGATGCTGGGTGAGTGACTCATTAGAGAGTGAATGAGCTTGCAGGTGAATAAGTGATTACAGATGGTCGACTCATACAGCAACATGTCCATAGGGCCACAGACCGCGAGGTATTCTCTGAGAGCTCTATTTGTGTTCATTTAATTTGCCTTTACGTTAGGCGTGGAGAGTGGAGAACACTCATAAGAGAAATGACCCAAGAGTTCAAGAAGGTATACTGAATACAGTGAACCAGAGAGAGATTGGTGCATTTAAAATCTTTGTATGACACAAATTTGGCGCGACAAAATATTAATCGCATATAGTGCTGGAATTAAGGGGGAACTAGCCGGATTTGGCGATTATAATTCAGCCGGATTGGGGATCCGTCTAACCCCTCCAGTAAAATATGCTTAATTGGTCCTCGTTGTACTTTGCCAACTCCGGGACACAATTCAGCAGCACCCACGCGTTGTCTGCTTTCGGTTGGAACGGCGTTGGGGGGGGGTGGGGGGCGGGGTTATGTTCTCTTCCAGCTGGGTCCAAAACAAAGGGTGAGTTAAATAAATAAATAATTTATTTATTTTTATTGTTTTTCATCAGCAGATAGACATTACAACTGTAACCTGTAGCCCACTACATGATATGGTATTTTACACTCTGAACATAATGACACAACAGTCTTAACAGACATCAATCGTATGCACTTTTGTGTAAATATCTAAGCATTACTTATCAATTTGTCCATTATTGTGAATTCGCATGTCAGTTCAGACCTAGGATTCTTGTAAGTTCGAACCCTGCCCCGCTGTAGCTGATAATGTTGCGATTACTTACTGGTAATAGCATTACTATAAGTCCTTCTCTCGCCGTGGTGACTCACTCATTGAGGCCTCTGTGTCTCCAATCATAACCCTTTCCCACAGATAAAAATCCCCCCCCTCTCCTTACTTCCTGTTCCGTACCAAGCCCAAATACTACACAGTTGGACTGGCTGAAAAGGGCAGGAGGGAGGGCCTGAGTCATCACGGCGAGAGAAAGACTCAGAGTAATGCTATTACTGGTAAGTAATCGCAGCATTACCCCTTCGTCCCTCTCGCCATGATGACTCACTCATTGAGATGTACCCAAGCCAAAAAGTGGCCAGGACAACAGCACAGAAAATGCAAACACAAAGTCAAGCCACAGGCAAAAATACGTACAATATGTAAGGCAGCACTGTGGAACCCTTACAAATCCAGAACCGCCGGACCCTAGACCACCCAAAAAGGAAACTCAAAGGCAAAAAGAACTGCCCAAAGGCAGCCCAACAGAATACCAGCAAAAAAGAACCATGAGCCCCAGCCATGGAAGCGGACAAGCCACAAGGAGACTTCCGCAGTAACCCAAGAGGAGATAAAAGACCAAACTGCTCAAAAACAAGCAGAAGCACTATCTGACCAACCGGCACAATGCCTGAGTCGAAGGCAAAACCCCCTCCACCCCCCCCCCCCCATGAGCGGGACCAAGTGCATAAACAAGCAGAGGCGACACGTAACATCTGCACATGGGCCAGGAAGAGCGGAACCGCCGTCTGCACAGAAAGCAAAAGAAGTGCCACCAGTCCAGGAGACAGAGGAGCTGGAAAAAAACACTGGAAGAAACACCACCAGTAGAAAATGAACAAAAGAAGGCACTGGGAGCACACAGCCCGGACCCAACCAAAGAATAATTCTGCCCACCAACACCGTCCCAAGATGGGAACATTACCAGAGGGACAGGACGGAGATTTGAAAACCCTGAAAAGGTCCTGGGAACGAGGCCCTGAATGACCACCAGTCCCCACAGGGGGACTGGAAGCCAGAAAAGCCCCATCAGGAGGAAAACCAGCACCTGAGGCAGAGAAATAGAAAGCAAAACCCCATGCGTCTGAGCCCAAGCAAGCCAGAAAAACAATCCACAGCCCCCACACCGGCTCCTGACCTGCAGGTGGAGCAACAAGTTAGCAACCTACTGTGGCTCCTAGGCTTCCAGGGGCTCAGTTCGCATAAAGCAGACACCGAAACATATCCGACTGTGTACTGCACAAAACGGCTCTTGGTGCGAATCCACTAAACAGCGCAGTGGCTATGACCCTACAGTGTTGCGAGCACATCGACGCAGTAGAAATATGCCGTAGCAACACCGGCAACAGCAATCAATGCAGCAGGTAGAAGATTGCACGTGCTTACCGGCACTGAAGAAGGAGACCATAACATATGGCCTGTTCAACGTGTGCCTCTGGCTCAAAAACAACAGGGCAGTCTGATGTTCTAAATCCTGCCACAGCCCCCAAACAAGCAGCCGCAAAAAGAACAACTGCTCAGGCCCACACAGAGAGCCTCGCAGTCCAAATAGTCGGGTACTGAGGAGACCCTGGCAACCCAGACACGCCCACACCGGCTGTAGGAAGGCACTGCAGACCCCCGGCCGGGCAGCACACCGAATCTCCACCCTCGGCGAGTCTGCCGCACCGCGAAGAGACGCCAAACACCTTGCGGGCCCTGGGAGATCGAAAGGTCACTGACCCGTAGCCTCCCAAAGGGGAGAATTGGAACCGACTCCCCCCACGGCATTGCTGCAAGCAGAAGCTTCTCCCTGAAAACACTGGCACCTCGCTGCACTCCGAAGGCAGTCCAAATCGCTGGAGCACGCGCACTGCGCCTGCCTATGGGTTGTTTGGAGCACAAAAAAGGAACAGGAAGTAAGGGGGGAGGGATTTTGATCCGTGGGAAAGGGTTGTGATTGGAGGCACAGGGGCCTCAATGAGTGAGTCATCACAGCGAGAGAGGGACAAAGGGGTAATTGGTTTTATGGAAGATATTGTTCAAGTGGTGCCCAGATGTCCTTGGGCTGTGATTTCTGGGACATGAGTTCCCAGTATTCTGACAATTGTTCATTACAGTATTCTACATCACGTATCCAGTCTATGCTTTTTGGTGCCATGACTCACCCACATTTGATGGCCACTCTGCGCTTCGCAAGTACTAGCAGCAATGAAGTCAGTTTCCTATTCTCAGCAGGGAGGTCTTTACAATGCCAAGGAGCACCACAAGCAGGGTTAGCGCGATTGGTGCTCTCTAGTTATGTCGAAGACAGCCTTGCCCACCTCCTCCCCGAAATGCTGTACCTATGGACAGAGCCACGCAGTGGTGGCCGCTAGCTGGGGAAATTGGTGAGGCAGTGCGGGGGTGGGGGGGGGCGCCTCTTCAGACGATTTTCACACAGGCTCCCAGAGTCCCCTGAGCCTATTCAGATGCTACTCTCATGCTGGTATTACCCAGCATGAGTGAAGCATAGGGATTGGGCCAAGCGGGCTGATTCCATGCTCCAGCAGGGACTGGGAGCCTGTGCTCCTGAGCCTGCCGATATCTCCAAGCAATAGCCTGGAGATATCCAAGTGCGCCTGTCGGTTTGGCCATCCTAAGAGGTCCGGCCAAACCTACAGTCGCACTGGCAGTGCCCTGAGCCCACCACTTCTCCTGCTCCTGGTGGCCCTGCCCTCAAGACTCGGCGGCGGCTCTGGAGTGAAATAAAATTATAATAAAGCAGTTTTATTAACTGCTTTATTATCATTTTATTTTACGTGCGTCTGCTGGTTCCAGCAGTGGGGCGACGTCCTCTGCCATATTGGAGGAGCCGCCCCTGGAGCCACGTCAAGTACACAAAGTCCCCAACTGACCCTCTGCATCCATTAAAGTTAGGTGTGTCTCTGAGGCCCATAGTGTGTAATAAATTCTATGCAAGAACTTAAAATGTAAAAGATGAAGCTTATGGTTTAGGGGCAGTTCCCGGTCTGAGGGCAGCAGTATTCCCATTGTGTGTTGGTCGGCTCAACTTGCAGATCCTCCTCCTATTTCCACCCACCCTGAAGTTGTGGCACCA
Organism: Calotriton arnoldi; assembly: GCA_963921515.1. NCBI lineage: Eukaryota > Metazoa > Chordata > Amphibia > Caudata > Salamandridae > Calotriton > Calotriton arnoldi. The sequence goes on along the minus strand of CAWUFW010009912.1, from coordinate 716,228 downwards.
GGACTCAACCTGGCTTAGACAGTATATGCGGCACACCAGTCTCTTGGGGGAAGCTAGAACCTGGTCCAGTGTATTAAAGTTAAGAGCCGGTTTAGGAAAACCAGAGCCAGGTTTGCGGCACACTGCCCTAAGCCTGTAATATATTAATGTATCCAACGGCTTGCTTTCCACTCTACAGGTGATTGTCTCAAGTGCAATGAATGTGTTTCCTGGGTGCAAGTTGCCCAGGCAGGTCAGATGCAATGTGTCAAGTCATTTTCACAGCCATCAATCACATGTCGATTTCGACCGAATAAAGATTGATTTGATTGATTGAGTCAAAACTGTGACTAAACAAAACACGGATTTCTCCAGCAAATGCTTTAAACACCAGAGTTATCTTACCATTTTTATTATCATTCCTTGAGATTTACTGGGCAGAGAAAGCTCTCTGCAGCAGGTGCTTTAACCACATAAAATATATTAAAATACAGCCTTATCAACCAAATCACCCAGAAGAGATTTACCATCATGTTTCTTCTTGGTGTTAATTTCTTTGTGACAGAGTTAAAAAAAAATGTATAACTTGACTGTCCGGCTGCTTCTTAAGGCTTCGCCTCTTGTGACCCCACCCCCTTCTTGCTGCCCACCTTGACCCCCAATTTATGGGCTCACAGAGTAAAGCTTTTCTGATTCCAGCACTGATCTTATAGAAAAGACAACACACAGATGTAACAATCTCCCTCTTTTCCAAACTGCACTATCTCTCTCCAGTTGAGCTGCATGAACAATGACCTTCTTTGAAGCGGTGCTCCGACCACAAGTGCTCATTGTTCAGAAGTGCGGCTCGTGCTGATCTCCACAGACCACGTCAATGAACAATCAAGCAATGGTTAGGCATGAATAATTGGTATAATCTGCCTAATGCCATTGACACAGGAAAGTGCAAGGCATGGCCAGCATTATAACTATAACAAGCTCTTGCAAAGCCAACAGCTCTGCCTCGAATGTGCTTATGGATGTAAACCAAGGTTTGTATAAATGTGCAGAAACTATGCTTGCCGCCTCACTGTGTAACATGCTGCATGGCACTGCAAGTTTGGGGAATGAAAATAAGCCCCCAAACATAGGAGGCACACAATAAGTGAGGATGCATACAGATCAGACACAAACAGTGTGCACATTTGTGCATGTCTGCGTTCATATACGTTAGCACATCGAAGCCAGACCTATACACTTTGCCAGTGCCTGTTTGTTATCCATTGATAAGCCCTGAGTGGTTAGCAATATCCAGACAAGGATGCCATCCTGGCTATGATGCAGAATTCAAATTGTACCTCATTGACTTGGCCCAATAGGCGGAAACCAGTCTGGCTCTGCTTCTTCTCCTCTTCAGAGGGCACAGAGCTTTGCAGCTCAGGCTGGACTGTACCTTTTAGCAGGGCCAACCAAGGGTAATTTTCTAAGAGTTGGTCCCTCTCTGTAGCGGTAGAGTGAGCAGAAAAAGATGTACTGCAATGCAGTGGGAGCAGAAATGTGGCTGGCTTAGTCCCTGCTGTGTTGAAAGCTGTTGTAGCATTGATGTTGTCTTTGCATGTTAGCAGCTGTGGTCTCTGCTGCAGTTGTCACTGTTGTTGATAAAGTTGTCACTGTTATGGGTGTTCTGGGGCATGCTGTGTCTATAAATATTGTTGCAACTATTGTTGCTACTGTGGTCACAGCTTTTGTTGTTACGTGGTCTCTTCAGTGGTAGAAGATTTTGCAACTGGAAGTGTTGCTGATGTGTTGGCAGAACTGGTGATACTGTAGTTCCTGCTGTGGTTACAGTTTTGATCACTGCTGAGGTCCCTGCTATCATTTCTTCTGTAGTCACTAGTGTAGACTCTGTGTGCTTGCAGTTGTTGCTGCTTCAGTGACAATCTCTGTTGCTGCTGTGGGGTGGCAGTGCTTGTTGCAGCCGAAGTGGATGCTGTGACGGTAGTTGTTACTGTAGCCACTGCTGTGACAGCTGTGTCACCGATGTTGTCCCTAACCTGGTGGTAGCTGTGGCTGCAGCTCTCAATCTTGCAATGGTTACTACAGTGAGTCTTGCTATGATCCTTTCTGTGCTGCTCAATGCTGTTGTCTCGGTTATGTTGGCAGCTGTGGCCCCTGCTGTTGCTGCTGCTGTTGCTGTTGCAGTAGCTGTCATCACTGCTCTCATGTCTACTGTGGAAGTAGCCATAGTCACAGATGTTGTGACTAAAGTTGTGACTCCTTTTGTTGCTGCTTGTCTGGTTGATGCTATTGTGGCAGCTGTTGTTGTTGCTCTAATGGCAGCTGTGGTCAGTGCTTTGGTACCAATAATGAAGGCAGCTATGGTCACTGCTCGGTCCCTCTCATGTTAGAAGCTTTGGTCATTCCCGTAAGCTCTGCTGTGCTTGCAGCAGTTGTTGTGGCAGCTGATGTGGTTACTGTGGTGGTGGTTGTTGTGACAGCTGTTTTGCTGCTGTCATCTTGCTGTGGTGGCACCTGCTTTTGCTGTTGCCACTGCTGCTGTCACAGCTGATGTAGCTTCTGTGATGGTTTCTGTTTAGGTGACAGGTGTTGTTACTACTGTTCTCCTTGTCAAGGCGGCAGCTTTGGTTACTGCTGTGGGCACAGCAGTAGTTAGTGCTGTACGTCCTGTAGGGCTGGCAACTGTTGTAGTTATTGATGTGATTAATGCTGCAGTCCTCAAATGTGAAGGTGTGCCAATACCACGGGAATCACTGGGGGAGGGGAGAGGAGGGGGAGCAGCATTTGTATCAGGGAAGTTCACTAATGCAATCACAGAAAGGAATACCTTTTTTAGTCCCTCACCAAAAGCAAAAACACAATGCAAAATGTAAAAATCCTCAAGTTCTCTCTACTTTCTCTGCTTAGCTTTTACATGATTTTGACGGACAGTTAAAGCTTACTATAACTCAACCTAAAAATAAAATTTCTGCTTGGAAAATGGTCTATTTCTGCTTCCTTTCATGGTTGTAATCTGAAGTGTTCAAAAAACATCAGTGGAACAAATGACGCAAAGAACTTGATATCAGTAGAAGACTACCCTCAAAGCGGTGTTTGCAGCGAGCAGCAGGGATCAGGTAACTAACCCCCGGCTATGCCCAGTGGGGGAAACGTTTGGTTAATTAATTTATCCATATTTTAAACATTTGCCTAGAATGAACTAGCCCTCCATACCCATCACAGCGTAGTGAGTAGGAGGCTGGACAAAAACAAACGAAAGTACACTGAAAACGAAAAACAGAAAAGGAGAATATTAACACAATAATGTATTGAGAAAAGAATGCAGGTGGGCCACAGCAACTATATCATGTAAATCTGTAAAGGGCGATATTGCAAACATTGGAAGAAGGATATTTTAATGGACTGGGTGCAAACCGTGAGGGTTACAATAATGGTATCACCACTTGCTGTATTGGAGGTGCCATCACCAATTTCTTCCCTTTGCACCCTTCAGGCTCCAGTTGGTTTCCAAACAAAGCTCTCGTCCAATGAGTGACTGATTCCTCAGGGTGAATCTCAGGGAAAATGAATACTCTAATTCTTTGCCTTCTCACTAGTCAGGCTGGGAATGTGAGTGCCCCCCTGTGAGGTCCACTCCATTTTCAAAGGCTTCTCGCATGGGTAGGGCACTTCGCTTCACATAGTGCAGATATCCCATAGCCAGATGCACACACTAAATTATATTGAAGAAAGACATGAAAAATGAAAAGTCCAAAAATCCAAGTGAATGACTTAGACCACAACAGTTTAGTTTTGCTTGGAAAAAGTTATGTTACAGGATTATTCGGTACAGTAATTTGTTACCTATGGGGGATCCATGCGCAGCCAGTGACAATGTTGGTGAAGCTGGCCGCCCACCAGATTAGCCAAAGAGGTCCAGGAATACATAACATCTGGTGCCGAACCTTTGGGGGTTAACCCCACACCTGGACCCCATACTCCAGTAAAAATAACTCACATGCAGAGGTGGAGCATTGCCAGGCAAGCCCTCTGTTACTCAGGCTTACAACTGCCCAGGGGCATAATGGGTCGCTGTCTCTTTTATCCTGGGGCCCTGCTGTGTGGTTTCCTGGGGTATTGGCATGAAGCTCCTATGGGCTCTTTTTTGTGGTCGCTTTTCACACCAAAGTCCTTTGGATCGGTGCCCAGCTGACCACCTAAGAAAGAAAGGACCCAACAGTGCCCCTGCTCATCGTGATACAACCTTTTGTGCTAGCATGCGAAAAGAGGATGACCCCTGGAGCCATAAAGTATATAAGAAGGATCCTTTCCTGGAACTGATTTTGCTGAGGGGTTTGGCCTTCCTCCTCAGGTGCAAGCACTCCCCACCCTCCCCCCGCTCAACCCTCAACCTGCCTGGAGGGGGATAAAGCAGATAAGAGAGGTGTACAACCTGAAAGGGAATGCTGAGCTAACCTGCTGAAAGCCAAATGGCTACCCTGCATGCAACGCAGGCCGTGACAGTTACAGGGCTGCCAACAATAAGGATCACAGGCAACTACTGCCGTCACACTTCTGTAACCCAAATCTGCAGCCCGCGCATCTCAGGGCTCAACAGCTGCTCTGCATGGACATACAGGCATTGTTTGCATTATGGAAACCTGCAAAAACTACTACACATATATAAATAAAAGGTCTTACTCTCTTATGTTATTACTCGGCTCAATGAGAATCTGTTAAACACAGTTATATTTTACGAGCACATGGGTCCATCGACTCCATTGATGCTTGAATGTAATACAGGAAATAACCCAACAGTGTTGGGAGTGCATGGGCCCCGCTACCAGCTCTTGATGGTGATCGGCTTACATACATTATTACATTACAGATCGGTTTGTGTCATGGCTGCTTGTTCTCTCCGTGACATGGTTGTTGACGGCAATTTTTGGCATATTAGTTGTTCTTGTAAACACGCAATAAAGAATACATTTTTTTTTTTAAAGCACACGGATAAAACACTGATATTTTTTAAGCCAATATTTTTCCTCTCAAGATTTTGATGAAGGAGGGTTCTTAATTTTGTCACTATGTAACGTTTTAAAAGTGGGAGTGGAACTGGCTCAGGCCCCATGCTCCCTCCTTCTTGTTTATTTTAACTGAATGATGTTTTGCCGTACTCTACTCATCACACCTGTTGTTTTGCTTTTGCAACAAGTCTGTCAGTCCCTGTCTGCTATTCTGCAGTGGGTGGGCTTCCGGTCTCCATTTGGGTGTGGGCCTTTCCATTGGGCCTGCACGATCGTCTCGAGACCATCACTGATGCCATCATCATGTGAGGAGTCTGCAAATCCCAAACAACATTCAGCCGGGCACCTGCCATGATGCTACGCTTTCTGTGCTCCAGCGTTGGACTACCAAGGAAGAGGTTGTGGTCTGCATACATCTGCACTCAGAGAGCGAGACAGAGCAGCCGGCTGCCATGGACATACTGAGCTGCGCACAGGAGAACATGGTGTGGAAAACAGTCAAAACTCTGATACTGAAGAATTCAAAGGGCTTGGGAGGTGGGAAGACGATCATCACAGCTGCCTTTCTTTGGTTTCTGCAGGAGGCACCTTCCTTTATGTCCATACAGAGTAGGGGGCAGCTGTCCTCATGACCAATGTTATTTTGGGAAGAGTCAGGCCTTAAGGGCTTTCCTGAAGTTGAACAAATGGGTCTGAGATCTTAGTTGAGGTGGTAACTTATTCCATGTCTGCGCAGTTTTGATGGAAAAAGCAGGCCCTCCTTGACACACCCTACTGAATCTGTGTTCTTGAAAAAAATTAGCTGTAGCTGTACGTAGGAACCTTCCTGGAGCGTATTTCCTCAGTCTGGTCTGCAATGGCTTTGGGCCCTTATTCTGAAGAGCTTTGAATACAATATAAAGTGATTTATAGAGGATCCTCTATTTAATGGGTGACCAGTAAAGATCCTTAAGAGCACTAGAGGCGAAGGAATTCTGTGGTCTATTTAACATAGGTTTGGCTGTAGCAACCTGAACTCTATCTAATTTCTTAATCAAATAATTAGGAGCTCCCAAAAGAAGGGCATCACAATAGTCCAGCCTACTAAATACTACACATCCGGCAATTAGAGATTTGGCTTGAGCAGGTAACAATGGAAAAAGCATTCTAAGGCTCCGAAGAAAAGCAAAGCAGACCCCTACTACTCCATTAACGTGCTTTTCGAGTGAAAGAGTTTCGTCCAACGTTACTCCGAAGTTCCGGACCTTTTCTGAGGCATCAAGAGGAGTCTCTGTAGACTGAGGCCAAAAGTTGGAGGGCAAAGGTACCAGAACATTACCAGAGGCACAGCAAAGGAGCTCTGTTTTTCCTCCTCATCTTTCAGTGAATTTACACTCATCCAATTTGAGATGTCCGTTATGCAGGCCTGAAAATTTCTGACCGAGTCAAGCTGATTGTTGTTCAGTCATAAAATCGGTTGAGTATCGTCTGCATAATTAATAACCGTGATCTTATGGGTTTCAATAAGTGAGATCAATGGCTTAATGTAGACATTAAACAAAATTGGACTGAGTGAAGAGACCTGTGGGACAACAATATTGGGAAAAATGTACTGATCTTTAAGGATAAGTTTTGAGTTTCTCCAAAAGATTTTTTTAGAAAAAAGTGGCACATTATTAGGCATTTTAAAGTACATTTTGTCATTAAAAACTAGGTGAAGTTAAACTTGACAGCCGCGTATTGTTTGCTATTGGCACGTACAGCCAGGTTACAACACATTGGCAAAGTAAATACACAGTTAATCTCTAGAGCAGAGGCTATGCAGCATAAAGCCTGCAAGAATGAAGGCTCTTGTTCCTTCCCTTGTGCAACCCTGCCCTGGAAAGGTTTAAAACTTATCTCAACTATGACCTCCATACGAGTTATTATTGGAACTATAAACAGTTTTTGGTAATAATGTTTAGTTTCTTATAAAATACTGCTACTGTGCTTCCCTGAAAGACATATTTCTTAGACAACGGGCCACTGACCTTTCAGTGTATTGTTCACATTCAATCGCCCCAGGTAATGACCATGAGTTGATATTTAAACAGTGATTAATTTGAGCCGGTGGTTGCCGGTGGGGCTCAAGTCACTTACTTTAGGGGACCAGCACTTATTTTTCCACATCGAACATTTCCCAGAAGCAAGAGCGGGAAAAGTAGAAGAAAAAGACAAAAAACTGTCATAACGAGAAAAAGCAGGAACCTGCCAGAGTGAGATAAAGGTGTCTGGTAGAGGATTAATGAGGCCGAAGATGGTTCTAGATTAAATGGCTTTAGTATTCCACGCACCGACATGCAATAGAGCGGGCCGCGTTCTTCTGGACAGAGCGTCGGGCACCTGCACTTATTCATTTACAAATGAAGCACTGTTTAAGCATTATTGACTGCCAGTGTGGTCTTTACCAGTGGTTTATTGCCACCCCGGGTACATAACGGTGGTAAAGTCATTAAACATAGATACAGGTCATTCCAAGTGTCTCCAATATTTTTATGAAATGGGACAATAAAAACTGGATCTCTAAGCATTGTACAGGTACCCCGATGCTCCCCGCCATACACGTCACTTCTGTTGAATGACATGCGCATCACGTCTTGTAAGGACAGCGCACTGAGATAGCTGTTCCGCCATGAGCGACACTGAGTTAGCAGTAGAGAGACAAAAATCTTTTATTTTTTAAAACCCCATTTAAAAAGTCAGGGCAAAGTTTGGTGAAGGGCGCACACTGCGCCACCCACACGCAATGACAAGGGGCGCGGTTTTGTAAGAATACTTAAGACCCCTGCAGAGACCATATTGTCTTGTATCCCATTCTGCTGTCATACACTGAACATCCACTTCATTTTATGAGCTGCAATATGCCAATGTACCCGTGCAAACACATGCAATTATAAATAAAGCAATAACAAATCTTGCACACATCGCCCTGGCTCCTCCATCTTGAAATGTTGCAACTGCCTGGTATATTGTACAGCCAGGATGCTGCCAAATGACACCTGCTGACATCATAAAATGGTTCACATTATGTGTACAATCAGTCTCAAGCCCCTGTCATCCTTGTGTACAATCAGTCTCAAGCCCCTGTCATCCTTGTGTACAATCAGTCTCAAGCCCCAGTCATCCTTGTGTACAATCAGTCTCAAGCCCCTGTCATCCTTGTGTACAATCAGTCTCAAGCCCCAGTCCTCCTTGTGTAAAATCAGTCTCAAGCCCCAGTCATCCTTGTGTACAATCAGTCTCAAGCCCGTCTCCTTGTGTACAATCAGTCTCAAGCCCCAGTCATCCTTGTGTACAATCAGTCTCAAGCCCTCAAGCCCCAGTCATCCTTGTGTACAATCAGTCTCAAGCCCCAGTCATCCTTGTGTACAATCAGTCTCAAGCCCCTGTCATCCTTGTGTACAATCAGTCTCAAGCCCCAGTCATCCTTGTGTACAATCAGTCTTAAGCCCCTGTCATCCTGACGGTGTAACTTTTCTCCTTCCAGTTGGCCATATGGAAGGTTCGGCAGAGACTAATAGGTGGTTGTAATTAACATATTATATAACACAGTGTTCATTCTCCTTGCAGCGTGTAATCTACAACACATTAACGGCACACAAAGTACTATATAAAAGCTGAATAGAAACAGAAGTAGGCCTTTATACGAAAATGTTTTACTTTATCTCTGAGCAGAAGCCAGAGACACATTGTCTGTGAAATGTTCTTCTTTTGTTTCCATTCAGATGTATTCTTTAATTTCTTTTTAAGAGTATCGTATTGTCTTGTACTTGCAGTTATGCTGAGCGTGAGACTCCTCATGAGGTGCAGAAGTGAATGTGCTACCCCGTGGGAGTTGTAGGAAGAGAATAGTGTCTGTGACTGGGGGTGAGTGTGATGGAGCAAGGACTCGTAAAGGAGACTTGCTCGGAAGCAATCCTCTCGTTTAACTCACTAACGAATTACTAACAACGTCTTGTAAATAATAACACGCAATACAGAAAACACGCGGGTTAGCGAAGCTTGCGAATGTGTGTACTAATATAAATAACGATGAAAACAGATCAATCCAGCTCTAACTGGAAAATCTTTACCGCGCATGCGTCAACTGCATCTACGCAGTATGACGCTACTAACTCTTGGAGGGAAATTCTAGCGCATGTGCAGAAGGCATTAAAATTGAGTCTTGTAGACTCACGTGCATGGCATCTGCTTAGCCGAAATGAAAACCAGCTATTTTACTAATGCTAATGCGGGGAAAGTATTAATAAGTAAAGAGGGTTAGAGTACAGTGAAACCATTTATTTGTGAAAGTAACATTTCTTCTTTTGACATTATTGTTAGTGCGCATTTGGGCCTTTCACGTTTGTCTGAATTGAGCCGACTGATTCAAGTTTGCGCATGCCTACAGGAGAGTTGACCCAGAGGGATGACCAAGTTTTTTGACAGACGTCCAAGGACGAGAATGACGTGCCCTGTGAACAGAGGGTGAAGAGTTCATGCAAGAAGACTTGTATTCATAATATTGAAATAATTGTATCTAATAAAGTTTGGACATGTATGGGAACGGAAGAAAAGAATAAAGTTTAAGGGGATGGGTTTTACGAACCATAGTTCAATAGAAAAAATAATATGTAAGCATGGTGTGATGATCATCCCCCCTTGCCTGACCAATTAGATTTCGTATTTTTGCGATATTGAAACTTTAGTGGGTGGTACATGGTAAACGAAAGGTATAACTGAGGTAGCTTTAGTTAGTTAGAGAAGACGTCAATGCTGGAAGTTGAGAGCTCGGGATGCTGTCGGTGCTGTGGGTGGTGCTGATGCTGAAAGAGACGCTGTGAGATGCTGATGAAGACACCGAATGCAGAACCATCTATCTTTAATTAATTGGGTTAGACAAGAAGATCGCGGAAGAAACTCGAGGAGGAAGAGAGTGTCAGAGAGGGGTGCGAGGCAGTCGTCGGTATTTTAGATAGGCCTGGGCGGTAAATTCCGTTCCGCTCGCGGAATTTGCGGAATTTGGGTAATTTCGCGTTCCGCGGAGAACGCGGGATTACCAAAAATTCAGCGATCCGCGGCTTTGCGGAATTTTTTGCTTGTTCGCGCTTTCAAAATGCGTGTTCGCGAGATATTTCTCCCCGAGCACGCAAACAGCGTTCGCGAACAGGAAAAAAGCATTGCGAACGGGCGGAACAAGCAATTCCGCGTGTTCGCGGAACTTTTGCGTGCTCGCGGAGATTTTTTACCGTTTCGCTGAGCTTTGCGTAGCGCGACTACGCAAATTCCGCCCACCGAGGTTAAGTATCCTGTCCTGATTCCTGTCCTGAAGTCTTTGTCTCCTGATCTATCCCGGGGGACCCTTACCAGCCCTTTGGCCAGAGGGTTTGGTCTTCACACCAACCTTGGTAACTATAAATTCATGGTATTTGTAGATGAACTTTTCTCTCTGTTCTCTCCTTTCCGGGCATAGTTATTGTATGTGTCTGAAATATTTTCTTAATGAAGATTTGATTTGCAATCTTACGAATGAGGGTGTTTGTACTGTAATTTGAAATGGTTCACATTCATTTAATTTAGATAAAGATTTTAAAACTTCCCGAGTCTGTGGTTATTTTCTTTAATTAAAAATAGTTAATAAGTTATGTTAATTATCACCATCAACTAGTTCAACTAATGGTCCATTGACCAGAGGAAAGATCTTTTTGATCAAGTGAAAGGTTAGTTAGGAATAAGAAATAACTAATCCTAAAGAGGAAAATATATAAACTAAACCCAGCGGTCTACTTGGATCTGTGTAAGTGTTTATGGGCCCAGGTGAGTATATGGTAGTAGAGTATCTGTTGTTAGTATACCGCTGGATCAAGTGTCTGAAAAGTTTCAGCGCTCCGTCCATCATCTGCTTGTGTTTGCTTTGTTCGCCCCGAGTTGACAGGGTATGCCCAGACGTGGGTCCCTTGCTCACTTTGCCACTGGATTCAAGCTAGCCTGGCTGATGAGGGCTGTTAGCCCGAAACCGGTCCCAGGATGCTTGTTTCCGGTCCAGGGAAGACATGGCTTGGCAGTTCGGCTGGACTGTTCCCATGAGGCACAGGGTCAAGACTGATTTGCATATAGCTGTGTCTGAACTGGGGTGGCGAAGTGAGCTAAAGAACGATGATGGATTCAACCCAGATCTGTTACTGGGGGTGAGTGTCTGAAAAGTTTCAGCGCTCCGTCCATCATCTCCTTGTGTTTGCTTTGTTCACCCTAAGTTGGCAGGGTATGCCCAGACGTGGGTCCCTTGCTCACTTTGCCACTGGATTCAAGCTAGCCTGGCTGATGAGGGCTGTTAGCCCGAACCCTGTCCCAGGATGCTTGTTTCCGGTCCAGGGAAGACATGGCTTGGCAGTTCGGGCAGGACTGTTCCCATGAGGCACAGGGTCAAGACTGATTTGCATATAGCTGTGTCTGAACTGGGGTGGCGAAGTGAGCTAAAGAAGGATGATGGATTCAACCCAGATCTGTGACTGGGGGCAAGTGTCTGAAAAGTTTCAGCGCTCTGTCCATCATCTCCTTGTGTTTGCTTTGTTCGGCCTAAGTTGGCTAGGTATGCCCAGACGTGGGTCCCTTGCTCACTTTGCCACTGGATTCAAGCTAGCCTGGCTGATGAGGGCTGTTAGCCTGAAACCAGTCCCAGGATGCTTGTTTCCGGTTCAGGGAAGACATGGCTTGGCAGTTCGGGCTGGACTGTTCCCATGAGGCACATGGTCAAGACTGATTTGCATACAGCTGTGTCTGAACTGGGGTGGCGAAGTGAGCTAAAGAACGATGATGGATTCAACCCAGATCTGTGACTGGGGGTGAGTGTCTGAAAAGTTTCAGCGCTCCATCCATCATCTCCTTGTGTTTGCTTTGTTCGCCCTAAGTTGGCAGGGTATGCCCAGACGTGGGTCCCTTGCTCACTTTGCCACTGGATTCAAGCTAGCCTGGCTGATGAGGGCTGTTAGCCCGAAACCGGTCCCAGGATGCTTGTTTCCGGTCCAGGGAAGACATGGCTTGGCAGTTCGGGCTGGACTGTTCCCATGAGGCACAGGGTCAAGACTGATTTGCATATAGCTGTGTCTGAACTGGGGTGGCGAAGTGAGCTAAAGAACGATGATGGATTCAACCCAGATCTGTGACTGGGGGTTAGGGTCTGAAAAGTTTCAGCGCTCCGTCCATCATCTTTTTGTGTTTGCTTTGTTCGCCCTAAGTTGGCAGGGTATGCCCAAACGTGGGTCCCTTGCTCACTTTGCCACTGGATTCAAGCTAGCCTGGCTGATGAGGGCTGTTAGCCCGAAACCGGTCCCAGGATGCTTGTTTCCGGTCCAGGAAGACATGGCTTGGCAGTTCGGGCTGGACTGTTCCCATGAGGCACAGGGTCAAGACTGATTTGCATATAGCTGTGTCTGACCTGGGAGGCGAAGTGAGCTAAAGAACGATGATGGATTCAACCCAGATCTGTGACTGGGGGTGAGTGTCTGAAAAGTTTCAGCGCTCCGTCCATCATCTCCTTGTGTTTGCTTTCTAAGGGAGGGTGACCAGACTTTGAGAAGTAAAAACCGGAACGGGACAGAAATAGAAGCAGGACTTAAGGCTGATACTGATCAAGGTATATATCTGGCCTTTCCCGGTTTTTGTGTTTGTGAACTCATGCTACCAAGCAGAATTGTCTGAAATAACTTATATAATTGATCTTTTTTCTTTCTTTCAGCGTAGGAGGAGGTCCGATGTAAAAGTAGTCTTATAAATGCACATTTACAAGGCTATGATTACATAATATAGCCTTATAGCCCGCCGTAGCGGGCTATACCGGCTATTAAAGGCCCGCTCCAGCGTTAAAGGGAGCGGGACTTTAATAGCCGGTGTAGCCCAGCTACGAAGGGCTATAAGGCTATTAGAACATTCTGCCACTAAATGGCAGTATGTTCTAACAAATAAAACAAAGGCTTCAGGGAGCGCGAGGGGATTGAAATCCCCTCAGGCTCCCTCAAGCCTTTGTTCACAGCCACAGCTGTGAACAAAGAAACATTGGAATGTTGGAGCTCCGGGCTTATACCTGCCGTTATAAGCCCAGAGCTCCTCCATTGTTTTCAATGGAGCTCCCAACATTCCAATGTTCTAATATTAGCTATGGCAGGACCTTCACCCTGTGCCCCCATTCCCTAATTCCCACTCAGTCTCCTCTGCTGGGAGCCCCAGCTGACCTCCTCTTGTGCTTCCTGAAACAAAATATTAATTATGTGATTTATTTAAAACTTTAGAGGCACCGAGCACACCTTTCAGTTCTGCTTTTCAGTAGGAGTTCGCATTTGTAAAAAAAAAACCAGGACATTTATTTAAAATTAGAAAAAGCCTCGGGACGCTGCGACAGTCCTCTAAAAATCGGGACTGTCCAGGAAAATCCTGGACGTCTGGTCACCCTATCCAAGGGTAGTGATTTGATGTTGTGTAACAGGACCATAGTTGTACTCATATCATGATTTGCTGCAGTGCCCTTGCCTGAATTTACTGGCACCGGTAGTGAGAGATAGGATGTTCAAGCATTAGATGCACTGTATGGATCATGGAAAGTTTGCATGTATAATGTAGCCCATCTGGGAAGCGTTTTGGTGGTGTACATGTATGGTAGAGATAGCTCAACTCATGTCGCAGCAAGCATAGGAGCAGTAGAAAGTTGTAAGAACAGATGTGGCTGTGCAGACAGGCAGATACTTACTACTTTTTGAGTGGTCTGCATTTTAACGTTTAGACCACATTGAATGTGGGCATCGGAAGTGTCCAGATTTGAAGGATGTTACCCGTGGGATGCAATCTTGCATTAACTACAGTATTTTCCCTGAAGTCCACATGATAGTGTTGCATTGGTGGAATCATTAAGAGTGATGGTAGGATGACGGTGCATAGGTGAACTCACTGAGGACCAATGGCAAGATATCACAGGGATGTTAGGATATCCGCGGATCCACAGAGTGATGGAGGGATGGCGGTCCATGTGTGGATCCATAAAAAGTGAGATCAGATGGTGGTGAATGTGTGGATCCATAGAATGGTGGTTACGGCAAATAGTATGGACTAGAGGTGGACTGGGGGTGCAAGTGTGAGCCATAAACAGTGCAAATCTAATGAAGGTACATAAGTCGAGCCACAGATCATGGCGGTTTGAGACTGGTGCATGTGTGAATCCAGAGAAAGGGTGGATAGGATGCTGGTCTATGTCTAGCTCCAGAGATTAGTGGTGGTGAGGTGTATTGTGAGGTGATGGTGTTTGTGTGATTCAGAGAGAAAGGTATTAGGATGGAGCCATAAATTGCTAGAGATTGCTGGCGGGCCATGGGTGTAGGTGCGGAGTGGAGTGATCAGATAGTGGTTGCAGCATGATGGTGAATGAGAGGAACAATGCTATGTGGTGGTGTGTTAGACCTGGCACCATTGGCGTGGGTCTCCCTTCCATTTTTCGCTGTTGCCTCATGTGTTTTTACTGGTTATAGATGCTTTGGGCACTGTGCCACTGCTATTCTGTGCCACAGTGCAAGTGCTCCCTATGATAAATTGATGTATGGATTAGTGACTCCATGATTGGTTGGTTTGGTTTACTTGTCAGACCCTAGTACAGTGCACTGAGTGTGCCCAGGGCTTGTAAACCAAATGCTGCTGGTGGGCTTGCAGCACTGGTTGTGCCACCCACAGAAGCAGCCTGTAAAGTGTGTCTCAGGCCTGCCATTGCAGAGCCTGTGTGCAGTCTGGTACTGCCATGTTGACTTGGTAAGTGCACCCACTTACCAGTCCCTAAACCTTCCCTTTTCTTCATATCAGACACCCCTATGGTAGGCCCAAGGGTAGGGTGCATTGTAAGTATAAGGTAGGACATGCCCTGGTGTGTGTGGCATGTCCTAATAGTGAATTACAGCCATTTTCGTTTTTCACTATTGCAAGGCTACCTGTTCCCCATAGGCCAGAATGGGCAGTTTGATTATTACATCTTATAATCCTAACTGACCCAGGGAGCATGGTAGAAAATCGAATTTATTATGCCTGAACTCAGAATGATAAAATACATCTTTTAGTGAAGTTGGTTTTAACATTCTGTGTTTGAAAATACCACTTTTAGAAAGTAGGTATTTTCTTGCCTAACTATCCAAGCCTGCCTCTGCTAGGTTGTGTATTCCATGTCTGGTTTGTGAGTGACAGGGGCTGGGGGATTCCAGGAGACAGGGTGAGTCAGCCCAGGGCTGAATAGAGAGATCTGCATGTAGATGGGTGCGAGGAGTTGCACCTGGGACCTGAATAGGGCTATGCCTTCCCTCCACAATGCTGGCTCCACCTCCTGTGGTGCGTCTGATGTCCCTGGCCTACACTGTGAAAGGAAAGAAGGAGTCTTGTCAACAAAGTGCTCCAGGACTGACCAGAACTGGTTTGGACTAGGCAAAGGCCTCTCTGCCTTCAGAGAACAAAGGGAAAATGAGTATAAAAGAGGGGACCCAAACCCCAGAACTTTACATCACTTTGGGAAACAAGAAGAGCCTTTGCTGAGGAGAGAAACCAGAGAGAGAGACTGCAGGAGGAGACTATCCCTATGCTGAGTGCTGTTTGGGGGATTGGCCTGCAGTGGTTGCCTGACTGCCAAAGAAAGGAGAAAGGACTTTGTGCTACTTTCAATTCAACTTGTAAAGGATCTCCAAGGGCTTGAGAGAGAGCTTGCCTCCTGCTGAAGTCTCAGGGACAACAGACTTCACCCACCAGCTCCCCAAGAGTTCTTCTGAAGTGCCTGCTGTTGTGTTGGGCCTTCTGAGGGACTGCGTGTCGCAAGGAGCTGGAAGCGCGACTCACGAAGAAGAAGCGTATAGCCGCTGTCGTCGCATCACTGAAGAAGGGTGTCGCCGCTGTCGCTTCGCCTCGCAGAAGCGCCTCGCATCGCCGGAGAAGAGTGTCGGCGACGCATCAGACGCCGTCGCATCATCGGAGAAGCGTGTCGCCGCCACAGCCGCTGTCGTCGCATCACTGAAGAAGAGTGTTGCCGCTGCCGCTGTTGCATCGCATCGCCGAAGCGCCTCGCATCACCGGAGAATTGTGTCGCCGTCGCATCAGACGCCGTCGCATCACCGGAGAAGCGTGTCGCAGGGCCTGTTGCGGCTCAGAAGAATCGTTGAGTCACCGCACGGCGCGTGCATCAGGAAGAAGACGCCATCTTTGTTTCATTGCACCGGATCTTCATCGCATCACGGCGCTGCTTGTCGCATCGCCACGGAAGCGCAGTAAGAAACCGACGCATCACCTCCCCACGCGGAGAAGAACCGACGCATCCCCGTTCTTGCGTGTAAGGAACCGACGCATCACCTTCCCTGCAACACTTTCGTTCTATAGCGTTACGCATCCAAAGGTACATTGAACTCAAAGTGTCGCATTTTATATCTAAAGAGAACTAAGCTAATTCTACCATTTTTAAGTACAGTATTGTGGATTTTTGTCGTTGGTGGTCTTGTGTTAAATCTATATAAAAGATACTTATTTTTAATATACAACCTGTGTGGTGTCCATCTGTAGTGTTGTCACTGGGTTACTGTATGTGTTCACAAATGCTTTACACACTGCCTCTGAGATAAGCCTGCCTGCTCGTGCCAAGCTACCAAGGGGGTGAGCAGGGGTTATTTTAGGAGTGTACCCCCTTACCCTGACTAGACGCAAGGGTCCCTATTTGGTCAAAGGTACCTACCTCTGCCAACTAGAGACCCCCAAATCTAACATGGTGGAATAAGGATGCAACAGTGGATCCTTAGTATGTAGGTGCTCTGATACATGTGTTGATTGATACATTGAGAGGGGTGTTCGTAAGTTGGTGGTGTATGTCTGAATTTAGATACAGTGGTGATGAATGTATGAATCAGAAAAGGAGGGTGGCAGTGAAATAATGGTGCATGTAAGTCAACATCGAGAGTGGTTATAAAGTGATGACACACGTGTAAATCACTGGAGAAAAATGTGGTGGAAAAGTGGTGAATATTTGGCTGCATAGAGTTGAATTACAGCGAGTAATGTAGCTTGCATGAATTAAAATCAATAATTGTACATATGTGGGCGGATATAGTAGGGAGGTTGAATGATGGCGCATAAATGGATTCACAGAACAGTGCTTCTGGGATTGGAATGAATGTATGACTCAATAAAAAGTAACAATCATAAGATGGTGTTGCATGTACAAATGTATTGAGAGTGGTTATGATACAGCAGAACATTTTTGACCGATAGATAGTGAGATGGCTGAATATATACAAATTCAAAAAGAGTGGGTACGGGATGTTGGTGCATAAGTGAAGCCGTGCACAGCTAATTTTAAAGACAGGATTGTGAAGAGATGGTTGTGAATAAGTGTGGCTGTAGAGAGTAGTGGTTCATGGTGGTCTATGAGTATGTAGACAGTAATGGTGGTAAATAATTCAATCCACAGACGGTGGTGTTAAGATAATGGTGCATGAGTTGATCCACAGACAGCAGATGTGGTAGTATGGTGATGCATCTGGTTATCCATAGAGTGGCGGTCAGTTGTTAAAGATAGTGTTAGTGGTGAGATACATGTGCATCTGTGGAGGTATAGAGGGTGTTGGTGCATGTGTGGTTCTAATAGAATGGTAGTATAGTGTGTTGGTAGCTAGAGTGGTGATGGTGGAATAATGGTGCATGTTTTATTTGTGGTGTGTGGTAGTGGAATGATGGAAAATGAGTGGATCCATGGTAAGAAGTAGTGGCGGGAATTTGGTGCAAGTGTAGATACTAACAGTAGATGGATAATATTGATGAATACCACAAAGGCTCAGTCATCAGACAGTAAATGAATGATTCAAATGTATATCGCAGTTCAACAAAATAACATGGGCATCCATTTAGGGGAGGGTATGGGTAACAATTACCAAGCCTTCCATTCATGCCATTTTGTGTTGATGTCCCTTCCTTTTTGAGATTTGACTGAGATGGACCAAGGGGTTGGGGCAAGGACTGTGAAGGCTACACAAAGAGGGAGGGACTCCAGAATATGTTGCTGAGAGAGTTTGGGTCTCTTGTGTTCCTGTGATTGAGGGGAAGAAAAAAACTATGAAGGGGATCGAGATATTTACAGGGAGTCAGTGAGGACTCCAGAGCTAAGGAAAATGAGTTCTGGGAATTCTTTCTGGTTGACAGCCCTAACTGTTGACTTTCTCGGACACTTGGAGTTGAGGAATTATGCTGTCTACATGTGTTGGTAGAAGTGAGTTAGCCAACGTAGGGTAAAATGAGACTTAGTAAGGCAATTGGACTGGTCACAAGGGTACGAATGTTGAGACTGGTCTGTAATTTTATGTTCACATAGTTGGTGCCTTAAGCTGCTTCTCCCACTGGTTCATAGCAAAGGCGTGTCACTTTGTGTTACATGCACTACAGTCTTATTTTTGTGATATTCTTTGGATTAGTACCTAATCTGTTCTCTAGTGTTCCAGTGACATAAAGTCAGCAGTGTTGGGCCACAAATCCGAACAAAAAGTGTTGTTTGACCTTGATTTTATTCAGTATGGTTAAAGGGCACCTCAGACTGTCAGTGCTGGGACCAACATTCATAAAGCAGGAATCCACATGAGGTGGTAAACAATGTTTTAGGCATTCTTTTATCAATAGGCAGAGGCATTGGTGCAATATTACTGTTTCAAGAGACGTTTGTGGTTAGAACCCAATACATTCTCCTACAGGCATGAAACACCTGTGCAGTTTACCCAGGGAAATATTTTAGTCACTCTTCATAAAAAATAATAAAAAATACAAATCTTCATAATTTTCCACTAGAATGCACATGTATTTATTTGCTGGCTTCACATCACAATCTCCACCAGTAGCTTGCAAGACAGACTTGTACTACTACTTTCTGAGGAGCAGTTAAGTGTGTAGTCGATTTGGATCATACCTCGATCTCACAAGCACGTTTTAGAAAAAAAGCACACGCTCTGACCAGCTCAATTAGCTGCACAGAGGACACAAGGGACATCCTCAGCTGGTATCTACACATGGCTAGACATCAGCTGTTCTGGTAGTCTTGATGCTGTAACTGTGTAGGCCATTGGAGGTATAAGACATGGAACCTGAAATAAGACTATAACCACAGTTGTCCTCCCATGCTTAATGAGAACCTCAACACCATAACTGTGTGTTACAAATGCAAACAACATAAGACAACACAGAGCAGCACTATCAAGGCAAAAAATTCTAGGCGTGTCACCAATGAGTTTGCACCCATCTTCAATAGCCCATTACACTTAAACCTACTGTTTTATTTACACTGAACTTAACTCAAAAGTCATTTAATATTCAAATATTTGTATCAACTTCATGATTTTTTAATTTCGCATTTCAGTACAGGACACTTCAGCGCTTTACTCTCTCTCTTGCTCTTACACACACATTCTCACACACACATCACCCCGCACCCTCATTGTAATCTTTTATGTACTCTTACTGGAACAGAAGTTCCTAATTGAGTCCTCTCAATCCGGATTTCGCAGCAACCATAGCACCAAGACACCCCTCATTGCGGCTAATGATGACATCTGAGTCCTACTCGACCGAGGAGAGATTGCAGCTCTGATCCTCCTAGACCTCAGCAGCCTTCGATATGGTCTCCCACTACACAACATAGGCATCCACGGAGGTGCACTCAGATGGACCACCTCTTTCCTAACCAGAAGAATGCAAAAAGTCCACCTTCCCCCCTTTGCCTCTGAACCCAAGGAAATCACCTGTGGAGTACCCCAAGGATCCTCGGTCAGGACCACCCTCTTCAAGGGTAATATGACACCTCTGGCCAGCATCGCTAAAACTCATGGACTCAACATCATATCCTATGCCGACGACACACAACTCATCCTCCCCCTCTCCGAGGACACCACCAAGACCAACTTCTACAACTGCATGACAGAGTTCGCCAAATGGATGAAGGACAACTGCCTGAAGCTCAACACTGACAAGTCAGAGGTACTGATTTCCAGACACAAAAGCTCCACATGGGACGCATTCTGGTGTCCCTAAAAACTTGGACCTACTCGTACCCCCACTGACCACGCTAGGAATCTAGGCATTATTCTGGACAATAAGCTAACCATGACAACTCAGGTCAACTCTGTTTTCTTCTCCTGCTAGTTCTTCCTCTGCATCCTTCATAAGATATTCAAATGGCTACCCCAAAGCTCAAGATGCACCATCACCCAGCCCCTCATCTCCAGCCAACTGGACTACGGCAATGCTCTTTATGTAGGGATTGCAGCTCACCTCCTCCTCCTCCTTTGACTTCAGACCATACAGAACGCTGCAGCCAGACTTGTTTTGATTCTCCCTAGATGAACCCACATCATCCCCTACCTCAGAGAACTGGCTCCCTGTAAAGAAAATATGCCAGTTCATGCTCCTGACCCATGCATACAAGGCCCTACACAACTGCAGTCCCGCCTGAACTTCCATCAACCCATCAGACACCTCAGCTCTGCGTCCCTTTCTCTAGCCCTCACACACCGCATCGATGTAGCAGATGCGGAGGTCTCTCCTTCTCCTACCTAGCAGCAAAGACATGGAACAAACTACCCTTTCATCCATGGACCTCCCCATCTCTTCCACAGTTCCGAAAGCCCCTGAAGCCCTGGCTATGTGGCTAATCAACTGGACCCTGCCAGCGCCTGGATACCCTCACGGGTGACCAGAAGTGCTCTTGCAAATATACTGATTGATTACTAACATGCCTCTATGAATTATTGGCCTCAAAACATCTGCAATGGGAATATTCAGGTAATATTCATATACAATTAGTAGAAATAGAAAAGACTGCGTCCCCTTTGCACTTTAACTAATAGGGAGTTGAACACTTTGGGGCCAATTCACAAATGTATTTAAGTAAAAGACTACTCCAGTAGTACTACTTCCCATAGTAAAAATGCTTTTGTGAATTGATTCATATATGGGGCAATATTTATCCTAATTTGGTCATCGAACCTTTTTTGTATAAGAAGTTACCAAACTGGACAACAATAAGAGCTTACGCCACAAAAGCTACACAGGGCTTCACTATTGAGAGCATCCTAAGCATTATCTTATCATTATTAAATCAGAACAAATAATTGTGTTACAGCCTTCCAAGGGAGGATGCCAGATGGCTCCAGGCAATTACTTTCTCGCAGTAGAAATCGACAAAGCAGAAAAGGGCATTTACCTGACAAATAAAGCGATTCCACAAAGTACATCAAACAGAAACGCAAGACAGCGATAAACGGCCTCTAAAAATAATTGCATTTGCTAATGCGCCTATACCCGACAATGAAGTACATGGGGGGGAAAAAGGAAGCACTTTTTTTGTACTACAACAAAACCATAGAAATGAAAGAAATGCAAATATGTTACTTTCCTCCTTAATTTTATTGCAAACTGTAATTAAAATTTGCATTGGAGGAAATTCTACCTGACTATTTTTTGGTTGTTCTGAATCCAGTTGCTGCCCTATGGCTTTTTGGACATCTATTGAACTGCAATGGAGAAAATAAAATTCAAAGCGGTCGTAGTTGCACCTTGTAAACTGGTATATGGCTTCTGTTGTATTTTATTTAAATATTAGAAGCACAACTGCCAAGAATCTCTATTACCTCAGACATCTTGAGACTGTCCCATCTTTGTAGCGGTCATTGCTGGGACTGCTAGTGTCATCGATTGCATTTTACGTTATTTTATAATATATTATTGGCAATTGTCTAACTCACATGGAAAAAGTGAAACTAGGAATACCAAAATGCAAACGTGTCTTGGGTGAAGTCAGGACTGGTTTGAGGTGTCACATATTTTCATGAGGCAAACCAGAGTGCTATCTATTTTGATCGTTTCATGTACTGTGCTGCATTTTAGTACATGCCAATGTTTAGATATGTTTTTTAAATTTTAATTTGAAACATACCGTTTTTGTGCTTTGTCATTCTTTTTTATAAAAGCTTCATAACATCATTTGTTCCTTTAACTGGGAGCTCTACCAATGAGATTCGATCATGACTAACAGTTTTTGTTTCAACGAGTCAGTGATTTTGACCCTTCTAAACCCTCCCACCTGCCTACCTCTGCAAGTTCCCAGCACCTACACTTTGTAAGCTTTGTGTAGAGATGGTAGGCTCATTGTCAGTCATGAAGCACTATTACAAACCAGACTACGCTTCGGTTGGAGCTCTCAGGTTAGCTGTCGATAAAGCCAAATGCTCACTTCTTCTCAAAGTTCATTGGAGGAGTTGTTTACCAGCAGGGTTCCATCTCAATACTCGAGTGGAGGAAGGGAGCGATAGTGGCTGATGAGTATTGTGGGGAGGTACATCATCCAGAATCCTCAAATTTCAGTATGGGGGGGAGGAGGATGGATAGACAATAAGAAGACCACTGTTCTTTGAGGCTCAGTTCTTGCTTCCTGGCATACCCTGGATTGAGGTGGGCCCATATGCAGCTGCGGAGAACATGAACAGAGTGAGCCTACGTGTTAATGAAAATTCAGTGCAGCCAAGGATATATGCTCCCTGCACGCAGGTATTTCCATTGTACCACGGCTCTCCTCCCTTAGGCATGCACTATACAACTACACAACCCACAAGATAGCCGACTTGGCAGAAGAATACTCTGCTGACAGCCAGGCTTCCAAGCTGAAAAGAAGGCTGGGACGGTGGAGGCAGAATGGGGATGTAAGGCCTGAGACTGAGCGTGCCATTGCTGGATCAGTGATGCTGCCATTGACCCACCAAGGGCATCTCCTGGTCAGACAGAGGCTGTCCGGTGCTCATGGTAAGAGCAGGACAGATCCCTCAATTGGTGTAGTGGACAGCGAGGGACATATAAGAAGACATTTCTGAGGGTTTAACAGAGATAAGACCTATATATGTGTGTGACGAATAAATAGCCAGTCTTACATATTTCTCTGAAAAGCAGAACATTTTAAGAATAGCAAACTCCTGCAGAAGCCGAGGCCCTACCTACCTTGCTCTAACCGTTATGGGGAAATAAATAAATTTGCTCAACTGCACAAAAATGTTACCTCAGTCCTTGGAGGTCCAGGACAGAGAAGCCACGGGCTACGGATACCACAACAGGAGCTCAGTTGCTGGCTTTGACCAGGGAGAACGCATTCTGATTGCTTCACTGGGGCCAGTGTGTAAAAAAATCTGACTCTGTGGGCCCGAAACTATCTATTTGGAAGCCAGAGAAGAGGTCACAATATCGAGGCGCACATTGGCAGAGTCAAAGTTTGAATCAGTAGAAGGCAGCAATACAAAGTCAATAGGTCCAAGAGGCCCAGGAAGAATATGAGGAATTTTACAGCTGCACAGTGGGCTAAATAACATAACGTGGCCACTGGGCTGCAAAGACTGAGAATCAAACAGATGAGCAACGCTAGGCTTCCCAGGGATCCCTATAAATACAATAAAGGAAGGAGGGCACTTGGTTGTGTGCATGGAGGGCCTTGTCTTGGTGATTCTAAGCATAAAT
The DNA here is from genome assembly GCA_963921515.1 of Calotriton arnoldi. Lineage (NCBI taxonomy): Eukaryota > Metazoa > Chordata > Amphibia > Caudata > Salamandridae > Calotriton > Calotriton arnoldi. Next base: position 692,715 of record CAWUFW010009912.1, on the reverse strand, counting down.
GAAAGCAAACAAAGGTGATTAATAAGAAGTGTTCTGCGATTGGTGGCACCGGAGAATAAGGAAAAAGATTTGCAGCACAGCTGCCAGACTGTAAGTCAATTGGAAGGACCCATTCTTCATCTTTGTACAAGTGGGCCTGGCTAGAAACTTGCAAAGAGAGGCTGCACCCGCACCAGCTTACGCCTTGGCAACAATTTACTTATTTTTACTTGGGATCACTTTTTTTTTCCCTGGTGAAGTGTGAAGTGCTTGTCTCTTGCAGGCTGTGCTCGCCTCATTCAGTATTTTTATAGTTTTATGTTTTACATTTTGGCACTAATTAACTGTCTTTGCTATTTTAATTTATAATTTCTTTTACCAGAAGGCGCAGTGCCTAGGGAGCTAAGCACCAACACCAGGAGTTGCTGGCCTCCAGTCTACTTCATTTTTCCTGCTTCTTTCTGTCTCTTCCTGCATGTGTCATGTTGCCTTGACACTTGGAATACAACCCCTTGCCTGATGGTTGGTGGTGGCCATTTAAACACACTGGAGATGCAGCCGTGCCTCTGGCACACTGAAGCCGCTCCTAAAACAAGGCTGTCTGCGCCTATCCGCGCACTGTCTGCAGCCAGCACCAGTCACGCTGCTCATCTAAATGTAGGACTGAAAATGGATATCACAGGTAATCATTGCATCACATATTCCAAAAGCATGCTTTTAGCTCTCAATCATTCTACTATTCCTCACCCATTTTCATCTAGTAATGCAAGGCTAAATCTTCCTTCATATACTCCAAATCTCAGTGGCTTCATCCGTAACACAACCTCTCCCACTCCCACTCTGCTTCCTCTGTCTCCCATTCCATTATATGAGCACGGGTCAATGCTTGTTGGATCCCAAACATGCACACGATATTTCAGATATATTAACCAGCTAAAAGATGGCTATTTTATTCATCACCAAAGCTTGGACTTCAGACACGTCAGGACCTGAGTGGTTGCCCGGACCTGATGCCCTTATAACTATACTGCTTTTCATGTTGCCCAGTAACTCTGGGGGCCGACTAGCTATGATTCCTCACAATCACATTAACATCACACCTTTGCCCCTTGACCCTTTTAAGTATGCTAAACTATTAGGTTTTACTATTAAAATATCGAATACAATTGATATTTGAGGTATCCTCAACTATATCGACCTCCGTCTTATTGTAGTAAGTTTGCAAATTCTTTCACAAATGTTCTAACTCCATTGGGGATCAGTCACTCCCACTTGCTCACATTGGTAGGCATCAATCTGTGTGCCGAAACACTCAACAATAACCTGTCCTGTAATTTTACTGCTACCCTTAAGGATATAAATCTTAAGTAATTAGTCTGTGGTTTCACCCATATAGCTGGGCACACTCTTGAGCTAATCTTTACCCCTAATTCTTCAATTGTGAGTCATCCTCCATTCCCCCGTCTCCTGGACTGATCACTGCCTTATTCCTTTTTCTCTTTCTCCAGCCACACCAGTTTCTACAAATTTAACATATTTGCCCCGCTTCCCCCTCCAAGCCATGTCATCACTGGAGTCGTCTTAACCTTAGACTTTTTAATCATCCCATGCCTTTGCATCATTCTCCACCTTCATTGGATTCGACGCCCCATCACTCTACGGAATGGGTCTCCTCTACCATTGATGTAGTTCTTCCTACTAAAAAATCACAGCCTTAATGTCTTACCCCTTCAGCCCCTTGATACACTACTACATTAAAAAATGTAAAAGCCTACTGTAAAGATCTCGAAAGCCTATGGTAATTTGACTACGCTGAATCCACAAAGCACATTTTAAGAATGGCACTTCAAAATTATAAAAGGGTGATATTTAGAAGTCAAAACTGGTCATTTTTCAGCCCGCATTTCTAATGCCAGCAACCCATCTAAAGAACTTTTTAAAGTGTTCCAATACATCCAGGTTCTTGATTGTCTTAGCACCAAGTGAACTCCTTCCCAAAGTTTGTGCAATGATCTACCTAAATATATTTTTAACAAGGTTGGCAATATCTGCTAAATGTTTTTGCCAACCCCCCCCCCCCAACGAATTCTGATCTGGATATCACATTCCTCCCTTATCTCAACCTGCTCTTAAATTCACCTCTTTCACATCTATTATTAGGTAAGGTTTTTCCACTCTTCTGGTCACAGTTTAATCTTGCTCTCCTTTTGATACATGTCCCACAGAATCTTTCAGACATCGCCTAGCCCGTTAACTTCTATTTTTCTTCATCTATGCGATGTTTCTGTTTACTCAGACCAGGTACTTCATATATTGAAAACCGCATTAATCATCCCATTATTTAAGAAACCTAATGTTGACCTCTCCTACATCAAAAGTGTTCATCTTTTTCTCTCCTACTGTTCTCAGTTAAGCTCTTAGACAGGGAAGCAAACTGCCAAATATTGCAGTTTTTGGATGCTAACAGCCTTCTGGAGGATGTTAGATCTCTTGACAGTATTTGACACTATGGACTATTACTTACTGTTGAGCCGTCTTCAGTAAGGGGGGGGGGGTGCAAGACTGGGCCCTTGCTTAGATAAAATCCTACCTTGCAAATCGCTCTCAGGTGGTCACTAGCCTCCCATTTCAATCACCTACAAGTCAGTATCTCAGGGAGACCCTTAGGTGGTCTTTCTTGAGCCCCACGCTCTTTAACATCTTTGTGCATCCACTGACTCAACTGATCCCATCCCTTGGTTCCATCCCTCTCAGGTACCCAGACTATACCTATATTATATTCTTTTTAACCGATTCAGCTTCTCAAGGTACACTCAAACTTAAACACTCCATGACACACTAAATGGACGTCTCGGAATTCCCTCAAAATCAATGTAGACAAAACTGAAATCATGCTCATCCCTTCACAGAGATCTCCTGATCTGGTCTCTCTCAACCTTTAACTACTGTACCTGGGCCTCCCGCCCATCCCAGTTACAACAGTACATAACTTAGGATTCCATTTTGACCATGATTTGTCTTTCGCTATACAAGTGAGTGAGCTGGCTTCCTCTTGTTTTCTGATTTTTAAAATTCTTGGAAAAATTCACCTTAACTCACTAGAATTTCCCATCCTCTGATTGTCCAGTCAACCATACTCAGAAGACTTGTAATGCTCTTTTTCTTGTTGCCCCTGAATGCATCATCCAGCGCCTCCAATGAGTACAAAACATGGTTGCAGGAATTGCCTTGTCTATACTTAAATGCTCTTCAGCATCTTCGGCACTCAATTCCCTCCACTGGCTCCCCTTGAAAGCTCTTTGTCTACTTTTCAAAGCCACACAAAATTCAGGCCCCCCTCTACCTTCAACTGGTATAGGCCATATTGGATCCTGATGTCTGCCTAAGCCAGACTCCTTGCTCTTCCTCAACACTTTTGTTCCAGAACAGGAGACCGTGCTTTTTCAATCTCTGCAGTGTGCTTCTGAAATTCTCTCCCTTTTCATCTTCAGTCGCAAACACTTTTACTTCATTTTTGTAAATTGATGAAAACCAGGCTAAACACCAATTAAACCTAATTTAGAGATTGGTGGATGGGTTACTCCCTCACAAATGTGACGATTATCCCGTCCTGCGTATTACAAGTGCCATAGGATATAATGGACTTATATTATGGTGGGCGGGATATTCGTCACGTTTGCGACTGAGTAACCCAGTCCGCCAAACTCTAAATCAGAGCCTATGTTTCTTCTCTGCCCTCCTCTTTTACTCATAGCGTCAGGAAGCCATCCATGGTAATCCTGTGCTTTAAAAAACCCGAAAAACAATACATAAATAAATAAAGTAAGGCAGTTGGTTACAATAAGGTAAGAATTCTGCCTTTCTAGCTGCTAATAGGTGAGCTATGTGGTTTCGACCATAAAAAACAGTGCTTTTTATATATCATGATAGTAGCTATGCTCTTTCTTTACTAGACAACTGAGTAATAAACAATACACAACTGATTTTGCAAATAAGCAAAGGGTATTTGAGATTCTGAGTATTCGCATTATTGTTTATGCATGGATGTGATCGCTGGTTTTTCACAATGTAATAAAAAAGATATGAGGTCTACATAGTGACCGTTTTGTGTTTCCACCTGCTGAGCTCATGGTTTCAAAGGTCTCCAGACCTTTAAGCCTCCATGACCAGAGCTCTCAAGTTTCCCCAATCCGTGTGTGAGTAGCTCATCCACTACAGTTTTTTCTTTGCATTACGGGGCTTGTAGTCATGGTTTTAAAAGAAGATGCAAAAGAAAAGAAGTCTCAGAATGCAAATAAAAGACCTACTCACATGTGGTATCTGGGAAACTCGAGGAATCTGTAAAGTCACCAGCTACAGTCACTCCCTCCCGCCATTCGAGCATTGACTTAGGACCTCTTTGGTAAAAAACTCTTCCAATGAACTTTGAGAAGAAAGGAGCACTTGGCATTGTGTTTTTTCTCCCTACTGATTAGCTCAGGAGCCACAGTAACAACGCTGACATAACAAACATTGGCACTTGAGGTCTACATAAAACACACAAATAAATAAATACATAGAGCTACTTACACAAAGAGCATGATTCCAGTATTGGCCAAAGCAAAGGCTAAGCCCAGGATTCCACTGCCCATGATGGCATTGCTTAAGTTAAAGATGGACATCCCTAGGGAGGTTGTTCCTGGAATCTGTGGAAAATAATATGGGTGATCAATATTCACTTCCAGTTTAAAGACTCAAATACCAATAGTTGCTACCTGTTATTTCGCAGGAAGATTTTCAATAACATAAAGTGTGGAAATCAGTGAGCATGAGGATATATCTTACAAAACCAATAACAGTAAAAGAACCAAGAGAACTTCACTTCAAGCATCTCAGTAAGTGAGGGTCTCAAAGACGAACAAGAAGACGAACAACAGCCACCTTGCTTGCACCGAAAATTACGGTGCCAAACAATGCATGCTCAGATAAATCTTCAACCTTTTCATTTCACCCTGGCTGTCGCTCTATTCAAGTCTAGCTGCTGCTCGATTTCTGACAAGCTAGTATTCAATTTCGAATTAACGTCTGTGTGATTCTTGACTATTTGCTGCTTTTTTCTCAGCTCGCTGCTTTCTGTTTCTGGACTAGCTGCTGATTGATTCAGGACTAACTGCTTGCTCAATTCAGAACTAGTTCTTGCCTGATTTCAAACTATCTGCCTGCTGCATTCTGGGCTTGCTGCTGCTCAACGATTCTGGACTACCAGCTACCTAATTTGAAACTAGCTCCGTGATTGGCTAGAGACTCCTCAATTTCATGCTAGATGCTATTACAATTGCTAGCCGATGCTCGATTTTGGAAAAACTGCTGCTCGATACTAAACTGCTGCGTAATTTAGGTCTAGATGCTGTTTGATTTTGGACTTGTAGCTCAATTTCGGACCATCTGCTAGCTACTTTCTAGGGCTTACTGTTACTTGGTTTTGGAGCAGCTCCGGCCCAATCCTGTACTGGCTGTGGCTTGATTTCAGCTTAGGGTTGTTTAACTCTACACTATACTTTGCTGTTTGAGTCTGACATAGTTGCTGCTCGATCCTGGAATAGTTACTGCTGAATACTAGACTAGATATGGCTTTGTTTAGTGATTGCTGTGACTCAATTATTGACTAGCTGCTGCTCAATTCGGGACTTATGGCTGCTTGGTTTCATACTCACTACAATGCAATTTCAGACCTTCCACTGCTTTGTTCTTGACCAGTTGTCACTTGATTCTGGATTAGTACTGATCAATTTGTTTCTATCCACTGTCTGACTTTTGACAAGATGATTCCCAATCCTGGATTAGCTGCATGAAATGTTATGTCAAGACCAAAGGCTTCATTTGATGCTTCACTTTCCTGCTTTATTTCTCACAGCAGCCAGTGAAAATATGATGTATCAGAAGAGTAAACAGAAACATTTTACAAAACCTAGAATGACCATGATGCCATTGTAAGAGAATTACAAAATTACTTAACAATGTTCCAAACACAGTTATATAATGAAGACATAGTCTTAGTCCTTCCTCTTTCTAGCTGCTCCAGCAGTCAGGTTAGTATTGTTTTTTACTGTTGGCTTATTATTGCCAAAGTATGTGTCTTTAACAGTTATTAATGTTGCTGGAGAGCCTCTGTTTGATCCAAATTTCTTATATCATGCCAAGCCTTCTGATTGGGTTACTCTGTCCCACATGTCTGAATTCATTAGGGCTCACAGGCACAAGCCATTAGATAAACAATTCAGAAATAAATTACTATCGGAATGCTCTAGATTTCAGGTCCCAGACCAAGTACTGGTAACTCCTTTAATAGACCCCAAACATCTGACCTTTTTGATGAAATATGGCAACGATTCAAAAAGTAAAATTGACAGAGCTTGGTCCTCTTGCCAAGACAAATTATTAGATATTATGATTCCTCTAACAAAGATTTTTGAACTAGCAGAAATTGACAAGGAGAATAATTCCGCTATTGATGATAGTGATTTATCCAATTGGGCACAAAGAGCAATATGCCTCATATGCAATGCCAATGCAGCAATTTCATAGGAATGAAGGAAAGGCCTCCTCATTCAAATGGATTCAAAGCTTACAGAACTCTCAACTTCAGAACCAGGACCATCTGCTCAGGGCCTTCTTTTTGGATATCACTCCATAAAATAAATCTACATGTATGTCAATCTATTCACTACTATAGAAAAAATGCAGCTATCTCTCCTGAAAGTCTTCGGTTGGAAGGTTTTCGCAAAGGCCCATAGAATGGGGATTGTTCTACTGACCGATTCAGTATGACAAATATCCCAATTCTTTCCTTCAAGAAGATGTTCTTCCTACTTCCTAGACTTAGCTTCTATCCACAACAGAGAAGAGGATCTCATTACCAGTACCAGAGAGGCCAATCCAGAGCCAGAGCAGTAAGAATTCAAAATCCTTCTTTAATTTCTGCAGGTTGAACAACTCTATTCTTAAACAATAGGTCTCTCCTTTCCTCAGACCTTTGCGTTCTCCAAACTGTTCCATAGTATAAGATAGAAATTTACTCTGATTCAATCCAACAAATATTTCCAAAATCTTTCCATCAGTCTCAAACAGACTCAATATTGATTCACCAAGAAATTCAAGATCTTCTCACGAAAAAAGCAATAGAACAATCCAACTTACACCCTCACGGTTTCCTAAACAACATTTTTATAGTCAAAAAGAAAAACAAAAAGCTACGCTCAGTCCTCAATCTAAAACATTTAAATTATTTTGTATTATATCGTCCTTTGAAATGGAAACTAGCCAACATCTCAGAGATTTTCTTCAAGGAGGAGATTGTTTTAAAAAAAAAAAATGTATTTCTTTTTATTGGCATTTTGAAACAAGATGACAAGCAGTAACATTTCTTAAGCAATGATGCGTTACACACAGATCTATCAGAAAGCATTTGGGAAGTTACAGCGTATGTGACATATCAATGGTGCACCTCTTTCGGCGTCGTAGAGCATTGTACAGTTCTAAAATGGAGTTCGTCATCAGCTCATTTATGCATCTAGTCACAACAAAACATATAATAGTCTACAGGCATGGTCGTCCCGTGTACATCGTGATCAAAAGTTGCCCCGTGCGGCCCAGTTCAGTTCGGAGCGTTCAGCGCTGTTATGTGTTTGTGCTAGGTGTCGTCTATGTCTGCAGAGCTCAACCAGCTCACAAATGGACCCCATATATCTCTAGGGCGCGAACGCACCGGCCTTAGCTCCCAGTATTCCGCCAGCTGGGTCCTACAATAGGCCACATCCTGAACCCATTCCGTCACCCTCAGGGGGTGAGCAGCTCCCCAGTGAAGGGCCACCTGTCTCTTAGCCATCAGTAACAGTATGGCCGGCAGTTTCCTCAACTTCGGTGGTATGTCGGGGATGATTCCCAGTAACGCCACTAGTGGCGTATAGGGCAAGGTTTGTCCTGTTATATTTCCAACATAATGTAGGACTTTGGACCAGAAATTGGCTATTGGCCTGCACTGCCATGCTAAATGTAGGAATGACGCTGGGGACGCCCCACACCTCCAACAGCTATCGTCGGAGCGCAGTCCCATCCACCGCAAGTGCGTGGGAGTTCTGTAGAGTCGGTGTACGTAGTTGGGGGTCATCTGTTCCAATTGTCTACAGCTAAAGTCCCATTGCTCATCAGTTATGTGCTCACCCAGATCCACCTCCCATGCTGCGCGAGCTGTCGACACGGTGATCGGGTGATCTTTTTGTGTGGTGGCGTAAAGTTGTGTAATCAATTTGTATCTAGATTCTACGGTAAGTAAATTTTCAAGGGCAGACAGCTGCGGGGGTGGCCTCGGAAATGTTCCAAATTTGCCTTTATCAAATCAAATCAAATCAGGGGCATTTGTACAGCGCACACATCACTCGAAAGTCTCATGGCGCTAGCAGACGGCTCTGAAAGGAAGTGAAATGGCTCAGATGTCAAAAAGCCATGTCTTCAGCCTTTTGCGAAAGGAGTTGTGATCAGAGACATTTCGCAGATGGATAGGAATTTTGTTCCAGCATGATGGGGCGAGAAAGGAGAAAGATCGGCCTCCTTTTCTGGCAGTATGTATCTTGAGAGGGGTGAGCAAAAATTGGTTGCTGGATCTGAGCGCCCTGCGTGGTTGGTACCAACATAATTTCTTGGTCCAGTATCTCGGACCTTTTCCGTACAATTGTTTGTGGATTAGACAGAGGACCTTGAAAAGAATTCGTTTTCTGACTGGTAGCCAGTGAAGAGATCTTAAGCAGGATGCGGAGGGCGATCTGGGAGGAAGATCCAGGACCAGCCTTGCCGCAGTGTTCTGCAAGATCTGTAGTCTGTCCAGAAGGTTTTCGTTGATTGAAAACAGTAAGGAGTTTCCATAGTCCATTCGGTTTATTATCAGCCCTTGGACTAATGGTTTCCTGGCCTCCGCTGGTATCCACTTGAAGACCTTCCGTAGGCTACGCATTACTCCAAAACACGTGCCGATGATATGGTTGATCTGGTTCTTCATGGACAATTGGTTCTCCATGTGGAAACCTAGGTTCCGCACCGTCAGTTTGGGGGTGGGGCAGAGGCCAAGATGGGATGGCCACCAGTCGGTGGACCAGTGCTTCTGTGCTTTGCCGAAGAGCATGACCTCAGACTTGGCTCCGTTTAGTTGTAAGTGATTGGAGCTCATCCACCTGTCAATGTGGGATAGGCATTTATTGAAACGTAGCTGTGTTTCGGTAGGATCTGGGCCGATAGTGACCAGAATTTGTGTGTCATCTGCGTAGGATATGACATCAAATCCGTAGGATCTGATCACCTTGGCCAGTGGCGTCATGTACAGATTGAATAGGGTCGGGCTCAGAATGGAGCCCTGTGGCACTCCCATCTTGACTTTACAAGCCGCACGCAGTTGATAATAGAGCAGCATATCTAGCACTGATGGGGGTGTAGGCCCGCACATCTGTTGCAGTGTGAGAAAGTGATCTCCAGGGTATAAGTCGTCCACAGCTCTTGCAAGTCATTGCTTATCCAGATGCCCAGATATTTTGTCGGCCCAGTCGCCCAGACAATGGGGTAATCTGTGTCAAAGGGCTGTGTCTCAGATGTCAGAGGGAGTATGACAGATTTGCTCCAGTTCACCTCCACTCCCGACAGTCCCCCGTAGCGCACCACCTCACGTGTCATGGGCGAGAGGCTGTCTTTTGGATTCACCATATACAGGGTGATATCATCTGCGTACATTGACACCGTGAGTGCCCGCGTGGTGAACCCAATTCCTCTGTGAGTGTGGTGCTGCCTAATTCTGGCCGCCAAGGGCTCCGTGGCTATTGCGAATAATAATGGCGACAAGGGGCATTCTTGCCTGGTGCCCCTTGTAATTGATATCGGACTGGAGACCAGACCATTCACCCGCAGGCGCGCCGTAGGCATGGTATAGAGCAGCTGTATTTGTTTAATAAACAACGGACTCATGCCCAGTCTGTGTAGAAGCGGGAAGAGAAACCCCCATTCCAAGGAATCAAACGCCTTAGTGGCGTCTAAAAGCGCGGCGATCGCAGGTACATGGGGAGCGAGGTAGTGGAGAAGCGCGAACAGTGTTCTCAGATTGTGAGATGTGGATCTCCCCGGTATGAAACCGGACTGATCCGGTCTGACTATCAGGGGCAGCAGCGGCTGGAGACGGACAGCCAGCAATTTAGCGAAAATCTTTGAATCTAGATTTATCAATGAAAGTGGGCGATAAGAGTCGCACTGCGCAGGGTTTTTATCGGGTTTTAATATGGTGATAATTATAGCCTCACGCATTGAGCCAGGCAAAATGCCCGATTCTGCGGCTTCTTGGTAAACCGCCAAGAGTCGAGGCGCCAGGAGGTCGGAGTACTCTTTGTAGAATTTTGCCGTTAGGCCGTCTGCCCCGGGTGCTTTGTCTGCTGGTAAGCCACCTATAACTTGGCGCACGTCTTCAACAGTAAAAGGGACATCCATGTATTCCCGGTGTACTCTGCTAAACCAAAGTAGTTCCACGGAGTTGAAATAGTCCTGCAGGACCTCGTTCGATGGAGTGAATCGGGAAGTATACAACTTTCCATAGAAGTCTTTCATTGTGGCAAGAATGTCAGGTGGGGAGTGCACTGTGGTGTCTTCCGGGGTTATCAGTTCAGTGATAAATGTGGACCCACGAGGGTTTCGAAGCATGTTTGCGAGGGTCTTCCCCGGTCTGTCCCCCTCCCCATATCGACGTGCCTGTGTATGTTTGTGCAGAAATTTGGTCTCTCGGTCCGCTTCCTCCTGAAACTCAGTCCGTTTGGCGCGGATGTCAGCAAGAGTCGTGGTAGTGGGCGAATGAAAGTACTGTGCCTCCAGTGTCTGTATCTCTGCTTCCAATCTACCCAAGCGTCCTCGAATGTCACGGAGTACTCCAGACTGTCCGGCTATGCAAAACCCTGTATCACTACTTTGAACACCTCCCACAATGTTCCCATTGTGTCTACCGAGCCAGTGTTGTGCTCGAAATAGTCCGTTATTTGTGTTCTGAGGTTCTCCCTAAATGCTGTGTCTGAGAGTGCATTGGGAGGGAGCCGCCACGCGAATGGCTGTATATAGGGTTGCGGTATCGAGAGAGTCAGCGTCACCGGGGCGTGATCTGATAGTGTGCGGGCTTGATGTGTTACATCGGTAATCCATGCATGCAAGTCTTTAGTCGCTAACCAGAAGTCTAATCTGGACCACGCTTGGTACTGCTGTGTTATGCACGAGCCTTCACGAGCCATGGGGTGGAGCGTGCGCCGCGAGTCAACCAAGTAATGGTCTTGTAGTATTCCCTGCAACACCGCAGTAGTCCGTGGATGATGTGTACGAGATGCACCCTCTTTGTCTCTTGAGAGCGACAGAACGATATTAAAGTCACCCCCCCACAGTAGTGCCTCGTTTCCCAAGGATTGTATCTTGTGCCACACTTGTTGAAAGAAAGAGGGGTCGTCCGTGTTGGGCCCATACACGTTAGCTATGATAACTGGTTGGTTGTATAACCGCCCCTGTAGTATAAGATAGCGGCCCTTGGGATCATTAAGTGTTTTGTCCATCTGCCATGGTACCCCTTTCCTGATCAGTATAGCCACCCCACGTGAATAGTTTGAGTAGCTGGACGTATGCACCTCTCCCCATCTGTTGTTGGTCAGCCTTGCCCAGGCAGTGTCTTTCAGGTGGGTCTCTTGTAGAAGACAGATGTCTGTTGCATGTCTGACTAAATATGCCTGTACCAGTCTCGCCTTCCAGTGGTCATTAAGACCCCAGACGTTCCAAGTGATGCATGTTAATTTGGACATTCGGTAGTGTGGTGCGGTAGTTCCATATGTATCGGGGGGTCCCAACCCCGGAGCTTTCTGACGCCAATGCCCGCTCCCTGTGTAGCAGTCATTATATGTCTGCAATATGTCATGTGTGCGTTTTGTGTTTGTGTTGTGTTGCACGTCTTGGCAGTTTTTACCGACAGATCTGAACGTACTGTATTTGCCATCCCAGAACAGGAACAACCCCTACCCACCCCCCACCCACACCAACCCCCCAATCAGGTTGTGTATCTTTCAATAACCCACCCATTGCAAACTTTGACCAGTGTAACATAGGGTCGATCGGAATCCTCCCGCGGGGGCATGGGGTAGCCGGCATACCGCCCCGTCGCCACGGCCACGGGGTGGCCGAGCATTGTAACTACTTAATGAACATTACAAAGCAAACCTGAATTTTCGTCTGGAATGTGACACTCTCATTACGCCCCTGAGCGTGCCGTCTCGGGCTGTATACCACATACTCAAAGGTCAGACAGTTCTGAATCAGTTATCAGTCATTGTCACTGAGTTGGCTGCTTGGGGACTCTGCAGCCGTGGCGTCTTTGTTGTGGTGTTTTCTTACCGTCTGCTTGGCGAACTTCAGCGCCGCGCTAGCTTCGGTGAATATCATAGGTTTGCCCCCAGGCTGCACTCTCAGCTTCGCCGGGTATAGCATCGCATATTTCGTGCCAGTTTTTTGAAAAAGTTTCTTCGCTGGTATGAATTCTCGACGTGCAGCTTGCACCGCCTGGGTAAAGTCCGGATAGAATGCGACGCTATTTCCTTGGTGTTGCAGGTCACCCTTCACTCTAGCTAGTCGTAGTATGGTGTCCCTGTCCCTGTAGTTGAGCAGGCAAGCTAGAATTGTTCTGGGTTGAGTGCCAGGTGGGGGTCTAGGCCCCAGTGATCGGTGTGCTCGCTCCACAAGAAACATCGGCGACAGGTCAGGGTCGAACAGATCTCGCAGGAGGCCCTCCACATATTTTTCCATGTTGGTTATATTTGTGGGCTCCAGTATTCCTGTAATTCGGACGTTGTTCCTTCTCGACCTGGCTTCAAGGTCTTCGTTGCGCGCCTTGATAACATCCAGCACTCTATCCATACGGAGCAGCTGCTCCTGCGTCTCCGCCTGCCGATCTTCCGAATCTGATACTCTGGTTTCCAAGGTGTCTATTCGGGCCTCGTGCTTGTCCACTCTTTGTGAGACCTGGTCCATTCGTAGTGCCAGGGAGTCCAGTTTGGCGTTGATCGCCCTGAGGCTAACCTTTACCTTGCGGAGCATGGTTTTTATATCGTCCTCTTGCTCCGGTTCCAATTGCGTCTCGGGCACCACAGTTATCTGCGTTGAGTCAGTGTCGGGCATTCTAGAGGAACGTTTCTCGAAGGTGATTTTAGCCTGTTTGTTATCCGCTTTCCCCATCGCTGCTCTTCTCCTGTATCGCCTGCCTACAGAGTGTAGAGACACAGAATCTAGCCCTGCCAGGGCGTCGCGCACCAGAGTTCTTCAGGGGAGTTATTCTGCGCCTCCAGGAAGAAGCGCTGCACCTGCCGGTCAACTGTTTTTCTTTAATGAGCAGTGTCTTTGTCGTACACCAGAGAAGTACTGCGTCACCTGAGGGATCCGAATCCTGCCCCTGTGCTACACAATGATGGTGTGCGCCCAAGTTCGGATATGTCCGCCACTGTGCTCTGCTCCACCACTGGTCCTCTCAACGTGGGTGGGGTTTAAGGCCCTTGCCACTGGGCCACAGCCTCCAGTAAGCGGAGATAGCGTAGACTCTGCCCCCAGTCTCCCAACTTTGGGGATGTATGATTTATAAAATTCAGCGCGTACGCGGTGCGCAGGTGTCGTGTCCAGGGGGTGCTGTTGCTGCAATAGCAGAAGGCCTTCTCTGCACAGCGTCGCGCTGCCTAATGTGCCCGGACCATGAAGTCAGTACTGCTCTCTCGTTCGGCAGCCCTTCAATCAGTGCTTAGCGCGGTGCCAGGTTCAAACACCTTCCCGGCGGGGCTCCGCTTCTTCCAAATCTTTGATAACGCCTTCGTTCCCACTATGATGTATTTGCTGTGGCGCATACAGTTCATTCCACATGTTGTCTGCAGTTATGCTATCTCGTGGGCATCAGTCGTTACCTCCGCCCGCTGCTGCGCTCTCACGTCGGCACTGCCTGGTCTCACACTGCCCCTCTTGTTCATAGTGGTGCCCTGTTAGCATTCCCCTCACACCTCCTTATCTCACCTCCGCGGGAGGTCCGCTTCCCGGGCTCCTGCTGTTTGTTCTTCGTTGCGGGCGTTTTTGCTATTTAAGCCTGTATCTTCCACACGGCTGCCTCGCGGGGATTACAGGCCGTTGTTCAGTGCCGCCGCCACCTTCCTAGGCTCTCAAGCTTGCGTGGGGGGCGGAGGAGGGGTCACCCATGTCTCCGCTGCCGGCGCTCGTGCTCGCGCTCAATGGCGTGCCGCTTCAGCTGTCCCAATTATCGTCCGGGAGTCCGGGCAGGTCCCGCAGGAGACGCGCACTCACCCAATTCCAATCTGCAGGTGTCGTGCTCCGCCCCGGTCCCCGGCCGATCCGCCGGGCGTTTTCGCCAGCTACCGCTGGAGTGTGGAGTTTGCCCCGTGTTCAGCGGTGGATGTCTGCCCCGTCAGTCGCGGTGAGTGCAGTTGTATTCCGCCTTTACGCAGCCTGCGCCATTTTGACTGTACCAGCCGGGGGCCCGCGTATCAGCTCCGCCTCAGTTTTCTCCGGGTGACTTGGTTCCTCGCAGCTTAAAGTTCAGCTGCCTACTCCGCATCTAGTTCTGCATCGTTCAGGGTGCTTTTGGGCTTCGGATGGGTGGATGAGCCCCGGATAACTGGCGGATATTGTGCTCGGCCAGCAGAGCCACACTATCGAGCGGCCATCTTGCAGCTTGGCTCGGCCACGCCCCCCAAGGAGGAGATTAGTTAATACAATTAGACCTCAAAGATGATTATCAAACAATACCCATTCATTGTTCACACAGGAAATATCTTCAATTCAAATGGTTAGATGTCACATATCAGTTCACATCTCTTCCTTTTGGTCTTTCTTCAGCTCCTTGGATTTTCATCAAGTTCTTGAAACCAGTAATGTCTAACCCAAGATCTCAGGGAATACGTGACATTCAGAAAACATCTTGATTATGTCTCGGGACAAAGCAAAATCTTTGTCTCATCCCCAGTGTTTTGTTATCTTGTATTATCTTATATGGATGTGCATAGCGCAACTTATCACCCAAAGGGTCTTCAGCCTTTTGTGGAATTCAAGCAGCGAGGAGGAGGCCCTGATGTGTGAAGGCAGGTCATTCCATGACTTGGATGCGATGTAGTAGAAGGCTAGGCCACCCGTTCTGTATTTGAGGATACAGGGGGTGTGTGCGAGAGAGAGTGAGGCTGAGCATAAGAGGCTGGTGGGTTGGTGGAAGTGAATCCAGCAGATAGGTATACTGGTCCTATGTTGTGCAGTGCCTTGTGTGCATGCATGAGAAGTTTGAATTGGAAATGCTTGTATATCGGCAGCCAGTGGAGTTCTCTGAGATGTGGTGTGATGTGTGTGTGAAGTGAAAGACACATGACAAGACTAGCTGTGACATTATGGATGGTCTGAAGTAGGTGGAGGAGGTGGCTGGAGATTCTGGCATAGAGTGTGTTGCTGTAGTCTAGTCTGCTTTGTGACTAGGGCTTGAGTGATGATATGCCTGGTGTTAATGGGGATCCATACGAAGATTTTCCTGACAATGCGTAGTATGTGGAAGCAAGAGTAGCTGATTGCGTACACCTGTGAGGCCATGCTGAGTTTGTCATGTAGGATGATTCCTAGGTTTCTTGTATGGTCAGAGGGTTTAGATGTTAGACAGAACTCTGATGGTCACAAGGGGGAGTCCCAGGGGGAGTTCTTGCTCCCGAAAATCAGTACTTCGGTCTTGTCCAAGTTGAGTTTCAAGCAGTTGTTTTCCATCCATTCCACAATGCAGATCATGAATTTCGTAAAGTTGGATCTGGTCATGGAGGACTTGTGGGACATTGAGAGGATGGACTGGGTGCCATCGGCATAGGAAATTATGGAAATGCTGTGAGATCAGATGACGTTGGCGATTGGTGCCATGTAAACGTTGAACTGAGTAGGGATGAGAGACGATCCTTGAGGGACTACGCAGATCACATCCTTGGGCTTTGATGTGTAGCGTTGGTGTTTGCCTCTCTGTGTTCTTCCTGTGAGATAGGAGCATATTATGTGAAGTCTTTTGATGAGGCTGGAGTGTGATCCAGTGTTGAACGCAGCGAAGAAGTACAGCAGTGTGAGGGCGGCTGTTTCTCCTCAGGCCGGTAAAGTGCAGATCTCATCTGTGGCCGTGATGAGTGCTGTTTCTGTGCTTTGGTTGCTTCGAAAGCCAGATTTGGTGTGGTCAAGAAAACTGAGAAGCTTCAGTGGTTGGTGAGTTGATGGTTAATTGCCTTCTCTATAACTTTGGCTCGGTATGGTAGTAGGAAGATGGGGCAGATTTGCTCATCTCTTTGGGGGTCTGCCGATGTTTTCTTGAGGAGGGCTGACACAGCAGCATGTTTCCATTCCTCGGGGAAAGCTGCAAAAAGGATGGAGTTGATGATGTGAGTCAGGAATATGCTGATTAGAGGTCCTCCTGAGTTGTAGATATATTGTGGACAGGGGTCTGTGGGAGCCCCAGAGTAGATGGTTTTCATGATTGAAGCCGTATCTTCCTCTGTGAGTGTTCTCCAGTTGGTTAGATGTGTGTCCACATGGGAGGTGGGCAGGTTGCTAATGATGTCCTTGGGGTTCGGTCGTTTGTCGAAGTTATTGTAGATCTTTTCGATTTTGCTGTGGAAAAGGTTGGAGGTTTTCGCAGAGGTCATGTGAGGGGGTGATGGAGTTGGCTGAGGCTTCTGGGATAATGGCAAAGATCTCTTTGCTTTTGTTGGAGCTTCAGTTATGTTATGTGAATTTCTAAAGCGCAGCGGTTACCCGGGGTGCCTGGCACTGATTGCTAACTCTCAGAGTTCTAGAGCTTATAGGGAGATTATCCATAAAAGATTCTATACGTTGAACAGCCAAGTTTTCAGTTCCATTCTGAATACGAGGAGGTCAGTGGTGTTTCTCAGATTCCAATGGAGGTCATTCCCGGCCTTAGCCGCGCACGTAATGAAACTTCTTCCACCCCACGTATCTTTCTTAATGGGGCGGGGGGGTACGGTCACTAGTTTAGCTCCCAGTGAGCGCAAGGTTCTTTTGGGAGTGTATCACTGAAACCGTCGTTTCAGATATTCTGGCCCCAGTCCATGTAATGCCTTGAAAACTGTGCATAAGGATTTAAAACGCACCCGTTTCCTGATTGGCAGCCAGTGTAGTCTTTTAATTTCCTTAGAGACCGATACAAATTTTGATGTACCTGTCAGAAGTCTTGCTGCCGCGTTTTGCAGGATCTGCAGTTTGTTTAAATAACGCTCTTGGATATTCAGATAGAGCCCATTGCAGTAATCCAGCCGTGATAAAATGAGAGATGTAACAACAGTACGTTGACTGTCTTTCGGCAGGAACGGTTTTATCTTGTTGATCAATTTAAGAGAGTGAAAGGTGGCTGAGGCCGTAGCGTTTATCTGATCCCCGAATTTCAGTCTGTCATCCACTATAACGCCCAGGTTTTTAGCCTTTTGCGTGGGTTTAGGGAGAGTGCCCAGTTCTGCCGGACACCAGTCCGGGGTCCAGAAGTTAGCCTTATTTCCAAACATGAGGATCTCAGTTTTGCCTGAATTAAGTTTCGGCAATTCTGTGTCATCCAGGTTTTAACTGCCTCCATGCAGTCATGAAACTTCTTGCTCTTCCCTGATTCTTGTCCTGGCAGCAGCGACACAACAATTTGTGTATCGTCTGCGTAGGAGGTGAGACTAAACCCAAAGGATCTAATCAAGGGGGCCAGGGGCGCCACGTACACATTAAAAAGAGTAGGGCTGAGGGATGACACCTGCGGCACTCCACAGGGCAGAACAAATGGTTTGGAGTAAAATTTGCCCAGGGACACTATTTGTGTTCTATCAGTTAAAAAGGATTTTAATAACTTCCATGCCTTGCCCTGGACCCCACACTCAGACAAATGATCCATCAGGAGGTCATGATGGACAGTGCTGAAGGCTGCGCAGAGATACAACATGATTAGTGCAGCCTCCCCTCCCTGATCCAGGGCTTCCCTAATTTCTTCAGTTGATTTTATGAGGGCTGACTCTGTACTGTGCCCTTCTCTAAACCCATATTGAGTGGGTTCTAACACCTAATTCTCATGAAGAAAGGCACTCAGCTGGGAGTTCATTGCTTTCTCTACCAACTTTGCCGGCAGCAGTAGGCGAGATATTGGCCAAAAATTATTTGGGTCCCTAGGATCCAGGTTATGTTTTTTCAATAGTGGAAGTATTGAGGCTATCTTCAAAGTTTTGGGGATCTTCTCTTGGTGTCTCTCAGAAGTCGGTGGTAGTGCCTGAGAGCAGCTTTGTAGGTTGATGTCATGGTTGGCTCTCCATTTCCTTTCCAGCCCTTTTGCAGTACCTTTTGGAGTCCCGGAGTTCTTCCGTGTACCAGGAGGCCTGTTTTTGGGATCTTCGGTGTTTATGAGTCTTGTTGGGTGCAAGAAAGTCAGAGCAGTTTAGTTGTTCTGTTCCAGCTCTGGCTAAGTACCGTTAGTGCTGATGGGAGTTTTGGCTAGTGGCATGGAGATTTTGAAGTGGTGATGTAGTGGTCGGTCCATGTGAGCGGTGAGGCGGAGTTGTGGCTGATGTTGTTCCCGGAGGCGAAGATTGCGTCTTTAGTGTGTACTGCATTGTGTGTGGGGTCCATGGTGAGCTTGGAAAGTCCTACGTTGTGCAGGCCCTCGAGTTCAATGGAGCAGTGGTTGGAGGGGTCTTCAAAGTAGAAACTGAAATCGCTGAGAAGTAGGAAGTCCTTGGAGTTGATGGTGAAGGGATCGATGAAGTCAGCGATGAGATTGCTGAATTTGCTTCATGTTCAGGGTGGTCTGTATGCTCGGGGTTCTTAAGGGTGGGCCTGGACCTGTCATTGGTTTGTAGGCTGAAGTGCACGTGCTCCATGAAGGGGGTGTCCAGGTCTATGGAAGTAGAGCAATTGAGGGTGTCTTGTGCTTGGCGGTGAGCCCCCCTGGGTTTGTGAAGGGGGTCTTGGCATGTGATCTTGTATCTTGCTGGGAGGCGCGGTTCATCCACTTTTCTGTCAGGAAGAGAAGGTCCAGTGCGCTGCTGCTGAGGAGGTCCCAGATTTCGATCCTGTGTCTTTTGAGCCAGTGTGTGTTGGGGAGCATCCATGTGAGAGTTTGCTGAGGGTCTGGTGTGGTGTTTGATGAGGTGAGTTTGTGAGTGGGTGGCGTGAGAATCGGAGTATGGGGTGGGTATGAGGGCGTGCTGCTGAAGGTGAATCTGCAGTGGAAGCAAGAGAAAGGTCCTACCGTGCTGAGAGCTGGAGTGTGGCAGCAGCAGGTGGATGGACATCCTGAGTTGAGCACACGAAGGGTGGCTGCTGAGTAATGGTGGAGGGTGATTCTACCAGGAGTTGTGGCGCTGGGCATGATCCAGACATGGACAGTCAGGACAGGCACCGAAAGGCTTGCATTTGGCATGCCATTGGCTGCGCGGTCATACAGTGTATGCCATTAAGTAGGGGGTCAGTGGGCAGGGCTTGGCAGAAAATGTGGGAAGAAGCAAGAAGATGTGAGAGAGCAGGGAAATAGTGGGGGAGGAGGAAAAAGCACTCCTCTAGAAAATTGTAGGTCTCCTCTTGTCAAAAATCCAAGCAGTTTTCTAAGGACCTCTCCATTACAGGGCAAGACTAAAAATCTAACACTTCAACAAAGTGATTCATATCTAATTCTGTTAGATCTCGAGACAAGGAAGAAGTCCTTTGATGGTTAGAATGTATGTAATGGGAGAACAATTTCAAATTCTGCCTCAGATCTTTTAGAGTCAGATGCAAGCACATCTGGTTGGGGGGCTCGATGGTCTGCGAGAGAATCAGTTCTGCATATAAACTGTTTAGAGCTTCTTGCAGGCTCTTTTGCTTGTCAGGCTTTTACAAAGGATCATATCACGTGCTCAGTTCTTCTTCGGATGGACAGTTTCATATAAATCACCTGGGAGGAAGAATCGCTTCTCAATGGCGGGTCTCACTCTGCCTAGCACTGCTCGTGGTGTCTCTCAGAACTCCCCACCCGCACAATGGAGAAAGATAAATAAATATTACCTCTTCATTGTTAAAAAAGTTTCCTACCACCTTGTGCAGCCTCTTCGGAGTGTCAAACATTTGTGGGAATGTAAATATCCGGCCGAGCTCTCTAAGCGCCTAGTATTGGTGGTTTCATTCACAGTGCTATGCTATCCATGGGGGCATATTTATCAGTCAGTCATCCCAAAAGTCTTATGTAGTCCTGATTCACCCTTTCCTGGGAGAAGAAACACTGCAAAGGCACTTTTCTTCCAGAGTCCTGGAGCACCAAGAGTTGTACCCTCAGCTGGAATGGTATAAAGTCATAAGATGCTTTCTTTTGTCCCCTTTTAGAGGAGCTTCCCATACCAAAGAGCCTTCAGACCACTGAAGGAGAGTTCCACAGTGTGGAGCTCCCTGCAGAAGTGACTGGGGCCCACCGGAAGATCATGTCTCTCGCTGGGGTTTCAAGACATCAGAGAGGGGAGGGCGGCAGCTGGAGGCAGTCTTAGGCCCTCAGAGCTGAGACCTTGACAATGTACGACCACTGTGGGCACGGTTCAGATGACAAGATGCCATATTCTACAGCTAGGGAGAGATTATGCTTTCCCGAATGAAGCACCTTGTCGGATAATGGGCCATTGAAATCTGGGTCGGTGCCCTTTTCCAGGGCACAAGTCACAAAAAAAGAAGTGAGGGGACTAACCAAGTTAGGCAGTATGCAAGTGACACCCTGTCGTGTTACATCGCAGGGGATGACATCACAGAGTGTGACATCACACATGGCATCACAACTCATGACCTCATAGGAAGTGACAGCACAAGAAGTGACATCAGATCCTAAAACCTCACACATATGTTTAGCAGGTCTAGCATGCGTACATTTGAGTGCATTACAATATTTAACAAATTAGATTTTGTGTCGGAGCTAATGCCAAAAGGTGACACAACCCTGATGAAAAATCTGGGGTCATCTTATCCATTAATTTGTTTTAACTCTGCCATAAAGAAATTGGCAACAAGGAAAAATATGGCGGTAAATCTATTCTGCTTAATTGGTTGCAAAGTCTGCATTTTAAAATATCTTATGGGGTTAAGGCACCTGCTACATAGATCTTTGTTTGCCCAGTAAATCTCAGGGAATAAAAATAACGGCAAGATAACTCTGGAAGTTAATGCACTTTCTCGAGAGATCTGTGTTTAGTCCCAGTTTTGAGTCAAAGTAGCATAGAGCGTTGATATGTCTCCTGCAAAGCACATTAAGTGACACTCAGATGACAGATGGGTTACTGCTTTTAACCTACAGATCCTTTTGCTACTTGAGTTCAGCATATTTCTGTGGGGCCCAACTTCTTGGCAAGGAAGACACCATCTACCCACGTGTATCCCTGACTTGTGCCCTGCCCCTTTCTTTACTTAAATAAAAGGGTTAAGTAAAATAAAGAATGTTTTTGGAGGATGAAATTGATCTTTCGTCAAATCATTTAATATTATTATTAGTAGTATTACAAATAACAAGACAACAACAACCATAACAACAACAATAATAATAATAATAATAAAAATTTGAATTATTTGAGTGCACCTTTCACCTAGGGATGAGGCTCTTCATGCTGTATATCATACAATACTACTCTACTGAATTGTATCCTCAATTACTTGGCCAGCCTGATCCACGACTGCTGGTGTCAGACCCTTTTCAGGGGGCCACATGGTAGACAGTGGCTGTGCGTCCCAACCATGGTGGTTGAGGTTGTTTGCCAGTGGTATCCTGGGGTCCATTCTACTATGGCTCAGCAAACAGAGCCAAGTACAACCCCATCTACACTTGATTAGTGAGGACGACCAGTCCAAGTCTTCTCATGGAGGTAGTGTGAGGGTCAAGAGTTCAGAACTCTACAATCAACCAACAGATACAATAATTTAATGTTGATCTCAGGACTTGTCTTTTTGTAAAAGAAAGTACTTGTATCACACAACAGAGCTAAATACTACACAATGCAATTAGGCTAGCTAATACAGAGTTTTTGTCTTGGTTCTGTTTTCCGTGCACTGCACACTCCTGCTCTAGTATTCTCTCGCCACCGAGTGGCCCTAGCAGTTATAGCCACCTTGACATCAATTAGGCACAGATGTAGATGAGGTCACTGTTCGCCCAACCAGGTTTAGATGCATACTTCAGTGAAAACTCCTTACCCTAGGTATCCTGTGAGACTGTTCCAGTCCTTTGCTCCTATCGCAGTTGAAGACTTGGAGGGCCTGCACCAATAATCAAACTTGTCGGGTGATATGAAGGGTGCAGCCTGCGTCTTCTGTCTTCATCGCAACCTATCCTTGGTACCCGCGATGAAGGATGATTGCAGCACAGCAGATCCACGAGTCAAGGCACGGCTTCTCCAGCAGTTGAGGCCTCTCAGCAACACTTCAGTTTTGCTGGATGATCACAGCAGAGCAGGTCAGGGGGTCATGGCACAGCTTCACAGCAGTTGCAGCCTCCCAGGTCGACCGGCTTTCCTTAGCCATTACTTTTGTTTGCGGCGCCCCCGACCGGATTTCACTCAGTAACAATGCTTCTTCTTTCTGGCATCAGCAGTGGCAGCACAGCGGGCAGGCCACAGAGTTGTCAGTAATATGGCCACACTCAATTATGGAAAGTCTCAGAGGCAGGTCCCAGCTTAACTGTGTAAAGAGACAGAGAGACCTACTCTTGTTTTGGGTCATTCCTGGCTTCACGCTCCAATGCAGTCCGCTTTCTCTGGGTGTTCCTCACACCGGAAAACACATTATGCTTCTCCTCTTGGGCAGTCTCTCCTCCTACATAGGCAGGTGCAATCCATCTCTCTCTCAGCAGACAGATAAGCTTCCAGGACGAGCCTTAGCTCCTTCAGCAGAACGTGCAGACTTTAGGTAATCACCTCTGAGAGACATGCTGCCGGACAGACACCATTCTTGGTTAAACAGCAGTTCTTTGAGCATCTGTGGAACACCTTCTTCCTTGGTCAAGAAGAATTTGGGTCTGGAAACAAGTGGGGTGGTTAGGTTCCTACTTTTATAAACATTTTCCAGAAAGGGTGTGAGGATCCACTGTCTCAAACTTCAGAATAGATTTGTATTGGATCTCCTTTCAAGTCCCTGTCTCAGACTGCTCTCCAGACACAGTCTTAGTGTAAAGTGCTGCTTCTCACATAAAAGGTAGCACAAGGGCTGTCTCCTAGCAGGAATTGCAATGGCAAAATGAAGTGTGAGTTTTCTGCACTTGGCTGTCATCAACCTTTCTAAAGCTATAATCAGGGATAGACAAAATGGCATCCTCATCCTCATACCCAACAGCGTTCTGACAGCAGCATTACTATGATTAAGAATTTTTTATTATTGAATACTTTTATGGTTTCTAATGAAAAACAACACAAGCCACTGTAAGTGATACATAAAAAAGATAAATATAAGCCACTGACTGCCACCTCACAAGCAGTCATAATGTAAACTCCAGCTGCTATCACAGGGTTTGCATTGTATGCAGTGCCGCTGGAATTAAGTTACAAAAGACATCCGCTGCTGCATAATTTTCAGATTTCCACAAAAACTTGTGTGTAAGTCAACCAGGTCAACAGTTACCTAAAAATGCCCAACACCTGGTGCCGCAGTAGCAGACCCTTTACAGAGGTTAACTGACCACCTTGAAGTTGATGATTGCTATATTCAGGTATAAACTGTACTTACATACATTTGCACGGACAGTATTAATTATATGTTAAAATGATGAAACAGCAAACTAAGATTGCCACAGAATATGCTACATTTTGCTGTATGATTCCAGTGACTCAGAATATGAGTTTTATATGTGACGGAGGTGAGTTTAATAAATCCCTTTAAGTTATACTTACATATTCATCGCATTTCCTTTTTTCCAGGTGACTGTTGGTCAGACTTCTTCGGCTCTCACGGTCAGCGATGAACTTGCTGAAAAAACAACAAACAAATATATATAGCAATACAGATTTACAAAACTTCATATAAAAAGAGCCATTTTACACATGTGATAAATATTTGGATGACCCCAACATGAAGAAAGAGAATGTGTTTGCCCGGTGACTTCCATGGAAGCGTGGAATATTAAGGAAGAGAGAAAATAAAACAACATTGGCCTTTTATTTCTTTATTTCTTTAGTTAAAAGGGTTTGACCCACCAAGTAGAGGCAGCTGGAACAAGCGTGCTAAAGAAACATAACCAAGCAATCACTATGGGCCTGATTACGAGTTTGGTGGACAGGTTACTCCATCACAAACGTGACGGATATCCCGTCCACCGTATTACGAATTCCATTATATTCAATGGAACATAATGGAACTCCTAATACGGCGAACAGGATATCCGTCATGTTTGTGATGGAGTAACCTGTCGTCAAACTCGCAATCAGGCCCTATTTGTTTAACAAAGTACTGCAGCACAAAGGGCTTTTAACAGCATTGCTTACGATGAAGAGTCAAAGTTTGTATGTCTGTATGTAATGGTACTATGGTACTTATTGAACAAATTTAGCTGGGGCAGTTGAGCATACATTGGCCTAATATGCCACCTGGAAAAGAATCTGTTGGACCTGGATCACAAGTGTATTTTAAAGTACTCTATTACCCAAGAATTCTTGGCTAGGCCAAGAAAACTTACAAACGGGCTGTTTTCAAGTGAGATATTTAAATCCACACTCAAGCATCAGTGAGAGTCCAGACTGGAAAACAATTGATGAAATTACAGAACAATTTTATGATTCACTCAAAATATGATCTAGTAATTAGATTGTTGACAGGATCCTGCCTTCTCCCTTTGAGAGTGTTTTCTCAGCTTTTTCCTCCACCGACTTTCCACTCTGTATGTTTTTGCCTCTCTTGGTTGATGTCTGATGCCGAAAAATAAGTGCCGGGCCCCAAAAAATTAGTGCGGGTGGCCCACACCAGCAACCACCAGCTCAAATTAAGCACTGACATTTCCCTTTATTTGAAGAGATGCATGCACTCTTACTCTTCAGCTAAAAAATAATTATAGACTTGCCTCACAGGAACCATTACATATAAATAATAAGCAGAAACTGTCTGAAACAGAAATTGTTATTACAAAATGATATTCTGCTACTTTCCATGAATGAGTAAGAACGTGTCTTTGTTTTTTATCAGATTCAGGAGAGAGCCTGTGCATCCTGCCAGACAATTTTATGGTGCTCCATGAAACATTTTGTTGTTGTTATTTTTCTCATCTTGACGTATTTTATTTTTACGCAGTGAGAGCCAGCACGGTAAAGTTTGGTTTAGTTGTACGGTTTTATTTTTTTTAACTAATTTTTGTTCTCATCTTGGTGTTTTAACGTAGCATTGCTTTAAGATGTAGTGTCAAAGTATGCATGTCTGCGTATGGTGATACTGTGGTATTTATAAATGCAGACTGGTGGGGGTGGGGCTATGAGCATACATTGTTCACATATGCCACCCGGAGAAAAAGCCTGTGGAACTTGGATATCATGTGTATTTTATTGTACATTTTAAAAGACATCTGTATACTACCCAAAAGTGTGGCATTCGATTGGATCCTATCAGTTCGATATCTACCTAGGAGATTCATAGCTAGTAATTTAGACTAGCCTCTTTACAGTATCAACCCACATATCACTACTGGTCAGTGCTTAATGTGTTACTATTTTAAAATTTAGGAGGTATTAAGCGACGGGATTGGTGGCCTGCGTAATTACAGCTGGAAAGGTGATGCTGGTATTAGATATGGATCTCTCTCTTTAACTGTTTAGCCCATTTACAATATATTATGACATAAAAGACTTAAAACCCATACTTCCAATGACATTTTTTGTTAATCAGCAGGGTTCATATCTGCATTAATACCCTAATACTCATTTACTTCAGCCTATTCCATAGGAAATGATGCGAATTCAATTGCTCATATTCCAGGAAAGGGCCTTCAGGAGTGCCTCGCTTTTGTCTTGAGTTTAAAAGGTTAGCATTCTAATGGCTCAATAAAACTTCATTGTTGGACTTGGCCCTTTTTTTGGCTAAAGTTCCCTAAACTTTTTGCCTTCCCCCTAGACCTTTTTTCTGACATGGTGTTGCCAACTTAGATGCTTTAGGCACTTTGCCACTGCTGATCAGTGTCAAAGTGCAAGTGCTCCCTGTGTAAAGTGTAATGGTAATTGGTTGTCCATAATTGGTCTGTTTGCCTTACTAGTAAAGTCCCTAGTAAAGTGCACTATGTGTGGCAGGGCTGGTAATGCAAATGCTACTAGTGGGCCTGCAGCACTAATTGTGCCACCCACACCAGTAGCCTTAAAGAGAGATCTCAGGCCTGCCACTGCAGTGCCTGTGCGCAGTTTGCTAAACTGCCATGTTGTCCTGAAAAGTGCACCCACTTGCCAGGCCTTACCCTTCCCTTTTTTTTTTTTGTTGATAATCAACTTTATTAGCATTTGATCAAAACAAAGCATATAAAGACAGCAGGAGCAGATACAACGTGTCTATATTCATCATCAGCAAACAGCGGGACATTAGGCCCGAACACAGGGCCCTCGAACAGGCCATCACATAAGTGTGACGAGACAGGAGAGAAGCATGCACATCGTTCAAGACAGCAGGTTTAGCCTTTTGCCCCAGACCTTTTCAAATTTTTCAGGACATCCCCGGTCCTCGAAGAGGGGTTCTTCTTGGGCCGCACACCAGTCCACCCCTCGCCGCCACCTACGTACAGTTGGGGGCGGGGCCTGAGACCAGGCCGCCACAATATCCTGTTTGCCACCGCCACCGCCGTGGCCAAGAAATGTTTGTCGGCTCTAGAGCCGTCTAGGCTATCAAAGACTCCCAGGAGAAGGGGCATGGGGTCTGGGGGACCTGCCACCCCAGAGTCTGCGTGAGTTCCAGTTCCATCCCCCGCCCAAAATGAGGCAAGAACGGGGCATAGCCAAACCATGTGGTAGAAGTCGGCTGGGACCTGGCCACACCGTGTACAGTTTGGGGATGGACGTAGCCCTGCCCTATGTAGACGTTCGGGGGTAAGGTATGCCGTATGGAGATAATACAGCTGGATGAGGCGCAATTTAGAGGAGGTCGTCAATGTTTTAGGAGCCATGAGAGCGTCTCGCCGGTCTTCTTCGTCTAGGTGGCCCAACCACCCCTCCCAGCGGGTGCGCAGCGAGTCTAGGGTCGCAGGACCATTATTCACCAGGGAGCGGTAGATCCGTGATACTCCCCCCTTTCCCAGATTCCCCATCATAACTTGGGCCTCTAGCGGACTGAATTCAGGGAGTGAGGTGGCCGGTGGGATGTGGGTAGTGAGGGCGTGTCGGAGCTGCAAGTGCTTGTAAAATTGGGTGTTGTGAAGGGAGTAGCGCTGCTGTAGGTCAGAGAAGGCTCTAATGTGGTCCCCAACCCAAACGTCCCCAAGGAGTGAGATCCCAATCCGGTCCCATTGCCAAAAGCCCTGGAGGGCCGACGTCTCTCGTAACCAAGTGCCGCACCACAGGGGCGTATGTTGAGTAAGCTTCCCGTCCCATTTCGTGTAACGCAGAGCGGATCGCCAGGCCACTAGGACTGCCCTTGTGATAGGGGGGATAGTGAGCGGTATTGGGGCCCCGTACAAGTAGGCTAGAAGTTGTGGAAAGTCCATGGTCCCGAGCTCTGTCCGGTAAGCCGGGTCAGACCAACCTCCCGCGAACCAGTCGTGAACGACAATGAGTCTGGTGGCCAGATAATAAAGGTGGAGGTTGGTCACACCCATTCCTCCATCGAAGGGAGGTATCCGGCAGCAGGCCAAGGCCATGCGTGGTCTCCCTCCCCCCCACAAGAACCGGGTAAGCATTCCGTCGAGCTCATGGAACCAGTCACCCGGGAGATGAAAGGTGATATTCTGGAGAATGTACAAAAAACGGGGGAGAATCATCATCTTGAACAGTGCCCCTCGTCCAAGGGGGTTAAGTGGCAGAGATTGCCAGTGTTTGAGGTCGGCTTTAGCCTTCGCGACCAGGGGTGTGAGGTTGAGAGCCCATTCCAGCTCCGGAAGCAAGGTCACCCAGATCCCCAGGTATTTGAACGATTGTCTTCGCAGGGGGATGTCTGATTGCCAGTCAAAACAGGCCCTGGATGGATGGAGGGGAACCAGAGTGGACTTCGCCGGGTTGAGCCGCAGGCCCGAGACCTGCTCAAAGGCGTGGAAGACCTCCAAGCAGCGTGGGCCGGAAATCTCCGGGTCAGCCAAGAAGAGGAGGACATCGTCCACGTACAGGGCAATTTTATCAACTTGGTGGGGGTCCCAAGACCAACCTCGAATTTGGGGATCGTTGCGTATGAGGCAGGCCAGGGGCTCCATCACCAGCGCGAACAGGAGCGGTGAGAGGGGGCACCCCTGACGGGTGCCTCTCCGAATGGAGAACACCCCGGAGAAGGCACCATTGGTCAGGACCCGTGCCCTAGGGTTGGAGTACAGGACTCGGAAAAGACGCCTAAAGAAGGGGCCGAATCCCATTACGGTGAGGACGTCCTCCAAATAGTTCCAGTCCACCGTATCAAAGGCCTTTTCAAAGTCGATGAGGAGCAGAGCCAGGTACGGGGTGAGCAGATGGCGATGGGCGAGGGCGAGATGGAGGCGCCGTATGCAATGCCGGGTGCCACGGGCAGGCATAAAGCCGCATTGGTCCGGGTGGATCAATTCGTGCAGCAGGGGACGGAGGCGTTGAGCCAGGGCAGTGGCGAAGATCTTCATCTCATTATTGATGAGAGAGATTGTGCGGTAGTCCGCACAGGAGAGAGAAGGCGGTTGGGTCTTTGGAATGACCACGATAGTGGCCATGTCGGTCTCTGAGGGAAGGAGCCCGTCTCAACCACGTGCTGGAAGAGGTCTACCAGGTGGGGGACCAGTAAGTCGCGGTATGCCGCATAGTATTCTTGCGGGAAGCCGTCCGGCCCCGGCGTCCGTCCGGAGTGCAATAGGGAGATAGCTCTTTGTATTTCCTCAGGGGTGAAGAGAGGGTCGAGGTCCGATGCGTCAGCCTGGGCAAGGCGGGGGAGCCGAACCCCTGTTTGCTCCAACAGTTCAGTCAGAGAGGCCCCAGGGGTCCGGGCTGAGTAGAGTTGAGCATAGTTGCCTGCGAAGGCCTGGGCGATAGCCTGCGAAGTGCAGTGTGGGGCACCGGCCGTGTCACAGACCTCAGGGATAATACGGTTAGCCTTGGGGTAGGAGACCAGATTGTGGAGCAGCTTACCGGTTTTATCGCCCCATCCATAAACCCGCGCCACAGAGGAGCGCCACAGAGGAGCGCCACAGCGTCCTAGCTGAATCTATGGAGATCTGGCGGATCTCCTCCCGGAGCATCGCGAGCTGTCGAGCGGTATGAGCATCATCGGTGTCTTCAGGGTTCAACTCCAGCCGTGCGGCCTGCGCTTCGAGCTGGGTCAGGCGAGCGGACTGTGTTGCCCGCTTCGCATGGACCAGACCTCTGGCCACTCCACGCAAAGTGGCCTTACCAGCCTCCCACAGGGTGCCCGAGGAGGAGACCGAACCTTTGTTAATCAGAAAGTACTGCTTCAGCTCCGTCGCTAGCACGTCCTTAATCTCCGCGTCTTGTAAGAACGTGTTTAATCGCCAGACCGTACGCACCCCAGCAGAGGCGCGTCCCAAACGGAGGGAGACAGGGGAGTGGTCCGAGATTCCGCGAGGGAGAATGGAGACACCGGAAACCAGTTGGCAGTCGGTGGCCGGCAAAAGGATCAAGTCAATGCTGGAGTGGGTATGGTGGGACGCGGAAGTGTGGGTGTATTGTTTCAGATGGGGAGTCCAAATCCTCCAGGTGTCGCACAAACCCAGGGCAGAAGACCAGTCCGAAAGCCGCTTAGCAAAGGCAAGGCGTGATGAGGAGGGGTCGCCTGTCGTTTCAAGGGGGGCTGCATGACCGCGTTGAAGTCACCCCCGATTATTGTCCAACTTGGAGGGAAAGCGGAGATTACCTCTTTGAGGCACAGGGTCAAGACTGATTTGCATATGGCTGGGTTCAAACTGGAATGGCATGGTGAGCAAAAAAACGATGGATTTAGGCCCAGATCTCTGTACTGGGGTGAATGTATGACATTGTTCTGCATTCTGTCCATCAACTGTTGTTTTTGCATTTGTCACCCCGAGTGGGACGGGTATGCCCAGACGTGGGTCCCGTGCTCTCCATGCCACTGGAATCAAGCTATCCTGGCTGAAGAGGGGTGAAACCCCGAAACCGGTCCTAGGATGCTTGTTTCCAGTCCAGGGAGGACCTGGCTTGGCAGTTCGGGCTGGACTGTTCCCATGAGGCACAGGGTCAAGACTGATTTGCATATGGCTGGGTTCAAACTGGAATGGCATGGTGAGCAAAAAAACGATGGATTTAGGCCCAGATCTCTGTACTGGGGTGAATGTATGACATTGTTCTGCATTCTGTCCATCAACTGTTGTTTTTGCATTTGTCACCCCGAGTGGGACGGGTATGCCCAGACGTGGGTCCCGTGCTCTCCATGCCACTGGAATCAAGCTATCCTGGCTGAAGAGGGGTGAAACCCCGAAACCGGTCCTAGGATGCTTGTTTCCAGTCCAGGGAGGACCTGGCTTGGCAGTTCGGGCTGGACTGTTCCCATGAGGCACAGGGTCAAGACTGATTTGCATATGGCTGGGTTCAAACTGGAATGGCATGGTGAGCAAAAAACGATGGATTTAGGCCCAGATCTCTGTACTGGGGTGAATGTATGACATTGTTCTGCATTCTGTCCATCAACTGTTGTTTTTGCATTTGTCACCCAGTGGGACGGGTATGCCCAGACGTGGGTCCCGTGCTCTCCATGCCACTGGAATCAAGCTATCCTGGCTGAAGAGGGGTGAAACCCGAAACCGGTCCTAGGATGCTTGTTTCCAGTCCAGGGAGGACCTGGCTTGGCAGTTCGGGCTGGACTGTTCCCATGAGGCTAGGGTCAAGACTGATTTGCATATGGCTGGGTTCAAACTGGAATGGCATGGTGAGCAAAACGATGGATTTAGGCCCAGATCTCTGTACTGGGGTGAATGTATGACATTGTTCTGCATTCTGTCCATCAACTGTTGTTTTTGCATTTGTCACCCGAGTGGGACGGGTATGCCCAGACGTGGGTCCTGTGCTCTCCATGCCACTGGAATCAAGCTATCCTGGCTGAAGAGGGTGAAACCCGAAACCGGTCCTAGGATGCTTGTTTCCAGTCCAGGGAGGACCTGGCTTGGCAGTTCGGGCTGGACTGTTCCCATGAGGCACAGGGTCAAGACTGATTTGCATATGGCTGGGTTCAAACTGGAATGGCATGGTGAGCAAAAAAACGATGGATTTAGGCCCAGATCTCTGTACTGGGGTGAATGTATGACATTGTTCTGCATTCTGTCCATCAACTGTTGTTTTTGCATTTGTCACCCCGAGTGGGACGGGTATGCCCAGACGTGGGTCCCGTGCTCTCCATGCCACTGGAATCAAGCTATCCTGGCTGAAGAGGGGTGAAACCCGAAACCGGTCCCTAGGATGCTTGTTTCCAGTCCAGGGAGGACCTGGCTTGGCAGTTCGGGCTGGACTGTTCCCATGAGGCACAGGGTCAAGACTGATTTGCATATGGCTGGGTTCAAACTGGAATGGCATGGTGAGCAAAAAAACGATGGATTTAGGCCCAGATCTCTGTACTGGGGTGAATGTATGACATTGTTCTGCATTCTGTCCATCAACTGTTGTTTTTGCATTTGTCACCCCGAGTGGGACGGGTATGCCCAGACGTGGGTCCCGTGCTCTCCATGCCACTGGAATCAAGCTATCCTGGCTGAAGAGGGTGAAACCCCGAAACCGGTCCTAGGATGCTTGTTTCCAGTCCAGGGAGGACCTGGCTTGGCAGTTCGGGCTGGACTGTTCCCATGAGGCACAGGGTCAAGACTGATTTGCATATGGCTGGGTTCAAACTGGAATGGCATGGTGAGCAAAAAAACGATGGATTTAGGCCCAGATCTCTGTACTGGGGTGAATGTATGACATTGTTCTGCATTCTGTCCATCAACTGTTGTTTTTGCATTTGTCACCCGAGTGGGACGGGTATGCCCAGACGTGGGTCCCGTGCTCTCCATGCCACTGGAATCAAGCTATCCTGGCTGAAGGGGGTGAAACCCGAAACCGGTCCTAGGATGCTTGTTTCCAGTCCAGGGAGGACCTGGCTTGGCAGTTCGGGCTGGACTGTTCCCATGAGGCACAGGGTCAAGACTGATTTGCATATGGCTGGGTTCAAACTGGAATGGCATGGTGAGCAAAAACGATGGATTTAGGCCCAGATCTCTGTACTGGGGTGAATGTATGACATTGTTCTGCATTCTGTCCATCAACTGTTGTTTTTGCATTTGAAGGGTAGAAGGTAGCGTGGCTGGAGGGATGTATGTGGATAGCAGGTTGAAAACCTGTCCTTCGAGCCGTCCGGTCAAGGCCACGTAGCGGCCCTGTGTGTCTGTCGTCACCTGCACTGGGGTGAAGGGGAGACCCCTGCGAGTCAGTACAGCCACCCCCCGGGAGCCCCGTGTGAACCCGGAATGTCAAACCCATAGCGGGCAAGGAAGGGGCACTGGGTACCCAGGAGGTGCGTTTCCTGAAGGAGAAGGACGTCAGGCGCCTGGAGCAGGGCGCTCCGAAGGACCGCAGCACGTTTGACACGATCCAACAGACCGTTTACGTTCCACGACAATACGTGGAGGGGTCTATCGTGGGTGGGCATCTGGGGAATGGATAGCGCGGGGATAGACAGATGTGGATGGGCCTGGGTCCCAGGCAAGGTGAGTCCCCCCCGCTAGGATAGGAGAAAGCGGATTGCGCATGGTGGTGTGTCTCCTGTTGGTGGTGATGGTGTGTGCACGTCGTGAGCTGTCGTGAAAAACAAGACCCAATGGCTCAAACAAAGCCGAAAGAGATAAAACCCATAGGGCAACGGCAGGAGAGACCGACAACTGGGATCCCGTGCCCGGCGAGCGTGAGGGCCCCCCCCCCTTCGGTCCTCCCCTCCTGCGGGATCGATTAGGCCTTCGCCGTGGCCTGGAGGGGACGATTGCGATCGCTGAGGCGCTGACAAAGTGGTGGGGGAAGGGGGCCGGGCCCGCAGCGGGTGCTCCTCCGTGAGCCAGGTCCAGGCCGCCTGAGGGGTATCAAAGAAGATTGTTTTGCCTTGAAAGACGACACGGAGATGGGCCGGAAAGAGGAGGCCATATCGCAGTCCCAGGTTGCGGAGTTTTTGTTTGACCTCTGTGTAGGTGCGGTGCTGGGCCTGGACTTCCTTCGTGTAGTCCGGAAAGACCATTATTGAGTTGCTCTGATACTTCAGAAGGCCATGGGCTCACGCCTCGCGGAGGATTGCGTCTCTGCCCCGGAAGTTGAGGATCCGAACGATGAGGGGGCGAGAAGGTGCCCCGGGGGGAGGCCTGGGCGCCAGGGAGCGGTGGGCGCGCTCGATCGCGAACCATACGGAAAGAGCGTCCTTTGGCATCCACAACTTCACCCAGGTCTCGACGAAGGTGTCCGCTCGTCCCTGTTCCGCACCCTCCGGGAACCCTATATGGCACAAGTTGTTACGCCGGGAGCGGTTTTCGGCATCCTCCGCCCGTCGGTGCAGTTCCGAGGTTTGAGTCTGTAGGTGGGCCACCTGGGCTTTCAGCTGACCTAGATCATCTTCAGCAGCGGAGATGCGTGACTCGGCCTCCGAAATTCTTGCTGTGGCGTTACGCAGGTCCTGGCGGATGAGGGCCACGTCCACCCATACCTCGCCAATCTTGCCCTCCACCGAAGCCTGGGAGGTGCTAATGGCCTGCAGGATGGTTGAGAGGTCGCCTCCGGCAAGGGGGGGGCCGCCTGACGCCCCCTCCGCAAGACTCCGGTCGGCAGTGGTGTATTGGTCCATTTTTGTTTGGGTCTGTGGGGTGGGCGTCTTTGGGGCGCGGTCGCGACCCTTCTTCTCTGCGGGTCCAAGGGCTGGGTGTCTCGGTGGGCGGGCAGTTCTAGGTCGGAGAACTCTGGCAGGAGGAATGCAACTCCCAGGCCGTCAGTGCTCAGGCCCGGCCGTCAAGTCCGTCCAACATCATTCCTCCGCAGCAGGGGACTCGCAAGGCGGAGTGGGGAATCAATGTCCTCCCGCCGCCCGAAGCGGCGGCCGAATCAGGGGGGGAACGTTACCCCTCGGCCCCGGAGCGGGCCCCACCGAGCCAGGGGAGGATGCCTGCCTATCTGATAGGGAAAGGCACTCTGTAGTTCCTCAGGGGGAGGTGGGCCCAGGAGGTGGGTCAGTCCAGGCCTCGCAGAAGGAGCGTCGAGGCCTCTAGGTCTCAGAGGGGTGGGGGAGGGGGGCCGGTGCCGGGAGCCCCCCCGCCGCTTGATGGGCGCGGCCGATGACACCGGGGGGTCCCCAGCCCGCAGGGCACCCCAAGTCCAGATCTCCCAGTCCGTCGCGCCCCCGCCGGGGGCCCCTCGATCCCAGCGTAATGCCCATAGGTGCAGAGCAGGAGCAGGGGCGCAGATGCGCCGACAGCACCGGGAGCCCCCCCGCACACCCAATCACCCGAGGGAGCAGCACCCACCTCTTAGCAGCGTCACGGGAGCTAGGCGAAGGCCAGGCAGGAGGGAGGTCCGGGGCCTTCGGTCCCTGTCCAGTCCGATCGCCACCGGCGAGGCAGGGTGACCTCAGCGGAGAAAGCAGGGGGGCCCCGATTGCAGGGCGGGCGTGGGGCGCCCCCGTGGTCCAGCAGCGTTGTCGTCCGGGCCCCAGGCCGACCAGCAGGCCCAGAGGCCCTCCAGGGACAGAGTGGAGTGAGGCCGTGGAGTGAGGCCGCTGCAGAGAGAGACGTCAGCCGCCACGGGGCAGAGGAAGGAGCGGTGCGGCCGCGGCGGCAGCTCCCAGAGGAACGGAGGGCAGGGCCGGTCCGGGGAAGCAGGCAGAAGAGGGCTCAGCCTCCAGGCAGGCCCCAAGGATCAGGTGGGACAGCTCGGGGCGACAGAAGCACCTCGGATCTTCGGCAGCGGCCAGACAAGTCCCGGAGCGGAGGCAGCCAGGCTCTCGCAGAGGGGGCCCAGGGATCCAGGGTCCACCACCCGATCCGGTGGCCGATAGGCCTCCCGGGCGGCCGCGCCTCCAGGCACGCCCCCCCCAGCGCCGCGAGGAGGGCCAGCGGCAGCAGCCCGCACAGTCAGGCAGATAGAGGATTCGCCGCAGCGGCTGGCTAGGGGTGCCTCTCACCGGCAGCGGAGGAGTCTCTCTGAAAGGGGCCCGCGTCAGTCGCCGACGTCCGCAGGGCCCCCCAGGCCGGCCGCCGGACCCCACAGCGGGACACCGCAGGGCCTCAGGGGGCAGCCGCCGCCATCTTGCAGGGGGAGATGCGCTTGCCGTCGAGGCTGGAAAGAAGGCTCCACAGGCAGGCAGAGTGGCAACAGACGCCTCAATGGGCAGTTTGGAGCAGGACGAAGGTCGCAGCAACCTGTGTGGAGGCAAGTAGTGGGCTGATGGCAGTGGATTGCGGCGCGGATGACGGAGGGGTCCAGAGCACTCTTAGAGTGCGACCGCCATCTTGACGCGCCTAGCCACGCCTCTACCCTTCCCTTTTTATGCACATCAGACACCCCTATGGTATGCCCAAGGTGCCCCCTGGGCAGGGTGTAGTGTATGTGAAAGGTAGGACATGTACTAAGGTGTGTACCATGTCCTGACAGTAAAATACTCTCCATTTCATTTTTCACTGTTGCAACGCCATCTTGCCCATAGGACAGAATGGGGGAGGCTGTGTAATATGTTTCCAGCCTATCTTCCCATAGGCTTAAGATGGAGAGGTGAAGTTTAGTGTGCCTGAATTCACAATTTAATAACACATCCTTTTCTGAAGGTGGTTTTTACATTGTGTTTAGAAACCACACTTTTAGAAGTGGCTGTTTTTTTTGTTCTAACAATTCTGGGTGTCTCTGCCTGGTTGTGGATTGACTGGCTGGATTTGAATGTGATAGGATCTGGGAAATGTCCTGACCCAGGGGAGGAGGTGAGACAGCAACAGGCTGACCTGCATCTGGTCAAGAGGAACCTCTGCCAAGGAAGAAACAGCTGAAGAGGCTGAAGGAAAGGACTGACCCTTGCTGTGTGTTCTGGGGCTGGCCTGCAGTTTGCTGATTTAACCAAGGAGAGGCTAAGGGACTTTGCTGTGTGCTGGGTCCCCCTGCTTGAGAGGACTTTGCTGTGTGTTGTGTCCTGAAGTAACTTGTCCCCAAGGGCCCGAGGAGAGATGGCTCCCTGTTGTGGAAACTCAGGAACATAAAAGTTTCCAGGTGGGTCTCAGCGACGCTGTGTGCATGTGCTTCGTGCAGCCTGAGACCTGCGTAAGAACTGCCCCGTGATCGTGTGCACCCGGAGTCCAAGTGAGTCTAAGCGACGCTGTGTGCGTGTGCTTCGTGCAGCCTGAGACCTTCGTGAGGATTGCCCTGTGATCGTGTGCACTCGGAGTCCAAGTGAGTCTCAGCGACGCTGTGTGCGTGTGCTTCGTGCAGCCTGAGACCTTCGTGAGGATTGTCCTGTGATTGTGTGCACCCGGAGTACAAGTGAGTCTCAGTGACGCTGTGTGTGTGTGCTTCGTGCAGCCTGAGACCTTCGTGAGGATTGCCCTGTGATCGTGTGCACCCGGAGCTCAAGTGAGTCTCAGCGACGCTGTGTGCGTGTGCCCTGTTGCAGCCTGAGACCTTCGTGAGAATTGCCCCGTGACAGTGTGTCCCGGAGCAGTCTTGTTCTCTGCGTCGATCGAGCAGCGTGACCAGAGCTGCTGCGATCTTCATTGCCATCGGCCCGGACCGGCATCCCCAGAGGAGCTGTGCCGCTGGGCCGTGCCTGCCTTTGCCAAAGAGAGACCTCCAACCATCATCGTCGGGGTCCGAGATCCACTGCCCAAGATCAACGAAGTCGCACCGGAGGCCCAAGTCGCGAGGAGAGGAGAGTGAGATCGCACCCCCAGGTAACGCTCAGCGAGCGTGCGTGTGTCGCCACCTGGGGCGGGGTGCGGGCTCCGAGAGCAGCTCTCGGCCTTTCCCATCTTTGCAGCGCGAGCCTCCGCTCAAGACCGTATCGCGGCCCGTACTTGCCGAGGAGTGACAGTACCGGGGCCGGAGTGTGGAGCTGC
Source organism: Calotriton arnoldi (assembly GCA_963921515.1). NCBI lineage: Eukaryota > Metazoa > Chordata > Amphibia > Caudata > Salamandridae > Calotriton > Calotriton arnoldi. Next base: position 655,475 of record CAWUFW010009912.1, on the reverse strand, counting down.
ACTTGTTTTCCATCATAACGGTGTTTTGGGCATGTTTTGGCAGTAGCTGACCGCGAGTCAGTAAGAGTGGCATAGAGACCGTGCAGAGCATCGCGATCGGTGCTGAAGTATCTTATTTTTGCATTACGAACTGCCTGATTGTTGCATTACGAAGTGCCTTATTTTTTGCATTACGAACTGCCTGATTGTTGCATTATTGTCGCATTACGAACTGCCTGATTGGTGCATTACGAATTGCCTGATTCTTGCATTACGAACTGTATAGCATTGCATTAGGACTGCATTAGATCATTGAGAATTGCTCATTAATACTGCAAGAACCTACCAGTGCTTGCTGGCCTAATAACCGGCAAGGTGAAATATTACAAATACGCATATGTTGGATTTTTATCGTGTGGTCTCATCGTATATCTTTTTCTTATAAACTTATACTTGTTTTTTTTATGAAACTCTTGTGCAGTCCATTTGTGGTGTTATCGCTGTGTCACTGAGAGCATGGTTGCAAATACTTTACACATTTGCCTTGGAGATAAGCCTGGCTGCTTGTGCCAAGCTACCGAGGGGGTGAGCAGGGGCTATCTGAGAAGGTGTCCTTCCTTTCCCTGACTTAGAAGCAAGGGTCCCTATTTGGCCTAAGGTACCTACCTCAGCCAACTAGAGACCCCCAGTTCTAACATTCATGGTGAAGCTACAGAAGAACACTTGGAAGTCAAGCAACAGACTGCTGCTGATGTTGGATGAGCATATTTCACTCAGTATGACAAGAATTCTGTCAAGAATGATTAAGATATTTGAGAATGTATAGCAAATGTGTCCTTATTAGAGCTTTCTAGTGAAGTAACCATAATGTCCAAAACTGAAATATTTAATTTTGTTGATTTACCTGTTAGCACTATAGATAATTAGAATTCTGTGGTGAAGCTGCAGTAGAACAGTATGGAATTTACAGACAGACTTCTGTGGTTGTAGGTACGTTTAGTCAGCATGTCAGACATTTATCTCTCATGCATGAGGAAGATATTTGTGAATTCATAGAAATTGTGCCCTCAATTTAGCTTCTGGGCCACCTTCCAAAATTCCAATGAGAAGATCATGAAAGAAAACACTTTCTCTCAACCATGGTTCATCAAATCTCAGCAGAGGATAGGCAGTTTTCACAGGTTAAAGCCAGCTTAGGACACACCACAGTTCCTAAAATTAGTATGATACCACTAAAAATTGATTTATATTGTGATAAATATCTGCTCTCACCCATTCTATATGATCATTTTTGTGCTCTCAAATGCAGGTATTCACTCCTGTATATTTCAATGGTACACAAATAGCTGGCACCCTATCATCGAAAAAATGTAGGAGGTGTGCTTTTGTACTCTTTTACTGAAATAGTCCTATGGAAAACTGAACATCTCACAAACAATTTTGTGAATTTCATCCCATATTTGACTGAGGCTGAGATAAGCCTTTGGCTCCACTTTGAGTCCTCTGACTCCATCCTGGTCAATAACTACCTGGGAATGTTCTCCACCTTGGATAGTATTGCCTAAATATTGCCCTACAATTCTTGACTATTCTAATAAAACACATAGGCCCTCATTATGAGTTGGCCACTTAATTGCGATTTATTCACAAACACTTGTGTGCGCATGGATTTCAATGGCAAGTGATGCGATGCTAATTGCGCATGGATCACAATGGGATGTGGTGCGATGTTTATTGCATCCGGTAATTACCAGGTGTGATAATGATTGTCCTATTCATTAAATTTCACAGGTAAAAGATGGTGCAATTTAACAAGGGGAAAAGGCTCAGTTTTCACCAGGACATGCTGATTGTGGTGCGGTAGGCATCAAAATCTGCATGTTACTCCCCCCAAACTCTGAATAGGTGAAAATTATCACATCTGATGCAATCCGAAAACATTTGTGTCGGATATATTGCTTGCGATAATTACTGTGTCAAAATACTGGGCCATTTATAATTAGAACCCTAAAATCAGTGTCCTTGGTGCCAATGTGCTCATGCTGAGGTTTGCTCCAGATGTTGTCGCTGTGTAACACAATAATGCCCGGCTACTTTTGTTCAAATTGAAATCAATTCTCCAATGAAGTCAGGAATTTCATCCTCTAGACTCATTCCTACGTTTTGGGTGCATTTGTAGTTTTTTCACATGTTCCCAGTTACTCCCAGGTTCTGGAAGTCTTTGTGAACTCTACATTTCTTGCATGGTATGTTTTTCTGCAGGTTTTAATTCACATTTCTGCTGGTATAAACATTGTTTGCTCCTTTATATCACTCTAGCAGGTTCCTGCTTTCTCCCTTTATGATGGTTTTCAAGCTTTTTCTTTCTCCTTCTTTTACCTTTGAATGTTTTTCTCTCTCTTGGGAAGTGTCTGATGTGGAAAAATAAATGCTAGTCCCCAAACATGAGTGCCGATGGGCTCCACCGGCTCAAATAAATAAATAAAGCACTGAACGTATAGGATCACAAAGAGTCTAGCAGAAGAGATCTTAGAAATGTTGAATGGGACCACTAATTAAGACTAACCGTGAATACTGTGACATTGTCAAATGCCCCCTGCTGTCATTACACTTACTGACTATCTCAGCATTCACAAAATGAATAGACCTAGAACAATGATATATTGATTTAAGCACATTCCATCTTGATACGAACTTAAGTTTCAGCATACTTGCCACACACAGGTTTCTGGGTCCAATGACCCTGGTATGGCTCTTAGGTGTACCTTAAGCATGAGTGCCTAATCAGCAGAATTCCTCTTGTGGCCTGTTGACAAGCTCTGCTTCTTAATCTGAGTAGTTGCTGCTTGTCCCACTGATCCCTCCAGAGGGATGAATGGTACCTTACTGTTGGGTCACAAAAACACCTGTGTTCCATTAGAGGGGACACCACCACACTCATAAAATGCAGTAGAGTGAACCCATGCAAATGTGGCTTACATAAATTGTGGCCCCTTCTGGTCTCCACCCTTGCTTCTGATTTCCTACAGCTCTAAGATCTCATCAAGGAATTTGATCACTGCAGTCATCACATCATGCCATCTCTATATCAACGAAGGCTTCCTGAACATTGGCAGCTATCTGGAATGATAGGTTTTTACTTTGGGCACCCTCTTGCTACTAGAGCTTTGCTTTTTTTCCCACAAACCTTTGAAATCCACTTGGGTTTCCAAAATGTACCGGAACTAAGCAAATGCTGCAAATTACTACTATTATATGTTTCGGTATCTCATGAATATTCATTGTGGATATGATGAAAAAAACTGGATTTTACTATTTGCTGGGTAGCCGACCCCAGCCATCTTTGCTACATCCCCTGCATTTGCTTAATATTGATCCTCCTCGCCTACCTTGGGTCACTCTTCCTCTACACAAACACACAATCCATCTGACATCATTCAAGGATCCATCATGCCTTACTTTATTTTGTCCAGCGTGTGTGAGGCAAGGCACAGCTATGTTTATTAATTTGACATGAGCAGCCTGACATTTCTAGAATGTTATCTTTGCTCACTTCATTAGTGACCCATCCACACTCTTTCATCGCTTCTCTTGCTGGACACCTTCAAACAACTTTTCCCCCCAACTTTTGTCCTAAACTGCATCATCACCTCTCTTCAGCCTTAAATATAACTTTCCTTTCTAAACTTTTCTCTTTCTCTCATTTCTAGCTCATTTTACTTTAACTCCATCTTCTCCCACTTTACCATCTCCCTGTATGGAGAGAAAGATTAGATAACTTTCTTTTAGCCACCATTAAATGCCTTATATTACTCTCACCCCCTCGCCATTTATTTTTTGTCATTTAATGCTATTCAATATCACTAGCAAACGTATGCTTGAGTGACTTCTTGGGGTCTTCATTGTCTTATCACACTGAAGATTGCTGTCAATTACTCTTAGAAAGAGCGAGAAAGGGAAGGGAGAAAGATAAAGTGAGAGAAAAGATAGCAAGAAATAAAAAGAGTTAAAAAAGAGAGAGAGAGAGAGAGCAGTACACTGTATCAAAATATTGTTGCTACCACAATGAAGATAATGCCCTAGTGGTTTAAAGACAACTTGCGGGGGGCGTGGCCGAGATGGCGGCTTGAGCAGACATGCTGCTCTGTCTCTCCCTCCGGCGACCCACTATAGCACCGGCATACAGCCGCTTCCAGCGACCGGACGGCTGTGGTTTGGCGTATAGGGGTGGCCGCAGCGGAGGTCCAGCTACAGGAGCGACCGGGGGCTTTCTTTTCCTCCGTTCGGCGGCCCTGTGCGGAGTGAAGCAATCCGGCAGGGGCGCGGCCTCGCCCGTTTAGAGGCCTGACACCGGGACCGCGGCGGCACAGGAGAGTCCGGAGGCCGGCGACCCACCGGAGGGAGCAGGCGGAGTGCTGACGACGGGGCGGACCGAGCGGGGGCCCAGCACGCTCCTGGAGTGCGGAGGCGGCTCCGTCTACCCCCGACCTGCGGGGACTGAGAGTGAGCCCGAGGGGCGGTGGCCATAGCGGGAGATCAGCTCCGACCCCCTCGCTCCGGGAGCCTTTGTGGAGGATCAACGCCCCTGGAGTCGGCGGCGGGCCGCGCCAGCCGGAGAGGGCGCATCGGCCACACCAGGACTCAGGCGAGTGACTGCCCCGGGGGTTGGTTAGCGGCGGATGCCGCAGCGCAACAGAGGACACGAGGGACGGGGGCTCACCGGGCAGAATTGAGCAACGCGCAGCCCTGCCGTCGCAGCCGAGAGGGTGCTTGAGTGCAGCGCCTGGAGTGTGTGGACCGTGGCCCGCGTCTTGAGCCCATGGGGGGAGCCTGAGCTTCACTAGTGGCTACCCCGCGGCTGGAGGGACCGCCTTAGCGGAGCCAGGCACACAGAGGTCTGCCCGGGGGTGCCTGGGCTGCGGACGGACGGCCGCCCAGAGGAAACTCGCAGTGGATACCGCCACTGGGGGAGGGAGGGTCCAGAACGCTGATCGGGCCCGGAGATACTAGATCGGGCGGAGAGAGACACTGGCAGCGTCGCGGTCCTGGGGACAGACGTCGCTTCCCACGCTGGAGCGTCATTGAGAAGCTACCGGAGGGGCCTCACTTGTGACTCTCCACCCTGAGTGGGCCCACACGAGCACAGCGGGCACTTGGCCCCGGCGTGGGCCGAGACGCAGCATGTCAACCTCCCGTGGGCAAAAGGAGAAAACCCTAAAGGAGCTCTTCGCGAAACCTCAGGGCGGCCCCCAAATGGGCGACGTTGCGGCGGGCTCCGGGCAGCCTGCACCCACGTGTGGCGAAAGCGGGGAGCCGATAACAAAGGCGTTCCTTGAGTCCCTGTTCATCACGCTGCGGGAGGACTTGCAGACACTGAAGCGGGACCTCACGGCTGAAATTAAGGATGTCCGCAGGGAGATGGACGGCATCGGGGAGAGGGTCGCAGATCTGGAGGAGAAAAGCGACGGGAGGGACACGGAGATGGCGACACTTCAGCAGGAAGTCATTCGGATTCATGAGCAGCAAGTCGACCTCCAATCTCATCTCGAGGACCTGGAAAACCGTTCTCGTCGCCACAACATCAGGATCCGGGGGGTGAAGCTCGACGAGGAAGCAGGTGACATTTTCAAATATACTAGAGAGCTCTTCAACCACATACTGGGCAGGCCGCTGGATACTGATCTTCGACTGGACAGAGCGCACAGGGTGGGCCCGCCACGCCAGGCGTCGGCCCTACCAGCTGACATTTTGGTCTGCGTCCAGGACTTTCGCACCAAGGAAGAAATTCTCCAGAAGGCCCGACAAATGCAACCCTTAACCTTTCGCGGCCAAACCCCTGTCCTGTTTCAGGACTTAGCGGCACTCACGCTGCAAAAACGAAGAACCTTCAGGCCCATTACTTCTCATCTCCGACAGCGCAACATCTCCTACAGCTGGGGTCACCCATTCTGCCTGGTTTTCCGAATAGATGGCAAACTCTTCCGGCTGCACTCCCTCTCGGAGGCTTGCCGTCTGCTGGGAGTAGATCTCCCCGAGGAGGGAGGCGGTGACGACGGCCCGGCTCGCGGAGCGGAAGACACGAGACCCCAATGGCGGATGCAGGGTCGGCGGCGCCGCCCCAAGCGACCGAATTCTGTGGAGATTTCACAAGGGCAGAGGGCAGCTCTTGAGACATTGCCGGCAGCATTGGCAAAGACACAACCAGCCTGACACCCCTAATGACTACTGCTTTCGTAGGGTTGTCTTGGTCCTTAGAGGGCTGCCGGTGGGGGGGTAGCAGATCGCCCTTGGTCACATTACACCCTCCTGTACAATGTTCTTCTGATCATCTGTAGATGATGGACTACAACAAGATCTTTGGTTTGTTCTTTTTCTTTTTACTGCTTGTTGCAGTTGGACTACGAACTGATATTTGTTGGGGTTTTTTTTTTATTAGGGGTTCTGGGGTCCCTTGTCCGCCCTTTCTCACTACTAGCATAGGTCCGCATCACCCAACCTGCTCTGCCCCGTCTTTGCTTCAGTTCCACTGCACCGGGAGAACTGGATCCCATACATATCTCACACAATTGGTATCGCCCACATGACCCCCACCACTCTTAGGATACTCACCTTGAATGTGCGGGGGCTTAATAACCCCATTAAACGCAAGGCGGTCCTGTCGTGTCTAGAACATACCAAGGCAGACATCTGCCTGCTCCAAGAAACGCATTTATTAGCGAAGGACTGCCACCGCCTGCAATCCCGTAGGTTCCCGACCCAGCTGTTTTCCTCAGGACCCGCTAAATCGGCCGGGGTGGCAATTTTGGTCGCCCAGAGTTTCAAAGGGGAAGTTCTCCATAAAGAAGCGGAAATTAAAGGGCGACTTCTCACCTATCGCTTCGCCCTAGGGGGCTTCACATTCACTATAGGTTCAATTTATGGCCCTAACGATGGACAGGAAAAATTTCTTCACACAGCACTCACTGAAGCGACAGCCACGACGGAACGCAGACTTCTCCTGGGGGGCGATTTGAATGTAGTATTCGACAACGAAGCTGACAGATCATGCCAACGCGCTCACCAGACGGGAGCGCTGTCTGCGGCGGGGCAGTCTAGATTGCATGACTTGGGCCTAGCTGATCTATGGCGTAGCTTTCACCCTCACAGCCGCGAATACTCCTACTACTCCAATGCGCACAAAACATACGCCAGACTAGATTACTTGCTGGCGTCCACACCTATGCACACGATGGCCACAGATGTAGAGATAGGAGTTGCCTCCTTGTCCGACCACGCGCCGGTCATTGCAACCTTCACCCTCCCCCCCATGCAGCGACCCTCCCGATTATGGCGCCTGCGTGACACACTCCTTCACCGCGCCGCAGTGGTAGACCAAATTCAGCGCTCCCTCACAGACTATCTCTCCCACAACGCAAACACCGACACCTCCCTCTCCACGCAGTGGACGGCATTGAAGGCGGTCATTAGAGGGGAATTTGTGGCCATATCAGCGGCGGAAAATGCAGAGCGCAGGAGTAAGAGGGAAGATCTCACCCAGAAAACCAGGGTGCTAGAACAGATGCACCAACGGACAGGGGCACCAAGAGTCTGGCGTCAGCTTAAGGCCATGAGACAGCAGATGGCAGCGTTAGACCAGGACCGAGCGGAGTTCGCAGCTCTCCGGTTGCGACATGCATACTACACGGGAGGAGACCGCTGTGGGCGTTTACTCGCCCATAAACTGCGAGAGACTCGTCAAAAACAAGGGGTCAGGAAAATTCAGCGGGGTGATGGGCGACGAGTCACAGAAGACTCTGAGATAGCCGAGGCATTTCGGGACTTCTACGCCCGCCTATATACGGGTTCTTCACTGTCGGTTGCAGACGGTATGCCTTTATAGCCCCGGCTGGCTTGGCGACCCTGACGGAGGCCCAGGCAGACTTCTTAGACAGCGACATTCGAGTGGAGGAGGTCATCGCAGCCATTACATGCCTCAAACTGGCCAAGGCCCCAGGGCCGGATGGCTTCTCCGCCGTATTTTACAAAACGTTCTGTACTGTGCTGGCCCCGGTACTTACTAAGCTTTTCAACTCATTTGCTGATCCTGGCGCGATTCCGGCAGAGATGCTAGAGGCATCCATAGTGGTCATTCCGAAACCAGGAAAAGACAAGACCAATTGCGGGGCCTATCGCCCCATATCCCTCCTTAATATTGATCTCAAGCTATACACTGGGATATTGGCTACCCGTCTCTCCCCCTACATGCCGGGTCTGATAGACCCGGATCAGGCCGGCTTCATTTCTCAGCGCCAAACCAGCGACAATACGAAGAGGGCACTCCACCTTGTGGAGAAGGCCGCCCGGACACACGGGGAGTACATGCTGCTCGCCGTCGATGCCGAGAAGGCCTTCGACAGGGTCCATTGGCCGTACTTAGAGCAGGTCCTTGAGCGGGTGGGCATGGGGGTGAAGTTCCACACATATATTCTCAACTGCTATAAATTCCCCGCTGCGTCGGTCCGGGTCAACGGTCACACGTCGTCCCGGTTTCCCATAGAGAGGGGCACACGCCAGGGCTGCCCCGTCACCCTTACTCTTCGCATTTTATATGGAGCCCTTGGCACATCGCCTTCGACAGCAGCCGGCGGTCACCGGGATCAAATTCGGAGGACATGTTCACACGGTCAGCCTGTACGCGGACGATGTCTTGCTTTCTTATCGAACCCCCTTCAGGCGCTCCCAGCCTGTCTCACAGAACTAGACGCCTTCGTCTGGGTTCAAGGTGAACATGGACAAATCGGTGGCACTTGATCTCTCGCTCGAGCCTCCCACCCGCGCGCACCTTCAGGAACACTATCCTATTCAATGGGCGACCGACACAATTCCCTATCTAGGGATTCAATTGGCCCCCTCCATATCAGACACGGTAACTACCAACTACGCACGGTTGCGGAGTACGATCCGCAAGGAGCTGACCCAATGGAAGCACTACCCGCTCTCCTGGCTCGGCAAGATAGCGGCAGTCAAAATGACCATTCTCCCTCAGATACTATATCTGTTTCAAACCTTGCCCCTTCGACCCCCGCAGGGCTGGATAAAACAGACTCAGGCTGAACTGGCACACTTCATATGGAATGACCGCAAACCACGACTCAAACGGGCGCTGACTATGCTCCCGCCGGAGAAAGGGGGCCTTGGTGTCCCGGATCTCCACCTCTACTTCCAGGCAACTCAGCTGCGTCATCTGGTTGAGTGGAATCGGCGGGAGTCGGAGAAACACTGGCTGTTTCAGGACCAGGCAGTGGCTGCCAGACCGCTGCAGGGAATCTCCTTCCTGTGGAAAGTGCATAGACCACCCAACTTATATGCCTCGTACATCACCCGGGCCACTCTCAAAACGTGGGACCACACTTGCACCAAACATAACCTCACCACCTTCCCCTCGCCGCTCACGCCGCTGCTCGGGAACCCTGATTTCCAACCGGGCATGGACGCAACGGCCTTCGCTCGGTGGAGATCTGCAGAGTGTCGCTCCCTGGGTCATCTCTTTGACACGGATGGGATCATACCGTTCCAGCAACTCAAGCTGGATTATAGCCTCCCCGAGACCGAACGGCTCCGATATTGTCAAATCCGACATTGGGCCTTACATACTCAGGTGAGGCCATCCGCTAGCAGACGACTGTCCACTTATGAGAAGTGGTTTATCACACGTACCTCTGACAGAAAGCTCATTTCGGACCTATATCAGATGTTGCTAGCCCGAAATACACACCTACATAACGCCAGCCGCGCTCGGTGGGAAAGGGAACTGGGCAGAACACTTAGCCATAAGGAATGGGAGGGGGTGTATTACCGCGCTCGCCATTCAGCGTACCACATGGGGTTGACTGAAACCCTCACTAAAATAGTGACGTACTGGTATTACACCCCAGAGCGGCTTCACACGATGGATTCTGCTCAGGACGCGCTCTGCTGGCGGGGCTGCGGGTGGGTGGGTACCCTGACACATCTACTGTGGGAATGTACACACATTCAGGCATACTGGACTCAGGTGCTAGACGAAGTGGACCAACACTTAGACACACAAATTCCACGCTTTCCGGCGTACGTCCTTTTGGGCCTCCCAAACCCCTTGACCTATCCGCTCAAATCTCGGCGAGGCAGGCTAATGGCGATAGCTTTGGGTTCGGCAATACAAACCATACTAACACATTGGCGTACCCCGCAACTTCCCACCTTGACAAGCTGGTTACACCGGCTGTGGCACGTCTTAGGGATGGAGAAGCTGACGTTGACAACCGCAGGGAAGGGTTCCACATTTAACGAGCTTTGGCAGCCTTTTCTGGCCCTCCTGTCCGTTGAATTCAGGGAAATCACCTGTCCAGGTATCTCCGTCTCCTGCGGCTCTCTGATTCACAAGTGGCCGACTAATACTACTGGTACTTCATTCAAAAGATTTAAACACGGATCATAAGCGCTTCCCCGGCGGACAAGGGATGGGGTGGGGGGAGGGGGGAGGGGATATAATAGGTTTTTCGTATCTTTTGAATTTTTCAGTGTTTTTTGTTTGGGTTTCTTCTAACTTTAAGCAAGTCCCTCATTGCCCTGATTATTTAGCTGTTATTGTGTATGAGGGGTTTTCATAGCTGAGACACAGCTGTCGCAACGTTGTATGTGATGTATGTGTTTTTCAAAATTCAATAAAAGATTTAAACCATAAAGACAACTTGCATCTTATGAGCAAATGTGTGGTCTGGGCATGGTGTGTTTGAATTTCTCAATCAGGTAGAATGCCCTTTTTGTAAAAAGTCTACTTTCTATTAATTGCTTCATTCTGATCATTCCCTTATCCCTCGATCCTCGTGGGCATAAAAACCTCTACCTCTAAAAACCTCCTTCTTTCTTTACATCAATTGCAGCGGTACAAACTCTTCTTTCTTCACTCAAAAACACAATATGACACACTACAACTTCATCTCCACAAGTCTTTAGTCTGCATGGGATCCTACCTCAACCCTTTCTTCTCTCTTTCGACCTCTGCCCTATCCCTTTTCAAATAACCACCTTTAAACCAATTCTCATTTTGCTATCATCTTTAGCTTGCAACCTCTGTAACCTTTTTCCCTTGACTAAGCTCACTAACATTATAAAATAATTTACTTATCCTTCACTTACCCTATGTCCGAATTGCAAAACATTTGTGAATTCGATATGTGCATCCATTTTTTTCTCTCATGCTATTACAATGCACCATTCCATAAAAACAGCAAAAACAAAAGCAAATCAAGCATTCCTGCAATCCAATCAGCATCAGCTACTCTCCAACCCAAGAATCCCACCAAAAACGTAATCTGAAGACTAAAATGTAAGCTGCACAATTGCAGGTAAACTAATATCCACCACATTGAAATTGTGGGCAGAATCCAGGACCCAATCATGATTCCCTCTTCATCTTTGAACCCTGGCAAATAAATCATCACAAATAATGTTAGAGTCACCTGTTCCAAGAGAGTGAAAATGTCCCCTTCAGATTACTCCATAAGTGCAGACAAATGCCTTGACATGAACCTCAGATTCACCTTCATGTGAAAAAACTACCCACAAAAAAAGTTAGACTTCGAATGAGTCCTGATAGCATGGAGTCTGGGTTGATTCGCAATGATATTACTCATTGATGAATTCATTGAATGTTTCAGTGAAATGCTCAAGGTCACCAAATATAGCTTATTTCAAAGATGATTGGGATAGTCCTAACAAACAAACTCATTTTAATGAGTTACCTTTATAAATTTGACTGGGAGGCAATAGTGAAGACTTAAAGAAGAGGACTCCGATAGTGTCTAATTTAAGAGGTCAAATATCCTGGACATTCTGCCTGCCCACAATTAGCAATAGAGGCAACTTACAATTATTTTCGTAAATTAAGTGATTTTTCAAATGTAGTCAAATTATTCCCACAGAATAAGTCTTATAAAAACATTCTATCAATCTCTTCCCATTAGTTCGATCTACCATGAATGAACCAACAATTACGCCAGAAAGCAAACTTATACAATACAAAAGAAAATACATCTAAATTTTTATAGAATAAATCCATGTATTAAATATTATCTGATAAAACAACTTATTCCCTTGGTCTGCTGCTTTTTACTTGTAAACTTACAAAACATTCATTATTTCACTGATTTCTAGTTCAATTAATGTTTATTTCAGAGTTTTTCCTTTACCAGACTACAGAGCCTATGTAGTCCTTTTCATATTGAAGGTTCAATTTACTTCACAGGTTTATTTTCCTCAGTTCCCTGCAATTGTGTCTCTTCTTGCTATATTTGTTTTTCACAATTTATGTTTTACAGTCTTGCTCCCCACTATCTTTCTGTTCGTGTCCATTTCTATGTTCTGAATAATGCTTTGTCCTGAGCCTCATAAATTCTGTTTTGCTCACCATGCTTCTTGCAATGCATTGCTTCACTCATTTTCCTTAATTGCTTCTTCCCTTTCTTTGAAATTCTCATTCACAAGACAGCGGCGGCCGGCACAGGTAAGTGCGGTGAGGCGGGGCGCAGCAGGGGGGGGAGGCTGATAGACGACGGAATAGGTATTATTTATTTATTTAATTATACCTATTCCGTCGTCTGTTGACTCCCCCCTCCCACCCTGCCCTGCCCCCGCCCCACTGCCTCACTGCGCTTACCTGTGCCGGCCGTCACTGTCACAAGATCCCCTCATCTCTATGTTAATTCAATGTATTTGAAAATTACATGAAAGCAAAATGTCTTGCCTTTGCCTATGTGGATCACTCCCTCTTTTTTTCATACATTTACTTTACTATTCTCATGTTCATGATTCGGTTACTCATGTTAATATTTTCAAAAAGCAATGCATAACATCTTGGCATATAACTCCAACAGGACCGCTCCTAAGATGCTCCAATTTCGGAAAGAGTTGAAGATGCACCTCTTTTAAGAACACTACACCAAGATATATTAGCAGTCTACAAACTAGCTACCTCTGCCGTCACTCGTTGATTTTACCCCTTTGACCCTGTACAGTGCTCAATACCTTTTGGCAAAGTTTGTGCTATACCACATATATATATTGCAATAAATTGGGTAATTAGTTGAGAGGTATGGAAGCCCAACTCAAATATTAAACACAATCCTTGCCAGGGTGAACCGCAAATGTCACTAAATAAACCTGTGCTTAGCCCCTGGTAGCTTGGCATAAAAGCAGTCAGATTTAACTTAGATGCAATGTGTAAAGTATTTATGCTGCACACAAACAGTAATTAAGTAAGAATAAAACACAAGAAAATTCCCAAACCAATTTAGAAGGTTAGAGTAAACTTTAATATAAAAAATGACACCAAAACAACAAAAATCCAATCAGTAGAACCAGAGATATAAATGTTCAAAGTTTAGATGACAATAGCACCAAAAAGCACAAAGCGTCAATTGTGCTTATTGCGCTGAACCAGGGTGAAGTAACAAGTAAAGGCCAACTGCGATGGAGCGTCGGTTAGATACAGAAATCAGGTTCGTCCCACTGAAGAGTTATCTTCTCAAGTCTGCGCGAGGAGCTACCATTCACGTCAGAGGGGGTTGCAAGGAGGTCGTTGTTGGTGCGAGAAGCAGATCAGGTGTTGTGAACGATCGCCGTTTTCGTGCAAAGAGCCAGTCGTTGCTGAAGCTTTTCATTCGCGGTCATCGAGGACGGTCGCTACAGGGGTGCAATGCAGGTCTCCCTGGAGTTTCACGTTGGCGGTGGACGCGGGTGGTAATTTCTTGGCACAAAGAGGCTACTTCACGGACATGAGGTGCCAAAAACTTCTGTATCTTGAACATAAGTTCAGGAGGAGTAATCTCTGAAACCAGACGTGTCCAGGACCTGAGAGGCACCTCTTGGGGATCAGGACTCACTCCAGCAGAGGCCAGCAGCAGGGCTCAGACAGGTCTAGTTGGTACTGGCCAGCTGCGCAGTATCAGGGAGGCCTCTGAAAGCTTGTTGTGTCCCTGTAGATCAAACAGGTGGTCAGCCATATTATTTTAAGAGTTACTTCTGGGGAGTCTGGGTTCAGGGCAAGCAGTCCCAATCTTCTAACATGGGCAAGGCAGCCCTTCTTCTGATCTTCCGCAGCTCTACGAGTGCTCTGATGAGAGGTTTGGAAAGTGCCACATTTATACCTGGTGCCAGCCTTTGGTGCCTAGCCTACCTCCAAAACTGTTACTGGTCAGCTCTTCCCCTGGTCCTGGTTCCAAATTCTCTAAGGTGACAGATGCAAAGGTAGTCCTGGTGTCAGATTCCTTTGTATGTGCTGCAGGCACTCCTTAGTGGTGACTTATAAGTATTACAAATAAGGGTTAGGCTCTGCAAAAGGGTTATTTTGCCAGGTCAAAACTGCTTTACAGGCTGCCGTGGCAGTACAAACCAGCATGTTTGATAGATTTCTTTGGGAAGGTGGACCCAGGGTTTATCTTTTCCCCCAGAGGATGTGGGAAATGAGATAGAACATTTTTCATAGCCTACCACATATTGCTCAGCATTACCTTTTCCCGATTTATTTTCAAAACTCACAACTATGTTGTTTATTTTTAAATGAATATCATGCCTTGTACTTACTTGAAAAATAGTAAGTCAAAAGTTTTAAAAATTCGAGGCTTAAGATAGAGGGCCTACTCGTGACAGAGACAATGAAGAAGAATTTACAAACAGGACTCTTGTTTGCCTCATTTAAATAATTTACTAGGAAGGAAGAGTGTTCTCAGACTTTTAGAAATCATATCATGAGGTAGAAAAGGGACATTTGCTTTACCAGCATGGCAAGGAATATATACATAAAAATAGATAGGTGGAATGAAACATATGAATTTATGATGCACAAATGCAAAATGATTATGTGAGAAATGAAATATATTGATCAATCCATGTTGATTTTAATTTATTTTATGTATTTATTTATTTTATGAAAAATATGCACCTCCACAGAGGAACATAATATTACCACCACTCTAATCATATAATTTCAAAATACTACTGAAAGTTTTTAAAAAGTTAAAACATCTGTAAATATTACCAGACTGAGCAGCATAAACATAAAAAAGTGCCTCTTGCACATATTTAATTACGTTTGTTTATTTATTTTAATTTTATTTTTTGTCTCTTTTTAGTTGCTTCAGGGTGCTTTTGTTCAAAACAAAATAAGGCAAAAAAATTCAGCCGGGCCACCTTCAGTCCTTGGCATACAAACAGAGCATGAAATTTGTCTTAAAGCCCTAGATTTCAAATTGGGCATACTCTGTTATTGTCCTCCAAATTTAACCCAGCTCTACAATTCACTAACAATGAGAGGCACCTGCACTAACTTTTAAATCAAATCTGTGAACATGTGAGTCCAACAGTGACTTTAAGTATAACTACATATTTTTTTGTAGAAATCTTGTAAATTGTGTCGAATCCTGTTGATGGTTCTGAAGTACAACGCATTCTATACGGACCTCTTACAATGGAATTGAAAGCATGGCACCATTATCTTTTTTTTGGTCTGCTAATTTCTTTTTGGAGTGCCTGCACTTGTAAATTATTAAACTGTGAATTTTGGTGACAAGTACTCTGCAGTTCTATAGAGAGAATATGACATAAGGAATCTGAGTATGTAACCATGGGGGTCATTACGATGGCGGACGGACTTCAGTCCGTCCGCCATCGTATCGTATTTGGGACCATCGTCCTACAAGGCGGCAGTCACACAGGCCAAATTATGATGCGACCGCCACCGTGGCAGTCGCATTGGCCAACTTTTACATTGCGGCGGGTGCTGCTGGCTGCAGCACCCACCGCAATGTCAAACAGGGATGTTTTACATATCCCCGTACTACGTGACAGGCACCATGCGGTGCCTGTCACTTGGTTCAGGGATATGTAGGGGGGTAACATAGGTGTCCCCCAACACCCAAAGAAATGTGCCAGGGTGAAGGAGGACCCACTACGGGCCCCCAATGTCCATCCCCGCCAGCCTTTTCATGGCGGGTGGACCGCCATAGAAAGGCTGGCGGGAAGGGCCATCCTAATCTCTACAGCAGTGCCTGGTAGGCACCGCCACCAAGGCAAGGATTGGGAGGCTCTCCGCCCCACCGGCGGGCTCAAGGAGCCCGTCTGATGCGTGGTGGTGGGAGTTTACGACCGCCAGCCATCGTAATGTGGCGGGCGGGGAATGGCCTTCCGATGGCGGTGAGACAACCACCGACAGCCTGTAGGTGGCGCTCTCGCCGCCATCGTAATGACCCCCATGTTCTTTTAATTTTGGCGAAACCTTTCAAAGTAACGTTCGGCAATCCAGTCTGCAATATTTGTTAGTTGTTTATTATTATTATTATTTGAACAATAAATAGAATTTATCAGCAAGAAATGTTGTAGATAGCAAACAGTTTTGTAGTACATAGATCAAAATATATACAGTTCCATGGACAACATAAACAGGATAGTGTTACTTGTGCTTGTAAGCAAGTGATGACACATGACTTTGTATACATCACATACATTACAAGACATTTCATACATTAGTACATTTTACTATGTTTATTTTTATATGAATTCTTGGTCGAAGTGCAGGGAGAATAAATGGGATTGTAGTGAATGATTAGTCAACATTTTCTTCTTGTTTGAGAAAGTTTCCAGAGCAATCTTAACAGTGGGAAAAGGAGATGGAGTGCACGTCAGTGGGTAGTGAGCTCCAGTGGGGAGGTCCAAGCAAGTTATATGACTGAAACTTTAGGGCTGTGCTGAGAGGTTTACACCGACTTTGTTTTTAGTCTTATCCCTATTCTATTCTTTTCCCTTAATGAAGATTCACCTAGAGGATAGGAAGTCATTTTAATCCACTTACCACTGTAAACATCCAGACAGTCTCCCTCCTGGTGGAGGTTATGATGTCACTTGGAGAACAGGACAATCAAGTGACAGACCCTATGATGACACTATCCACCAAACCACACTCAGCGGAGATTATATACACTGCAGACTGTGAACGTGTGGTATTGAGACCTTTGTGCCTCATTACAAGCAGCCCAGTTAATTGCAGTATGTGCGGTATCTCATCTTACCGCACGTTTCACACTTATAGGTTTTGTGATAAATAGCAACAGGTTAATTCTGTTGATATTTATCGGGGGTAAAATGCTTGGTATGGATTGGATCATGCAGATTTTGACCGGTAAGCACCAAAATCCTCATGTTACTCCCCAACAACTAGTAATTAAGTGATATTTATCGACCCCAATAAGTTCCAACCCGGTGGAGTCTGATTTTTCCAGGTCCAGTGAACATCACACCATTTACCGGGCCGCATGTAATGAGAACCGTAGGCTTGTAATTTCTGATGTGCCTTATAACGGAGGCTAACAGGCCCATTGGAAGTACATGCTTTTATTTTAATCACAGAGAAAAACTAAATCTCTGTGTGAAACTCTGGGGAAAAACATGCAGGACATCGGCGAAAACACCGAATCCTGCAGGTTATTTTCATTCAAGGGCATAAGGAACACCCCACTTAAGCAGCTTAAGAGGGAGATGCCACTGGGCACCATGGGATGGTTAAATGGGTCCCACTAAACATTAATTAGTTATTTAAGGGCCTCTGCTATCAGCCGATCTAGCAACAAAGTGCTCATAAATAGTACTGGTAGGCAATCAATGGCAGAAGTGTGGAAGGGAGGAAGAAATGCACAGCATAGGAAAGAGAGAAGTGAAAAGGATGAAATTATGAATTTAAAGGAAAACATAGGGATAATTAGAAAAACGGAAAAAGTATGTATGAGAGAAAGGTACGAAAGAAAAAGCAATGATTAGAGACAGAAGATGGGTAAATAGAAGGAGGAAAGAAAGAATGCGAGCAGAAAAGAAGAAAGGTAAACGAAATAAAGAAGAAAAAGTGAAACGTAGGATGGAAGGGTAAAAAGAGGGATAGATGGAAGGGTGAGAGGATGGATTAATGATCAGAAGTATCAATAGATTACAGGGTGAATGAGTAGAAGGACGAGGAATTGATGTGGAAAAGTATGGATAGATGGATACGTGGACATACTGATGGGTGAATGTGTGTAAGGCTGGGTGTGTATATGGATGGATGATTACAGGGTAACTCTCCTAAGGAGTGTAGGGCGTGCTTTCCTCTTCTGTTTGGTGCGAGTAGAAGTGTGGGTCAAGTGGGGGGTATTTTAATTTTCTGACTACTCCCTTGTTTCCATAAACTTGTAATCACTGGTATTTTGTTATTCCGCACTCTGCCTAAATGATTGGGTCCCCCAATTAAGGTAATTACGGGTGGGGAAACAATGGGTATTTTTAGGAGAGACTCGTAATGAGGGCCATAGTGGGAGCGTATCTACTCACTTCAGTTTAATCAGATCTGCAGTTTTTTGCTAACTTACAGGCCCTGATTGTAAGAAACAACAATGCGACTTTAGTAAGGTCACAGCTACCATGCTCAGACATGGAAATATTCCATTTTGTCTCCACAATAGGGACAAACGGTAAACTGGGAATCCTCAATAAAATCTTCCCAAATAGCATAAGATGACAATATATGTGTGCTACTCACAGAAAGATGTCTCTCATTCCCAGGTACTATAATCTGCACATCCCCACTCCGGGATTTATTTCAGTCCTGGGTGTATTATTTCTATGGTGTCCTTTGAACTCCAAATTACATCCATTATTTCCACATTGATTTTACTTGAATTTCTTTTATTACAACTGACTGACTCCCCAAAACCCTATGCATATGGGACGGAGGAACACCCTTCGTCAGGGGGTTAACATTGCGTGATACATTGATGATATATTTGTGATCTTAGTCTTGTATGGGAACCCCCTTGGTGGTGGTTGTTTGTCTCCTTTGTGAAGTGAATTCTACATTGAATTATCCATAAACCGGCAGGAATTTGGCGGTCAAGGGGCACCACAGAAGTAGTGCACCCAGGGTGACTCATACCCTGGAGGAGGAATGCACAGATGAAAAAAATCGATATTGGTCGCCCAATGATCAGTGGATGACACTCAGGGTAGAACACAAAAAATACAAAATGACCAATAAACGTGGTGAAAAAGAAACAAAAATTCCAATTGATTAGGGGCGCTGGAGCTATTCCATTTATAGAAAGATTACTTTCTCATTTCCTGGTAAACAGTAATTGAGGACAAGTAAGAATGGTCAAATTGTCTTTCGAAGGTAGTAACCATCATCTTGGATTGTTTCTTTGGTTGAATCTATGTTTCCATCTTTCATATTCTACTCATTGTGCTAACAAAGCCCTTCTCTGTTTCTGGCACCATTGTTGCAAAATGCAGCCGCTGTGGGATCTAGCAAAGTGTTGGGTGGTAGGTAAACACCTGTTTCGGTTCGAGAAGGCACCACAGAACATTTGAAAATGTAATTTTTCTTATAGCTTTAGATATATTTCTCTATGTTTTTTTTAACTTTTTATGAGCTACTTTGGTTATCGGTATCAAGGCTGCTACCTTCCCACAAAAGAGCAGGAAGAGTTTACCTTTGTCCTGCTGTACAAATAGTCAGGGCCAGAATGGGATCGCAAACCAGCCCTGGCAGTTATGTCAGACCGGCTGAGGGGAGGGGGGATGAGTGGGTTGGGGGGCTGGCGCGAACACTGCTGCGCTGTTACAAGCGGCCGATTGTGCAGCACTGCAAAACTAGCCCTCAGAAACAAAAACGGCCCCCAATGCTCTAAAACCGGCCCCCACCCTTCCGGCCCACCGGACGCCCTGTGCCCGCTACGGCCAGTTTGGCCCTGCAGATAGTTTGCCCTCATTTTCTTCATTCTTTTTCTTGGTTTTCTGGACATGCTGACTACCTTCTCTTCCATTGGTTGTGTGAAGATGTTTATTCATCTGTTTGAGTCAAATGCATTAAGTAGTGACCCATTCCTTCCATCCAATTGATTGCCACTACCATTTCTATTAGTCCTGGTAAGTTTCTTTGTCAGTTACGTTGGGTTGAGTTTGCCTTGACTGCTCACATGACACTCTTATCAATCCACTCAAGCCAAATCAAAAAAACTGTATTTGTCTATCAGAAACACACATAAACGTACATAATAGACAATAAAATACTCAATATGCACATCTAAAATAACCCTGCACACGATAGCCGAGCAACTGTGCTGTACCACGACTGCGACATTACCACGAGTTCCCTTACAACGCAAGTCATTACAACGACTTGCTTTAGGGAATGGGGTGTTGGACTGGTGTTGGATTTTAAGTCCAACACCTTTCCTACTGATACACCGACTGGAGTTGGAATAGTAATTTAAACTATTCCAAAGTCCAGCGCTTCCCTAAAACAAGTAGTTGTAATGACTTGCGTTGTAATGGAACTCGTGGTAACGACATAGGGCTCGATTCCGATCTCGTAAGGAAAGCCCTCCATACGACTCGGATCTGGAGGGCTTTCCGAGCGAGACGTGCTCCGGGAGTCCGAACGAGATAGTACGATGCTGCCATATGCTTACGGACTCGGCTCGCTCGGACTCCCATTGAACTCTATGGGAGCCCGTGTACAGACGCATACACAGGCTCCCATAGCAAAAAAGGGGTGGGCGGGAAAAAGCGTACACCCTGTGGCGGGCACCACATGTGGCCCACCACACACTGCATGCTTGGATCGGGGGGACCCATGCACACTCCCCATGACCGAATCGGAGGGCTCCGGGTAAGGGGGGCCTGCTATGGCCCCCCCGAAGTCCGAATCTGACAGCCGTTTCGTCTCGATGAGACCGAGGCGATGCAGCTGTCCAATTCGTGCATCGTACTCGCTCAGTCGGAAACCGGCTCCATTGCGCGGCACGATTCGGCTACGAACGTGTCGGACGGACAGGTTCGGGTTCGTAAACGATTCGCACGGCACGTACAGGATACTCGCATCGTACTTCCTCGTTAGGAACGGGGGACGATTCGGGCGGAACGATAGGCTCCAAATCGGATTTGGTCTTTACAAATCCCGTTTGGAGGCCTTCCTTACGAGATCGGAATCGGGCCCATAGTCGTGGTATTGACTGCGTTGTTAAGCCACTTGTAGTTTTGGCATGCGTGGTAACAGATGTTATTCATCATGGACTCACAGCATCAATTTCTGAGCGAACCCTTCTCAGCAGAGGAAATAGCACAAGAAATCTATGCATTAGCCGGCACCCAGGCCCAGGACCCTGATGGTCTAAAGGGTATCTTTTACATAACGTATAAATCTTTTCTCATCCCCATCTCCTGGATGTGTATGCTGAGGCCCTTGGGGATGGCATACTGTCACCTTCCCTTTGTGAGGCAATAATTGTTCTCCTGCTTAAACACGGCAAAGACCTTCATCTTTGAGTCTCATACCTGCCCCTCTGTTTATTACATTTAGATACCAAAATTTTAGCCAAAGTAATATCCACCCGGTTGGCACTATTGATCGATAAGATTATTTCCCCGGTCCAATCAAGGTGCTTCCCTCACAGATCCATGTCCCATAACCTCTGCACGTTGTTTGCTGTACTTAATAGAGAATCGCCGGAGGTCCCTGCAGCTGTCACGTTGCTTGATATTAAAAAGGCCTTTGACTCCTTGGAGTGGCCTTTCCTTTAACGGCGCTGCAGAAGCTTTGGCTTCCTAAGGGCTTCATCGCATTGATTATGCTCCTCTACTCCCAACCCGTGCCACGCCTTCAGGTGAAAGGATCAATCACTCGCCAGTTCATGATTGCTAGGGTTACACGGCAGGGGTGCCCCCTATCGCCGTAATTTTTAATATTGCTATGGACCCACTGGTACGTCACTTGCAGGATAAACATATATACCGTGGTCTCTGTTTTCAACCAGGCCCTTTACTTATTTCCGTGTATGCAGATGATATTTTATTGTTCCTCCACTAGCCTACTCACAACCTTGCTCCTGTTATTCCGGAAATTATTCAGTTTGGGGGATTCTCAGGCCTACATGTAAACTGGACGAAGCCAGAACTATTCCCTCTAACTGACAACACCTCTGCAGTACCATGCAAATATCCGATGCAGTGGTGCGACGAATCTACTGAATACCTTGGTATCATAATCCACAGAGATAAGGAACAGGTGATCTGTCTGAATTATGGTCCTGCTATTGACAGACTTACGGTCCAGGTCGAACGGTGGATACAACTTCCCCTCTCCACGGCGGGACGGATAGCCATTATTAAAATGGTTGTCTTACCTTGTTTCCTTTATCTCTTTTTAAATATCCCAATACCTCTGACTAACTCATTTTTCCTTTCACTTCGGGGTCTACTACTGTGCCTTATCTGGTAGGGCCGATGACACTGAATTAGATGGGATACAATTGTACTTCCTTATGCTAGAGGTGATTTCGAGGTCCCTGACTTTCAAATTAACTATTTAGTGGCACAGAGACAATTTGCCTCGCATTGGTTCCACCCTGACGCCGGACTTCCCTACTCCATCCCGGAGAGAGATCAAGCGGAGGACATTCCGCTATCAACCATCCTACAGAGTGGTAACAAACGTGATCCTGCTGATATCCAGACGTTGTCCATCATGAGTTGGGCGTGGAGGAAAATCAACCATCAAATCGGAACGGGCCCACTATATTCTCCCCTTCTTCCAATAACAGACAACCCTTGGATCCCGCCTACCCGGGAACGAGTGGTGCAAGGCACACTTAGCAAATCTGACTTGCATACAATGGGAGATGTCTTCCCTAATGGTCAAGCCCTTTCACATACTGAAGATATCGGATTCTCCCAACCCACACTGATGGATCTTTTCCTCATGCCCGCCTTTATACCGCTCTTCGTGCCTGTATCCCCTCCTATCCTGTAGCCCCTGGCAACTTCTCTCCTTCGACTCTATTATTTTCGGCATCTGAGGGGGGAAGACTGATTTCCAAACTCTACGAAGCCTGTATGGCACTGAGACCTGCTCACAGCGAGAAGATAAGAGGACAGTGGGGGAATGACCAGGGTCGTGTACTGACTAATAAGGAATGGTACTATTACTATCTGCTAACCACCGACACAAACTGTTCCAATTTAAATTTCTACACAGAGCATACAGTAATCCCAGCACACTTGCCAAAATAGACCCCACTAGATCTTCCAGTTGCCCCAAGAGCAAACACGCCCAAAGCTGATTTTGCACATCATACATGGACTTGTCCACACATAGTTTCTCCCAAATGGTAAATGTCACACTTCACCTGGACCCCCAGTTGGCACTTATGGGCTAAGTTGCAGGCATCCCTAAATTGATACAAGGCCATTGCATTGCTGATGGCCAAGAGAGAAGTAGTGTTGCACTGGGAAAGCGGGACTCGTCCCACCACTAAGGCATGGCTTAACAGTCTGGTTTATTGTGATTTCACCAGTGAAGTGTATGCCGCAACCCCCTACCTCACGACCGAAAGATATTTGGCAGCCCCTTAGGGACTAAATATTAACCACTGACACCGACTAACACTGCTAATCTCATTCAATACAGCTTAACTCCATTACCACTAGACTCTATGACTATAAAGGCCCCTCTTGATATCACTGTTTTGCTAAAGGTGTGTGCTCCGCCATCGAATGATATACTTTGTTGTAGCTGCTGGTCTTATCAATCTCTTGCTCCCTCCAGACCTTCAATAATGGCATGACATGTGGCTTGCCCATGTATACGGGCTCTTACTTTTTTTATTGTACTTTTTCTTGAAAATCTATAAATAAAGTTTAAAAAATAAATAAATAAATAACCCTGCATTTAAAACAGCTACTGCAGGGAATAACACAAGCATTGTGCAATGAACTGAAGACGGCAAGAAAGACCCTACCCTCTTCATCATTTAAAAGCTGGAAAAAATGTAAGGTCACTTTCCTCTGTTCAAATCTGCGTTTTTTTAAAGGAATTAAAAATTGCATAGTAATAGCATAAAATATGATAAAGAAAATATAGTGCAGAAGGGATTGTTTGGACGCGTACGCACACAGACATGTGCGTATTGAGGTACCAGTGCGACGGGCAAGTGGGAAATAGAGCAAATATATCTGACCGTCCCTGTTCTAAAATGGAATAATAATGATCTTTCCCATTGACAGTGTGCCAATAACAGATAAGGTTCCGGACCAAGACTCATTTAGGTGGGCATAGCTTTTTATAGTTTTTCCTAACTCTATTTCCTCCCTATAGAGCCGCCTGCTTTACAAAAACTGGGATTGAATCATTTGTTTTTTGGCAATTCATACTGAGGTCAGATTGTCAAATAGGGAAGATCGTCCTAAGCCTGTGAGGGCTTTACAAACATACGTAAACCATGGTATGCTGAGACTTTTGTCGCAAGAAAGACAGACTCTAATGATGTTATGGTTTAATCACAATTCGAGGTTAAGCCATATTGATAGCCCCAAAGATATTGGGCCCAATTTAATGCAATCCTCTATATATGGGAGCCCCAGTTCTTCGTGGCACATGTAATATGAGGTAAAATGGGGCACGAAGAGCAGCAACCTACAGAAGCAATACTCTTCAGCCTGAATGGGAGTGCAGGTATAGTTACCCCATATCCCAGCACTGTATACTGGAGTTAGAACACATTGAGTTTTATAGATTTCGAGAAGGTGTATAATTGACCTCCCGCCTGTAGAGTGAGGCAGGTTAAAAAGCGCACCCACCAATTGGATGAGCTTCATGTGACAGTTTAAGACATTAGTCCTGCATGCCCCATAATATTTCAAAATAACCCCAAGATAGAGAAAGCTGTTTTTTCTGTCTAACCTGTTATTGCCAAATATAGTGGGAAGGGATACTCAGCCGTTTAGGGTCACAGGCCATAATATGTGTTTTTGTAAAATTTGTGGCCAGGTTGAGCTTCGGCATAAACTGAGTAAATAAACTGAGTAAAAGAACTGAGCAAAGGCATCACAAAGCGTTGGGGGTGCGGGCCATCAGGACTTCATCATCCACATAAAAAATGCAGGAGTGGGGGCTCTATTTATCAGTGGGACATCCAAATAGGCAGTAGTTAAACCCGAACTTAATTTGTTAATATATAAAATAAAAAGAAGAGGGGCAAGGACACATCCCTGATGTATGCCCCACTGTAAGTGAACAAGAACTGACGATTCGCCTCTGGGACCAAACCTGACCCTGGCAAGCAAATCATATAGCACCACTAAAAAGTGCACCAGTGCCGCATCCAATCCCAGTTTGAGAAGCATTAACCACAGCTTAGTGTGGTTCACCATGTCAAACGCGGACGACAAGTCCATGAATGCTAGGTACAGAGGGCAGTATCTCTTGTCAATCATAAAGCCCTTTTCGGTACTCAGTGTTTGCTTTTCCTCATTTCCTTGCTCTACAGTTAGGGTACGTAATATATTGGTCAAAATCAGCAAAGTATAGTCCTAGTCAGACACTTGCTTTGTTAATAGTTTTATAATTGCCAGTAGAACATTGTTAATTGAAGCAATTAATGTCTTCATAAAAGATTGTGAGGCCCTTTTCACCAGATGCAATCCTACGCCGTCTTCTTCCTGCTCCTTTACAGACCTCCACCTAGCAATGCAACAGTCCCAGACACACTTATAGACACAGTTTCAAACCTGTAACACTACATTCCAACCTATGCGTTCTGGGTGACCTCAACATTTGGTTTGACAAACCCAATATGCCCCATCCAAAACAATCATTGCTGGCCTAGTCACACTGAACCTGCCTGCATTAGATCGTCCACAAACCCACACACATCGCTGGACACATCCTAATTGTCATTTTTGCTAATACATAACTAGTTACCTTTCAAACAAGGACTCCTGTCACATGGTCAGACCACCATTTGCTTGATTTCCAACATAATACAACATTAAACAACGAACCTATACCACCTTACCTGCATCCACCTATCGACCGTGGAACAAACTCAATTTTGAACACTTAGAAACACAGCTAACATCCAGTACAGATCTAGACACAATACATTCTGTTTAAAAACTATATGAGTGGCTACAGGAAGCTTTTGATATCCTGATACCACTAAAAACCACACAACAGAACAAAAGAAAGCAAGCACCTTGGAGAAATACAGAGATAAAAGAGATCAAACATCAAATTAGAAAGCTGCAACGTGCCTGGCCCAAAACAAACACCAATCAAGACAAAGTTTGCCTTCAGAAAATTAACAGAGTATACAAGTTAGCTACCAAAAAAGCTAAGAAAAGATACTATTCAGACAAAATTCAAAATGCGAAATGTGCAAATAAAGAGTTCTATAAAATTCTCAATGAATTCCAGAAACCAAATTGCCTAGAAAGAGCTCATCCCATTACTCAAGATTTCACAGACAAACTGGCAAATTATTACACGGCCAAAGCAGACGCGTTGGACTCATTTAAAACAAAGACAAAGCACCAGCGCTGACCCTTTTCCAAAACAACAATCCAAGAATACTCTAACCCAGCTTCTCCGTTCCTTCCAACACATTTCACCTGATGAATTTATGGACCTGGTCAAAGCAAGCAGGCCTGCCGGCAGCCCTTCTGACCCATGTCCACTGCAAACCTTGAAGACAATTCTTCTAACAACCTCTGCTGCCACTCCAGTAAGCAGAATCATCAACAATTCCTTAACTTCTGGAATATTTCCAGAAGAACTCAAAACGTTATACATACGCCCATTACTGAAGAAAACAAACTTGGACCTGCTGAACCCTGACAACTACAGACCGATTACAAATGGACCTTTCCTGGGCAAACTGATAGAAAGAGCAGCATTCGCCCAGATGTCACAATTCATTGAAGATGATGCCATACTTTCAGACTTCCAAACGGGATTCCGCCCAGGAAGAGGCATAGAATCTGCCCTTGTTGCCATCTAGGATGACCATAAGAACACAGTTGACTGTAACGGGGTTGCTGCGCTACTTCTCTTGGACCTCTTGGTTGCCTTTGACACAGTTGACAATGACACGCACTGATACAAAGACTCTACGAAGCCGGCAAAGAGTGGACTGCTCTAAATTGGATCACATCCTTCCTTCGCAACAGAATTAATGTCATCCATACCACCCCCCCTTCTCATCCAAACTTCACAAAAGCAAGGGTCCCTCAAGGCTCTATCATCTCACCCATGCTTTTCAACATCTACATGAAGTCATTACCGGCATTGATCGATCAATTTCACCTCAAGTGCTATAACTATGCAGATGCCATGCAAATACTCCTTCAAATGGAATGCGCCAAAGACATTGGAAAGTCGCCAATTTTCAGTTGTCTCAGAGCCGTGGATCAGTGGATGAAGGGGAGCCATCTCAAATTGATGCTTCCAACACGGAAATATTCACATGTGGCGATTGGAAACATAATGACCCGCTCGCCGCCTGACGATCTGGGAACACCGCCTAAAGTATCGAAGGAAGTAAGAAACCTCGTAATAACCATGGACTCCAAGCTATCAATGAATGCCAAGAGGACAAACTAGCAAGATCAAGCTTTATTACTATAAAAACTCTGCAACGAATCTTCCCCCATTTGGGATTTCCACACAAGGTCCAGGCTACCATCTCCCTTGTTCTGTCCAAACTCGATTACGCCAATAGCCTCTACCATGGGTCACCTTTAACGACCATGAAAAGACTATAACGGATTCAGAACTCGGCTGCCAGACTACTCCTACATATAAAACTGCAAGACCACATCTCTCCTGCCTTGAAAGCCCTGCATTGGTTACCGGTTGCCAGAAGATCCACGT
Organism: Calotriton arnoldi; assembly: GCA_963921515.1. Classification (NCBI taxonomy): domain Eukaryota; kingdom Metazoa; phylum Chordata; class Amphibia; order Caudata; family Salamandridae; genus Calotriton; species Calotriton arnoldi. The sequence continues at coordinate 627,751 of CAWUFW010009912.1, read as the reverse complement.
TCAAGCTGCTTTGTATCACCAACAAAGTGATACATGGAACATGACCGGATAAAATCACCAAACACATTCAACAAAGGAACCTCTGCTCTAGAGTGGCACCTCGCCTCAAAACCATGACGTACAAGAAGAAAAAACATGGGTGGCACGTCCTTCTCTGTTCAAGCAGCCAGACTATGGAACTCTTTAACCCGAACATAAGATCCATGGATAACCACCTTATCTTCAGAAGACTACCCAAGAATTGGCTCTTCCCCACATAATCACCATATGCAAACAGAAATATACAGCATAGCCCACTGTATATAAGCATTTATTTGGACTATAGATATGTACCTATATCTGTGTATTGCTTTGTATAAATGTGTAGAATAATTATGTTTAAAAAAAATTTAGATATTCATTAGTTCTGATTAACAAATATACACATTACTGATAGGTACATTATTCTATGTTTTTAACATGTATATAAGTGACTGCATAAATAAGTAAATCTTTTATCTACAATTGCTTCGCTATTGAATTACAAAACAAAAATAATAATTCAAAGCACAACAACACTTGAAAGCTGGAGTTTATTTAATGCATCTTTAATCTACATATACTACCTTCCTTTATGCATCTTTATACCTTCCATTTACTTATGGATCTATATATTTATCACTTTTTTTCTAATTCCGCCTATCCAATGCACTACCCTATTTCTCTCCCTATACGACTCAATATATCCTCTCCTCAACTCTCTGACTCATCTCAAACCTCTTTCTACTACTCTTTCCAATGCACTACCCTATTTCTCACCCTATACCTCTATCAATATATCCTCTACCTCCACTCTCTCATTCATCCCAAACCTCATACCACTTCTATAGTACCCAAAATAACCCATTCAGACTCTTCCCTCCTTTACCCCTCCTTGAATCATCTCTTACATCTTTTAGTAATCCGATCTCCCAAAACAAGCTTTTCTAAACCCTTCCCTCTGACTCTTCCCCCTACCTCCCTTTTACTCATCCAAAGCATCCTCCTACTGCTATGAGCTCTAAAACAAAAAAAAGAAAAAAAAGAAAAGTTCTAAATCCTTCCCTCTTCTATCCCTCCACTATCCTTTTCAATCCAAATAACAGACTAACATGCCCACCACTCAAATTATTTTCATATTTCACTATTCTGCTTCACCACTAATCTTTTAAGGGTTCTGGAGTAGCGTGCTACTCCTTGAAAAAGAGCTTCCACACCTCATCAGGGGTAGCAAGTGATATATAAATGCAAACCCTTTCCCCTCTTCTATCCCTCCACTATCCTTCTCAATCCAAATAACTAACATATCCACCACTCAAACTACTTTCATACTTCACTATACTAAATCACCACTAATACTTTATGGGTTCCGGAGTAGCGTGCTACTCACAGAAAAAGTGCTTCAACACCCCATCAGAGGTAGCAAGTGCTATATAAATGCAAACCTTTTTCCCTCTTCTATCTCTCCATTATCCGTCTCAATTCAAATAACTGACTAACATATCCAACACTCAAATTACTTTCATATTTCACTATACTAATTCACCACTAATTCTTTATGGGTTCTGCAGTAGCGTGCTACTCACTGAAAAAGCGCTTCAGCAACCCATTGGGGGTAGTTAGCGCTATATAAATGCAATTACAATACAATACAATGTGGACAGTGCTTGGAAGTCCAAGGCAAATATTACTTTGTAAGATGAAGGATGACTGACCTACAAAATCTAGTTCCTTTAACTTTACAGGCAAGAGATTCACATTAATTTCAGAGAGCATATGATCAACACAGTTGCTCTCCTTCTGTACTATCCATTGGTCTTGTGTGATACCTACTCAATCCTGATTTACCTGACTTGTCAGAAATACATCTGGTAGTTGAGATTATCACATGTGACAGAGATATTGTTTGGTTCCAGCAAATTCCCATTGTTATTACAAGTTTGCTTAGTAATAAGCCCATAATTTGGATGCATACCAAGGTCAGAGAAGCTGACTGTGGATTTTCACTATAGCATTTGTAATAATCTGTTTAGTTTTAGCTACTGTACTTAGTACCTGTTGGAAAATGGCCCTCTCTGAAGGTTCACCCTCAAACTTTTTTGCCTACTTCCTCTTTTCCTGACTTTGTTTTTGTTGGCTTTAGGACTCTGAGCACTTTACCCCTGCTAATCAGAGCTAAAGTGCATGTGCTCTCTCTTCTAAACATCATAACATTGGCTCATACCCAATTGGGATATTTAAATATGTGTAAGTCCCTAGTAGAGTGCACTACCTGTTCCAAGGGCCTGTAAATTAAAAGCTACTAGTGGGCCTGCAGTACGGATTGTGCCACCCACACAAGTAGCCTTTCTAACCTGTCTCAGGCCTGTCACTGCAGGGCTTGTGGGTGCATTTTGCTGCCATGTCTACTTGACATTTAAAACCCCTTTACAAGCCTTAAAGTCCCCTTTTATTACACATAAGTCACTACTAAGGTAGGCCCTAGTTAGCTCGTAGGGCAGCGTGCTGTGTTAGTAAAAGGCAGGACATGTACTTTTAAGTTTTATATGTCCTGGAAGTGAAAAACACCAAAATTTGTTCTTTGCTACTGTGAGGCCTACTCCTCTCATGGGTTAACATTGTAAATTCCTTAACACACTTTTAAGTTGTAATTCCTGTTAGAAAAGAGTAGCGTTGTCATGCTTTATATCTTTAGAATGGTAATGATAAATCCTCTTTACTGGTAAAGTTGTATTTAACATTACTATTTTAGAAATGCCACTTTTAGAAAGTAGACATTTCTCTGCTTTTACAGCTCTGTGTGCCTGAAACCTGTCTCCAATACATGTCTGTGGTGGGAAACAGCTTCACTTTGTGCATTCCCTCTAGACAGCCACAAACACAGGAAGGCTAGGTGTGTCTGAGTGCCCATGTGGATTCTGATGGCTCGTCCTGGACAGGAAGGGAGGGAGGAGCGGACACTTGTACCTGAATAGGCAGGGCCCTGTCCCCACACAAAGGGCTGACTACTTTCACTGATAGTCTGGAGCCAAGGCTGGGAAGTGAAGGCTTCTGTGCACTTCAAAGCTCCTCTTTGAAGTCACCTTCACTTCAAAGTCACAACTGGGTATACGTAGTGGGTCTCTGACCCCACAAAATCAGACACTATTGGAGCTGTGAAGAACCCTGCCAGGAAAAAGGACTGCTGTGTTGCTACAAGAACTGATACCATGCTGGACTGCTGCTCTGGAAGAACTGCTTTTCTGCTCTGCTTTGATGCCCTGCTGCCTGCTACCCTCTGCCCTGCTGAAGAAAGGACTGAACCCCTCTCACTGGAACCCAGAGTGACTTCAAGGGCATGCTGGCGTGCTCCCTGTTCTGAAGTCTCAGGGACATTAAAAACTTCCAGCAACCCTGCAACAGCACCTGGACTTTGCCATCTGTGAGTCCCTGCCCTGCCAAGTGGTGACAATCCAGTCCTCGGCCCTTGTAAGTGAAGTTTTTAGTGCTACAATTCTCAAAGATGACGCATTGCTGCGGTTGCGCAAATCAGAACCAGTGCAGTTCACCCAACGATGACCCATCACCATCTCCTGCGCTGCTCAATGACCAAGCCTCTTGCACTGCACGATTCGATGATGACGTATCGCCCATCTTCTGTGCTGCTCGATGACGAAGCTTTCCCCATATGTGCGGCTAGATGAAGACGCATCGCCTATGAATCCTTGGGATCGATGGCGACTGATGGCCCCCCTGCTCCTCGCATCTCATCCTCGACGTCAACACAGCTCCCTAAAGGTACTGTTTTCAGCAGGCCAAGGCTGGTCCCTGTATCCGACCCGCACTCCATCGCAGTCGGCCTGAACTTTTGGATTTGCTCCTGCCAAGCGCAACAAGCTATCTCCGGTTTATTCTTTAAAAATTAATAACTCCAGTTCTACTTATTGGATTTTTGTTGTTTTGGTCTTGTGTTATTTATAAAATTGTTATCTATTTTTCTAACCCTGTGTGGAGTCTTTTTGTGGTGTTTTCAATGCGTTACTGTGTGTTGTGTTGCACAAATACTTTACACATTGCCTCTTTAGATAAACCTGACTGCTCTGTGCCAAGCTACTGAGAGGGTGAGCACAGGTTATCTTTTAGTATGTATCTAGATTACCCTAACTAGGATTGTGGTCCCTACTTGGACAGGGTGCAAACCTGCGCCAACTAGAGACCCAATTTCTAACAGTACCCCTGGTGGAGAGTCTCTTGCGGCATCACTACCACTACTTGGCAATCTAAGTTGATTAACTGTGGCAAATAAAGTATTATCATTTTCAACTATTCATTGACCCTTACTGTGATCCAAAGGAACTTTCTTTTATAAAGTTTTCGTCTCTTGGAGGACGGTGGGACTTCTGCTTTCAATTCCACTAAAAGCAATAGTTCTGTATCCAAAATGTCCAGATGAAGACTCAGGAACTGGATTTCAGCACCTCACAAACTTTTGCACCTTACCTGTCTCAGTTAGAGATCAAAATTTCACAGTAGCAATTTTCCTTGGTCAGTACAACAACATTTAACCAAAGTTCCTGAGCCCCATCTGCTTTCTGCCGGTCTACTGGCCTGTCAGTGTCATGCATTGATCCTTTCAAACAAGAGCAGAACACATCTCACTAGAGGAACTGAACACTATTGTTCCTGGGATGATGGCCAGCACATATTCTAAGGATGTTTGTCCAGCCTCTATTGTGAAGCCTTTCTGTCAGAGGTCTCTCCCTTTTGTTCTTCACCTAATTAGTCCTCCTCATAGTCAAGGCTTATACCACAGCTCACTGAAGGATGACCTCATGCCACCACAGTGGAGACTGGCAACCTTAAAATGTTCACTTTTATATCAAGATGTGCTCCTTGTTCCCTCCAGGGGGGTATACATGGGGAACTTTCCTATTTTATAATAAGCTCTCTGACAATGTTTTGCATCCCTGTACTGACTTGCAGCTTTTTGTTTGACATGGCCAGGATGCTTTTCTTCCCAAAGACCATATTTCCCAGCAGTCCTCACCTTAAGGTGTACCCCAAAAATGATTTTCGGCTTGTTAGAAAGAAAGCATTTAAGACTCACCTTGCATTACATATTCAAGCTTGACTTTTTGGCAGTCTTGATTCTTCACCTGCCTGAGACTGCATTTCCTAGAATCCCTTGGTCACTAGTTTATGTCCATACTGCCCGGCCGAGGATGGGTGGGGGAATCAGCACACCTGTGGCTGACAGGTAATAGCTAGGTCACACCTGAAGCTTGCGATTATTAGTGAGGTCTTGTAAAGCCTCTGTTGGTTCTTTCCAGTATTTGTCCTGTTTGAATTATCTTTTGCTTTCAGAGATTTCCTGATGCTTTTGCTACAACAAACGCTTGTTTCCTTAATTTGTAATGTCTTGTGGGGCATTCTGGTTTCCTGAAAACAGGCTGGGCCTTTCCAGCAATGTACCTTTGTTTCTTAAGGTAGTACTCATGTGTAGTGAGCCCTTGTTTCCAGAGCTAATATTGTTTATAAATGTTCCCTTGTATCCTGAGCTATCTTTTTTTTCTAAAGCTTTCATAACTTTCAGTGGATACTTGTTTCTCACTCCTTGTTTTCCCATTCCCGCTTTCTTGGTTCCCCGTTTCTCCATGTGTTGCTTTACTTTCCCTGCTTCTTTAATTCTCAGTTCCCAGCGTGCTGCCTTCATATCTCTATTCCATAGTTCCGCTTCCTAGTGTGCTGTGCTTGCTTGCTTTTTACCAGGAGTTACCCATATTTTCCATTCTCTCCTTCTAAGAATTATTATTCTCTAGCTACTTGCCCCACCGTGGCTGTGTATCACTTTCCACACTCTTGTTTTTAGCACCTTGCATATTTCTGTGTAATAATCAGGATTGATGGACACAACTGCCTTCCTACATGGTGCTTCTTATTAATTTTGAATAATGTCTCCGAGTGGGCCATGTATGAACTTGCACTAATAATGTCCACACTCTACCTTCTGGCAATTCACGTAATCTGTTTATGTGTTCAAATATATGATCAGATGATAATAAAAAAAAAAACGACAAACTGTTAGGGGTGTACATAATAGAAACTTTAGTTTTTAGATGAAACCGTCAACGGTATCAAATGTTCTGTCAATGCCAACAATGGATCGGAATAGTTTTTCATAGCTAATTTTCCAACCCTGATAAGCAGGCATAATGCAAGCAATTACAAAACTCATACATTCTTGTTCTTATATTTCATTTATTCACCACCTTTCATCAATGCAGCATATTCAATTAAGTCATTAAATTGATATTAATTTGCAAAATGTAGCTTTTTGAAGTGAGGGAATTAACTCTTTGAATGACCGCTTGAATGAAAGGAAATCCTTCATTAACTCTTGACTTCTAATGGGCTAATATGAAACAATTCATCTTAAGCCGCACATCTGAAATTTGGCTAATACTTAGTAAAATCCATACCGCAGTCTCTCCCTACTGAACATTTAAATAGCTCAAAATAAATGGTCACTTGAGTCACCGAGGACATGACTACCCAAGCTATACATATTCATTTTATTATACTTGGACACGTGAAAGTTTGAGAAGGATCTGCTGGGATTCAAGCCGATGACCAACAAAGGCACAGCAGATCTCTACCCCAAACATGGAACCCAAAGAGCTAGCTTACCAGTTTATCTTGTAGAGGTTGTGACTTTTGCTTGAGCATTGCTGTTCTACACAAGAGTGAAAATACACAACTAACACAGCTGCTTTACCCTCCTTCACTTCCTCAACACAACATTTAAATTGGGAATGCAACCAACTTCCTATAATAGAAAGCGTGATTGGTAAGAAATAAATAATTCAGGGACAGCACTAAAAATACTTTAACTGAGCTGGAGAAGCACTCACCCTTTTCTGGGGGCGTTGTCCACCTCACTCAGGTCATTGGAGTCGTTGCTGATGTTATCATCCTCAGGTGTGCGCATGGTCTGCAACTCAGTCAGCTCCAATCCACTTTTAAAATGCATGGTGGCGGTTGGGTTCAATTAACCAATAATCCAGAGAAGCAGGACGTTTGATATTTCCAGTTTCACGTAGATATTGGGCTCAAAATCTTGATGAACCTAGATAGAAAATATATGTGTTGAAAGTGGAACCCACTCGAGAATGAGCTTTGCGACATGTCCCCCCAGCACTTGACCGCCATCCCCCAAGATCTTCATAACAGTCAGACCTCACACAACCAAGGTATCTTTATCACGGCTTGACCAATACATTCTGCACGATTCCCAACGCCGATCTAGACACATTCCGCACACTGCGGAACAGACTGTCAAAGAAGAATGGGACCAGGGAGGGACTGTTTGGAATATCAAGTTGTGTTCACCTCTGGGTTAAAGCAAAATAGGTTTTTTTTTTTTATATACCCTCTTGACGATCTCCAACCCCCAGGACCCTCTGGTCTCGGAGGGATGATACCCACTGTATATGTAATCTACACATGACAATAAAATGCTCGCAACCAAAACCCGAATAAAAGATATAAAAAAATGTTGAAAGTGGAACCCATCATTTTCATAGACTGCTACATTCTGGATTCATTTGGGTTCCAATAAAATTGGACTACTCCAAGAGTCATGAGAAAATGTTACATACTGTGTACTGAATCTCACAGGTTTTAGAGCTACATATATTGAAGGGGAAAATATATTCAGGGTTACGCAGCTGGGACATTGTTGTTAAAAGTGGTACTGTAAAAAATGGCAACCTACCATGCATGTGAACACTATATATGTATGTAAATCAACGGTTCTCTAAGGATTTATTTACATATGTGTTTTAAGTGTAATAGACAAATCAATTGTCTATGCAGTTAATGCTACAGGAAGCCATGCTAGCCAGTAGAAACAGATTTACTAACAATAACCGAGGCTCAAATAACTGTAAACAAGGTGATCACAAGAAAAAATATAGCACAATAAGTGAGAGTGTGCATATACATATATCAAACAACTTAGGTCAGTCACGTGATCTTTGGTTCACAATATGTAAATACACAAGACAATCACCGGTTAAGAAAGAATGGACCTCGACTGAATGTTTAAAGCATCGACGTTTAACCGTATTGAGAAATTTAAAAGGTTGTCACCAGGAATATATAATTTTGGAGACACAACAGAGTTGGTTCTGCATACAAAAGCTCTTGATTTAAGAAAATGTAGATAGCCCCTGAGGAACCTGAATGAAGAACATGTGGATAGGGCCCAATGCTCATGCGTGTCCTGGCTGTCCCGGATTCCAGACAACTAAACGCCTGGCGGAGCTGCCCGTTCCTGTCCTAGGTTGGGAATGGCGACGTAGTTAGGAGACATAGCCACCAAAGCATTAACTTTATTTATGTTTTGTTTATTATCTAGCACTTTTACCAGCTAGTGGTGGCACCACTTTGTAATGCATCATGGTAGTGTAAAAACACAAGTAACAGAGATTTTCACATTGGTTGAAACCCGTAATTCACAAAATCATTTTTTTTGTCAAACATCTTTGTATTGTGTTTTATGGCAGTCAATGCCTTAGGAGATGCCCTGCACGCTCTAGAGCCACTGGACAAAACAGAATCACATTGGGCAGCTGTATCTCCCATGCCTCCCCCTCACCCATCACCTAAATGGAAGGAACTCGTCTAGCCCTGGTTCACAATCAGTCACAGTTAATTGTTAAATAACAACATTCAGACACGTTCTGCACAATTTATTTATTGAGTCCTCAATGTCCCTCTCAAGTCTCAGACCCATTGCCCACCACTTCGGGGGCACATATTACATTTGCAGAGGTCTACTTGCAGCCTAGGCTGCAGGTGGGATCCTGCAGACTGTTGAACACACGCGCCAACGCAAGGCGAGACCACAGTCTGTGGTACCGCTGAGTTAGCAAAGGACAGTCTTTCTGTTGTTTCCAGTAGAACTCTGTAGGTAATTTCCGAGACATTGCCAAAATAGATGCAAATTGGATCTAGTGAAGCGCCTACAGCCCATTGGTAAAAACCCAAACAATATAACTCCGAGATAGGCTACCTCAATATTTCTTTTAGAATATGCGCTACTCCCTCCCAAAAGGTCAACAATTAGGAACACCCCACAACACATGCAGAGTATCCCCTTTTCCATCACACCCAGTATTCCTTCTTGGCTGGCATGATATGATGAACCTGTGCCGCTTGTAATGGAAACCAGAGAAGATTTGGTAATGTATCTCATGGTTCCTAACACACAATAAGCTTGTATGTATGTATGTTCTTTCTCAAAGTTTATCACTCCCAAGCCATCGTGTGTGTCCAAGTGGATGCGGGTAACGAGTCTACAAGGATTGCAGAGATACTGCAGATCGCATGCTCAGAACAATTAGGTTTGGGACTCTTGGTCTTGAAGGGAAGTTTATCTTTATGGCTACTTATTTTAATTTAGGGTTGAGGATCCTCGGTTAGGCATGTTGGAGCCTCTCTGCCTCATCCGATATAAACTCTGACTGACAACGTGTAAAGGGTTTAACCAAGCCTCTTGTGAATAGATCTGCAATTGTTCTACATTCCCCTTCCCTCCATTTACTAAAGGGGTCCTCTTTTAGTGTATGGAAAAGCTTGCTGTTACAGTGATTTGATGTTTGCGGGGACGGGTTGATTGTGAGCTTCATCCTCTCCACCAGTTTATCCCACACTCACACAGTAGTTTGAACCAGGGTGCTTTGCCTCTTATCTAGTCCCATCAAATCCCAGCGTGGCCTTCCAACAATGGCGGGATCCAGAAGTATTATGCACACAAAAGACTAGCCCTGGCTGTTGGTTGTAAAATATTGCCGGTAGTAGTAAAAGCCAAAAGATACCTTTATGTTCAGAACGGAAGACCCTCACCCACTTATCAGGTGTCATGTTTCATCATTGGCCCCTCCTGACACCGGTATGTGAGATCCAGGTGCGAGCTACTACCCAAATGTGGGGGCGCTCATGAGGAGTTTTAAACATCATAACACCATACAAGCACACTCCAGTTTGGCTATTGTTGTTGTAAAATAGCAGTTCTTTGTCCAAAATTAACCCATTCTAAAAAATCTGCTTCAGGATATAGGTGCTTCAGATGATTAAAAAAAATCACTTTTTAACATTCTGTAATTGTGAGGAATCCGAATCCCCCCCAAGAAAAAAAAAGTCTGCCTGAAGCATTCTTTAAATACCAAGACCTACATATCTATTCATTTATCATGCAGCCATGTGGTGTTCTACAGAAGGTGACTCAAGTATATGCATGTATGAATCCAAACTGGGCTCCCCCTTTGCACACTATGTAATGCACCTCGTTTGTAATAAATATGTAGTGTTTAGAGGTACACAAACTTGCTGCAACAGTTACTTTGTGACCAGCAGAGCGCCAGGAGTAATTCGGAGTGGCTGGTGACTTTGTAGGTGGCCTTCAACCCAGAAAGGGTCACTGAGGCCCAGCTAATGGTTAATACAGACCAGGACTCTGCTCCCTATTATTGGGGCCGACAAGGCCCATCTCAAGGCCTGGGGGCAGGGTGTCTTTTGCAGATATTGACATGTGCACCCACTGCACATGTGGTGCATATTTCATATTAGAGAAAGGGGCGCGTGACCCAGTTTGTGATGACAATCTTTGTTTCATGCAGATCAAAGAGCTGTCATTTGTTCACAGGGAGCTGATTCAATATTGTGGCCCCCATGGCTGTTACCGCACTACGCAAAACGATGAGATGAGAGTGCAATTAAAAAGAAGCACACAATTAAATAGTGCATTGTGACAAGACATCATCTGTGGGGTAAATATTAAATACAGTGGCATTTCTACTGTTTGAATGGTTCTGATAACACTCGAGTGTGCTGAACGAATGACAGACAGCTGTAAGCAGGGGTGGAGGTTCAGAGCCGGGATCCAAGCACGTCAGTCGACCTGATGACTGCTCCTCTGTCGGGCTCTTTTCTATTTCCTCGCCCGGGTCTTTTACGCATGCAGTGACTCATGGAACACGCTCCAGCGTGCTCTCATAAACAGCAGCACCAACCTGGGCTGACATTTACAGTTATTACTCTGTGTCAAGGTGCCCTTTGTGAACAGTATCCACGAGGCAGCGTACCAATGGCTGATGCACCGCTGGCCATTGTCGCAGCCCTACAAAGAGCATAGGGTGAATCTGCCCCTGTACCTGTTCAGATCAAAAACAGACCAGCAGGAAAAATCGGAGTATTAAGCAATCTGCTGTAGATCAAATCCATTTTCGACGTGATGGAAAGATATGATGCCTGTTTTTGCTTGTTTACAATAACAAATCTTTGTTAATAATAAAATGAAACAGGGGTCGTGGGCAAGATGGTGGCCTGAAAGGACGTGTGTCTCGGGGCTCCGAGAGTGGCCCCGTTAAATCCTGCATCATCGGAAGTTAGCAACCACCCCCATGCAAGCATGCCTCATTCTAACTTGGGGTATCCCTGGTTTACATTGGGTTGAATTGGATGATTGGGTCACTATTGAGATATTGCTTACCATACTAACAACCCATAGACCCCCCCCCCCCCATGTTAGAAGAGCATCTGGTTTAAAGCAGGCGGATGATGTCTGCGTGAGGTTGCACGAGGCTGCACGTGCTGCATTCAAGGGGACGAGGATACCGCACAGCAGTCCGTGTGTCCTTTGAGCCACACCATACTAGCATTGAGACCTTTAGAGAGGTGTGCTTGATCAGGGCCGGCTTTAAAACTGGTGGCGCCCTGTGCGACAATGTTTGTTGGCGCCCCCCCAATGACCACCTCTGCCAAGGATTGCCTCAGCATCGCCCTTTAACAGTGCCTCTATAGTCTCCATAACCACTTTCTCTCAGATTAATTTAGTTTTACAGCACCACACATACCAGTGTAAGGTGTCAGAGCACTTTACATCACACACACACACACACACAAGAGGGAGAGGTGTGGCGCCGTGGCCAGGGCGACTGACGCTGGACGCTGGGGATCACGGTTCGATCCCTGGCTCCGGCGGCAGGGGTCTGCCCAGCACCATGCGACTCTGGGCAATAGCTTGCTTAATCTTCCCAACGGCCCCCAGCGCCGAGATACCCCTTCGGGGGTTATTTGTGCGCTATACAAGTACTGGATTTACATTTTTACATTTACACATTGCACAGAGACAACCGTGTAAATCAGTGTATAGGAAATGTTACATCAGACAGGACTACAAGGTGTAGTGTAGGAGTGGCATGTCATTGATACTGGTAGGCAATATAGTTTGAGTTCTTATTATGGAAAAGCACACATTCAGAATTTAAAACATAACATCATTGTTAGGGGTTCTCTTTAATAATAAGAATTGTTTTATATCCAAATGAACCCTTTTGGCAAGATTAGGATAATGAAAGACTGGGCAAAAAAAACATATAGCGCTAACATATACCTTGCAGTTTGCATGCAGCTCTTTGATGACAGTTAATAGCTCAATGTTCTATATTAGGATTTTGAGTTACAAACGACAAGTAACAAAAGGAGCTCTCTGACAGAAGAAGTAACCCACTGACCTATTTACATTATATGCATTTCGTTATCCGCATGGTACATGTTCTTAGCAGCAGGCATTTAAACCCTCTGCACTACCTTAGGATTAGTCAAAACTTCCACCAAACAAACCTCCAGTCTCTTTCTAGGGAGACGATTAATCACGGGAGTTATCTTGACATTTTAATTGATGCCTGATAATTGCTGAAGGCCAGGAACGCGGCAGCAGGTGCTTTTAAAATGAGAATATACTTGCAAAAATGACGCCCCCACCCCAAGTCAGCGCCCGGTGCGGTTGCACCGATCGCACCGCCCTAGAGCCGGCCCTGTGCTTGATTCTCCGCCACATTGTGCGTCCTTGCCTTGGGCTCAGGGCACTTGGTTCAGAAGGGGATTCGATGGACCATTAAGCACCGACAGGGCCGGCGTTAAGGCGGTGCGACCGGTGCGACCGCACTGAGCGCTGACCTGTAGGGGGCGCACTAACCTCAGGGACGGTGCTGTTTTCAGAAATAACTTAATATTTAAAAGCAACTGCTGCAGAGTTCCTTGTGGTCCAGCTTTCAGGCAGCAATAAAAATGTCGAAATAACGTGATTAATTTTCCTGCTGGAGAGAGAGATAGGAGTTTTGTCTAGTGGCAGTTCTGACTCACCATAAAGTAGTGCAGAGGATTGATATGCTTACTGCAAAGAACAGATCTGTATTTTATGTGAATAGTTGAGTGGATTAGTAAAGCCAGCCTTTACTAGTGTATGTGAGAGAGGGGCTATGGAGAGATGAGGGGCACTTTTGCTGGATGGAAGTGAGGGAATCTGAGGAGGATTTCATGGGGGGGAGGGGCGCACCAATCACAAGTCACCAGGCACTACAAGCACCAAAGCCAGCCCTGAGCACCGACACAGACCACTGAAGCAGGTTCTAAGTAACCCTGGGCGGAGTTTGCGGAGTTGCGCTACGCGAAACTCCGCAACTCCGCGAAGTGGTAAAAAAACTCCGACGCACTATGCGGAGCTCCGCGATCAGCGGAGTTCAATAGAAAAATGCTGTTCGCGGTGATTGCACAGTGCCGGATGCTTGTCCGCACTGTGCAATCATTGCGAACGGCACCATGCACAGCACAGGCTTTCCTTTTCTGCCGCTCAAGTAGATTTTTACTCGAGCGGCAGCTTTCTCAACGCGAACGGGCAGTTTCTCAACGCGAGCGGTCGCGAGCATACGTGGCCACTCGCAATGAGAAACCTGACCCCCCCGCGTTGAGAAATCTCGCTGGGAGGTTGATTTTCCACGCTCACCAACTTGATGTTGGCGATCGCGAGTGAGGAAAAATCTCGCCGGGAGGTTGATTTTCCTCACTTGAGCTCGCCAACTTGATGTTGGTGAATGCAGGCGAGGAAAAAAACTCCGCTCCACAGCACAAAGCGGAGTTTTTCGGAACTCCGCGAGCTTCGCGTAACGCGGAGTGCGGAAAACTCGGAGTGGAGTTCACCGCCCAGGCCTAGTTCTAAGGTGCGAGTGGCACGTGCATTTGAATGCTAAGACTGGAACAGCCAGTCAAGCTGCTCGTAATGTAGTCTGCATCTGCTGGTGCGGTGCAAGCCGTCAGGTGACGCTTTCGCGCAACACACACCTGACTGGACAGGGACTGGAGGGAACTATGGTGAACGTGCTGGGACATTCAGCTGCTAGTAGCATTATTGGCCTGTATCGCCAGTCAGTAGAACTGCATTATTCAATGGAGAGTCACGCATCTCGCTGAACGATGTCTGAGAAGGCTCCCTGGCTGCTGACAGATGCATTCTTGCAGGTTATCACTGCACTCAATAAGAATAATGCTTAAAGTCATGCTCGAAATAAACCAAGTTTTTAAGCAGCCCTCGTGAAAACTTCGAGAAAGATCGGGACGTCTTTGTTTTGTTTGCAGTTCAGCTCTAACCTGTTCTCAAAATTATATTTTTTATTTAAAAGAACACCTCAGAGCACGTCAAAGCGCGTACTATAAGCAGGGACACCGGAATTATGCGGCTGGGGAATGCCACAATATGCATCAGGATTGAGTAAAATATGCGCCAAAAAAGGGCAAATTGTATGGCGAAAGCGGCACATTTTGTGATAGTATTTCCTCATTACTTTTTAATTTTTACACTGTCTAGGCATTGGTTGCACCTCATTAGTACCAGTTTAACACCCAAATATAGGAATAACAGAAAGGTGACGAGTCAACCTTTCAAAAGGGCCTTCCACTGCGTGGCAACACGTGTCACTGCATTTTTGGTAACTTTTGAACCATCTGAGCTAGAAACAATTTTTTTGTTAAAATCTGCAGATTACGCAGCAACAGATGAATTACGTGGCAAATCTATAATTATGTGAAAATTGCTGCAGCGTCGCAATTGCATAGTTCCAGTGACCCTGACCATAAGATTTCACACATCTTGGCCGCCCACTTAGTAGCCTAATCTTATTGTAACAAGGCCTCACTCTTTGACTCCTTATAATACCTAGGGGAGCTGATGAAGTACGCCATTCCTGCTTTATTCCGTCTTGCCTACATTGTCCTGGCATGGTGTATGTACAATGTTGTTGTTGCTGTTATTGTTGTGGCTGTTGTCATTATCATTATTATTCCTGATTATAACAGCAAAAACAGGATAATAATAACATATGGGCATGATAGATGGAAAACTATCAGTAATGGTGTAGCCTTCCACTGCGTGGTTTCAAGTGTCATCACATAAACAATATTTAAGGTACCCCTCCACAGGTGTATCCTGCTCTACCCCTAACACATTGACCACTCTTAAAGGGGTAGACCGAGAGCGACTTCGTCATTATAAACTGAGCCTTGGCGGAAACTGCTTTATCCCCTCCACTTCTTCGACATTCATTACAAGACGCTTCACCTTCTGTATTGTATTCACCTTGACTGCCAGTATGTTCATCTCTTCTTAGAAACCTCTAGTAATGGCTGAGGGTGGGGAGGCAGAAGAAAGCACACAATCTCCTTACATTGAGAAGAGTTTTGTTTCTTATGAATCAACCAAAACCTTTTACAGTCATCATTCACCCACACAATCCTAGTTTAGAGCCTTCTCTACGCCTATAGATCTAAGTCATGGGGCATCCATATTCTTACATAGAGCTGTGCCTGTGGGGAAACAAGGGTGCTAGAAATTGGGTTACTGGTTGAGGGGGTGAAACCCTACACAAGCAGTAACCACAATCTCTGTCAGGGGGAAACACAAGCAAACCCCAAATTAACTTGTGCTTAAACCTCTGGTAGCCTGGCACAAAAGCAGGTTTAATTTAGAGGCAATGTGTAAAATATTTATGCAGCACTTCAAACAGTAATAAAGCAAAAAGACAACTAAAGGAAAATCCCACACCAATTTAGAAAGATAAAGTAATATATAATAAATTATTTCACACCAAATTGACACAAATCCAGCCAGCAAAACCGGAGATATGCAGTTTTAAAGAGTTCAGATAAGTATAATGCCATAAAAGCACAAAGTGCCACTCGTGGTTATCTGGTCATGTGAGACCAGTTGAAAGTCACCAGTTCAAGTCGAATGTGTAGGAATGCAGGCCAGATACAGGGACCAGGTTAGTTCAGCTGAAAGACTTAACTTCAAAAGTTCAGCATGAAGAGATCCGTTTGCTGTGGAGGGGGCCTCAAGGAGCAGGGAGAGTGTTGTGAATGATTGCTGTTGTAGAGTGAACAGAAGGCTGGGCACCACAGATGGTCATCTCTAAAGCACAAAGATCCTTTTGTGCATCACGGACGGTCATTGCTGGAGGTTCACGTTGGCGGTCACTGTGGGCTGTCGATGCTGTAGCGTGAACGGCATATCTTGCTTTGCTGGCCGTTGCTGGCGGCAGCTATGCTGTGAAGAGTCGGGTTCAACGGTGTTTCGCATTGGCGGGTGGTGCAGGCTGCAAGATCTTGGCATGAACAGGGCCGTTCGCAGATGCGAAGATCCCAAAACTTCAGAATTTCTCATTTTCTAGGGGAGAGAGCTCAACTGATGTCACACCAAGGGGCAAGAACCTGAGGGGCACTTCTTGGGGATCAGCAACTCACCCCAGGAGAGGCCAGCAGGACTCAGGCAGGTCCAGTTGCAGATCCAGGCAACAGCTCAGCTGGGTAGATACAGGGAGGCCTCAGGAGCTTGTTTTGTCCCTGTAGCTCAGAACAGGAACTCAGTCACCTGACCCTTGGAGTCACTTCAGCCTGGGATGAAGGATGCAGGTCCAGTCTTCCTTCTTAGCAAGTAGGCAGCAGGGCATCAGAGTAGCAGGGCAGCAGTTTAGCAGTCCTTCTGGCAGCAGAGCAGCATAGCAGTCCTTCTTCTATAGTAGCCACGGGTCCAGAGTTGGGCCTGAGGGCCCAATATTTATACCTGGTGCCAGCTTTGAAGTAGGCGAAGGTACTGGAGGTTTCCACCCCCAGAGGTATTTGGAATTTCCTGCCTCCCTGCCTTGGACCCAGCTTGTCTGGGGACACAAAATACTAGTGTCAAACCCTTTGTTAGTTTGTTCAGGCATAGACTTTGTGATGCGCAAGTGTGGTAGGTGACAGCTCCGCCACTTTTAAAGTCAGAGATGGTCCATCCTACCAACACCTATTCCCCCTTTGTCGCACTGTCTGGGAGCAATAGACAAAGGCCAACTGACAGCTGCACCTAGTCATGTAACCCAGGAGACAGGCTGCAGGCACCAAATGGTTAGGACAAGAAAATGCCAACTTTCTAAAAGTGGCATTTTCAGAATTGTGACTTAAAATCCAACTTTACCATTAAAGAGGGATTTAAATTACAATTCTTTAGACACCAAACTCAACGTCTCTGTCTGCTCCCAATTATAAGTTAGAACTCAATAAGAGTGATAAGAAACCCAATGTTATCCGGTGGGAGAGGTAGGCCTTGCAGTAGTGGAAAACAAATGTAAGAATCTTTCACTACCAGGATATGTAAAACTTAAAGCACATGTCTGCCCTTTTAAATACACCGCACCCTGCCCCATAGGCTGATTAGAGCTTATCCCCGAGGTGACTTATATGTATTAAAAAGGACGGTTTAGGCCTGGCAACAGGTTTATTTTGCCAGGTCAAAATGGCAGCAGTTTAAAACTGCATACACAGGCTACAATGGCAGGCCTGAAACATGTTTGTTTAAAAGGACTACAATCAGTGCTGCAGCTCCACTAGTAGTATTTAATTTGCAGGCCCTGGGTACATGTAGTACCACTTTACTGGTAACCTATCTGTAAATGAAATGTGGCAAGTAGGTGCAAGCCAATTTCGTCATGTTTAAAGTAGAGAGCACACATTTTTAGCACTGGTTAGCAGTGGAAAAGTGCCCAGAGTCCTAAGGCCAAGAAAACTGAGATCTGCAAAAATGGAGGAGTAAGGCAAAAAGTTTGGGGGAAGACCACCCTAAGGCTGACAGGTCTAACAGAGGGGTATAGATTTGAATTACTCTACACTTTGCATAGTGTATATATATCCCAACAGAGATGCATTTTGGGAGATGCAGTGCCTACAGTGCTGCTTTTGGTGGGTGATCACATGATTGGGGGATGGTACCTATTCTCACCAATGAGAGGACTGCAAGAACATTCAAAGTGAGGGTGAGACTGTGTTCCTCATCAACAGCGGCATCTGAGGAAGGCCCTACCGGCCGAAATGCATAATGCTTACCTGTTGTTCCAATAAAGCCTCCAAATTGGATTCCCCGTGTGGCCTCTTCCTTTCTGCTCGAGGGAGGTTCTGCTGTATATATATATATATATATATATATATATATATATATATATATATATATATATATATATATATATATATATATCTACTGGCAGTCGCCAGTAGATAGTTATAGTTAGGACCTATTTTCCATAGGAAATCCGCGACATTCTATTTGAAATAACTCTCTTGCCGGTTGACGAATCTTCGCGAAATTTTCAAACTTTATGGCCCGCTCCGGTCCGCTCCTACCCTGAAAGTCTCGGGGTGATTCATCAAGCGGGGGCCGAGAAAAAGGGGGTCCCAAAACGTGTTTTCCCCATTCATTTTCCCATAGGAAACTTTAGACACGGCTACAGCCCGAACTGCTGAACGGAATTACACCAAATTTGGCAAAGAGGTAGTTCTTGGTTCAGAAAGAACCCTTTTTGTTAAATGGTGTAAATCCGTTCAGTAGTTGCGGAGAAATTAAAAAATAAGAGTCAAAAATCAATTTCCCATAGGAAACTTTATGCAAGGCTACAGCCCGAACTGCTGAACGGAATGACACCAAATTTGGCAAAGAGGTAGTTCTTGGTTCAGAAAGAACCCTTTTTGTTAAATGGTGTAAATCCGTTCAGTAGTTGCTGAGAAAATCAAAAGTAAAAACACATATATATCTGGGCGGAGCCTAACCACACATGTCATCGTGAGATCTGATTGGCTGTCAGCACTTCATCCTGGAATTGCTGGCAGCCATCTTGAGACCAATATACATGATAGTACCCAATTGAAATGCCTTGTAGTGAATCAAAGATTTTGAGGGTTACCAAAAGGAGAACTATTAAGGGTGATAACAGACTTTAGTTACATTAGAATTCATTTGTTGATGGTACCATACTAATTTCAGGAATTGTGGTGTGTTCTAAGGTGATTTTACCCTGTGAAAAACCTTCTGCTGGGATATCATGAATCATGTTTGAGAGAAAACTATTTTCACATGCTTATCCCATACAGTTTTGGAAGGTGCTCCAGAAGCTAAAATGAGAGCATATTTTCTGTAAATTCACATTATCTTTCTCAGTCATGTGAGAATGAAGTCTGACATTCTCAGTGAAACATGTACATCCAACAAGGGCAGAGACTGTCAGTTGATTCCTTTGTGTTCTACTGCAGCTTCCCAGAGTGTTCTAAAGAACAACTAGAGTGCTAACAGCCTTACTTATGACAAAAGTATGGCACACCTGAAGCCATCTTGATTGGAATAAACTGGTAACACTTAAAACATTTAATTTAAAAAGGAACAAAATGATGGGGTTCATTTTGTCATAGAAATTATGGTTAGTGCTATAGAAAGAAAAATTAGGACATGTTTCAAGTGAGATCTCAAATATCTTCCTGTTATATTTCAACAGGAGCAGCCTGCCAGTTGATGCCTTTGTGTTCTACTGCAGCTTCCCAGAGTGTTCTAAAGAACAACTAGAGCGCTAACAGCCTTACTTATGACAAAAGTATGGCACACCGGAAGCCATCTTGATTGGAATAAACCGTTAATACTTAAAACATTTAATTTAAAAAGGAACAAAATGAGGGGGTTCTTTTTTAAATAGAAATTATGGTTAGTGCTGCAGAAAGAAAAATGAGGGCATGTTTTAAGTGAGATCTCAAATCCTCTTCTATTTCATTAGAAAATTCTGACATGCAGACTGAAACAATCACTTTCAATACCAGCAGCAGACTTCCAGTTAACTCCTGGTGAGCAGTAGCTTTAGTACAGTGATCTAATGAGCAACTAGAGTGCTAACATTCTGAATTTATGGCAAATGTGAGACACATCTGAATGCCTTCTTGATGGAATCAAAGTAAAAAACTGAAAGCATTTCCTACTGAGGAGACTGCAGTAAATGAGGAAATTAGGAAACTTCATAACAAAGAAGTCTTCCAAGATGGCCACCAGAGAAAAAAGAGCCCAAATGTAGCACAAATATTACCCAGATGTAGCCCACATATAGCCCAATGACAAAAGTGTGCAAAACACTTTTTATTTTTAGTTTTTGCAGTTTTATGTAGTGCAGACTGGTCAGGTATTGGAGCGTTGCATCTTAAAACATGACCCCCTACACTACAAAAACACTACTGCACTACTCTAAACCCTAAAACACTACCCCAGCTCGACTCCCTACACTACACAAGCACCACTGCACTATCCTAAACCCTAAAACACTACCCCCAGCATGACCCCCTACACTACACAAACACCACTGCACTACCCTAAACCCTAAAACACTACCCCCAGCACGATCCCCTACACTACCCAAACACAACTGCACTAACCTAAATCAATACCCCCAGCACGACCCCTACACTACCCAAACACCACTGCACTACCCTAAAACATGACCCCCTACACTACACAAACACCACTGCACTACCCCAAACCCTAAAACACTACCCCCAGCACGACCCCCTACACTACACAAGCACCACTGCACTACCCTAAACCCTAAAACACTACCCCCAGAACGAACCCCTACACTGCCCGAACACCACTGCACTGCCCTAAACCTTGAAACACCAGCCCCTGCACGACCCCCTACACTGTTCGAACACCACTGCACTGCCCTAAACCCTGAAACACCACCCCCAGCACGACCCCTACACTGCCCGAACACCACTGCACTGCCCTAAACCCTGAAACACCACCCCCTTCACGACCCCTACACTGCCCGAACACCACTGCACTGCCCTAAACCCTGAAACACCACCCCCAGCACGGCCCCCTACACTGCCCAAACACCACTGCACTGCCCTAAACCCTGAAACACTATCCCTAGCAAGACCCCCTACACTGCCCAAACACCACTCCACTGCCCTAAACCCAGAAACACCACCCCCAGCACGACCCCCTACACTGCCTGAGCACCACTGCACTGCCCTAAACCCTGAAACACCAGCCCCAGCATGACCCCCTACACTGCACGAACACCACTGCACTGCCCTAAACCCTGAAACACCAGCCCCAGCACGACCACCTACACTGCACGAACACCACTGCACTGCCCTAAACCCTGAAACACCAGCCCCAGCATGACCCCTACACTGCCCGAACACCACTGCACTGCCCTAAACCGTGAAACACTAGCCCCAGCACGACCCCTACACTTCCAGAACACCATTGCACTGCCCTAAACCCTGAAACACCAGCCCCCGCACAACCCCCTACTCTGCCCGAACACTACAGCACTGCCCTAAACCCTGAAACACCACCACAAGCACGACCCCCTACACTGCCCGAACACCACTGCACTGCCCTAAACCCTGAAACACCACCCCCAGCATGACACCCTACACTGCCCGAACACCACTGCACTGCCCTAAACCCTGAAACACCATTCCCCCTGCACGACCCCTACACTGCCCGAACACTACGGCACTGCCCTAAACCCTGAAACACCATCCCCAGCACGACCACCTACACTGCACGAACACCCCTGCACTGCCCTAAACCCTGAAACACTACCCCCAGCAAGACCCCTACACTGCCCGAACACCACTGCACTGCCCTAAACCCTGAAACATCACCCCCAGCAAGACCCCCTACACTGCCCGAACACCACTGCCCTAAACCCTGAAACACCACCCGCAGCAAGACCCCCTACACTGCCCGAACACCACTGCACTACCCTAAACCCTACAACACTACCCCTAGCATGACCCCCTACACTGCCCGAACACCACTGCACTGCCCTAAACCTTGAAACACCAGCCCCTGCACGACCCCCTACACTGTTCAAACACCACTGCACTGCCCTAAACACTGAAACACCACCCCCAGCACGACCCTCTACACTGCTGAACACCACTGCACTGCCCTAAACCCTGAAACACCACCCCCTTCACGACCCCCTACACTGCCCGAACACCACTGCACTGCCCTAAACCCTGAAACACCACCCCCAGCACGGCCCCCTACACTGCCCAAACACCACTGCACTGCCCTAAACCCTGAAACACTATCCCCAGCAAGACCCCCTACACTGCCCAAACACCACTCCACTGCCCTAAACCCTGAAACATCACCCCCAGCAAGACTGCCCTAAACCCTGAAACACCACCCCAGCACGACCCCCTACACTGCCCGAACACCACTGCTCTGCCCAAAACCCTGAAACACAAGCCCCAGCACGACCCCCTACACTGCCCGAACACCACTACACTGCCCTAAACCCTGAAACACCAGCCCCAGCACGACCCCTACACTGCCCGAACACCACTGCACTACACTAAACCCATAAACACCACCCCCAGCACGACCCCTACACTGCCTGAGCACCACTGCACTGCCCTAAACCCTGAAACACCAGCCCCAGCATGACCCCCTACACTGCCCGAACACCACTGCACTGCCCTAAACCCTGAAACACCAGCCCCAGCACGACCACCTACACTGCACGAACACCACTGCACTGCCCTAAACCCTGAAACACCAGCCCCAGCAGGACCCCTACACTGCCTGAACACCACTGCACTGCCCTAAACCGTGAAACACTAGCCCCAGCACGACCCCCTACACTGCCAGAACACCATTGCACTGCCCTAAACCCTGAAACACCAGCCCCAGCACAACCCCCTACACTGACCGAACACCACTGCACTGCCCTAAACCCTGAAACACCACCCTGTGCACGACCCCCTACACTGCCCGAACACCACTGCACTGCCCTAAACCCAGAAACACTACCCCCAGCACGACACCCTACACTGCCCGAACACCACTGCACTGCCCTAAACCCTGAAACATCACCCCCAGCAAGACCCCCTACACTGCCCGAACACCACTGCCCTAAACCCTGAAACACCACCCCCAGCAAGACCCCCTGCACTGCCCGAACACCACTGCACTGCCCTAAACCTTGAAACACCAGCCCCAGCACGACCCCCTACATTGCCCGAACACCACTGCACTGCCCTAAACCCTGAAACACCACTTCCTGCATGACCCACTACACTGCCCGAACACCACTGCACTGCCCTAAACCCTGAAACACCATTCCCCCTGCACGACCCCCTACTCTGCCCGAACACTACTGCACTGGCCTAAACCCTGAAACACCATCCCCAGCACAACCCCCTACACTGCACGAAAACCCCTGCACTGCCCTAAACCCTGAAACACTACCCCCAGCAAGACCCCCTACACTGCCCGAACACCACTGCACTGCCCTAAACCCTGAAACATCACCCCCAGCAAGACCCCCTACACTGCCCGAACACCACTGCCCTAAACCCTGAAACACCACCCCCAGCAAGACCCCCTACACTGCCCGAACACCACTGCACTGCCCTAAACCCTGAAACATCACCCCCAGCAAGACCCCCTACACTGCCCGAACACCACTGCCCTAAACCCTGAAACACCACCCCCAGCAAGACCCCTACACTGCCCGAACACCACTGCACTGCCCTAAACGCTGAAACACCAGCCCCAGCACGACCCCCTACATTGCCCGAACACCACTGCACTGCCCTAAACCCTGAAACACCACCCCTGCATGACCCACTACACTGCCCGAACACCACTAAACTGCCCTAAACCCTGAAACACCACCCCCAGCACGACCCCTACACTGCCCGAACACCATTGCACTGCCCTAAACCCTGAAACACCACCCCCTGCACAACCCCTACACTTCCCGAACACTACTGCACTGCCCTAAACCCTGAAACACCGCCCCCAGCATGACCCCCTACACTGCACGAACACTACTGCACGGCCCTAAACCTTGAAACACCAGCCCCAGCAAGACCCCCTACACTGCCCGAACACCACTGCACTGCCCTAAACCCTGAAACATCACCCCCAGCAAGACCCCCTACACTGCCCGAACACCATTGCCCTAAACCCTGAAACACCACCCCCAGCAAGACCCCTACACTGCCCGAACAACACTGCAGTGTCCTAAACCCTAAAACACCACCCCCAGCACGACCCCCGACACTGCCCAAACACCACTGCTCTGCCCAAAACCCTGAAACACCAGCCCCAGCACGACCCCCTACACTGCCCGAACACCACTGCACTGCCCTAAACCCTGAAACACCACCCCCAGCACGACCCCCTACACTGCCCGAACACCACTGCACTGCCCTAAACCCTGAAACACCACCCCCAGCACGACCGCCTACACTGCCTGAAAACCACTGCACTGCCCTAAACCCTGAAACACCAGCCCCAGCACGACCCCCTACACTGCCCGAACACCACTGCACTGCCCTAAACCCTGAAACACCAGCCCCAGCAAGACCCCCTACACTGCCCGAACACCACTGCACTGCCCTAAACCCTGAAACACCAGCCCCAGCAAGACCCCCTACACTGCCCGAACACCACTGCACTGCCCTAAACCCTGAAACACCACCCCCAGCAAGACCCCCTACACTGCCCGAACACCACTGCGCTGCCCTAAACGCTGAAACATCAGCCCCAGCAAGACCCCCTACACTGCGCGAACACCATTGCACTGCCCTAAACCCTGAAACACCACCCCCAGCAAGACCCCCTACACTGCCCGAACACCACTGCACTAAACCCGGAAACACCAGCCCCAGCAAGACCACCTACACTGCCCGAACACCACTGCACTGCCCAAAACCCTGAAACACCACCCCCAGCACGACACCCTACACTGCCCGAACACCATTGCACTGCCCTAAACCCTGAAACACCACCCCCAGCACGACCCCTACACTGCCCGAACACCACTGCACTGCCCTAAACCCTGAAACACCCCCCCCCTGCACGACCCCCTACACTGCCCGAACACCACTGCACTGCCCTAAACCCTAAAACTCTACCCCCAGCATGACCCCCTACACTGCCCGAACACCACTGCACTGCCCTAAACCCTGACTCACCACCCCCTGCACGACCCCCTACACTGCCCGAACACCACTACACTGCCCTAAACCCAGAAACACCACCCCAGCATGACCCCCTACACTGCCCAAACACCACTGCACTGCCCTAAACCCTGAAACACCACCCCCAGCACGACCCCCTACACTGCCCGAACACCACTGCACTGCCCTAAACCCTGAAACACCAGCCCCTGCACGACCCCCTACACTGCCCGAACACCACTGCACTGCCCTAAACCCTGAAACACCACCCCCAGCACGACCCCCTACACTGCCTGAACACCACTGCCCTAAACCCTGAAACACCACCCCCAGCAAGACCCCCTACACTGCTCGAATACCACTGCACTGCCCTAAAGCCTGAAACACCACCTCCAACACAACCCCCTACACTGCCTGAACACCATTGCTCTGCCCTAAACCCTGAAACACTGCCCCCAGCAAGACCCCCTACACTGCCCGAACACCACTGCACTGCCCTAAACCCTGAAACATCACCCCCAGCAAGACCCCCTACACTGCCCGAACACCACTGCCCTAAACCCTGAAACACCACCCCCAGCACGACCCCCTACACTGCTCGAACACCACTGCACTGCCCTAAACCCTGAAACACCACCCCCAGCACGACCCCCTACACTGCCCGAACACCACTGCGCTGCCCAAAACACTGAAACACCAGCCCCAGCATGACCCCCTACACTGCCCGAACACCACTGCACTGCCATAAACCCTGAAACACCAGCCCCAGCACGAACCCCTACACTGCCCGAACACCACTGCACTACCCTAAACCCAGAAACACCACCCCCAGCACGACCCCCTACAGTGCCCGAGCACCACTGCCTGCACTGCCCTAAACCCTGAAACACCAGCCCCAGCACGACCCCCTACACTGCCTGAACACTACAGCACTGCCCTAAACCATGAAACACCATCCCCAGCACGACCCCCTACACTGCACGAACACCACTGCACTGCCCTAAACCCTGAAAAACTACCCCCAGCAAGACCCCCTACACTGCCCGAACACCACTGCACTGCCCTAAACCTTAAAACACCAGCCCAGCACGACCCCCTACACTGCCCGAACACCACTGCACTGCCCTAAACCCTGAAACACCAGCCCCAGCATGACCCCCTACACTGCCCGAACACAACTGCACTACCCTAAACCCATAAACACCACCCCCAGCACGACCCCCTACACTGCCTGAGCAGGACTGCACTGCCCTAAACCCTGAAACACCAGCCCCAGCATGACCCCCTACACTGCCCGAACACCACTGCACTGCCCTAAACCCTGAAACACCAGCCCCAGCACGACCACCTACACTGCACGAACACCACTGCACTGCCCTAAACCCTGAAACACCAGCCCCAGCATGACCCCCTACACTGCCCGAACACCACTGCACTGCCCTAAAGCGTGAAACACTAGCCCCAGAACGACCCTCTACACTGCCAGAACACCATTGCACTGCCCTAAACCCTGAAACACCAGCCCCAGCACAACCCCCTACACTGCCCGAACACCACTGCACTGCCCTAAACCCTGAAACACCACCCCGTGCACGACCCCCTACACTGCCCGAACACCACTGCACTGCCCTAAACCCTGAAACACCACCCCCAGCACGACACCCTACACTGCCCGAACACCACTGCACTGCCTTAAACCCTGAAACATCACCATCAGCAAGACCCCCTACACTGCCCGAACACCACTGCCCTAAACCCTGAAACACCACCCCCAGCAAGACTCCCTACACTGCCCGAACACCACTTCACTGCCCTAAACCCTGAAACACCAGCCCCAGCACGACCCCCTACATTGCCCGAACACCACTGCACTGCCCTAAAGCCTGAAACACCACCCCCTGCATGACCCACTACACTGCCCGAACACCACTGCACTGCCCTAAACCCTGAAACACCATTCCCCCTGCACGACCCCCTACTCTGCCCGAACACTACTGCACTGGCCTAAACCCTGAAACACCATCCCCAGCACGACCCCTACACTGCACGAACACCCCTGCACTGCCCTAAACCCTGAAACACTACCCCCAGCAAGACCCCTACAGTGCCCGAACACCACTGCACTGCCCTAAACCCTGAAACATCACCCCCAGCAAGACCCCCTACACTGCCCGAACACCACTGCCCTAAACCCTGAAACACCACCCCCAGCAAGACCCCCTACACTGCCCGAACACCACTGCACTGCCCTAAACCCTGAAACACTAGCCCCAGCACGACCCCCTACATTGCCCGAACACCACTGCACTGCCCTAAACCCTGAAACACCACCCCTGCATGACCCACTACACTGCCCGAACACCACTGCACTGCCCTAAACCCTGAAACACCACCCCCAGCATGACCCACTACACTGCCCGAAGACCATTGCACTGCCCTAAACCCTGAAACATCACCCCCAGCAAGACCCCTACACTGCCCGAACACCACTGCCCTAAACCCTGAAACACGACCCCCAGCAAGACCCCCTACACTGCCCGAACAACACTGCAGTGCCCTAAACCCTAAAACACCACCCCCAGCAGGACCCCCTTCACTGCCCGAACACCACTGCTCTGTCCAAAACCCTGAAACACCAGCACCAGCATGACCCCCTACACTGCCCGAACACCACTGCACTGCCCTAAACCCTGAAACACCACCCCCAGCACGACCCCCTACACTGCCCGAACACCACTGCACTGCCCTAAACCCTGAAACACCACCCCCAGCACGACCGCCTACACTGCCTGAAAACCACTGCACTGCCCTAAACCCTGAAACACCAGCCCCAGCACGACCCCCTACACTGCCCGAACACCACTGCACTGCCCTAAACCCTCAAACACCAGCACGACCCCCTACACTGCCCGAACACCACTGCACTACCCTAAACCCTGAAATACCAGCCCCAGCAAGACCCCCTACACTGCCCGAACACCACTGCACTGCCCTAAACCCTGAAACACCAGCCCCAGCAGGACCCCCTACACTGCCTGAACACCACTGCACTGCCCTAAACCGTGAAACACTAGCCCCAGCACGACCCCCTACACTGCCAGAACACCATTGCACTGCCCTAAACCCTGAAACACCAGCCCCAGCACAACCCCTACACTGCCCGAACACCACTGCACTGCCCTAAACCCTGAAACACCACCCTGTGCACGACCCCTACACTGCCCGAACACCACTGCACTGCCCTAAACCCAGAAACACTACCCCCAGCACGACACCCTACACTGCCCGAACACCACTGCACTGCCCTAAACCCTGAAACATCACCCCCAGCAAGACCCCTACACTGCCCGAACACCACTGCCCTAAACCCTGAAACACCACCCCCAGCAAGACCCTCTACACTGCCCGAACACCACTGCACTGCCCTAAACCTTGAAACACCAGCCCCAGCACGACCCCCTACATTGCCCGAACACCACTGCACTGCCCTAAACCCTGAAACACCACTTCCTGCATGACCCACTACACTGCCCGAACACCACTGCACTGCCCTAAACCCTGAAACACCATTCCCCCTGCACGACCCCTACTCTGCCCGAACACTACTGCACTGGCCTAAACCCTGAAACACCATCCCCAGCACGACCCCCTACACTGCACGAACACCCCTGCACTGCCCTAAACCCTGAAACACTACCCCCAGCAAGACCCCTACACTGCCCGAACACCACTGCACTGCCCTAAACCCTGAAACATCACCCCCAGCAAGACCCCTACACTGCCCGAACACCACTGCCCTAAACCCTGAAACACCACCCCCAGCAAGACCCCCTACACTGCCCGAACACCACTGCACTGCCCTAAACCCTGAAACATCACCCCCAGCAAGACCCCCTACACTGCCCGAACACCACTGCCCTAAACCCTGAAACACCACCCCCAGCAAGACCCCCTACACTGCCCGAACACCACTGCACTGCCCTAAACCCTGAAACACCAGCCCCAGCACGACCCCCTACATTGCCCGAACACCACTGCACTGCCCTAAACCCTGAAACACCACCCCTGCATGACCCACTACACTGCCCGAACACCACTAAACTGCCCTAAACCCTGAAACACCACCCCCAGCACGACCCCCTACACTGCCCGAACACCATTGCACTGCCCTAAACCCTGAAACACCACCCCTGCACAACCCCCTACACTTCCCGAACACTACTGCACTGCCCTAAACCCTGAAACACCGCCCCCAGCATGACCCCCTACACTGCACGAACACTACTGCACGGCCCTAAACCTTGAAACACCAGCCCCAGCAAGACCCCTACACTGCCCGAACACCACTGCACTGCCCTAAACCCTGAAACATCACCCCCAGCAAGACCCCTACACTGCCCGAACACCATTGCCCTAAACCCTGAAACACCACCCCCAGCAAGACCCCCTACACTGCCCGAACAACACTGCAGTGTCCTAAACCCTAAAACACCACCCCCAGCACGACCCCCGACACTGCCCAAACACCACTGCTCTGCCCAAAACCCTGAAACACCAGCCCCAGCACGACCCCCTACACTGCCCGAACACCACTGCACTGCCCTAAACCCTGAAACACCACCCCCAGCACGACCCCTACACTGCCCGAACACCACTGCACTGCCCTAAACCCTGAAACACCACCCCCAGCACGACCGCCTACACTGCCTGAAAACCACTGCACTGCCCTAAACCCTGAAACACCAGCCCCAGCACGACCCCCTACACTGCCCGAACACCACTGCACTGCCCTAAACCCTGAAACACCAGCCCCAGCAAGACCCCCTACACTGCACGAACACCACTGCACTGCCCTAAACCCTGAAACACCAGCCCCAGCAAGACCCCCTACACTGCCCGAACACCACTGCACTGCCCTAAACCCTGAAACACCACCCCCAGCAAGACCCCTACACTGCCCGAACACCACTGCGCTGCCCTAAACGCTGAAACATCAGCCCCAGCAAGACCCCCTACACTGCGCGAACACCATTGCACTGCCCTAAACCCTGAAACACCACCCCCAGCAAGACCCCCTACACTGCCCGAACACCACTGCACTAAACCCGGAAACACCAGCCCCAGCAAGACCACCTACACTGCCCGAACACCACTGCACTGCCCAAAACCCTGAAACACCACCCCCAGCACGACACCCTACACTGCCCGAACACCATTGCACTGCCCTAAACCCTGAAACACCACCCCCAGCACGACCCCTACACTGCCCGAACACCACTGCACTGCCCTAAACCCTGAAACACCCCCCCTGCACGACCCCCTACACTGCCCGAACACCACTGCACTGCCCTAAACCCTAAAACTCTACCCCAGCATGACCCCCTACACTGCCCGAACACCACTGCACTGCCCTAAACCCTGACTCACCACCCCCCTGCACGACCCCCTGCACTGCCCGAACACCACTACACTGCCCTAAACCCAGAAACACCACCCCAGCATGACCCCCTACACTGCCCAAACACCACTGCACTGCCCTAAACCCTGAAACACCACCCCCAGCACGACCCCCTACACTGCCCGAACACCACTGCACTGCCCTAAACCCTGAAACACCAGCCCCTGCACGACCCCCTACACTGCCCGAACACCACTGCACTGCCCTAAACCCTGAAACACCACCCCCAGCACGACCCCCTACACTGCCTGAACACCACTGCCCTAAACCCTGAAACACCACCCCCAGCAAGACCCCCTACACTGCTCGAATACCACTGCACTGCCCTAAAGCCTGAAACACCACCTCCAACACAACCCCCTACACTGCCTGAACACCATTGCTCTGCCCTAAACCCTGAAACACTGCCCCCAGCAAGACCCCCTACACTGCCCGAACACCACTGCACTGCCCTAAACCCTGAAACATCACCCCCAGCAAGACCCCCTACACTGCCCGAACACCACTGCCCTAAACCCTGAAACACCACCCCCAGCACGACCCCCTACACTGCCTCGAATACCACTGCACTGCCCTAAACCCTGAAACACCACCCCCAGCACGACCCCCTACACTGCCCGAACACCACTGCTCTGCCCAAAACACTGAAACACCAGCCCCAGCATGACCCCCTACACTGCCCGAACACCACTGCACTGCCATAAACCCTGAAACACCAGCCCCAGCACGAACCCCTACACTGCCCGAACACCACTGCACTACCCTAAACCCAGAAACACCACCCCAGCACGACCCCCTACAGTGCCCGAGCACCACTGCCTGCACTGCCCTAAACCCTGAAACACCAGCCCCAGCACGACCCCCTACACTGCCTGAACACTACAGCACTGCCCTAAACCATGAAACACCATCCCCAGCACGACCCCTACACTGCACCGAACACCACTGCACTGCCCTAAACCCTGAAAAACTACCCCCAGCAAGACCCCCTACACTGCCCGAACACCACTGCACTGCCCTAAACCTTAAAACACCAGCCCAGCACGACCCCCTACACTGCCCGAACACCACTGCACTGCCCTAAACCCTGAAACACCAGCCCCAGCATGACCCCCTACACTGCCCGAACACAACTGCACTACCCTAAACCCATAAACACCACCCCCAGCACGACCCCCTACACTGCCTGAGCAGGACTGCACTGCCCTAAACCCTGAAACACCAGCCCCAGCATGACCCCTACACTGCCCGAACACCACTGCACTGCCCTAAACCCTGAAACACCAGCCCCAGCACGACCACCTACACTGCACGAACACCACTGCACTGCCCTAAACCCTGAAACACCAGCCCCAGCATGACCCCTACACTGCCCGAACACCACTGCACTGCCCTAAAGCGTGAAACACTAGCCCCAGAACGACCCTCTACACTGCCAGAACACCATTGCACTGCCCTAAACCCTGAAACACCAGCCCCAGCACAACCCCCTACACTGCCCGAACACCACTGCACTGCCCTAAACCCTGAAACACCACCCCGTGCACGAACCCCTACACTGCCCGAACACCACTGCACTGCCCTAAACCCTGAAACACCACCCCCAGCACGACACCCTACACTGCCCGAACACCACTGCACTGCCTTAAACCCTGAAACATCACCATCAGCAAGACCCCCTACACTGCCCGAACACCACTGCCCTAAACCCTGAAACACCACCCCCAGCAAGACTCCCTACACTGCCCGAACACCACTGCACTGCCCTAAACCCTGAAACACCAGCCCCAGCATGACCCCCTACATTGCCCGAACACCACTGCACTGCCCTAAAGCCTGAAACACCACCCCCTGCATGACCCACTACACTGCCCGAACACCACTGCACTGCCCTAAACCCTGAAACACCATTCCCCCTGCACGACCCCCTACTCTGCCCGAACACTACTGCACTGGCCTAAACCCTGAAACACCATCCCCAGCACGACCCCCTACACTGCACCGAACACCCCTGCACTGCCCTAAACCCTGAAACACTACCCCCAGCAAGACCCCCTACACTGCCCGAACACCACTGCACTGCCCTAAACCCTGAAACATCACCCCCAGCAAGACCCCCTACACTGCCCGAACACCACTGCCCTAAACCCTGAAACACCACCCCCAGCAAGACCCCTACACTGCCCGAACACCACTGCACTGCCCTAAACCCTGAAACACTAGCCCCAGCACGACCCCCTACATTGCCCGAACACCACTGCACTGCCCTAAACCCTGAAACACCACCCCCTGCATGACCCACTACACTGCCCGAACACCACTGCACTGCCCTAAACCCTGAAACACCACCCCCAGCATGACCCACTACACTGCCCGAAGACCATTGCACTGCCCTAAACCCTGAAACATCACCCCCAGCAAGACCCCCTACACTGCCCGAACACCACTGCCCTAAACCCTGAAACACGACCCCCAGCAAGACCCCCTACACTGCCCGAACAACACTGCAGTGCCCTAAACCCTAAAACACCACCCCCAGCAGGACCCCCTTCACTGCCCGAACACCACTGCTCTGTCCAAAACCCTGAAACACCAGCACCAGCATGACCCCTACACTGCCCGAACACCACTGCACTGCCCTAAACCCTGAAACACCACCCCCAGCACGACCCCCTACACTGCCCGAACACCACTGCACTGCCCTAAACCCTGAAACACCACCCCCAGCACGACCGCCTACACTGCCTGAAAACCACTGCACTGCCCTAAACCCTGAAACACCAGCCCCAGCACGACCCCCTACACTGCCCGAACACCACTGCACTGCCCTAAACCCTCAAACACCAGCACGACCCCCTACACTGCCCGAACACCACTGCACTACCCTAAACCCTGAAATACCAGCCCCAGCAAGACCCCCTACACTGCCCGAACACCACTGCACTGCCCTAAACCCTGAAACACCACCCCCAGCAAGACCCCCTACACTGCCCGAACACCACTGCGCTGCCCTAAACGCTGAAACATCAGCCCCAGCAAAACCCCCTACACTGCGCGAACATCATTGCACTGCCCTAAACACTGAAACACCACCCCCAGCAAGACCCCCTACACTGCCCGAACACCACTGCACTAAACCCGGAAACACCAGCCCCAGCAAGACCACCTACACTGCCCGAACACCACTGCACTGCCCTAAACCCTGAAACACCACCCCCAGCACGACCCCCTACACTGCCCGAACACCACTGCACTGCCCTAAACCCTGAAACACCACCCCCAGCACGACCCCTACACTGCCCGAGTGTGAGAAGTTGGCCTGGCATATGCTGTCCACTAATTATAGTGGGCACCTTGCACCAGTCCAAATCGACTCTTATGGTAGATAGGTTAAAGACAACCTTATTGAAAGCATTCCTAGTGGTAGCTATGGAGAGCAGCCTTCAGGCTAAGTCTTGAAGGAATGTAAAGCAGCTTGTTTTACCAGTCTATAATCTCTTGAGTGACCAAATGAAAGAGCACCACACCAGGTATATATTCAAAATATATGTATTTATTACTAAACACACCCCTCTAGTCTCTTTATGAGGCTAGAGTTCGAAGTACATAGGTTATAAGATCTTAAATCACAATAATAGCACAAATACACGTTTGGGCCCTAGGGGCGTACCAAACCATATACCAATAAAGTGGTATGCGAACCACGACTGAACTAGACACTAGGCCTAGAGCCTCTAGAAGTGCTTGGACCACAAGGAACCACCCAAGGTAGTGACACAGGGGACCCACGGGAGACGCGTGCAGTGTAAATACACAACCGCGATACACCGTTAACTTCTATGGAGAAAGTCGGGATCGGGAAAATAGAGGAAAGGGACACTTAAAAGAGGACTAGGACAAAACCCTTTGAGATCTAGGACTTTGAAGAGTCTCTACCCACGGGAGCACCGGAGTACTCGTGTTACCTCACCCAGGGAAGCCGGGTGCATAGGTGCCTTTCGGGGTCGGGTTTCGTCGTCGATTCGAATGGCGATCTGCTGCAAAGTGCTGCTGGCGGCCAAGAGAAAAGTGTCCGGGTGGATCCAAGAGTGGATCGGAGTTCTGGTGAACCTGAAAGCAGAGGGGACAGAGTCTGGGTCACTAGCCAGTGACCAGGAAGGCGATGGACAAATGCCCACCGATGTCGAGTGCTTCAGGTGCGTTGACAGTCATCTTGACTCTTCAGCCACGAGGTCCGGGAGGCGTTGTCGGTGACCAGGAGCAGGATTCCAGCTGGTGCTCGATGTCTGTCGAGTGCTGAGGTGTCGGCGACCGGATTGGACCCAACAAGCCTTGGCAACGGCAAGTCTCGAGGAAGATGAAGATCGTCGATGGTGCAGACCAGCAAGGTCTGTGGAACTCACCCAGCGAGGGTAAGTGAGGGCAGGCCTGGAGCAACCAGGATGCCAAGTAAGGAAAAGATTGGCCTTCGTTAAGGGCTACTAGCCAACGGGCTAGCGACCGCGAAGGAGCCTCGTGACGCCGCACGTGGAGCTGGCCTACAGGACACTCGTGGAGTGGGGGCCAGTGATCTTCGGTGCAGGTGGTGCTGGAGGCTAGGGCTACTCGGAGCCCAAAGCACGACTTCTTGGGAAACCCAGAAGATGGTGCACTTGCAAATGTGCTCGGTGTCCAGGGGTCACGGTCTCACGTCACCCACGATAGCCACGGGCCTCAGCTTTGCTGGGGACTCAGGGTAGCCTCGGGGAAGTCTGAGAATCCACCTCTGGTGATGTGATGACTTCGGCGTCCGACGGGAGCTTCAGTAATGCGAACCGGACAGATGCTTCTTTGGTGCCTGCCAAGCAGGGGAGTCACTCCTTGACCCCAAGGGAGATTCTTCAGTCCTCTAATCTTGTCGTAGAGCGTCGAAGGTCCAGGATTCAGTGTCAGAGTTTCGTCCAGGTATAATCTAAAGTCCTAAGGACTGGGTTCCTACCTTTATACTAAAGATAGGGGTTGGACTACTCTGTGGCCCCACCTATGGGTGGGTCAGGGCAGAGGGGTGGCTACACCCCTTTCCCTTTGTCCAGTTCGCGCCAAAGCAGGGGCTGCAAGCCCCTGATCCGGTTTGAACTGGGGTATGCACAAGAACACCAAATGTGCCCCCAGTGCAGGACTTCAAAGCACCCGAAAGTGCTCCCGCCCAGCCCCAATACACATTATCCTGTCTGGGGAGGTGGTCACACCTCCCTGGGACAGGAAACCTATTGTCCAGGCCTCCCCTGCCGGAGTTTCGTCCAGCAGCAGGAGGCCAGACTCGTGTCTGTGGCAGCAGCATCCATTTTGTGATGCCAGGGCTCTGGAAAGAAGTTACCGGACTCGTCAGAGTTAACATGTCTTTCCCTCTAGAAGGGTGGAATGCTACCCCCGCCGCCAGGATTGGCGGGGGGTAGTATTCCAAGATGTTTGACACCAAACACGACATGTTTAGGTGCAGCCATTCCAAAGTTAGCATTTTACCGCGAGGATATAATGCGCTTAAGAGTATATGGTCAGGCTGCACTACAAACAGCATCAGAGATGGTTTCCGAACGCTGCAGAGGGGCCCTGCTCATGCAGGGGCACCCTCTCACATAGGAACCATGCACTCTGCCTTTAGGATTGATAAGGCCTGCCTTAGGAGTGACTTATAGGTTTATATGTGTGTATGTGTTTCGTGATATAGGTAACCTATATCACAGTAAGGGGTGCTTGCACCACCTTACCCAGGCTGCAGTAGCAGACCTGTGGTGTCAGTTTGGATGGCCTTCCAGGGGTGGCATAATACATGCTGCAGCCCCTGGCAGGCCTCTGAGGTACCTATGCCCTTGGTACATAGTATACCATATACTAGGGACTTATAAGGGCACTCCAGATCCCAATCAGAGATGTGCCTAAGGCACATGGAAACCATTTTAGAGAGGAAGCAGCTAGACTGGGGTTCTGATTAGCAGGGCCCCAGCCAGACTAATGTCGAAAAACAGTGAAGCATCAGCAAAAAGTGGGGGTACCCATGTGAAGCAGATCCTACTCTCCTACACAACCCCCCCAAACGTAGGGACATTAAACTAACCTTGCCCAGTTAAGTCTTCATGTTCTAAGTGGAAATACCTAGAGAGTCCATCTGCATTCGCATGGTTACTCCCAGGCCTATGTTCCACTGTAAAGTCCATCCCCTGTAGGGAAATGGACCACCTAAGCAGTTTGGGGTTTTCACCCTTCATTTGTTTTAGCCATAAGAGGGGCTTATGGTCTGTCTGAACCAGGAAGTGTGTACCAAACAAGTATGGCCTCAACTTCTTCAGAGCCCAGACCACAGCAAAGGCCTCCCTCTCTATGGCTGACCAACGTTTCTCTCTAGGGGTCAGCCTTCTGCTAATAAAAGCTACTGGCTGATCCTGACCTTCTTCATTCAATTGTGACAGTACAGCCCCTACCCCCAATTCAGATGCATCAGTTTGAACAATGAACTTCTTGGAGTAATCAGGACTCTGCAGAATTGGAGCAGTGCACATGGCCTGCTTGAGGTCATCAAATGCCTTTTGACAGCTAACTGTCCACTGAACCTTTTGGGCATTTTCTTAGAAGTTAAGTCATTCAAGGGTGTCACTATTGATCCATACCCCTTGACAAATCTCCTATAGTACCCAGTCAGGCCTAAGAAGGCTCTCACCTGAGTCTGGGTAGTGGGAGCAGTCCAGTCCATGATGGTCTGGATCTTGCTCTGCAAAGGTTGAACCTGGCCTCCACCCACAAGGTGGCCCAGGTACACAACCTGACTCTGCCCTATCTGGCACTTAGTGGCCTTGATAGTCAGGCCTGCCTTTTGCAGGGCCTGTAAAACATTCCTGAGGTGGACCAGGTGATCCTCCCAGGTGGAGCTAAAGACAGCAATATCATCTAGATAAGCTGCACTATAGGCTTCCAGTCCTGTGAGAACTGTGTTCACCAACCTCTGGAAAGTGGCAGGTGCATTTTTCAGACCAAAGGGCATTACCACAAATTGATAATGCCCACTAGGGGTTGAAAATGCTGTTTTGGGCTTTGCAGTATCAGCTAGTCTGATCTGCCAGTAGCCAGCTGTTAGGTCAAATGTGCTGAGATATTTGGCAGAGGCCAAAGTATCTATGAACTCATCTGCCCTGGGTATTGGATGGGCATCAGTCCTAGTGACTGCATTGAGACCCCTGTAGTCTACACAAAACCTCATCTCTCTTTTTCCACCACTGGTGTGAGGTTTCGGTACTAGGACTACTGGACTAGCCCAAGGGCTATCTGAGGGCTCAATTACTCCCAATTCCAACATTTTCTGGACTTCAGTCCTGATACAGTCCCTGACATGGTCAGGTTGCCTATAAATCTTGTTTTTAATAGGCAGACTGTCCCCAGTGTCCACTTCATGAGTGCACCAGGTGGTCTGACTGGGTGTCAGTGAAAACATATGTCGAAACTGATTGAGGACTTGCCTGCAATCAGTTTGTTGCTGGGTAGTGAGGCTGCCTGCCAAGGCTACACCATCAACTGACCCATCGTCAGGGTTCTGTGAGAGCAGGTCAGGGAGTGGGTCACTCTCTTCCTCCTGCCCTTCATCAGTAGCCATGAGCAAGCCCATGTCTGCCCTGTCCACATATGGTTTTAACCTGTTGACATGGAGAACCCTGTGGGGACTCCTGGGTGTTCCTAGGTCTACTAAATAAGTGACCTCACCCTTCTGTTCAACAATAGTGTGGGGCCCACTCCATTTGTCTTGGAGAGCTGCTGGGGCCACTGGCTCCAACACCCACACCTTCTGTCCTGGCTGGTAAACAGTCAGAACAGCCTTTTGGTCATGCCAGGCCTTCTGAAGTTCCTGGCTAGCCTCAAGGTTTTTGGTTGCCTTTTTCATGTACTCAGCCATCCTGGAGCGGAGACCAAGTATATAGTCCACTATATCTTGTTTTGGGGGCTTGAGAGGTAACTCCCATCCTTCCTTCACCAAGCACAGTGGACCCCTCACAGGGTGGCCAAACAGAAGTTCAAAAGGGCTGTAACCAACCCCTTCTGAGGCACCTCCCTATATGCGAATAAAAGGCAGGGCAAGAGTATGTCCCATCTACGCCTAAGCTTTTCTGGGAGCCCTTTAATCATGCCCTTCAAGGTTTTGTTGAATCTCTCACCTAAACCATTGCATTGTGGGTGATAGGGTGTGGTGAACTTATAAGTCACTCCACACTCCTTCCACATTGCTTTTAAGTACCCAGACATGAAGTTAGCACCCCTGTCTGATACTACCTCCTTAGGAAAGCCCACTCTTGAGAAGATTCCCAGGAGGGCCCTTGCCACCACAGGTGCTGTAGTGGTCCTTAGTGGAATAGCTTCTGGGTACCTGGTGGCATGATCCACTACCACCAGGATAAACCTGTGCCCAGAGGCTGTTTGGGGATCCATGGGACCAACAATGTCAATCCCTACCCTTTCAAAGGGCACCCCCACCACAGGTAGTGGTATCAGGGGGCCTTTGTAGTGCCACCTGCTTTGCCACTGGCTTGGCAGGTTACACAGGAGCGACAAAACTCCTTACTGTCTTCAGACATGTGGGGCCAGTGAAAGTGAGGGACAATTCTGTCCCAAGTCTTGTTCTGGCCCAGGTGTCCTGCTAAGGGAATATCATGGGCTAGGGTCAATAGGAAGCCCCTGAACTTCAAAGGTATTACCAACCTCCTGGTAGCACCAGGCTTGGGGTCTCTACTCTCTGAGTACCGGAGTCCATCATCCCAATACACTGTATGGGGACCACTAGCTTTCCCAGCAGCCTCAGCAGCAGCTTGCTGTCTGAGGGGTTCAAGGGAGGGGCAGCTCTGCTGCTCCTGGCTCAGATCTGCCCTAGAAGGTCCCCCTGTCCCCAAGAACTCAACCTGGTCAGGTTCCAGTTCCTCTGGGACAGTTCCTTCTTCAGGGCTGAGATCATCCCCCTCAAGGGACTGATCTTCCTCCTGAGCCAAGGGGAAGGCACTGCCTTAACCCTACTACTCCTCCTCTTGGAAGGCACTTGGTCCATTCTTCCAGAATCCAAGGCCTGTTCAGTGCTAGACATTTTGGCTTGTGACCTGGTCACAGCAAACACATCTGCAGGGATCCCCAGCATTTCTGCATGGGTCCTGAGCTCCACTTCTGCCCAAGCAGAAGTCTCTAAGTCATTGCCAAGCAAGCATTCGACTGGTAGGTTTGCACTTACCACAACCTTCTTAAGGCCAGTTACCCCTCCCCAGGAGAAGTTAACAACTGCCAGAGTATGGTCTGTTCTGACATTGCTAGCATTGGTCAGTTGGTACATTTCACCAAGCATAACTTGCCCAGGTAGCACAAGGTCTTGTGTCACCATTGTGACACTTGCCCCTGTGTCCCTAAATGCCAAAGCCTCACGTCCATTAATTAAAGGCTGTTGACTGTACTTGCCCAGATTACTGGGACTCACAGTGGAGGTCACATCCATGCCTCCATCACAGACTAACACAGCCTGAGTCAGTTCCCTGACTAAGTCAGAGCCCAACTCAGTTCCCAGGGTGAACCCTACTAAACCCTTTGCTGGAGCACTTCCACCAACTGTACTAGGGGGAACAGGTGCCTTAGGGGCATTGGTGGGTGCTGGACTGGAGTCTTTGGACTTGGTGCAATCACTGGTCCAGTGGGTCTTTTGCTTACAGACCTTGCACCATGGTTTTCTTTGGCCTTTACCCTTGGTAGACTGGGAATCCCCACCAGAAGAAGAT
The DNA here is from genome assembly GCA_963921515.1 of Calotriton arnoldi. NCBI lineage: Eukaryota > Metazoa > Chordata > Amphibia > Caudata > Salamandridae > Calotriton > Calotriton arnoldi. The sequence continues at coordinate 587,350 of CAWUFW010009912.1, read as the reverse complement.
TTTTGGGGGCCTGATGAAGACTTTTGATCTTTACCCTTCTCCCCACCCTTGTCAGAGTTCTTAGCATCTTGCTTCTTGGTTTCCCCACCTTGGTTCTGTACCTTCTGCTTCACCCTGGTTCTGACCCATTTGTCTGCCTTCTTTCCCAATTCTTGGGGAGAGGTCAGATCAGAGTCAACCAGGTATTGATGCAACAGCTGATTTTGACAGTTATTAAGAATCTGCTCCCTCATTATCAGATTATAGAATCCTGAGAAGTCACACACCTTACTGCCCATCAACCAGCCTTCCAGAGCCTTGGCAGAACAATCCACATAGTCTACCCAGTCTTGAGTCTGTGCTTTTTGGGTGTCTCTGAACTTCAACCTGTACTGTTCAGTGGTTAGGCCAAACCCATCAATAAGAGCACTCTTCAAGACCTTGTAATTGTCAGCATCCTCCTCTCTAACAGTGAGGAGCTTGTCTCTACCTTTGTCAGCAAAGGAGAGCCACAAGATTGCTGCCCACTGCTCCTGAGGGACCTTCTGTACTTTACAGGCCCTCTCTAAAGCAGTTATCCATTTGTGGATATCATCCCCACTCTGGTAGGGAGGGACAATCTTGCTCAGGTTCCTATGGTCATAGGACCTTTCCCTATCTCTAGGGACATGGCTGCCACCATGGGACTCTAGTCCCAACTTTCTTCTCTCTCTAAGGAGATCTAGGGATTCTCTATCTAAAGCTAATTGCTTTTTTCTGAGTTCCAGCTGAGTTTCCTCATACTGGACTAGCCTCTTTCTTCTCTCATGAGAGGATTCTCTCCTATGAGATGAGACAGAGCTCCCTATAGAGGTGCCAGAGTGGTTAGACTCCTGAGAAGGAGACCTAGACCTTCTGGGCACACTCTTAATCCTTCCTGGGGGGACAAAGAGGGCATCATTTTGATCATCCTCATCATCATCCACAGGAGGGATTGAGTTTTCCAGGTCAGGGTCATTGTCACCCTCCTGGCCAGTTTCAGAGGGGGGGCTGGGGGTACTGGTACCCCTAGCATCCTCCTCTTCTTCTGCCCCACCCTCAGCTCCTACCCCTTCAGTCCCTACAGGCTTACTAAGGTCATAAGCCACCAACAACTCCTTGAGGTGTTGGGTGGTGGGGCTTTGGCCTGTCCTTATTTTTCTCAAGTTGCATAAAGCTCTCAATTCCAAGAATGGGAGTGTATCATACTTGGAGGGTGGAAGCTCACTGGCTTCCTGCAAGGATTCTTTGGATCCTCCCTTTAAAGACATTACTAGTGTGGTGTGGTGTATGCACTACCTACTCTAGTGTGGCCTACTAAACTCTCTTGAGTTGTAGAAAGGGTTGTGCTATCCCTTCACACACAACTCTAAGTTCAGTAGAACTTACTGTTATTCTAAGCTTAAATTATATGTACCTTAGGTACCTTTAGTGGTTTTCAGTTGATCAATTCAATTGAGATTATCTGGTAAAACAATAGCAAGCTGGAATCCCACACGCTGCACACCAATGTGAGAAGTTGGCCTGGCATATGCTGTCCACTAATTATAGTGGGCACCTTGCACCAGTCCAAATCGACTCTTATGGTAGATAGGTTAAAGACAACCTTATTGAAAGCTATCCTAGTGGTAGCTATGGAGAGCAGCCTTCAGGCTAAGTCTTGAAGGAATGTAAAGCAGCTTGTTTTACCAGTCTATAATCTCTTGAGTGACCAAATGAAAGAGCACCACACCAGGTATATATTCAAAATATATGTATTTATTACTAAACACACCCCTCTAGTCTCTTTATGAGGCTAGAGTTCAAGTACATAGGTTATAAGATCTTAAATCACAATAATAGCACAAATACACGTTTGGGCCCTAGGGGCGTACCAAACCATATACCAATAAAGTGGTATGCGAACCACGACTGAACTAGACACTAGGCCTAGAGCCTCTAGAAGTGCTTGGACCACAAGGAACCACCCAAGGTAGTGACACAGGGGACCCACGGGAGACGCGTGCAGTGTAAATACACAACCGCGATACGCCGTTAACTTCTATGGAGAAAGTCGGGATCGGGAAAATAGAGGAAAGGGACACTTAAAAGAGGACTAGGACAAAACCCTTTGAGATCTAGGACTTTGAAGAGTCTCTACCCACGGGAGCACCGGAGTACTCGTGTTACCTCACCCAGGGAAGCCGGGTGCATAGGTGCCTTTCGGGGTCGGGTTTCGTCGTCGATTCGAATGGCGATCTGCTGCAAAGTGCTGCTGGCGGCCAAGAGAAAAGTGTCCGGGTGGATCCAAGAGTGGATCGGAGTTCTGGTGAACCTGAAAGCAGAGGGGACAGAGTCTGGGTCACTAGCCAGTGACCAGGAAGGCGATGGACAGATGCCCACCGATGTCGAGTGCTTCAGGTGCGTTGACGGTCGTCTTGACTCTTCAGCCACGAGGTCCGGGAGGCGTTGTCGGCGACCAGGAGCAGGATTCGGGCTGGTGCTCGATGTCTGTCGAGTGCTGAGGTGTCGGCGACCGGATTGGACCCAACAAGCCTTGGCAACAGCAAGTCTCGAGGAAGATGAAGATCGTCGATGGTGCAGACCAGCAAGGTCTGTGGAACTCACCCAGCGAGGGTAAGTGAGGGCAGGCCTGGAGCAACCAGGATGCCAAGTAAGGAAAAGATTGGCCTTCGTTAAGGGCTACTAGCCAACGGGCTAGCGACCGCGAAGGAGCCTCGTGACGCCGCACGTGGAGCTGGCCTACAGGACACTCGTGGAGTGGGGGCCAGTGATCTTCGGTGCAGGTGGTGCTGGAGGCTAGGGCTACTCGGAGCCCAAAGCACGACTTCTTGGGAAACCCAGAAGATGGTGCACTTGCAAATGTGCTCTGTGTACAGGGGTCACGGTCTCACGTCACCCACGATAGCCACGGGCCTCAGCTTTGCTGGGGACTCAGGGTAGCCTCGGGGAAGTCTGAAAATCCACCTCTGGTGATGCGATGACTTCGGCGTCCGACAGGAGCTTCAGTAATGCGAACCGGACAGATGCTTCTTTGGTGCCTGCCAAGCAGGGGAGTCACTCCTTGACCCCAAGGGAGATTCTTCAGTCCTCTAATCTTGTCGTAGAGCGTCGAAGGTCCAGGATTCAGTGTCAGAGTTTCGTCCAGGTATAATCTAAAGTCCTAAGGACTGGGTTCCTACCTTTATACTAAAGATAGGGGTTGGACTACTCTGTGGCCCCACCTATGGGTGGGTCAGGGCAGAGGGGTGGCTACACCCCTTTCCTTTGTCCAGTTCGCGCCAAAGCAGGGGCTGCAAGCCCCTGATCCGGTTTGAACTGGGGTATGCACAGGGACACCAAATGTGCCCCCAGTGCAGGACTTCAAAGCACCCGAAAGTGCTCCCGCCCAGCCCCAATACACATTATCCTGTCTGGGGAGGTGGTCACACCTCCCTGGGACAGGAAACCTATTGTCCAGGCCTCCCCTGCCGGAGTTTCGTCCAGCAGCAGGAGGCCAGACTCGTGTCTGTGGCAGCAGCATCCATTTTGTGATGCCAGGGCTCTGGAAAGAAGTTACCGGACTCGTCAGAGTTAACATGTCTTTCCCTCTAGAAGGGTGGAATGCTACCCCCGCCGCCAGGATTGGCGGGGGGTAGTATTCCAAGATGTTTGACACCAAACACGAAATGTTTAGGTGCAGCCATTCCAAAGTTAGCATTTTACCGCGAGGATATAATGCGCTTAAGAGTATATGGTCAGGCTGCACTACAAACAGCATCAGAGATGGTCTCCGAACGCTGCAGAGGGGCCCTGCTCATGCAGGGGCACCCTCTCACATAGGAACCATGCACTCTGCCTTTAGGATTGATAAGGCCTGCCTTAGGAGTGACTTATAGGTTTATATGTGTGTATGTGTTTCGTGATATAGGTAACCTATATCACAGTAAGGGGTGCTTGCACCACCTTACCCAGGCTGCAGTAGCAGACCTGTGGTGTCAGTTTGGATGGCCTTCCAGGGGTGGCATAATACATGCTGCAGCCCCTGGCAGGCCTCTGAGGTACCTATGCCCTTGGTACATAGTATACCATATACTAGGGACTTATAAGGGCACTCCAGATCCCAATCAGAGATGTGCCTAAGGCACATGGAAACCATTTTAGAGAGGAAGCAGCTAGGCTGGGGTTCTGATTAGCAGGGCCCCAGCCAGACTAATGTCGAAAAACAGTGAAGCATCAGCAAAAAGTGGGGGTACCCATGTGAAGCAGATCCTACTCTCCTACACCGAGCACCACTGCACTGCCCTAAACCCTGAAACATCACCCCCTGCACGACCCCCTATACTGCCCGAACACCACTGCACTGCCCTAAACCCTAAAACTCTACCCCCAGCATGACCCCCTACACTGCCCGAACACCACTGCACTGCCCTAAACCCTGACTCACCATCCCCTGCACGACCCCCTACACTGCCCGAACACCACTACACTGCCCTAAACCCAGAAACACCACCCCCAGCACGACCCCCTACACTGCCCAAACACCACTGCACTGCCCTAAACCCTGAAACACCACCCCCAGCAAGACCCCCTACACTGCCCGAATACCACTGCACTGCCCTAAAGCCTAAAACACCACCTCCAACACAACCCCCTACACTGCCTGAACACCATTGCTCTGCCCTAAACCCTGAAACACTGCCCCCAGCAAGACCCCCTACACTGCCCGAACACCACTGCACTGCCCTAAACCCTGAAACATCACCCCAGCAAGAACCCCAACACTGCCCGAACACCACTGCCCTAAACCCTGAAACACCACCCCCAGCACGACCCCCTACACTACTCGAACACCACTGCACTGCCCTAAACCCTGAAACACCACCCCCAGCACGACCCCCTACACTGCCCGAACACCACTGCTCTGCCCAAAACACTGAAACACCAGCATGACCCCCTACACTGCCCGAACACCACTGCACTGCCCTAAACCCTGAAACACCAGCCCCAGCACGAACCCCTACACTGCCCGAACACAACTGCACTACCCTAAACCCAGAAACACCACCCCCAGCATGACCCCCTACACTGCCCGAGTACCACTGCCTGCACCGCCCTAAACCCTGAAACACCAGCCCCAGCACGACCCCCTACACTGCCTGAACACTACTGCACTGCCCTAAACCATGAAACACCATCCCCAGCACGACCCCCTACACTGCAGGAACACCACTGCACTGCCCTAAACCCTGAAAAACTACCCCCAGCAAGACCCCTACACTGCCCGAACACCACTGCACTGCCCTAAACCCTGAAACATCACCCCCAGCAAGACCCCCTACACTGCCCGAACACCACTGCCCTAAACCCTGAAACACCACCCCCAGCAAGACCCCTACACTGCCCGAACACCACTGCACTGCCCTAAACCCTGAAACACCAGCCCCAGCACGACCCCCTACACTGCCCGAACACCACTGCACTGCCCTAAACCCTGAAACACCACCCCGTGCATGACCCCCTACACTGCCCGAACACCACTGCACTGCCCTAAACCCTGAAACACAACCCCCAGCACGACCCCCTACACTACCCAAACACCACTGCACTACCCTAAACCCTAAAATACTCCCCCAGCACGACCCCCTACACTACCCGAACACAACTGCACTGCCCTAAACCCTCAAACACTCCCCCCAGCACGACCCCCTACACTACCCAAACACCACTGCACTACCCTAAACCCTAAAATACTCCCCCAGCACGACCCCCTACACTACCCGAACACAACTGCACTGCCCTAAACCCTCAAACACTCCCCCAGCACGACCCCCTACACTACCCGAACACCACTGCACTGCCCTAAACCCTAAAACACTCCCCCAGCACGACCCCCTACACTGCCCGAACACCACTGCACTGCCCTAAACCCTAAAACACTCCCCCAGCAAGACCCCCTACACTACCCAAACACCACTGCACTGCCCTAAACCCTAAAACACTCCCCCAGCATGACCCCTGCATGACCCAAACACCACTGCACTGCCCTAAACCCTGAAACACCACCCCAGCAAGACCCCCTACACTGCCCGAACACCACTGCACTACCCTAAACCCTGAAACACCACCCCCAGCAAGACCCCTACACTGCCCGAACACCACTGCCCTAAACCCTGAAACACGACCCCCAGCAAGACCCCCTACACGGCCCGAACAACACTGCAGTGCCCTAAACCCTAAAACACCACCCCCAGCACGACCCCCTACACTGCCCGAACACCACTGCTCTGTCCAAAACCCTGAAGCACCAGCCCCATCACGACCCCCTACACTGCCCGAACACCACTGCACTGCCCTAAACCCTGAAACACCACCCCCAGCACGACCCCCTACACCGCCCGAACACCACTGCACTGCCCTAAACCCTGAAACACCACCCCCAGCACGACCGCCTACACTGCCTGAAAACCACTGCACTGCCCTAAACCCTGAAACACCAGCCCCAGCACGACCCCCTACACTGCCCGAACACCACTGCACTGCCCTAAACCCTGAAACACCAGCCCCAGCAAGACCCCCTACACTGCCCGAACACCACTGCACTGCCCTAAACCCTGAAACACCACCCCCAGCAAGACCCCTACACTGCCCGAACACCACTGCGCTGCCCTAAACGCTGAAACATCAGCCCCAGCAAGACCCCCTACACTGCGCGAACACCATTGCACTGCCCTAAACCCTGAAACACCACCCCCAGCAAGACCCCCTACACTGCCCGAACACTGTGTAGGAGAGTAGGATCTGCTTCACATGGGTACCCCCACTTTTTGCTGATGCTTCACTGTTTTTCGACATTAGTCTGGCTGGGGCCCTGCTAATCAGAACCCCAGCCTAGCTGCTTCCTCTCTAAAATGGTTTCCATGTGCCTTAGGCACATCACTGATTGGGATCTGGAGTGCCCTTATAAGTCCCTAGTATATGGTATACTATGTACCAAGGGCATAGGTACCTCAGAGGCCTGCCAGGGGCTGCAGCATGTATTTTGCCACCCCTGGAAGGCCATCCAAACTGACACCACAGGTCTGCTACTGCAGCCTGGGTAAGGTGGTGCATGCACCCCTTACTGTGATGTAGGTTACCTATATCACAAACTACATACACACATAGAAACCTATAAGTCACTCCTAAGGCAGGCCTTATCAATCCTAAAGGCAGAGTGCATGGTTCCTATGTGAGAGGGTGCCCCTGCATGAGCAGGGCCCCTCTGCAGCGTTCGGAGACCATCTCTGATGCTGTTTGTAGTGCAGCCTGACCATATACTCTTAAGCGCATTATATCCTCGCGGTAAAATGCTAACTTTGGAATGGCTGCACCTAAACATGTCGTGTTTGGTGTCAAACATCTTGGAATACTACCCCCCCGCCAATCCTGGCGGCGGGGGTAGCATTCCACCCTTCTAGAGGGAAAGATGTGTTAACTCTGACGAGTCCGGTAACTTCTTTCCAGAGCCCTGGCATCACAAAATGGATGCTGCTGCCACAGACACGAGTCTGGCCTCCTGCTGCTGGACGAAAATCCGGCAGGGGAGGCCTGGACAATAGGTTTCCTGTCCCAGGGAGGTGTGACCACCTCCCCAGACAGGATAATGTGTATTGGGGCTGGGCGGGAGCACTTTCGGGTGCTTTGAAGTCCTGCACTGGGGGCACATTTGGTGTCCCTAGTGCATACCCCAGTTCAAACCGGATCAGGGCTTGCAGCCCCTGCTTTGGCGCGAACTGGACAAAGGGAAAGGGGTGTAGCCACCCTCTGCCCTGACCCACCCATAGGTGGGGCCACAGAGTAGTCCAACCCCTATTTTGAGAATAAAGGTAGGAACCCAGTCCTTAGGACTTTAGATTATACCTGGACAAAACTCTGAAACTGAATCCTGGACCTTCGACGCTCTACGACAAGATTAGAGGACTGAAGAATCTCCCTTGGGGTCAAGGAGTGACTCCCTGCTTGGCAGGCACCAAAGAAGCATCTGTCCGGTTCGCATTTCTGAAGCTCCTGTCGGACGCCGAAGTCATCGCATCACCAGAGGTGGATTCTCAGACTTCCCCGAGGCTACCCTGAGTCCCCAGCAAAGCTGAGGCCCGTGGCTATCGTGGGTGACTTGAGACCGTGACCCCTGGACACCGAGCACATTTGCAAGTGCATCATCTTCTGGGTCTCCCAAGAAGTCGTGCTTTGGGCTCCGAGTAGCCCTAGCCTCCAGCACCACCTGCACCGAAGATCACTGGCCCCCACTCCACGAGTGTCCTGTAAGCCAGTTCCACGTGCGGCGTCACGAGGCTCCTTCGCGGTCGCTAGCCCGTTGGCTAGTAGCCCTAAACGAAGGCCAATCCTTTTTCTACTTGGCATCCTGGTTGCTCCAGGCCTGCCCTCACTTACCCTTGCTGGGTGAGTTCCACAGACCTTGCTGGTCTGCACCATCGACGATCTACATCTTACTCAAGACTTGCCGTTGCCAAGGCTTGTTGGGTCCAATCCGGTCGCCGACACCTCAGCACTCGACAGACATCGAGCACCAGCCCGAATACTGCTCCTGGTCACCGACAACGCCTCCCGGACCTCGTGGCTGAAGAGTCAAGACGACCGTCAACGCACCTGAAGCACTCGACATCGGTGGGCATCTGTCCATCGCCTTCCTGGTCACTGGCTAGTGACCCAGACTCTGTCCCCTCTGCTTTCAGGTTCACCAGAACTCCGATCCACTCTTGGATCCACCCGGACACTTTTCTCTTGGCCGCCAGCAGCACTTTGCAGCAGATCGCCATTCGAATCGACGACGAAACCCGACCCCGAAAGGCACCTATGCACCCGGCTTCCCTGGGTGAGGTAACACGAGTACTCCGGTGCTCCCGTGGGTAGAGACTCTTCAAAGTCCTAGATCTCAAAGGGTTTTGTCCTAGTCCTCTTTTAAGTGTCCCTTTCCTCTATTTTCCCGATCCCGACTTTCTCCATAGAAGTTAACGGCGTATCGCGGTTGTGTATTTACACTGCACGCTGTCTCCCGTGGGTCCCCTGTGTCACTACCTTGGGTGGTTCCTTGTGGTCCAAGCACTTCTAGAGGCTCTAGGCCTAGTGTCTAGTTCAGTCGTGGTTCGCATGCCACTTTATTGGTATATGGTTTGGTACGCCCCTAGGGCCCAAACGTGTATTTGTGCTATTACTGTGATTTAAGATCTTATAACTTATGTACTTCGAACTCTAGCCTCATAAAGAGACTAGAGGGGTGTGTTTAGTAATAAATACATATATTTTGAATAATTACCTGGTGTGGTGCTCTTTCATTTGGTCACTCAAGAGATTATAGACTGGTAAAACAAGCTGCTTTACATTCCTTCAAGACTTAGCCTGAAGGCTGCTCTCCATAGCTACCACTAGGATAGCTTTCAATAAGGTTGTCTTTAACCTATCTCCAATAAGGGGTTGTTTGGACTGGTGCAAGGTGCCCACTATAATTAGTGGACAGCATATGCCAGGCCAACTTCTCACACACCACTGCACTAAACCCGGAAACACCAGCCCCAGCAAGACCACCTACACTGCCCGAACACCACTGCACTGCCCAAAACCCTGAAACACCACCCCCAGCACGACACCCTACACTGCCCGAACACCACTGCACTGCCCTAAACCCTGAAACACCACCCCTGCACGTCACCCTACACTGCCCGAACACCACTGCACTGCCCTAAACCCTGAAACACCACCCCCTGCACGACCCCCTACACTGCCCGAACACCACTGCACTGCCCTAAACCCTGAAACATCACCCCAGCAAGACCCCCAACACTGCCCGAACACCACTGCCCTAAACCCTGAAACACCACCCCCAGCACGACCCCCTACACTACTCGAACACCACTGCACTGCCCTAAACCCTGAAACACCACCCCCAGCACGACCCCCTACACTGCCCGAACACCACTGCTCTGCCCAAAACACTGAAACACCAGCCCCAGCATGACCCCCTACACTGCCCGAACACCACTGCACTGCCCTAAACCCTGAAACACCAGCCCCTGCACGACCCCCTACACTGCCCGAACACCAGTGCACTGCCCTAAACCCTGAAACACCACCCCCAGCACGACCCCCTACACTGCCTGAACACCACTGCCCTAAACCCTGAAACACCACCCCCAGCAAGACCCCCTACACTGCTCGAATACCACTGCACTGCCCTAAAGCCTGAAACACCACCTCCAACACAACCCCTACACTGCCTGAACACCATTGCTCTGCCCTAAACCCTGAAACACTGCCGCCAGCAAGACCCCTACACTGCCCGAACACCACTGCACTGCCCTAAACCCTGAAACATCACCCCCAGCAAGACCCCCTACACTGCCCGAACACCACTGCCCTAAACCCTGAAACACCACCCCCAGCACGACCCCCTACACTGCCCGAAGACCATTGCACTGCCCTAAACCCTGAAACACCACCCCCAGCACGACCCCCTACACTGCCCGAACACCACTGCTCTGTCCAAAACCCTGAAACACCAGCACCAGCACGACCCCCTACACTGCCTGAACACCACTGCACTGCCCTAAACCCTGAAACACCACCCCCAGCACGACCCCCTACACTGCCCGAACACCACTGCACTGCCCTAAACCCTGAAACACCACCCCCAGCACGACTGCGTACACTGCCTGAAAACCACTGCACTGCCCTAAACCCTGAAACACCAGCCCCAGCACGACCCCCTACACTGCCCGAACACCACTGCGCTGCCCTAAACCCTCAAACACCAGCCCCAGCACGACCCCCTACACTGCCCGAACACCACTGCACTACCCTAAATCCTGAAATACCAGCCCCAGCAAGACCCCCTACACTGCCCGAACACCACTGCACTGCCCTAAACCCTGAAACACCACCCCCAGCAAGACCCCCTACACTGCCCGAACACCACTGCGCTGCCCTAAACGCTGAAACATCAGCCCCAGCAAAACCCCCTACACTGCGCGAACATCATTGCACTGCCCTAAACACTGAAACACCACCCCCAGCAAGACCCCCTACACTGCCCGAACACCACTGCACTAAACCCGGAAACACCAGCCCCAGCAAGACCACCTACACTGCCCGAACACCACTGCACTGCCCAAAACCCTGAAACACCACCCCCAGCACGACACCCTACACTGCCCGAACACCACTGCACTGCCCTAAACCCTGAAACACCGCCCCCAGCACGACCCCTACACTGCCCGAGCACCACTGCACTGCCCTAAACCCTGAAACACCACCCCCTGCACGACCCCCTATACTGCCCGAACACCACTGCACTGCCCTAAACCCTAAAACTCTACCCCCAGCATGACTCCCTACACTGCCCGAACACCACTGCACTGCCCTAAACCCTGACTCACCATCCCCTGCACGACCCCCTACACTGCCCGAACACCACTACACTGCCCTAAACCCAGAAACACCACCCCCAGCACGACCCCCTACACTGCCCAAACACCACTGCACTGCCCTAAACCCTGAAACACCACTCCCAGCAAGACCCCCTACACTGCCCGAATACCACTGCACTGCCCTACAGCCTAAAACACCACCTCCAACACAACCCCCTACACTGCCTGAACACCATTGCTCTGCCCTAAACCCTGAAACACTGCCCCCAGCAAGACCCCCTACACTGCCCGAACACCACTGCACTGCCCTAAACCCTGAAACATCACCCCCAGCAAGACCCCCAACACTGCCCGAACACCACTGCCCTAAACCCTGAAACACCACCCCCAGCACGACCCCCTACACTACTCGAACACCACTGCACTGCCCTAAACCCTGAAACACCACCCCCAGCACGACCCCCTACACTGCCCAAACACCACTGCTCTGCCCAAAACACTGAAACACCAGCCCCAGCATGACCCCTACACTGCCCGAACACTACTGCACTGCCCTAAACCCTGAAACACCAGACCCAGCACGAACCCCTACACTGCCCGAACACAACTGCACTACCCTAAACCCAGAAACACCACCCCCAGCACGACCCCCTACACTGCCCGAGCACCACTGCCTGCACCGCCCTAAACCCTGAAACACCAGCCCCAGCACGACCCCCTACACTGCCTGAACACTACTGCACTGCCCTAAACCATGAAACACCATCCCCAGCACGACCCCCTACACTGCAGGAACACCACTGCACTGCCCTAAACCCTGAAAAACTACCCCCAGCAAGACCCCCTACACTGCCCGAACACCACTGCACTGCCCTAAACCCTGAAACATCACCCCCAGCAAGAACCCCTACACTGCCCGAACACCACTGCCCTAAACCCTGAAACACCACCCCCAGCAAGACCCCCTACACTGCCCGAACACCACTGCACTGCCCTAAACCCTGAAACACCAGCCCCAGCACGACCCCCTACACTGCCCGAACACCACTGCACTGCCCTAAACCCTGAAACACCACCCCGTGCATGACCCCCTACACTGCCCGAACACCACTGCACTGCCCTAAACCCTGAAACACCAGCCGCAGCACGACCCCTACACTGCCCGAACACCACTGCACTGCCCTAAACCCTGAAACACAACCCCCAGCACGACCCCTTACACTACCCAAACACCACTGCACTACCCTAAACCCTAAAATACTCCCCCAGCACGACCCCCTACACTACCCGAACACAACTGCACTGCCCTAAACCCTCAAACACTCCCCCAGCACGACCCCCTACACTACCCGAACACCACTGCACTGCCCTAAACCCTAAAACACTCCCCCAGCACGACCCCCTACACTGCCCGAACACCACTGCACTGCCCTAAACCCTAAAACACTCCCCCAGCAAGACCCCCTACACTACCCAAACACCACTGCACTGCCCTAAACCCTAAAACACTCCCCCAGCATGACCCCCTGCACGACCCAAACACCACTGCACTGCCCTAAACCCTGAAACACCACCCCCAGCAAGACCCCTACACTGCCCGAACACCACTGCACTGCCCTAAACCCTGAAACACCACCCCCAGCAAGACCACCTACACTGCCCGAACACCACTGCCCTAAACCCTGAAACACGACCCCCAGCAAGACCCCCTACACTGCCCGAACAACACTGCAGTGCCCTAAACCCTAAAACACCACCCTCAGCACGACCCCCTACACTGCCCGAACACCACTGCTCTGTCCAAAACCCTGAAACACCAGCCCCAGCACGACCCCCTACACTGCCCGAACACCACTGCACTGACCTAAACCTTGAAACACCACCCCCAGCACGACCCCCTACACTGCCCGAACACCACTGCACTGCCCTAAACCCTGAAACACCACCCCCAGCACGACCGCCTACACTGCCTGAAAACCACTGCACTGCCCTAAACCCTGAAACACCAGCCCCAGCACGACCCCCTACTCTGCCCGAACACCACTGCACTGCCCTAAACCCTCAAACACCAGCCCCAGCACGACCCCCTACACTGCCCGAACACCACTGCACTACCCTAAACCCTGAAATACCAGCCCCAGCAAGACCCCCTACACTGCCCGAACACCACTGCACTGCCCTAAACCCTGAAACACCACCCCCAGCAAGACCCCCTACACTGCCCGAACACCACTGCGCTGCCCTAAACGCTGAAACATCAGCCCCAGCAAAACCCTCTACACTGCGCGAACATCATTGCACTGCCCTAAACACTGAAACACCACCCCCAGCAAGACCCCCTACACTGCCCGAACACCACTGCACTAAACCCAGAAACACCAGCCCCAGCAAGACCTCCTACACTGCCCGAACACCACTGCAATGCCCAAAACCCTGAAACACCACCCCAGCACGACACCCTACACTGCCCGAACACCACTGCACTGCCCTAAACCCTGAAACACCGCCCCCAGCACGACCCCTACACTGCCCGAGCACCACTGCACTGCCCTAAACCCTGAAACACCACCCCCTGCACGACCCCTATACTGCCCGAACACCACTGCACTGCCCTAAACCCTAAAACTCTACCCCCAGCATGACCCCCTACACTGCCCGAACACCACTGCACTGCCCTAAACCCTGACTCACCATCCCCTGCACGACCCCTACACTGCCCGAACACCACTACACTGCCCTAAACCCAGAAACACCACCCCCAGCACGACCCCCTACACTGCCCAAACACCACTGCACTGCCCTAAACCCTGAAACACCACTCCCAGCAAGACCCCCTACACTGCCCGAATACCACTGCACTGCCCTAAAGCCTAAAACACCACCTCCAACACAACCCCCTACACTGCCTGAACACCATTGCTCTGCCCTAAACCCTGAAACACTGCCCCCAGCAAGACCCCCTACACTGCCCGAACACCACTGCACTGCCCTAAACCCTGAAACATCACCCCCAGCAAGACCCCCAACACTGCCCGAACACCACTGCCCTAAACCCTGAAACACCACCCCCAGCACGACCCCCTACACTACTCGAACACCACTGCACTGCCCTAAACCCTGAAACACCACCCCCAGCACGACCCCCTACACTGCCCGAACACCACTGCTCTGCCCAAAACACTGAAACACCAGCCGCAGCATGACCCCCTACACTGCCCGAACACCACTGCACTGCCCTAAACCCTGAAACACCAGCCCCAGCACGAACCCCTACACTGCCCGAACACAACTGCACTACCCTAAACCCAGAAACACCACCCCCAGCACGACCCCCTACACTGCCCGAGCACCACTGCCTGCACCGCCCTAAACCCTGAAACACCAGCCCCAGCACGACCCCCTACACTGCCTGAACACTACTGCACTGCCCTAAACCATGAAACACCATCCCCAGCACGACCCCTACACTGCAGGAACACCACTGCACTGCCCTATACCCTGAAAAACTACCCCCAGCAAGACCCCTACACTGCCCGAACACCACTGCACTGCCCTAAACCCTGAAACATCACCCCCAGCAAGACCCCCTACACTGCCCGAACACCACTGCCCTAAACCCTGAAACACCACCCCCAGCAAGACCCCCTACACTGCCCGAACACCACTGCACTGCCCTAAACCCTGAAACACCAGCCCCAGCACGACCCCCTACACTGCCCGAACACCACTGCACTGCCCTAAACCCTGAAACACCACCCCGTGCATGACCCCTACACTGCCCGAACACCACTGCACTGCCCTAAACCCTGAAACACCAGCCCCAGCACGACCCCCTACACTACCCAAACACCACTGCACTACCCTAAACCCTAAAATACTCCCCCAGCACTACCCGAACACCACTGCACTGCCCTAAACCCTAAAACACTCCCCCAGCACGACCCCCTACACTGCCCGAACACCACTGCACTGCCCTAAACCCTAAAACACTCCCCCAGCAAGACCCCCTACACTACCCAAACACCACTGCACTGCCCTAAACCCTAAAATACTCCCCCCAGCATGACCCCCTGCACGACCCAAACACCACTGCACTGCCCTAAACCCTGAAACACCACCCCCAGCAAGACCCCCTACACTGCCCGAACACCACTGCACTGCCCTAAACCCTGAAACACCACCCCCAGCACGACCCCCTACACTGCCCGAACACCACTGCACTACCCTAAACCCTAAAACACGACCTCCTACACTACACAAAGACCACTGCACTACCCTAAACCCTAAAACACTACCCCCAGCACGACCCCCTACACTACACAAACACCACTGCACTACCCTAAACCCTAAAACACTACCCCCTACACTACACAAACACCACTGCACTACCCTAAACCCTAAAACAATACCCCCAGCACGAACCCCTACACTACCCAAACACCACTGCACTACCCTAAACCCTAAAACACTACCCCCAGCAGTACCCCCTACACTACCCAAACACCATTGCACTACCCTAAACCCTAAAACACTACCCCCAGCAATACCCCTACACTACCCAAACACCACTGCACTACCCTAAATCCTAAACCACTACCCCCAGCACAACCCCCTACACTACCCAAACACCACTGCACTACCCTAAACCCTAAAACACTACCCCCAGCACAACCCCTACACTACCCAAACACCACTGTAATACCCTAAACCCTAAAACACTCCCCCAGCACGACTCCCTACACTATCCAAACACCACTGCACTACCCTAAACCCTAAATCTACCCCCAGCATGACCCCCTACACTACACAAACACCACTGCACTACCCTAAACCCTAAAACACTACCCCCAGCACGACCCCCTTCACTACCTAAACACAACTACACAATTTGTTACAGGCGTTGCAACGCAGGCCTGTGGTGCTTACTGGAAGTACTTGGTGGGCTAGTTGGGCCCCAGGGACCCTCAGGATTCAAGGTGACCTAATCCCCCAACTTAAAACGTGCCACGGGGCGCGTTTGCACAGTGGTGAAGGGAGGGGGCGGGGCCTCAGGTGACATGTGCGCAAACACGCCCCTTGAATCATGAGGGACCCTGGGGCCAACTAGCCCACCAGGTACCTTCAGTAAGCACAACAGAGTTGCGTTGCAGAGAGGTGAAAAAGGTGCGTGGCCTCGGAACGCCTCTCTGCAACTCAGCTCTGTGGTCCTAACTGTAGGTACCTGGGGGCTAGTTGGGCCCCAGGGACCCTCAGGATTCAAGGGGACTTAATCCCGCAACTTAAAACGCGCCACGGGCGCGTTTGCACACGCGTTTTAAGAGGTAGTTTTAATCCCCTGCCCTATTATGTACTAAGGACTTACAGAGGAGGTCATGCTAATCACAGGGGTACCCCAACGCATAGTGTTCCCTAGTGTATGTAGGCGTTTTCACTGTATTCTAAGTGTCTTTTAGCATAGCACTGACTCTGGTTAGTCAGAGTCAGTTACCACCAGTACCCGTCTGAAAAAGTTGTGGGCACAGGATGATTTTGCAACATGGCCTCTTTCTGCTCCTCTGTTGGTTCTTTCTGCACATCTTTTGCTTCTTCCTGCACTTTTCTTCGTCTTTGTGGACTTCTGTTGCTTCTTTCTGCATTTCTTTTGCTTCTTTCTGCGCGTTTTTCTTCTTTCTTCACATGTCCTACCTCTGTAGGCATAGTTAGAAACTAGCATTTAAAAACCTTTGAAATTCACTTAAAAATCATAGGTTTCAGGCACGTTATAGTTAGAAATTAGCATTTAAAAACCTTTGAAATTCACTGAAAAAACCATAGGTTTCAGTCACGTTATAGTTAGAAATTAGCATTTAAAAACCTTTGAAATTCACTGAAAAAACCATAGGTTTTAGGGACAGTTATAGTTAGTTGGACATTTCACTCGTACAAAACCATAGAAATTCCCCCGTTATAGTTAGTTCAGCTAACTATAACTCGCGCCTCGCAATGCACTGCTGATGACGTCACATATTACATCACTCATGACATGGTCAGTGACATCACTGATGACATCACTGATGACATCTCAAATGACATCACTGATGACATCATCCATGTGATAATTTCATGCATCTTCTCACACCCTAATATAGCTTTTGATACACCTACTCTAAATTACAGACTGCCATTCTCAAAACCATACACACTCCAATACCAATAACTACATACCCACTCACTGATTCTTAGGTCTACACACACACATCTACTCACTCACCCGTACAGTCACTCATACTTACAGTCACTCAGTACAGGACTAGCATATGCACTCATACACCTATATAAACACTCACACACCACCACTCATCCATAGAGGTACTCACACACCTAGTCAGTCATGCAAAAAATTAATCACACACCCATTTACTCACCTATACAGTTATACACACACCAGCTCACTTACTCATACAAATACTAGCACATTCTTACGCTCTTATACAATAACTGATACAAGCACACACGCATCCATACAGCCACTCTCACAATCACACACTCTCACTTATAGCCATTTAAATACTCTAACACACATATATACTGCCTTTTACATATGTAGTTACTCGCACATGTACCACTGAGATATACATTCACTCACTAACACACCCATACACACACTCACCCACCCAAGCAGTCCATCACAGATGCACTCTTGAAATCATGCACCCAGTGAATCACCCACTCACACATCTATGTACAGAGTCACACACACCCCACCCACACAAACACTCAGGCAGCCATACAGATACTCAGAGAACCAATCAATAACCCATATAGACACTCATGTAGCTATTCGCAAATCCATGCATCCACTTACACACCAACAAACAGACGGATACAGACATTCACACAGTTTAGTCACTAACCCATGCATTCAGTAAGATACGTTTAATCACTCACTTGTAGAGTCAGTCACGCACGTACTAAATCATCCATTCAGACACTTAAACACCCACTCATTCTTCAATACGCCTTTCCCTATATATATTAAACATATTTAAACTTTACAGAAACACACAGTCACTGGATGATGTCATCAGTGATTTCATTTGAGATGTCATCAGTGATGTCATCAGTGATGTCACTGACCATGTCATGAGTGATGTAATATGTGACGTCATCAGCAGTGCATTGCGGGCGCGAGTTATAGTTAGCTGAACTAACTATAACGGGGAATTTCTATGGTTTTGTACGAGTGAAATGTCCAACTAACTATAACTGTCCCTAAAACCTATGGTTTTTTCAGTGAATTTCAAAGGTTTTTTAAATGCTAATTTCTAACTATAACGTGACTGAAACCTATGGTTTTTCAGTGAATATATATATACATATATATTTGGACCCGATGATGTTGCAATAAACACATCTTTACATCCACTTGGAGTCTGTGCCCGTGTGTTCCTCCAGCGTGACCGAACCCTGGGATTTCGTTGTTGTATATATATATATATATATATATATATATATATGTTCCAAATGTGAAACACGTCCAAATCCTTTCAGTGACGTGAAATCAGGCCCACCAGCCAGTCCATAAGTAACTGATTTTAATTTCTGGCACAGCAAAACAGCAAACAGCATAACGCGTTTCGACTTCCAACAAGTCTTAATCATATGCTCACACGTGAGTGGTCACTTGCTAGGCTTTTAAAACATAATGCATCAACACAGAGAAAGGACAACCGGCATGGTGAAGTACCTCCGATTTCACGAACAAACTTCTAATAAAGGGTATTTTGTAGAGATTTCAAACGAAGACAGTGAATAATTTAAGAACTTAATGCACTGTTCAATCAGTTCACAGTTAATCTATTTTGCATACACTTTCTTTTAGTCACTGTTCTTAAGTTCGTCATTAAAGGAGACCATATTGCCCATAATGCACTGTTTTTATCTGTGCAGCAGGATTCCAAGAGTTCATTTATTTTAAAACAGCATGACGCGTTTCGGCGAATGTGTCTTTCTCAAATGCTTATACTCCGATGCACATTTACACATTGTTTTATACGTGCTGCCTCGCTCTGATTGGAGGGAGCACTACTGGCCACACTTACATTGAAGAGAACTTGATATATATATACATATCTCACCTGCATTTGTTACTGGTATAGAGCTGTACACTGCGGAAATTAGGATTAAAAAAATGCTGGTATTTATTTGATACCTGTGCAGCTGACCACTCTGTGGTATACAATATACAACCCTTGTATCGCTAAGGGTTATGGCAGCTTTGCAAGATTCATGCCTGATGCCTCAAGTTCATCATCCACACCAGAACTTCATGGGCTTAGGGATTCCTGCTGGTAACATTAGATACATGCCAGATTCTTGAGCAACCACTACAATCGCCCTAGGAGGCACACTTCTCATGGCCTTAAAGGCAGGATTCCAGTTTTAGTGAATGCCCTTTATAGACCCTATCATGTTATGAGACACATCTTACATCCTAAGCCCGTACAGTGATTCTATTGAGAGTGACATAGCGAAAGATCGAATCTATTGGACTCAAATCCTCTAGGGGGTTGAATAGCTTCTTGAGAGGTTAACGAGCATGTGGGAAAAACCTAACAGGACCCGGGCTGGTGGCATCTCACTGCTAAATTCTGAATCTGACCTCCAGAAACAAAGGGCCCATCTGTCCATTTACAAGATGTACATTGATGGTGATGACCAACAGCTGCTGAAAACTGGAGCTGGGCTCTGCCCTTATGTGGTCACCCACACCACACTTTGCAACCCAGTGACGTCTAACAAAATTAAATATCAGTTTTAGCATGCTAACGGGAACCTCAACACCCCATGCTCTAATTTTCGCAGAGCAGAAAATGTCAGTATGTGGCTCGGTTAATGACAAGAACTACTTGGCCTTCCAAGAGAATCAACCATAGTCTGTAATGGAGGCGAGACATCACTGCTGCGTGGAATGTTGTAGAAAGGCCTTAAACTGTAGAACCTATCAATCGAGCCCCCTTCAATAATGAGAATTCTAGGTGTGGCCTGAACGACTCTTCCACAGCAGCAAGCCTGCAAAGAGTAGTGCAAGCTTCGCAAATGGTCTTTGCTGTTTCAATCACTGCTTGTGTACACGTACTTTCGTACACATTTTAAATGAGAAACAACCCAATCTGAACCACATCATCTTAAAAAGGTTACTGTTACTATTATTTTTTCAAAATCTTTTGATCTTGCGATTACACTCTCCGCTTTGTAATAAAATATACTAAAAATGTATGTATTTTAAATTTAACTTTGTTTTAATGTCGTATCATAAATTTGCACACCACCTACTTCAAACAGAACGTGCTTTTCAATCCGTTAAATAGTCTCGAACAGACAAGCACTCTGATAAGTGACATGGCAGGAAGTTTACTGGAATCAATCACATACTTTCACACATTAAAGTTGTGAAGAAGTATTACAATGAAGAAACGTTGTTCCTTTAGGACATAACCCATGCTTATTCTTCCTCTTGTACACTTAATGAAATGAATCGTCCATAATCGTCATGAAAAAGTGCATTGGAAGTGTGCATTTCTAACACAAACCGATTTCCTTAATCTCTCCTATACTTCATGTGGAGTAAACTATTTCCCTCAAAACCCCATGAAATGTGAGGGTGTTCCCTTCCCTTTTCCATGCAAGAAACATATGCAATCCTGCCCTATTTAGAAGTAGTTTTACATATGCGTGTTCCTCGTTGAGAACCACCATGCATAATGTGTCTGAATATCCACAAACTTAGAATATTATGCATGTTCCATGCCTTTCACTTTGGAACCCCCTTTGACAACTCTTTTCCCGCCCCATGCCATATACATAATAATACGCAAAAGCAGCCCTATTGCCTGCTATTCCACTTTCCTGTGTTCCGTTTGCAGCCTTAATATCCACAGATCCTCCTTCTGAAAATGTAGCAAATTTGGCTTATATCTCACATAGCTTCAACTTTTGCGCACTTTTTGTTTTCTATATTATTATATTTAAGATCCCAGCTAGATTTGATATATAATTAAGACTGGACAGGATATTATTATAATAGAACTCTCTCTCTCTAGGGCTTCGCACAGATCAGAAATTCAATTTTAGAGTTGAGGCACTCTAATGTTTTTGATGGTTTGTAGCCTGATGTATAAATTAAAATTAGGATTTGAGCACATCAATGAGTATAACATGCACTGTAACATTAGGAAAATATAATTTAAATGAAGTCTAGAATAAAAAATACTAAGCAGAATAAATCTGCAAAGTATGCCATACATTAAAAAAAGTTAACATGTTTATATATGGTACTTGTAGAACATGAACCTAGCCAAAACGCAGCGGAGCCCTCTACACGGTCAAGTGGTGACTGGTTTATGAGAGGAGTAGTGGACTGTTATTGTGTCATGATGTAGTGTTCTTCAAAGAGGTGCATCTTCAGCTGTTTCTCAAATTGGAGCACTGTTGTGTTGGTCATGATTGATATGGCAATGTTATTCCAGACCATCCGTGAAAAAACAGATAAGGCCTGTTGTCTTGATTTTTCTTTCTTACACTTCTTCAACTCCAGTCTCATTGCGCCCTGGCTACGGGTGCGTAGACAGCCAATAGAGGCGTTAAGCTTGTCAGGAAGGTGGGCCAAGGTACAGACTGTGATGGCTTTGTAGATGATGCACCAGTGAGTGTGGGGTGATGCAGTCATTTTGCTTCAGTCTTTTTATGAGGCGCGCTGCGGCATGTTGGTTGCTTTTAAAAGGGGTAGTGTGGCAGGCAGTGAAGCAAGGCGGTTCCACAACCTAGATGCAAGAGATCTTGAACCACAGCTCTGGGGTCGCTTTTTCAATATGATGAATCTAGCAACAGAACAGCATCAACCTCAGAAAGTACATTAGAGTCAGACGGGGGTGTTGGGTTCTCATGTTGAAATCCAAGAATTATTAGATGAAGAGGAGTTTTCTAAATTTCGTAATTGCAATAACTAGAAACTCTTAATGAAGCATCACTATAAAATCTGTTCTCACTCTAATCTAAGGCTCTAACCTTGATATGCTGCTAAAAGTAGCCAGTAACATTAGATGTTTATGAGTAGAAAATGAAGCAAAATTTACGTATCATGGGTGTTTATGTTAAAAAAATAAAAAAATAATAAAAAGAAATATATATATATATATATATGCCGCAAAACTCGTTTACCGCTACCTTCTCCTGAAGGAAAGAACAAGCGTAGACCCAGATTTGGTGCAATTAACTTATTAGTTGAATACACCGCCAGCCAGCCATGACGCGTTTCGGCAGATCCCTGCCTTGATCACATGACAACATTGCTTTGTGACTACTCCCTTTTTAAAGTCACAGTATGGTAATTGATCCATAGACATAGACAAAATATTTATGAAACAAATCTCTTGATTCTTAATACATGCATAAATGCATAAAACATTCCATATTTTTAAAATGCAAAACCCAAACAACTCCATTACAAGAATAGTTAATAACTATTCATTTATGTTGATTCTTTTTGAAAATCAATTTTTAATGCATAAATGCGCTATATGTCCATTGTCTAGACTTTATTTACATGGATCTATACTTTAAAACAGACTTGAATAAAAGGAGTAAGAAAAGTGTTAAAAGGAGTAAGAAAAGTGTTAAAAGATAAAGTGCTAATAAAGTGCAATAAGTTATAAAGTGCAAAGTGAGCTAGGTGAGCCCGTATCTCCAATTGTATAGTGCAAATGTTTCTAAAAACCTATATTGTTTAGTTGCCTGTATAGTACACCTTCTACTCTATTGGCGTTTTTACAGCAACTGTATGTTATCTCCTGTGCAAAAACAGCAAGTGCAAAATCAGGCTTGTATAGGAATTTTTTGATGTCTCAAACAGTATTTTTGTATTAATTTCCAAATGTTTCCCGCAATCATAAATACATTTATACATATGTAAATAAATAATTCTAAATAAATACATATAAATTCTATAAATATACATATCATCCATTTTTCAATAAATAACAATAAATACATTTCCAAATGTTAAAAGGGATAAAATTCAATTATACATAAAAAGCTCATGATTAAGTTCGGTGAGGAAAAAGTACAAAACGTGCAAAATGTACAAAGATACGGGGACTGATTATTAAAACTGATACTGTTATCTATCATTGAAAAGGAAATATTTTTTGATTCACAATTTCTAGAGTTGGATCAATGAAATATTGGGGGCCTAGATGTTCTATAGGTAAGTGTACAAATCCTCACTCATATTAAGCTCCCTGGCTGTTTAGTGTCGAGCTCTAGAATATAATGGGTTTCTAATCTTCTGAGTTTCCCTTCTCTGTCACCACCCCTTCTCTGTACCGGGACAGTATCTATGACGTAGTATTTGAGATGTTTGAGGTTGTTATTATGATGTTCTTTGAAATGTCGGGCTACCGGGTAATTAGGGTCATTATTGCTAATTGCCCTAATATGCTGTAAAACCCGTTTGTGCACCGGCAGCTTAGTACTCCCCACGTAAGCCAAATTACAGCTACATTCTAAGACATAGACTGCAAATTCAGTCTTGCAAGTCAGATGAAATTTAATATTATGGGGCTTATCGTTGAACGCTGTCATGTATGTGGTTCTATTCTCTCCATATGTACATGCCTTACAATTTGTACATTTAAAGAACCCTTTTCTAGCAGTCAACCAACCTTCTACTTTCTTATTTTCTGGACTACTCTTAACCAAAACATTTGCCATAGATACTGATTTCCTAAATGTGATAGAGGGGAATCCGGGGAGGGAACTTCCTATAATAGGATCTTCTTTGACTATGTGCCAATTACGATGTATAATCTTGCATAATTGGCGTTCCTGTCGACAATATGTTAGGATTAATCTCACTGGCTCTTTGGAATTGCTTGAATCTATCTCACTAACCTTATGAGACCTGTCCCTGTACAATAAAAGATCTTCTCTGGCCATTGCCCTAGATTTACGGATGGCTGTCTCAATTACACTAGAGCTATAACCCCGCTGCAAAAACCGTTCTCTACTTTCAGATTGATGTTTTTCCAACTCCAGTGTATTGCTGCAAATCCTGCGCAGCCGCAGCATCTCCCCATAGGGGATGCTATGGATTAAATGTGGGGGATGCGAGCTTGACGCATGCAACAGGGTGTTGCCAGCCGTTTTTTTGCGGAAGAGGGAAGTTGTTAAAATGTTGCTTACTACTTTGACTTTGACATCTAAAAATGAAACACATTCTTCACTTATATCAAATGTAAATGCAAGATTCACGTTATTAACATTGATAGAAGTAATAAAATCATTGGCTTCTTTCACAGTTCCATTCCATATAATCAGCAAGTCATCAATATATCGCAACCAGGATATTACTTTTCCCTCATAAATGGAATCATACTCCTTCCGTAGGACCAGCTCCTCCCACCAGCCCATAAACATGCACGCATAACTGGGGAGAAGCTGGCTCCCATGGCAACACCCTGTATTTGTTGGAACATCTGCTTATTAAATAGAAAGAAATTGTTTTCCAGACAAAAATCAACATGTCCAATAGCATTCTGTTGTGATGCAGATATTCAATAGGTCTTCTTGATAAAAAATATTCCACTGCCTTCATACCATCCCGATTGCGTATACATGTATATAGAGAAGATACATCTAGAGTTATTAATAGGTACCCTTCCTGCCACGTTATGTTCTGAATCTTTCGTATAAAATCACTGGTGTCCTGCACATATGATTCCAGTTTATAAACGTGCTCTTGCAGGAAGTAATCTATATATTTTGATAGATTCTCTAGCGGTCCATCGCAAGCCGAAATAATTGGCCTACCTGGTGGCTTCTCCATATTTTTGTGAATTTTCGGAATGAAATATATTACAGGGGTTTTTGGATGCTCCTTTTTTAGGTATTTAAATTCCTCCAAATTCAGAAGGCCTGAACTCTTCCATGCTAAAAGTTTAGTATGTAGTTGGTCTTGCATGATTTTGTATTTGAGGGGAGTGCTTTTCCGATAGCATTCAGTGTTATTCAGTTGGCTTTTGGCTTCCATCATATAATCTGTTAAGGGCCACAGCACTAAATTACCCCCTTTATCTGAATTTCGAATTACGATGTCTCCATCCATTCTCAATTTCGCCATTAATTGTTCATATTTCCTTTCATGATCAGTAATTTTTCTTTTCTCTTTATTCATAGACATATTTAGTTTCTTAATTTGCGCCACTACCATTTCATTGAATACATCCACAGAATTTTTGGCTGTAACCGGAGTGAATTTAGATTTATTTTTAAAAGGGGTATCCGTTTTTTTCCAAATTACAAATTCAGAGCCATGAGAGATTTGAGATGGAGTATTTCCATTGCCTCCCTTTGCCAATTTGATGGATTGATTGTATCAGACATTTGTATTCCAGTATCCAACGACTGTAGATCCGTTAACAGTTGATAGTCTCCCACTACCAAGTTTGATGTACTTGGTGCATCTACAGATGGCCTTGGCCTAATCCGAGTTTGAGATTGAAGTTGGTGGAATTTACGCAATTTAAGTTTTCGAATAAATTGATATACATCTGCCCTAGTTTGGGTATAGTCAAAATTGGACTCTGGACAGTATGTTAATCCCAAGGAAAGCAGCTGTTCTTCTGCTAGGGTTAGGTTGATTTTTGCCAAATTGATGACTGTATTGACATTTTTCAAATTTGGGTCAGGTGTCTTCATGGGTTCCTCTATTTGTTCCTCCATGACCCCTGCCCCCGTCCTTTGCGTTTCTTCCCTGTGTCGTTTGTTCGCCCTCCTTCTTTCTCTCCTGCTCCTTGTTCGCCGTTTTTTGCCGGTTGTTTCCTGGGTCTCAGGGTTTCTCTTCTGATACGTCTTAGGTAATCTAATTCTTCCCCCATTGTAAGCCTAATTTTATTCATTTTTTGCTGATCCTCTCCAACCTCCGCCTCAGACTCACTCTCTAGCGCGGAACTCAGGTCCGAGGTAGATGGTGCTTCATGTTCTGGCAACGTGTGGACTGAACTACTCACTTCTTGTTGTTGCTTGTTAAAAGTGGCATTACGAAAGGTATCATATTTGCGGGCAAATGTAAAGATCTGTCCATTTTCGTAATCTTGTTTGTCCCTCCTAAATTTGTAGGTTTTGCGCTGTTTGATTTTATCCTCCTCTTTTTGGAGCCTGATCGTCATTTCCTCACTTAATTTCTTTTTCTGTGATTGTGGGTCCCCAAGCGCCTTGATTTCCTCATTAATGGCCTCAATTTTGGTAAATATAACTTTGCGATCAACTTCAGCGTATTTAACTAGTATTTCGACTAGTTTTCGCGAGGAGTCCAGATTGCATTGGGCCCATTCTGCCATCATCGTGGGATTAGGGTGTCATAGCTAGGTGCTAACATAATTCTTAACCCCCTCGGGATTCGCCCAACATCCAAGTATTTTTGTAGGGATTTGGACTCCCACCATTTGGCTGTCTCTTGTCGCATGAGTTTTTCTAGCGTTCGGTATCTTTCTTTAAGATTAATTCCCCAGCACTGCTGTCATTGCTGGCACTTCTATTCTCAATTTGCGGTTCTAATGCAACGTCCGCAAATACATCTTCCGCGTCATTTTCGCGGTCCTGCAATGTTGCGGCAAACATGGCGGTGTATCTCTATTTTCAAAAAACAGTTTATTCATTAAGCGTAAGTCCTGACCCGAGCAAGCCTGCTCTGTGGACAGACTAAACGCCACGCACACCTCCCCACCTGTTGTCTGTCTGGTGTAGCCCCGTACCTCTCAGAGCCAGTTGCCGCCGCAGTCCTGCTTCTCCGTAGCTCCACTCCTCCGAGCGCTCACCGTAATGGAAACGAAAACCGCCGCAGCTTCTCACTCCATACGGGACAGCGTTACTCTGCAACAGGGGGCACCGTGTTTGTCCGTTTCTGGGTCGTTGAGAGTCAGCTTCCGGGTCCCTCGCCGAAATCGAAACCTCGTGAGGATCCACCAGTAGCCTGCAACTTTCTTACTCACGGAGCCAACGTCTGGAGAGGGGGTCTACGTCACCGGGGAAAGTCAAAGACCGGTGCAAAATGCCGCAAAACTCGTTTACCGCTACCTTCTCCTGAAGGAAAGAACGATCGTAGACCCAGATTTGGTGCAATTAATTTATTAGTTGAATACACCGCCAGCCAGCCATGACGCGTTTCGGCAGATCCCTGCCTTGATCACATGACAACATTGCTTTGTGACTACTCCCTTTTTAAAGTCACAGTATGGTAATTGATCCATAGACATAGACAAAATATTTATGAAACAAATCTCTTGATTCTTAATACATATATATACACACGAGCACTGGACTCCTAGTCCCCTGTCTATGTTTAAAATCATGCATATTTAAACCCAGGTACAACTCAACCTCGTGTTTGTATATGATTAAGACCCACATGGGGTCGAAACGTGTTATGCTGTGTCTGCAGAATAATAAATACACTTACCTGATGTTTGACTGGAGTGGCTTGCTTTCACGTTTTCTACATTGTGTGACATTCTTTTGGATATATATATATATATATATATTTTTTTTTAAACAAATGGTCCATAATCGGTGCACACTTTACTTCGCTGGTGCTCGTGTCGAGGTCAGACCGTACCTCGCTGTAATCTCTTCCATCAATTATTCCACTGCACTCCAGAAGTCGTAAGGTTTGAAAAAGCTTTTAATAAAGCATAGTTACCACCACCGTTACCACCACCAAACGTTTCGACCAAAAATGGTCTTTGTCACGGTAACCGTGACAAAGACCATTTCTTGGTTGAAACGTTTGGTGGTGGTAACGGTGGTGGTAACTATGCTTTATTAAAAGCTTTTTCAAACCTTACGACTTCTGGAGTGCAGTGGAATAATTGATGGAAGATATATATATATATATATATATATATATATATATATATATATATATATATATATATATATATATATATGAATTTGGTGGTTTGCTTTCAGTGAAAACAAGCCACAGTGGAAATGGCACAGAACCACAAAATGTACTTTTGTTTCTTATAATGTGGAACAACAACACAAATTCATAAAGGACCATGACTACATATGGAAACAAATAGTGCATAATAAATAACAGCAAGAGCAGTAATAAGTGTTTCTAAATGTTTTAAGTCTAAATTGCCCTCAGTTTCAAGTGCAAAGCTGCTTGTCTGAAACAGAGAAAATAAATTCAAACCTTAATTGAAAGAATAGAAGAGCAATAATAATGGAAAGTGTTGGCTTTTTCTGTTACAAGAACCTCTAATGGCCTTTATTACATACAACTTACTTTAGGAAAATGCAAAATACCTGGTGTGTTTAGTCAAAAGTTAAGAAAAAAATATTTGTGCATATTCTCAAGGCTAGGATAAATCTTCAAAGGAGGAGAGAAATAAAGGGATATTCATTTCCCTTTGATTATGCATCCAATCACAAATGTTATGATGCATGTTTAGTTTTTATAAATTACTTTCCACATTTTCGCAAGAGGTAAAAATGAAAGAAATCCTTTTAAGTAACTCAGCTTGCAACATTCAAGAACATGGGCCTGGTTTCTGTAGAAGCGAAGCACAGATGCAGGTCATTACTTGAAAAAGAGGGAATCGTCTAGAAAGGGGTGACATTTTGAATGTCAATGTCACTCTACTGGTAAAAAAATGAGAACAGCCCAAGACATGAGCAGCTGTCAGTATGCATAACGTCTCATTATCCTAGGACACACCTTAAGCAAAATGATCAACTGTGAACCTTTAGTTTAGCTGCAACCTTAATGGAATACAGGGCTTTTTCTGTCTGGTCTTTTATATCTTTTGCTCTTTGTCTTTCTTTCTGCGGTCTGCCTTTTGGTTTGGTCTTTGTATTTGTCTGAGGGGCTTGGCTTTCCATTTTGGATATCCAACTATAGAGCTCCTTTCAATAATGTGAAATCTAAGTACGGTCTCAACACTCTTTGAATGACTGTGTAGAGACCACTCTTGTCACAATGGCAAGTTCCCAAAAAGTGGGGCAAGCTTCGTATAACGATGTATGACAAATGGTCTTTGTTGTTTCAATAACTGCTTGAATACACTTACATTTGTAAACATTTTAAAGAAGAAACACCACATAATCTATAAAAGGTTTAATTTACTGTTATTTTTTAACTTTTTCCCTTTGCAATTACACCCCCCGCTTTGATATCAAATAGACTAAAACTGTATGTACGGCACTTTCTGAGCTAGCAGTGCCCTACTTACACTGCTCCTATTGAGGACTGGCTTAGCAAAAAGGACAGCTGCCTGCTCAAACTCACCATAAAACCTCGCACAACTGGCTTACACCTGATTAGTACATTTAATTTACTTGTAAGTCCCTCGAATATGGTACTACGGGTACCCAGTGCCTGTAAATTAAATGCTACTGGTGGGCAGCAGCAGCACTCATTGTGCCACCCACTAAAAGTAGCCTTTTAAAATATGTCTCAGGCCTGCCATAGCAACCTATAGTGCAGTTATAAACTGCCAGTTCAACCTGGCAAAGTAAACCTCCCTTTTTAATACATATATGTCACCTCTAAGGTAGACCCTAAACAGCCCATAGGGCAGGGTGTATTGTATTTAAAGGATAGGACATGCAGTTTTAAGGCTTACATGTCCTAATAGTGAAAAACTCCCAAATTCGTTTTTCACTATTGTGAGGCCTACATCTCCCATAGGGTAACATTGGGTTACCTTACTACATTTAATAAGTGCTAACTTGTGATTGGGAATAGGTGGAAATGTCACGTTTGAACTCAAATGAATTGTAATTTAAAATCCGCTTTAATGTTAAAATTGGATTTTAGATTGCAATTTTGAAAATGCCTCTTATAGAAAGTTACACTAACACACATTGCCAGTCAGTTTTGGCAATATGTGTTAGCGTATATTTCAGGTGGCTCAGCCTTACTGACTCAAAGAGCCCTACCCCTCTTTTTGGTATCTTATAGAAAGTTGGCATTTTCCTGTCCTAGGTTTTCTGAGGTCTTCTAGGAGTTGCCAGCTGCCTGGACCTGTTAATTGCTCCCCCATCAGGAATGCGTACTGGGCCCAGAGAGTGAACAATGGGACCTGAGTGTAGCTGGGAGAGTGCCATCTTACCAGGATGAGAGGAGTGGAGCTGTTCCCTGCCCCACTTGCATTTCAAGAACTTCACACCAGTCTAATTGTCACCCCAGATCCCTTGGAGCCTGTGCAGGGAGGAAGTAAACTCTAGAAGTTTCTTCCATTTCAAAGCTGCCACAAGGTATGAAAATAGGACCCTCTGACCCATTCTTCAGTACACTCCTGGACCCACGGAAGACTACGGAAGTTCTACCTTGTACTACATAGGACTGCCCTGCTGCTTGAGGCCTGCCTTGCTTCTCAAAGGACTGCCCTGCTGCTTGAGGATTGGCTTGTTTCTCAGAGGACTGCCCTATTCTGTCAGCTCTGCTGCTTGAGGCCTGCCTTATTCTTCAGAGAACTTCCCTGCTGCTTGAGGCCTGCCTTACTGCTTGAAGAAGAGACGTCCATCGCCTTGAACCTAGGGCTACCAGAATGACTCCAAGGGTCAGCTGACTGACCTCCTGTTCTGAGCTACAGGGACACAACAAGCTCCAGAGCCATCCCTGCAAATGACCAGCTGACTTGCTGCATCTGGCCCTGCCTGGTCTTGCAACTGGACCTGCCTGAGCCCTGCTGGCCTCTGCTGGAGTGAGTTCCTGACCCCAAAGAGGTGCCTCCCCTGGTCCTGGACCCTTGACTGGCATCAGTTGAGCTCCTCTTTTAAGAGCCTTAAGTTTCAAACTCTGCACACCAGACTTTGAGAAGGTAACTTGTTCTACGGGACTAACCTGGTCCCTGTATCTAGCTCGTACTCCATTGTGTTCAGCCTAAATTTGTGACTTTGTCCTGGTCTAGCGTGACCTGATGCCCAGAGTTACCCCTTTCTGCTTCTTGGTGCTATTTTTACTTAAACCTTTACAATTGCATATCTCCAATTCTACTGATTTGATTTTTGTCAGTTAGGTCTCCTTTTATTTATTAGATTTTATTCTATTTTTGTACATTGGTTTTGTTTTTTTCTTCTGTTGTGTTTTCACTTTATTACTATTTGTGTGCTGCATAAATTCTTAACACAGTGCCTCTAAGTTAAGCCTGTATGCATTTGTGCCAAGCTATTATAGGGTTAGGAACAGGTAAATGTAGTGACTTTTGTGATTCACCCTGACAAAGATTGCAGTTGTTGCTTGAGAAGAGCTTTCACCCCCTCAATCAGAAACCCAATTTCTCACTTTTGATATAGCCCCAAAACTGACAACATCACTTGAGGATGTACTTAAGCAATTTTATTTGGGAAATATTGAGTAAAGCCAATCCTCAAACATCTTTTGAGCCATTTGCTTTTTTTTTAAATTAGAAGGGAACTAAATCTGACTTAAAACAGACACTTAAGGTCCAAGTACGAGTTTGGCAATGTGGTGCCGGGTCTGCCCTGCCGCCGCAGCGCCAAACCCGTGGTGAGGCCGCCCACCAGATTAGGCTTCTCCTCCTGTCTGGCGGGCTTTTTTTGGGCGGTGCCTCTAAAACCAGGCACTGCAATGGAAACACCAAAAGGAGTTCCTGCACAGCATGGACGTAAAAGTCCATGCCGTGCAGGAACTGGTGTGCATGCACATAGGGGGCCACTTGTTGTGCCCCCCTCTGTGCATCCAAAGGGTGCAGAGGCACAAGAGCCCCCTTTGTTTCCTCTCCTCCAGGGTTTTCATGGAGAAGGAACCGTCATGAAAACCCTGGCGGAGAGGAAACTCCTAATATGCCAAGCATATTGATGCCCTACACTGCGGCAACACCGCCAGGGAACAGCGGTTCCCTGGTGACTGCTGCGGGGCTGTGGCGGTCCCACTGTCCAACTCATATGGGTGGTGGGGGGGACCACCACCGTGTCGCCCCCACAGGTCTGGTGGTCCTCGGACCAGCAGACCGTAATCAGCCCCTAATTGTTATACGGATGCCTTGTGTTTAGCTTATATTTTCACAATCTGGGTAAGAACACATTCTAGATTTGTGGGATAACAAGTTGGCTTCCTTGTGATTTCTAATTTAATACAGCATAAATTAAAAATTCCTACAATATATACAAATAGGATCACGAGCTGGAGCTTTGCTTTCAGTAAGAATACATTAAGCAGAATCCACGAGTCTGAGGGTGGGCGAGCATAAATATTTTCAATGAGTCAGCACTGATTCATATGTTTAAAAATATTCGAGAGAATGCAGTGCAAGCCTCTAACATTGAAGCTGATTATTTTGAGAGAGAAAATAATGTTTTTTGACCACGCACTGCATCAAACAATATGTAAAATTAATTAAATCCGATTCAATTTCAAGTGTGTTAATTAAAAATACAGACTGCTCAAAATAAATAGTGTCAGCCTCCTTAGTGCGTAAGCATTCAATGACCTCAACAAAAAAACACGAATTTCCTTTAGTAAATGCAATATGGATTACTGGACATAAATGGTCTATGAGGTATTTTGGTGTTGATGTTCAAAGACGGTGTTGCTGGAATATAGAAAGTGTTAAAAGAAGCTAGGTCATATTTAAGGTCACTTGCTTTACTATTGTCCATTTGAGTAAAATAATAACTGTATATATTTTAACACGAGAGCACCATCGTTTTACTTCTGTGCAAATTTGGATAAGTCGAAACAAAATGTTGCCAAATGCAGAGGGTAGTTTTTAATTGCAGGTTGTTGTTCAAGCTTTGCATGTTTTCATGAAACAAGAGTCAACATTTTTTAGTTAAATACAATGTGTGTTTTGTAAAAGTATTTTGTATCATATGAATGAAGGGATTGCTGATGCCTTTCAGAGAATTTCACAAGCACAAAAATATTTCGCTTATATTCAGAGACGACTGCATAAGTGTTAACCCATCTATATTTGTGCATTGAAAGACAATTGTTACCCCCATGGATAAATAGGTAGATGTAAACATCTATAGTGTTCCCTTCAGGCTGGCGGTAGTCATCACTGCATGCTTAAACTGTCTGGACCGAAGCTTCATTGGGGACAAGGAGTGGACATACAGCGCGGCAGGATGCCAGCAACAAGCTGCGCTTCCCAGCAAGCCGCGGACTATTGCCTGCTCTAGCAAGACGGCAGCCATTATGGGGATGGGGTATAACTCCTCTCGTGATTCATGGCATCCCTCACGAAGCAATCATGATACAATGTTTCTGCAGCCCAGACCTTCCTACATGGATCTCACGTTTTCATGCCAAGACCTACTCCTTCTTGAAGGATTGGTTGAAGGACTTTGGGAATGCAGAGAAATATCCTAAAAGTCATATAGCTGATGAAGACAAACTTTGAACTATTCCTTGAACATTTATCCGAAGCTTAATACTGGGGTTGTATATTCTAATAAGGGTGACGACAAAGCATTCATAGAATTAACTCTATTGCATATCAATGTCATACAAGTTCTACAGAAGTCAAGAAAAAAAACTGTAACTTATCTTCCTAAAGAGACCATATATTGACGGAGCATGAGTTTTCAGGAATTACCAGGTTAAAAATGAAGTACAGAGAGTTGGGTACACAGAGATATTACGAAGGTGCATCTATTCACAGTTACATTTATGCTTAGCACTCTTGGTGACAGGTTACTTAAGGGATCTCTGTCATGTAGAGACCGAGTAGATATCCATTACATTCTGCAGACCTCCTATATCAGCAGAAGTTTAGCTCATTTACGGTAAAATACATAGGGCCGGGAGATAAACTGTTTTGGTGTTCGGTTTACATAGCACATGCAAGAAGAGGACAGAGGCAGTCTTGCAAGGTATAAGGCAGGCGGGATAATGTATAAAGAATAACTTTGAAACATCAAGAGCATGCCTCAGTGTGTGACCGGGGAGGGTACACTGGAGGGAGATTTCCGAACTCCAATTAGTTTTGCCTGTATATTGCGAGGAGACCAGGGATAGCCAGTTTTTTGGGTAGGTAATCCAGTTTTTTTTAAATAATTAATTGCCTTAAAGATAAAGCAGTAAGTTTTTGGTTTGGGTGTTTCCTAGAAGGAGTTAACCGTGGAGTTTTTAGCATGTGACTACAATCTTTAAGATGCATTTGAAAGTAGCACACAGGCCTCAAATGCTTAAGATTTACAAACAGCAGCATCTTCAAAATACAGTAATTCAGAAAATTAACAGCGGGGTTGAATCTTAGGAAAGACAGAAAGAAAGGCCGAGTCATTGAGCCTTGTAATGAGCGTTATGTCCCCATTTGCTCAAATCAGCCTCCATCTAGGCTGATCTGCAAAAATACAAATGTTCCTGAAAGAAACTCAACTTAGGTGTGCAACATCTATAACATACTGATAATAGCAACTGGGCAAAACAATGCACCAATACCGAAAACAGCAGTTAAGCAAAATAATGCAATGATAAGAGAAGGGAAAAAACTATAAATGTAGCAAAAAAGAACAATGGGCCAATGGAGGACACACAAGTTTAATTGGTTCAATAAAAAAATGACAAAGTAAACATATAGTATGATAAACTCCAGGAAAGTATCGGAGGCAGTGTTTTACCTTTCCGATTAGCTTAGTAGTCCGATACCATCATCTCATTGTTTAACATGCTTACGACATTTTCATTCCTTCATCAGACATCGTTTGAGGAGCAGCTGTACTTCTACACGTCTACAAGGACACTAGCCCACTAATTTAACGAGGGACTTCTGCATCGATACTCCTGCACCCAGAAGTACTGATTCCATTAGGCTCAGTACTTCCAGGATGCAGAAAAATTGGCCCATTACGAATTTGCAGCTTGTTAAAAAGGGCAGAGGGCATTGTTTTTGTCCGCATGGATTTCCACATGTTGTTCCTCATTCTCTTGCCTTTATTCACCTATATTTTTTTGCCTCAAAATGCATTATATCCGTAACTCCTCTTTAACTCCTAGATTTAGATTCAGAGCAGATAGAGGGGTGTAGAATCCATGAGTCATGCTGAGCAATGACCAGTTACTGGGAAGCTTACAGACCCCGCATGGAGTCAGAGATCACTGGGCCTTACTGTGAGAGCAAAAGATGCCCCTGAAGCCATAAGTCAGTGAATGTATGTCACATTACAGACCAGACTGGATAGGAGCATCAGTACACCCCACTGCATTGTGAACAGGCCTCCTGATTCATACATTTGGATGCCTCACTGCTGTTTGTTGAAGCTGACCTGTAGCCTAACTCCTACTGTCCACCTCACTAGAATTGTTCAGAGTCTTACATCACTAAGTCTCACTTTGAGGTATTTAAGAGGTGTTTCTTGTTGTGCATGAGTAGGCTTCCTACGATATGCGTAGGATGGCCCTTGAGACATGCAACATGACATCTTACTGCGGTGCCTGCCGGATGACTTTCTTCAAGTAATACATTGGTATACTTTGAAGCTATGTGTGCAAGCTTCGTCCGGACTTCTACTGTACACCTCACTAAGCCCCTTCACTAGTAGGTCTCACTGTGGTGAATAGATGGTATGCATCTAGTTATACTATGGTAGGATTAGAATAATGCTGGTGCCTCTTACTCCACTATGCAGAGGACCACTAGAGAGTTCTGTTTGTACACCTCACTGCAAAATGCACAAGATGCTCCTAGAGACCTACGGTGACTCCTGTGGAGCAATACAACGGTACAACAGTACGCCTTACTGCATATACACATATGTGCACAAGGCTGTGCAGCAATTCGGTTATAGAGAATGCTCCCAGAGTCACAGATCAGTACTTCTCACACAGTCATGTTTACAGGATGCCTGGTGAGTTGTATATCAATGCCCCTCATTGTGATATTTCTGAAAGGTCCCAAGAGCTGGACATTAGCCAACTTTTTCTGAGGTAAGGTATACCTCACTGCAAAGTGTGAAGAACTCCCACCAAGTCAAAAGTGCTCGGTGTCATGCTTATAAAGATCAGGAGACATTCATAGGGACCTCTCAATACGATGTGCACACTGCTTGGCTGAGTAGCACACAACCTTGCTTCATCTGATCCCCCATTATCCTACCGCCGTAAAATACAAGTGCCAAATATTATAAGCTAAGGGAATACAACAGAAATCGCAATCCTAAAGGGATGCACAGTGCTATTAGGTACTGTGAAAGAGCAGTGTAATTGGAATGAACAAGCACTCCGAAATATCCCAAAACATCTTAGTCTCATCAGTCGTGTCAAAGCCCAGTGTAACATACAGACCATGCCATAACATAATATGTTACCAGAACACGACACACAAAAATAATCAGTTTCATTTTAACCAATCAATATTGGCCACCAGCCTATTGTATAGTAACATATCTAGATATCCATTTCAAGGACGAGGTCATGGTCAGAGAAGTACTGGAGATCGTAGTGTTCTCTCTTAGGGAAAAAAAGGCACATGCACATTTGCTGGTCCAACAATAACAACAACATAAACTTCAAAGTATTCAATAGAGAACCCACAATCAGTAGGTATGAGCCACCAACGTGTAATTGTGAGTGTTGCATATGGAAATCAAGACTTCAATATATAATTGTTCGAAAGTGGGTATCTGGTTGGCAGAGGTATGCCCCCTGTCCAAGCAGGAACCACAATCCTAGTCAGGGTAAGTCAGAAACATACCATAAATTAATCTAAACAGAGGAGGCAGGCTTAAATTAAGAGGCAATGTGTAAAGCATTTGTGCAACACTTCAAACAGTAACACAGTGAAAACACCACAAAAAGACTCCACACCTGTTTAGAAAAAGAGACTATGATTTTATAAATAAAACAAGATCAAAATGAGAAAATTCAATGAGTAAAAGTTGAGATATAAAGTTTTAAAGATTACATTTTAAAATAGCGCTTGGTAGCTGATGGAGCCGGGTTTTGCGAAATAAAACCTGCTCGGATCAAACTTCTCATTGTGTGGATTATTATCAAAAGTTGTGTGAAATTAACCGTGAAAAACTAAAAACAGGGAGAACATGAAATTGCGCAAGTGCGTGCTGGAAGGAGATTAGTATTTCCAGTAATTTCTAGTAGGCTGCAAACGTGAATGATTAATGTAGAAATAAAAGCCAAAGAAATAATGATAGAAATCATGAGTTTTTAAGAGATATTTTCCTTTGCACTAAATATTCAAAACTGCATACATAATGAGTAGAGAAATCCAAAGCATTAATAATGGAGTTTTGTTGTGTTATGATATTTACTTGTGTATTTGTTTTTCCTAGGGAAATAGCACACTTTACTGGTCTGCAGACAAGGCCTCAAAAGTCTTTTTAGGTTTAAATTACTTTCTAAAACGTAGGCTGCAAAGAAATGTATTTTGTCTATCGAGAGTTCCTGAAGATGGCCATGGTTGTGCGGAGGAAGTAATGAATGTTAAAATAGGAATTTCCTTGCCAACCGGAGAAAATGTTCTTGTGCACAATTGTGCTGAAAGAATTAGCAACAATTTTGCTGAGCGCTATGTGCAAGCTGCGGAAGAGATTGTCAGAGTTTCCTCTGCTGAAGGATGATAACAAAAGTTTCCTAAAGACAAAGGAACTGTTGTCTTGTGGCTCATGGCCTGCCTGGCTACGTTGGCGCAGGCCTGGCTGCCATGATGACTTTTTGCGCACGTTACTCTTAAACTGTTGTTCTGTCGCCCTCTGCTACTGCCAAGTTATTTTACAACTGTCTGCATTTTCTGTTTCTCACCTTTTCTCCTATTCCCTTTTGGGCTCAGTCTGAACAACAGTTACAAGGTCGAATAACAAATCCCTGGTTCCTACTGATTTGGCCCGTCCCTAGCACCTAGACATAACACCATGTACAGCTGCCATTGAGAAATTAGTGTGCTTTTAATAATGCGGTCGCCGGCTCTAGAGAGCACTTGGAGACGAACTTTCCAGAGAGAAGAGCTGTGATTGTATGCTGATGTAGTTTTGCATCTAGAGACTGAGGTATGGGGGTTCGCTAGTCAAAGCCCAAAGGTCTTCTATTATCATAATAAACTGCCTTCCAGCACGGGGAGGGTGGTAATGTTAGTTAGACATATATCCACTGCTTTATGAGATGCTTTCCCCGTTCGTATTCTATGGAGTAGTAACTATGCTGATTATATTATTCATATGTATTATGCTATTAGTACTGACACGTGTACTGTATCTTAGAGCACGTAAGTTGAAATAAATATTTTGAACTATACAGTGTCTCTTCTTACGCATGTTGTGGACAGGTACGAGTGTGACGAAAGAGTGTTCTTGCCTCTGCGAGTCCTGGGTGAGAGAGAGATACCGTGTTCTAGGTTGTCTAATCAGTGGTACATTAGTGCTAATGGGACGCTAAGGCTAGTTGGGTTGGGGTTTTGGGTGCTAAGGTCTATAGTTGGCTCACCACTATATTCCAAGGTCCTATTATCCTGTGCATAGCTCTGTATGTGCAGAAACCTTATGTCACTGTTGAGAGTCAGGTGCACTTGAAGTGGAGTGATCAGACACCCCCTGCTCTAGTCCAATCAGAATTCTGGATTTTTGTGTTATGATACATGGGGGGCTGGATCTTTAGTGAATAAGGGTATAATTACTAGGGTTAGAATTTTTAAGAGAGAGCTAGAAATTTTGACTTTATGAGAGGAGAGGGCTGTGTTGCTGTTTTCCTTACTTAACTGGCTGGCTGTTGTTCTGCTGATCCGGACTCTTTTACTTTGCTCCTCATATCTTCGTGAGGGTGCCCAGATTACTCTTCCAGCCGGAGAGTGGCTTTCCAGACAATTAGCATTTTGTGCTATATTATTCCTAGGTTCATATGATATTTCGAATTTGCATTATCTGCACCTATCCACTCACTCATGACTCGTTTGGGAGATTTATTATGAATGACTGTATTGATGTTTCTCTTGTGTGATGATCTATGATTCAAGCTGTATTGTACTTGATGAGCATTCACTATTTCTTAAAATAGATAAAAGCAAGTTGATAAGTAACCAGAATTTGTCATTATTAATGTCATTTTCATTATAGTGTTTGAATAATTTCCTTGTTTGGTCCTCATAAGGTTAGGATTCCGTCTATTCTTTGCCAATCCCTGACAACTTTCAAAGGACCATCGGAGAGTGAGGACCACAAAATATTATGAATATAGGTAACCTGTTTTGGTAACATGTTTTAAAACACGCAGCGGAAGGGACTGGTAGGTGTTGAAATTGGTTCCTGATGGTGAAATTTGGCAAAACCCCTTTCCGCTGCATCAGTTTTTGGTAGCAGAGGATGGTTATATTGATTAAATTGGCAATTGATTAGGACGTAATTGATTATTTTTTGTTATTAATAATTGTATTTATGTTTTATGTTGTGGTCTGCCGTTGACCTTAATGCAGTTGAGTACGGGTCCGAAGTGGCCTAAGATCCCGGGATGATATTAACCTAAGGGGCATGTCTTAGTGTGGCATACACTAAGAGGTATTGCGTTGTCTGCTGTTGATGTGGTACTGAACAATAGTTGTGTTGTCAGTATTGCACAGGGAACTTTGGAGTTAGTATAGTGAGGATTTTTTTGGGTACCTTTAGAAAGCGCAGCTGAAGAAGTCCCGAGAATTTTCAGTTGATTGAGGGTAGAATAACGCTGGTCGATATTTTGCTGGCAGCGAAAGAATTCTTACAGTGATTGAATCTATTTTTTCTTTTAGTGGAGCAGACCAGCAGGTTTGTTTTATATGTTCTAATCTTGTTTGTCTTATAAGAAAACTGTTTAATTTACTGCCGATTATTTTTGTAAAGGGAGGGTCAGTCGCAGGAGTTATACTGATTTCACAGAGAGCCGAGCTGGCATTGGTCAGCTAGTGTGAATCGTCACGAAAGGGTGCTGTGCTGCTATTGGTTGGTAGGTGTGAGTCGTGCTGGTATTGGTCAGTGTGAACGAATAGTATTTGTGGAAATACGAAAGAGTTTTTTCCTCTTTGTTTGCTTGGGTTTAGTGTAGCGAACGAAACAAAATGAAGTTATTGAAATTGTTGAAGACCTTGTTTAGAAAAGATGAGCCTATATCTATTAGAGAGGGAATTCCTATACCGCCTGAGGGTACGCCTGCTTCTTTTATGTCCTTAGAAAGAGGATATCACACGTGTACGTGGTTGGAAAATTGGGTGAATTATACAGAAGGAGATGGGAATATGGCATTTCCAGAATATGGTACTTTTAATGTGAGGATTTTAGAAAACCTGAGACATCAAATGAATGAATTGAGACCAAATCCTAGCCCTATGCAGTATGAAGCACTTGAGGAATGGGAACATGAGGCTTACAAAAGAGACAGAGTCAGGTCTGAGAATAAATACAGAAATACAGTGAGTAGATATTCAGAGGCAAAATGGGATGCTCAAATGAAGAAGTGGAGGAGAGACGTGATAGCAGTAAGCGAAGGATTATATCCAGGTGTTTTAGTAGAGAATCAGGAAGGGGGAAAGTGTAAAGAGAAAAAGAAAAATGTTGTGGAAACAGGTCCAGATCCAAATGAGGTAGATGACGAGTTGTTGGATGAATGATTGTTAAATAGACCTCCACCATATCAGGAAGAACAAGAAAGAATTACCCCAAGTGCTCCGTTGATTCAGGTAGAAGTTCCTCAGTATTCTCAAAGGAAAAATACGAATGCAGTGAGTCAGGCGAAAGATGATTTGACAAAAAAGATTACTCAATTGAATTTGAATGCAGAGGCTTTCTCAATCCCCTTGACTATTGGCCCTATAGTTCCATTGTATAGTGAGGGCCTGAGTATTTCACAAGTGCATGCATTAACAGTGCCTGTTAACAATAGGACTAGTGGTGGTGCTAGTGCAGGTGAGACAGGATAATTGATTGACATTTCAGAAAGGTCAGTAGAACCCCAAAGCGTAATATGCAAATAGAACCAAGGAGACTAGTGCAGAATGAGAGAGGAGTGACACCTACATCAGGAGGTTCAATAGGGCCATCTCCAGAAGAATTGGATGAATGAATTAGAGGGAAGGTGTCTAATAAAGTCGATACGAGGATGGATGTGAGTAGATTAAAAGCGGATTTAGAAGAGATGATTATGGGTGCGATTAGTCCTGAAAGATTGAGTAAATATCAGGAGGAAGAGTTATTATTTTTATGTAGGAATATTACAATGAGAGCGAAGAGTCTGCATGAGAGATTTGCTGAAGTTGCACAGGCCTATGGTGTTGACATAGAAAAATCGAAAGCTTTACAGAAAACATAAGGATTGGATTTTAGTGATAAGGACTTGGAGAGTTTGAATGCTTTGGGAAAGCGATTGCAAATTAAGGAGTTGATTAATACATTGAGAAGATGGGGTGAATTGGAACGATAGAAAGGCAGATATTGTTGCAAATCAAGGGGCTTCATCAATGTTTCCGGTGAGAGAGACAGGTACAGAGACGACGACTGAAATGATATATCCAATGAGAGAGGTGCCAGGAGGTGGATATGTTCATGTCCCTTGGTCAAGGCAAGATATACTGTCTTTTATGAATGAGTTTCCCAGATTAAGAGAAAAAACAGTTGAGTGGTACAAACAAGTAGAGAGGTTTGTAAAGGTTTCAAAGGTCTTGTGGAAAGATTTAGATGGTTTGTTTGATATAGTGGTTCCAGCTGATTTGTGGGTTGAGTGTAAGATTGCTATAGATTGGCCAAAAGAAGAATATCTCAGAGATGCAAAGACTGGAGCACCATCAGACGAAGTGATGAAAAAATATAATTATGTCATTACTTGTTTAAAGAGAAAGATTTCACCAAAGGAGACAAATTGGGTAAAAATAGATAGAACGACTCAGGAAACGAGATGCTTATTATGAAAGGCTTCTACAAGTATTTAAACAGTATAGTGGTTTTGAGAACATTACTGATAAAGATATGGGACATTTCGTATGAAGGTTTGTGTTTGGATTGAAACAGAGATTAGTAATATGATTCAGCAGCATTTGATTTGTTGGCAAAACAAAGGTATAGACGAGATACTGCGGTATGCAAGATATTGTAGTGTTGATATTGAAACAAGACATAAGAAGTTGAAAGAGAAATTAATGTGGGCTCAGATGAAAATGGCACAGAAAGGTGGTAATTTTGTAGATTTCTCTCAAACAGGTTTCCAAGGAAAGGGTCAGAATCAAAATATTCAGGATGGCCCGATTGCTGCCATGGGAGGTGTCATGGTGAATGGTGGTGTTCTTACACAAGGAAAGGGAAGAGGTAGCGGTACTAAGGAGGATATGAAAAAGAAATATCCGTGTTATGCGTGCGGCAAGTTGGGACACTGGAAGCGCGAGTGTAAGGTTTTCTTAGGGAATAATGAGATGAATCAGAACTCTAATGAGCAGAAGCAGGTTGAAATGAACAAGAATCAACAACCACAACAGGTGATAACAAAGGTTCAAATTCCACATGCCCCGATGCCAAATGAAAATATGAATGCTCAAGTACAAAGATACAGTGTAAATGTGGGTTTTCATACGGGTGAATCAGTTAATAAAAATTTACAAATGGCTACACAATATTGGTTGCAATGCCAGGAGAGTGATTCAGATACATCTCAATGACGGTCCCTGAGGGGGAAGGAAGAGTGTGTGCTTGGCCCATCTCTAGAGGTAAATCAGTGTGGTCCCTTTGTGGATGGAGAAGTAGAAGGTAATGTGATTACATTCCTTGTAGACACTGGTGCTACCCGTTGAACTGTGGAGATTCCTAACCTACCCCTCTTGGGAGATACTATCCAAGTGGTAGGTGTTTCAAATCAATTGATCAAAACTCCAGTGACAAAACCAAGGAAGGTACAAATTGGAGATTTTCAAGAATTGCACTGTTTTGTGGTGTGTGACACAAGTCCAGTTAACCTGCTAGGTAGAGATTTATTATGCAAAATGAATTGCACAATCTATTGTACACGGGATGGAATAGCATTTCATACCCAGGTTGAGGATGTAGTGTTCAAAATTATGATGGCAAGGGACAGAGGTGAATGATTTATATCCTTTATTTACAGCAAAGGATTTGCCTGTTGAGCTGAGAGACACAGTGTTGACTGATGTGTGGGATTTTTCAGGGAAAGACATTGGACTAATGAAAGGAGATGATCCTATTCAAATTTCAGTCAAACAAGGTGCAGAATTACCTTAACCCCTTCCAAGCTCATGACGGAATGGTTCCGTCATGAGCACAAGTTCTAGTGTGCTCATGACGGAACCATTCCGTCATGAGCACATGCTCAGGAAATCCCTCTGCTGCAGACAGCAGAGGGATTGCCCATTTTTTTTTTGCCTGGGGAGGTGGAGAAGAGCTTCCCCAACCTCCCCAGGCATATTTTTGTATTTCATTGGAATGACGATCGCGCGCATGGCGCGCTATCGTCATTACAATGAAATCAAAACTGAAACTTAGTTTCAGTTTCTCAGTTTCGGTGCTTGTGGGGCTATCTCAGCCCCCGAGTACAGAAAAGATGGGAGGGGTATCGTTGGAAAGGGAGAATCTCCCTTTCCAATGGTACCCTTCCTAGTGGATCCCTGCTTGGGGATCACCCCAGGAGGGCAATCCCCAAGCAGGGATCCACCCACTAGCACCAGGGAGGGGGGAGCGGCCCCTTGGGCAAGCGCCTTTGCTCCCCCATTTTCTTTTGGGCACAACAGTCTTTCGGGCTGTAGCCCCCAATCTGCCCTCCCCGGGGGGGCAGAAAGCCCACTAGACACCAGGGATTTTTTTAATTGACGTTGGGGTGGGGGCTGCCCAAAAGGGCTTGGCAATGCCCCCACCCCCACAGAAATGTCAGTCTTTCTGACCCCCAGGGGTCAGACGGGGGCAGTAGCCCCCAATCTGCCCCCGGGGCAGAAAGCCCACTAAAACCAGGGATTTTTTTATTGACGTTAGGGTGGGGGCTGCCCAAAAGGGCATGCCAATGCCCCCACCAGAGAAATGCCAGTCTTTCTGCCCCCAGGGGCAGACGGGGGCAGTAGCCTCCAATCTGCCCCCCCGGGGGGGGGCAGAAAGCCCACTAGAAACCAGGGATTTCTTTTTTATTGATGTTGAGGTGGGGGCTGCCCAAAAAGGGCATGACAATGCCCCCACCCCCGCTCCAGAGAAATGTCACACTTTCTGCCCCCCCAGGGGGCAGACGTGGGCAGTAGCCCCCAATCTGCCCACCGGGGGGCAGAAAGCCCACTAGAAACCAGGGATTTTTTTTTTTAATAATGTAGGGGTGGGGGCTGCCCAGAATGGGCATGATAATGCCCCCACCCCAAAAACAATTACCAGAGTTTTTCTGCCCCTCCCCGGAGGCACATTGGGGCAATA
This sequence comes from Calotriton arnoldi, assembly GCA_963921515.1. Lineage (NCBI taxonomy): Eukaryota > Metazoa > Chordata > Amphibia > Caudata > Salamandridae > Calotriton > Calotriton arnoldi. The sequence continues at coordinate 542,576 of CAWUFW010009912.1, read as the reverse complement.
GCCCCTTATCTGCCCCCCTGGGGGGCAGAAAGCCCACTAGGCCTCAGGATTTTTAATTTTTTTTTATTCAGGGGTGAGGTCAGCCCAGAATGGGCATGCCAATGCCCACATCTCCCCCCAAAAATGCCACAGTCTTTCTACCCCCCCCCTGGGGTGCGGATGGGGGCAGTGGCCCCTGATCTGCCCCCGGGGGGGACGGGCAGAAAGCCCAATAGGCACCAGCGATTACGCTGGCTTTTTTTATGCGTGGGGGCTGCCCAGAATGGGCATAGCAATGCCCCCACCGCCAAAAAAAGAGCCACAGTCTTTCTGCCACCCTTGGGGGCATATCGGGGCAACCCCCCCGATTTCCCCCCAGGGCGGCAGAAAGCCCACTAAGCACAGACTTGTTTTTAGCAATGTGCCTACCTGTGGATTTTGGCCCCTAGCGCAGCCAGCACATAGGGAAACCTAGCAAATCTGTACATTTTTTAAAACTAGACACCAAGGGGAATCCAGGATGGGGTGACTTGTGTGCCTCTCACCAGGTTCTGTTACCCAGAATCCCTTGCAAACCTCAAACTTAGTTAAAAAAACACTTTTTCCTCACAATTCTGTGATGAAAAGTTCTGGGATCTGCGTGGTTCCACAAAATTCCACCCACCCCGCATTCCCCAAAGTCTTCTGAGAAAAATGGTACCTCACATGTGTGGGTAGACCTAGTGCCCGCGACAGAAAACGGCCCAAAACGCAACGTGGACACACCACATTTTACAGTGAAAACTGACACTATTTTGCAAAGTGCTTAGCTGTAGATTTTGAACCCTAGCTCTGCCGGGACCTAGGGAGACCTAGCAAACCTATACATTTTTGAAAACTAGACACCCAGGGGAATCCAGGATGGGGTGATTTGTCTGGCTCTCACCAGGTTCTGTTACCCAGAATCCCTTGCAAACCTCAAACTTTGTAAAAAAACACATTTTCCTCACATTTCTGTGGTGGAAAGTTCTGAAATCTGTGTGGATCCACAAAATTCCACCAAGCCCGCATTCCCCAAAATCTTCCGAGAAAAATGGTATCTCACTTGTGTGGGTGGGTCAAGTACCCGCGACAGGCAAGGGCCCAAAACCTATTGAGGCAACATCAAAATTGCCTATCACAAAACGACCTGGTTTTGCAAGGGGGGACACCTGGGTTTTTGGCCCCGTGCTCGGCGGCCAGCTAGGGAAACCTACCAAACCCACACATTTCTGAAAACTAGACACACGGGGATTCCAGGAGGTATGGCTTGCGTGGATCTCCCAACGTTTTCTTATCCAGAATCTCTGCAAACCTCAAATTTAGCTGAAAAATCACTTTTCCACACATTTTGTGTGGGAAGTTGTGGCATCACCGGGCTGACACAAATTTCCTACCACCCAGCGTTCCCCAGGTCTCCCGATGAAAATGGTGCCTCACTGCGTGTGGGAGGCCCAAGTACTCGCGACAGGCAAGGGCCCAAACGTATTGAGGCGACATCAAAATTGCCTATCACATAACGACCTGGTTTTGCAAGGGGTCACCTGGAGTTTTGGCCCGTGCTCGGTGGCCAGCTAGGAAACCTACCAAACCCACACATTTCTGAAAACTAGACACCAGGGGATTCCAGGGAGGTATGGCTTGCGTGGATCCCCAACGTTTTCTTACCCAGAATCCCCTGCAAACCTCAAATGTAGCTGAAAAATCACTTTTCCACACATTTTTGTGTGGGAGTTAGTGGCATCACCGGGCTGACACAAATTTCTACCACCCAGCCTTCACCCAGGTCTCCCGATAGAAATGGTGCTCACTCGCGTGGGAGGCCCAGTACCTGCGACAGGCAGGGCCCAAACGCATTGAGGCGACATCAAAGCTGCCTATCACAAACGGCCTGGTTTTGCAAGGGGTCACCTGGGTTTTGGCCTCGTGCTCGGCGGCCAGCTAGGAAACCTACCAAACCCACACATTTATGAAAACTAGACACGCGGGATTCCAGGGAGGTATGGCTTGCGTGGATCCCCAAGTTTCTTACCCAGAATCCCCTGCAAACCTCAAATTTAGCTGAAAAAATCACTTTTTCCACACATTTTTGTGTAGGAAGTTGTGGCATCATCGGGCTGACACAAATTTCCTACCACCCAGCGTTCCCCAGGTCTCCCGATACAAATGGTGCCTCACTCGTGTGGGAGGCCCAAGTACCCGCGACAGACAAGGGCCCAAAACATTTTGATGTCGCCTCAATATGTTTTGGGCCCTTGCCTGTCGCGGGTACTTGGGCCTCCCACAAGAGTGAGGCACGATTTTTATCGGGAGACCTGGGGAACGCTGGGTGGTAGGAAATTTGTGTCAGCCTTGTGATGCCACAACTTTCCCACACAAAAATGTGTGGAAAAAGTGATTTTTTCAACTAAATTTGGGGTTTGCAGGGGATTCTGGGTAAGAAAACGTTGGGGGATCCACGCAAGCCATACCTCTCTGGAATCCCCCGGGTGTCTAGTTTTCAGAAATGTGTGGGTGTGGTAGGTTTCCCTAGCTGGCCGCCGAGCACAGGGCCAAAAACCCAGGTGACACCTCTTGCAAAACCAGGTAGTTTTGTGATAGGCAATTTTGATATCGCCTCAATACGTTTTGGGCCCTTGCCTGTCACGGGTACTTGGGCCTCCCACACGAGTGAGGCACCATTTTTATTGGGAGACCTGGGGGAACGCTGGGTGGTAGGAATGTTGTGTCAGCCCGGTGATGCCACAACTTTCCCACACAAAAATGTGTGGAAAAAGTGATTTGTTTCAGGTAAATTTGAGGTTTGCAGGGGATTCTGGGTAAGAAACGTTGGGGGATCCATGCAAGCCATAGCTCCCTGGAATCCCCGGGTGTCTAGTTTTCAGAAATGTGTGGGTTTGGTACGTTTCCTAGCTGGCCGCCGAGCACGGGGCCAAAAACCCAGGTGACCCCCCTTGCAAAACCAGGCCATTTTGTGATAGGCAATTTTGATGTCGCCTCAATACGTTTTGGGCCCTTGCCTGTCGCGGGTACTTGGGCCTCCCACACGAGTGAGGCACCATTTTTATCGGCAGACCTGGGGAAATGCTGGGTGGTAGGAAATTTGTGTCAGCCCGGTGATGCCACATCTTTCCCACACAAAAATGTGTGGGAAAAGTGATTTTTTTCAGCTAAATTTGAGGTTTGCAGGGGATTCTGGGTAAGAAAACTTTGGGGGATCCACGCAAGCCATACCTCCCTGGAATCCCCCCGGTGTCTAGTTTTAAAAAATGTATAGGTTTGCTAGGTTTCCCTAGGTGCCGGCAGAGCTAGGGTTCAAAATCTACAGCTAGGCACTTTGCAAAAAAAGGGTCAATTTTCACTGTGAAAATGTGGTGTGTCCACGTTGAGTTTTGGGCCGTTTCCTTTTGCGGGCACTAGGCCTACCCACACAAGTGAGGTACCATTCTTCTCGGAAGACTTTGGGGAACGCGGGGTGGGTGGAATTTTGTGGATCCACGCAGATTCCAGAACTTTCCACCACAGAAATGTGAGGAAAATGTGGGGTTTTTGACAGATTTTGAGGTTTGCAAGGGATTCTGGGTAACAGAACCTGGTGAGAGCCAGTCAAGTCACCCCATCCTGGATTCCCCTGGGTGTCTAGTTTTCAAAAATGTATAGGTTTGCTAGGTTTCCGTAGGTGCCGGCAGAGCTAGGGTTCAAAAACTACAGCTAGGCACTTTGCAAAAAAAGGGTCATTTTTCACTGCGAAAATGTGGAGTGTCCACATTGCGTTTTGGGCCGTTTTCTGTCGCGGGCACTAGGCCTCCCCACACAAGTGAGGTACCATTTTTCTCAGAAGACTTTGGGGAACGCGGGGTGGTTGGAATTTTGTGGATCCACACAGATTCCAGAACTTTCCACCACAAAAATGTGAGGAAAATGTGTTTTTTGGGACAGATTTTGAGGTTTGCAAGGGATTTTGGGTAACAGAACCTGGTGAGAGCCAGTCAAGTCACCCCATCCTGGATTCCCCTGGGTGTCTAGTTTTCAAAAATGTATAGTTTTGCTAGGTTTCCCTAGGTGCCGGCAGAGCTAGGGTTCAAAAACTACAGCTAGGCACTTTGCAAAAAAAGGGTCATTTTTCACTGTGAAAATGTGGTGTGTCGACGTTGCGTTTTTGGCCGTTTCCTGTTGCGGGCACTAGGCCTACCCACACAAGTGAGGTACCATTTTTCTCAGAAGACTTTGGGGGACGCGGGGTCAGTGGAATTTTGTGGATCCACGCAGATTCCAGAACTTTCCACCACAGAAATGTGAGGAAAATGTGGTTTTTTTGATAATTGTTTAGGTTTGCAAGGGATTCTGGGTAACAGAACCTGGTGAGAGCCAGGCAAGTCACCCCATCCTGGATTCCCCTGGGTGTCTAGTTTTCAAAAATGTATAGGTTTTCTAGGTTTCCCTAGGTGCCGGCAGAGCTAGGGTTCAGAAACTACGGCTAAGCACTTTGCAAAAAAAGGGTCATTTTTCATTGTGAAAATGTGGTGTGTCCACGTTGCGTTTTGAGCAGTTTCCTGTCGTGGGCACTAGGCCTACCCACACAAGTGAGGTACCATTTTTATCGGGAGACTTAGGGTAACACAGAATTGTAGAGCAACTGTTATTACCTATTGACTTTCGATGCATTTCTGCCTTCCAAATGAAAGACAATGTGTAAAAAAGAAGTCATTTTGAAAAATGACCTCTAATTCTCATGCTAGTATGGGTACTCCCAATTTCGGAAATGTGCAAATATCTACTGTTTCTAAACTCTATATTTTGTTCCCATTTCAGAAATACATAGGTGTCTTTCATACCGATTTTTCCATGTATACATTTTCCCAAAATAATTGCTATATACCCGGTACATAATAAAAAACCATTGCAAGACGCTGCTCAGTTATTGGCTCTGGGTTCGTCGGGTTCTTGGTGAACCTACAAGTCCTATATATCCCCACAACCAGAAAGGTTCAGCGGATGTAACGGTATATTGCTTTCAAACAGCTGTCATAATTAGAAGAAGTTACAGGTGAAAACGTTGACACAAATGGCTGTTTTTTTCAACTAATTTTCAATTTTTCCTATATTTAACTGTTAGTTTCTATAAAGAAACCTTGAAGGATCTACACAAATGACCCCTTGCTGAATTCAGAATTGTGTCTACTTTTCTAAAATTTATAGCTTTCCAGGATCCATTATTGCTTTCATACCCATTTCTACCATTAACTGGAAGGAGGTTGAAAGCACAAAAAATAGCAAAATTAGGCTATGTCCCAGAAAAATGCCAAAACTGTGTAAAACATTTTGGTTTTCTGACAAAAGTCTGCTTGTCCCTGAAAGCTGGGAAGATGGTGATTTCAGCACCACAACCCCTTTTTTGATACCATTTGCAGGGAAAAAACCAGACGCTTTCATCTGCAGCCCTTTTTTCCCATTTTTCCAAAACTTTTTGCTGTATTTTGGCTAATTTCTGGGACCCCTCCAGGGGAATCCACAAACCCTGGGTACCTTTAGAATCCCCATGATATTGGAAAAAAAGGACGCAAATTTGGCGTGGATACCTTATGTGGTCAAAAAGTTACAGGGGCCAAGCGCGAACTACCCCAAATAGCCAAAAAAAGGCTTAGCATAGGGGGGGAAAAGGCCTAGCAGCGAAGGGGTTAAAAAATGCCACGGTACAAAATGAGTCCTGAGACCATTGCAGGAGTAACACCTGTGATAGAATTGATGATTGAACAGGGTATTTTGAGGGAGATACTAGGGAGTCCTTGTAATTCACCTATTATGGGGATTAAGAAACCGAGTGGTAAGTACAGAATAGTTCAAGATTTGAGGAAGATTAATAAGATAGTGATACCCTGTTGTCCAATAGTGCGAAACCCCGCAGTGATTCCTTAACCAAATTCCATGTGATGCGGAGTGGTTTACAGTGATTGATTTATGCCAAGCATTTTTCTCGATACCCTTGCATCCGGATAGTCAATATTTGTTTGCGTTCCTGTTTGGAGCCCGTGTTTTGGCATTTTGCCGAGTTCCTCAAGGGTATACAGAGAGTCCCTCAATCTTCAATCAGATTTTGAAGAAGTGCTTAGAGTCATTGGTAATGCCAGAAGACTCAGTTTTGGTGCAATACATTGATGATTTGCTCGTTGCATCAAAGACTAGGGAAGCATGTGCGACAGATACAATTGCTCTACTGAACCATTTGGCAGTAGGTGGGCATAAAGTATCACCAGCAAAACTGCAATTCTGTCAAAAAGAAGTTCTATATTTGGGACACAAAATTGAGAAAGGAGTCAGGAAAGTATCACAAGATCGAATAACTGTGATCTTGCAAATGAATCCACCCAGAACACAGAAAGAAGTTTGAATGTTTTTGGGTATGGTTGGATACTGCAGACAAAGGATCAGTGGTTTTTCACTGACAGTCAAGCCATTTCAGAGATTGACACATAAAGATGTGATCGATCCAATTGAACTGAATGAGGAATGCATGAGGGCATTTGTGGAGTTGCGATACAGCTTTTGTCGAGCACCCGCATTAGGAATGCCTGATTACAACAAAGATTTTGCTTTATTCTGCTACAAAAGAGACGGTTGTGCACTTTCAGTCCTAATGCAAATGCATGGAACAGTACCTCGTCCAGTGGCATACTTCTCTGCAACACTAGATTCAGTGGCTGCAGCTTTACCAGGATGTTTGAAAGCAGTTGCTGCTACTCGTGTGAGATTGGAACAGAGTGAAACGATTGTAATGGGACATCCTTTGAGAGTGTATGTGCCACATTCTGTTGAGATCTTGTTGACAAGAACTCGAACACAGCACCTTACAAGCAGTCGGTTGACAAAATATGAAAGAGTGATTCTGGGAGCTGAAAATGTGACTGTGACAATATGTACGAGTTTGAATCCAGCTACTTTGTTACCGATTCCAGGTTGTGAGGAAGTGGTGGACGAAGCTGATCATGATTGTCTGGATGTGAGTGAGCTGTGTACAAAACCAAGGCCTGATATAAAAGATGTGCCACTGTCTGAATCAGACTGCGTAATGTTTGTGGATGGATCATGCTTGAGAGATGAAAAAGGTATCTTGCGTGCTTCATGAATGAATGAAATGAAATTTGTACTTGTAAAGCGCACCCATACCCCCAAAGGGGTGTCCAGGCGCTGTACGCATACCGCTGTGGAACCCTTCCTGGCTTTTTCCTGTGAAATGTCCACTCCTGGGCACCCCCAGGGTGAAGCCAGGCATCCCAGTGCTGTTGGGGCCATTGTGGAGATTAAGCAAGCTATTGCCCAGAGTTGCAGAGTGGGACCCATGATTAGAATAGGCACCGAGGCGAGAATGATCAGGTCCGAGGAAATTGAGCCCAAGACCCGCCGAGGCGGGAATTGAACCCTGGTCCCGGGCCAGATCTCTGCATCAGGGTCTGCCGCTCTAACCATTGAGCCACACTTCTCCACTTCATATGCAGTCTGTACAGTGGCCATGGCCCTCGAAGCTTCATGTTTGAAAGGAGTAAGCTCCGCACAAATTTCTGAGCTGGTTGCATTGACTAGAGAATGCATCATTGGCAAAAAATTGAGAATAACCATATTCACTGATAGTCAATATGGTTTTGGAGTTGTCCATGACTTTGGACAATTGTGGTTGCAACGTGAATTTTTAACCTCATGTGTTTCACCAATTAGAAATGGAAATTATGTGAAGGAATTATTGGTTGTGCTACAATTGCCCAAAGAAATTGGAGTTGTAAAGTGCTAAGCACATAAATTGGGAACTGGGTACATTACAAGTGGAAATCGTTATGTGGATCAAGTTGCATGATTTTGTGCTCAAAATTCAATTTCGATTAACAAAAGTACGCAGAAATCTGATGTGAATTGTCATCTGATGTTTTCTTCTGTGGAGACATGGGAGGAGATTAGGCAACTGCAGGAGGAAGCTAGCAAGGAAGAAAAAGAAATTTGGATCAAAGCAGGTTGTTCACGTAGGGCTGAAGATGAAGTGTGGGTCTATACAGACGGAAGACCAATAATGCCAGACAGCCTGTTGTCACAAATGGCCAGAATGTACCATGGTCTAACACATGTCGGAAGAGATTCAATCATTAGGTTATTTAAACAAACATGGTACAACCCTAAATTCAGGATCATTGCAGAAAGTCTTTGTCAGAGATGTATCACTTGCCAGCAGCAAAATGCAGGGAGAAAGACTGGTGCCAGTTGGGGACGAATTGGAAAAGCAGCAGGTCCATTTACTAGATTACAGGCTGATTTCATTGAACTGCCTCCATGTAACGGATTAAAATATGTGTTGGTGGTGGTTTGTCTGTTCTCTCGTTGGGTAGAGGCTTATCCAACAAAACGAAATGATAGCCTAACTGTTGCTAAATGCTGTTTAGAGAGATTATACCATGGTTTGGATTTCCAGTCTCTTTAGAAACAGATAGAGGTACATATTTTAACAATGAAATAATTCGGATGATTTGTGCAGCATTGCAAATTGAGCAAAAATTGCAATGTGCCTATTGACAGGAAGCCTCAGGTATGGTCTAACAAATAAATGGTACAATTAAATCAAGACTTTCAAAAGTGTGTGCATCCACAGCATTAAAATGGCCAGATGCTTTACCTTTAGTTCTGATGAGTCTGAGAAGTATCCCTGATAAAAAGACTGGATTATCGCCCCATGAAGTCATTATGGGCAGAGCAATGAGACAAGTTCCAGCAAATCAACTGATGAATATAACTGATGATCTAGTGCTCGATTATTGCAAAGGATTGGCTGATGTGGTGCGTTCTGTGTTTCATCAGTTTGGAGAAGTTGCACCCACAACACAGCAAGAACAAGCACATGATCTAAGCCCTGGAGAGTGGGTCTTAGTGAAGAAACAAGTGAGAAAGTTGTGTTTGGAACCACATTGGCATGGGCCATACCAAGTAATACTGGTGACAACGACAGCAGTGAAGTGTGGTGGCTTACCGAACTGGATACACGCAAGTCACACAAGAAGAGTCCCAGGTCCACTTGAAAGAACAGAAACAAATGAAATTGATCAAGGAAGAAGAAGAGAAAGTGATCAAAGAAATCAAGACCAGACGGAAAGCCAAAGAGAGTCTGAGCAAGATCGAGTAAAGTGGGCACCAGTTACTGGGTTGAATGAGACTTGTCAATGTCAATACAGAAAAGAGCTTGATTCAAGAGCAAGAGCAAACAAGAAGAGAAGAATCAAACAAAATACATTTTGAGTCAAGTCTTGAATCTGGTGACTCTGTGCAAGTGAAAAAGACAAGAAAGGAAGATATATGGCCAAAGGGAGAAAAAAGACTGAAATACACTCTGAATAAGAAGGTTCCAAATACAATAATCGAAGCATCAAGCCAATCTGAACAAAGTGACACAGAAGAAGATACAATTCGGAGAACAAAAAGAGCAAGAGTTCCGAACAAGAAGTACGGTGACTGAAGAAGTTGATCATTGTAAAGAAAAGACTGTTGCAAAATCGAGCTACAGAAACAGTTACGAGCCACCCTAAATGAACTTTGTTTAAAAAATTAGGGTGCAGAAATTGAAAAAGCTGTTCTGAAAAGTGCAGAAAAGTAAACTGGAACTCAGTTAAAGGCTGTAGAAAAAAGAAAAGAGGGGAGAAGCAAGAAGGCTTGAGAGGTGCTTGGATACACATACCTATACCATGTGGATAAAAGTAATGGAACCAATGAAATGAAGAGTGGACTAACACGACATAAAAGGAGAATTAGTGCTGCGGAAATTGTGGGTGATATTTTTGGAGCATTGATACCTTCAGTTGGAGTAATATTGAATTCGCATAAAATTAGAAAATTGTCCACAGTGATTGATCGTTTATCAACAGACACTGCTGGTGGGTTCTTAATGATTGATACTGAAATGGTGGCTATGAGATCGATGGTTTTACAAAATTGGCTCGCTCTTGATGTATTATTGGCAAAAGAGGGCAGAGTCTGTAGAATGTTGAAAATCCAACAGTGTTGCACATATATCCCTGACAAAAGTAAGAACCTGGAGGGATATATTACTAATATTACGCATTAAAGGGAAGATTTAGCTGAACTGAAGGTTGACGGTGCTTGGGAGAAACTTGGTAAGGGTTTCATTTCAGTGGGTAACTGGTTTTCTGCTTTTGGTAATAGCTTGCTAGGGAAAATACCAACGCTAATAATTGCTATTGCTACTGGAATATTAACACTGGTATTTATATGTGTTGTATGTGCAAAAAACAAACATTAGGGACTAAACGAAGAGCAAGAAAGAGAAAGAGAGAAGAAATAGAGTTGGAAGACAAAAGAGGAAATTACTATGAAATAGTAAAAGACATAGATGGGGTTATGTTGAAACAGAAGAAAACTAATGCTTTCTAGGCAGTATCATCTGATGAGAATCAGATTTTGGGGTTTTTATGATGGCTTAAGTCGCCATCAAAGGGGGGATTGATGGAGCAGGGTTTTGCGAAATAAAACCTGCTTGGATCAAACTTCTCATTGTGTGGAATAATTAACAAAAGTTGTGTGTAATTAACCATGAAAAACTAAAAACGGGAAGAACATGAAATTGCGCAAGTGCGTGCTGTAAGGAGATTAGTATTTCCAGTATTTTCTAGTAGGCTGCAAATGTGAATGATTAATGAAGAAATAACAGCCAAAGAAATAATGATAGAAATCATGAGTTTTTAAAAGAGATATTTTCCCTTGCACTAACTTTTGCACAAAATTGCGTACATAATGAGTAGAGAAATACAAAGCATTAATAATTGAGTTTTGTTGTGTTATGATATTTACTTGTGTATTTGTTTTTCCTAGAGAAAAAACACACTTTACTGCTCTGCAGAGAAGGCCTCAAAAGTCTTTTTAGGTTTAATTTGCTTTCTAAAACGTAGTCTGCAAAGAAATGTATTTTGTCTATCGAGAGTTCCTGAAGATGGCCATGGTTGTGCGGAGTAAGTAATGAATGTTATTATAGGAATTTCCTTGCCGACCATAGAAAATGTTCTGGTGGACAATTGTGCTGAAAGAATTAGCAACAATTTTGCTGAGCACTATGTGCAAGCTGCGGAAGAGATTGTCGGAGTTTCCTCTGCTGAAGGATGATGACGAAAGTTTCCTAAAGACAAAGGAACTGTTGAGAGTCAGGTGCACTGGAAGTGGAGTGATCAGACACCCCCTGCTCTAGTCCAAACAGAATTCTGTATTTTTGTGTTTTGATACATGGGGGGCTGGATCTTTAGTGAATAAGGGTATAATTTCTAGGGTTAGACTTTTTAAGAGAGAGCTTGAAATTTTGACTTTACGAGAGGAGAGGGCTGTGTTGCTGTTTTCCTTACTTAACTGTCTGGCTGTTGTTCTGCAGATCCTGACTCTTTATCTTTGCTCCTCATATCTTCATGAGGGTGCCCAGCTTACTCTTCTGGCCGGAGAGTGGCTTTCCAGACTATTAGCATTTATGATGATTTGAATTTGTATTATCTTATTTGCAAATGTTCTTTTGTCTCTTCACCTATCCACTCACTCATGACTCGTTTGTGAGATGTATTATGAATTACTGTATTGATATTTCTCTTGTGTGATGATCTATGATTCACGCTTTATTTTACTTGATGAGGATTCAGTGTTTCTTAAATTAGATAAAAACAAGTTAATAAGTAACCAGAGTTTGTCATTATTAATGTCATTTTTATTACAGTGTTTGAATTATTTCCCTTGTTTGGTCCTCATAAGGTTAGGATTCCGTCTATTCTTTGCCAATCCCTGACAACTTTCAAAGGTCCATCGGAGAGTGAGGACCACAAAATATTATGAATATAGGTAACCTGTTTTGGTAACACGTTTTAAAACACGAAGCGGAAGGGACTGGTAGGTGTTGAAACTGGTTCCTGATGGTGAAATTTGGCAAAACCCTTTTCCGCTGCATTAAAGCAATGAGTGCTCTAGGGGTTATTTGGCCGGGCTAGACCAGGCAAAGTCAAGAGTTCAGACTGACGGCGATGGAGCGTGGGCTGGGTACAGGAGCCATGCAAGGCCCGCTGAACAAAGTATCTTGATCCTGGTTGCAACAGCGAGATGTGGGGTGCAGCTGAGCAATGCGTCAGAGTTGATCCAGCAGTTGAGGTGATGTAATGTAATGTAAGGTATATTTGTACCGCGCAGCTGTCACCCCAAGGGTATCCTGGCGCTGAGACTGACCAGAGGATGTATGGGTGCAAAACAGACAGGACAAATAGCCCGGCCTGCATTGAGTAGTAGCTCAAATTAATCCTCCCTTGGGAAGAGCCATGTCTTCAGCTTTTTCCTGAATAGTAGCAGTTCCTGAGTTTGTCTTATGTCTACGGGGAGGTCATTCCAGAGCTTTGCCGCTGCAACGCTAAAGGCTCTCCCGCCAGTTCTAGCTTTTTTGCATCTCGTCATGATCACCAAATTGGTGTTTGCTGACCGGAGATTCCTTTTTGGGGCATACCATTTGAATTTTTCTTGCAGAGGTTTCGGGCCTAGCCCATGGATTGCCTTGAACACTATGCATAATGATTTAAATTTAATCCTCTGGCCGATTGGCAACCAGTGGAGGTCCTTCAGAGCCCTCGATGTAGATGACCTACGATGCCTATTGAGAGCCAGTTTGGCAGCTATAGTTTGGATCCTATGGAGCTTCAAAATCAGTGAATTTGGAGCCCCCAAATAGAGAGAGTTACAATAATCCAATCTACTCAGTATCACTGCTCTCACCACCTCTGACCTGGTGTTGGTAGGAAGGAATGGAAGAATTGTGCGTAATGCTCTAATCAGAGAGAGACAGGTGCCCACTAGCTTATTAACTTGAGTCTCCAGCTGAAGGTCCTCATCCAGCATAACTCCCAGGTTGCGCACTGTTTTGACTGGCGTCAAAGGTTTATCAGTAGGAGAGAGTCTAAATTCCAAGTGGAGAGGGCGAGCAACTTTGGCAGTGGAGCAGACTACCAGCTCGGTCTTATCTCCGTTAAATTGCAGGGAATTATTTCTGAGCCATTTTGTAGTACTCTGCATACATTCCTGAAATTGATCCATTGGTACTGCTTGAGCTCCTTCTAGGGAAAACACCAGTTGTGTGTCGTCAGCGTAATTAATTAAGTCAATGCCAAAGGACTTTATAATCGGTATGAGTGGGCGCAGATCAATGTTGAAGAGTACTGGGCTGATTGCTGATCCTTGTGGGACCCCTTGTAAGTCCGGGGTCTTGGGGGATGTGAATGGCAGAATAGTCACCACTTGTTGTCTGCCAGTCAGATATGACCGTAGCCATTGCAGTGCCCGCCCTTTCACTCCAAACTTCTCCAGTCTCATCAACAAAATAGCATGATCCACCGTGTCAAATGCTGCGGACATATCAAGTAGTATCAGTACCGTAGCCGCCCCATTGTCGGCCCTCATTCTTAAGTTATCGAGTGCCGACACCAGGGCTGTTTCTGTACCATGCCCTGGGCGGAAACCGAATTGCGCTTCGTCGAGCAGATGGTTCTCCTCCAAGTAATGTGAAAGAGATTTGCTGACCGCTCTCTCCAGGATCTTTACCGGGTAGGGCAGCAGCGATATGGGCCTAAAATTATCTGGACACGTGGGATCGAGAGTAGGTTTTTTCAACAGTGGGGTCACCATTGCCTGCTTCCAGCAGTCAGGGACCATGCCTTCATCCAATGATTGACGGCAGATCTGCCACAGCCGGGGAAAGAGTTCCAGATGAAATTCTTTCCACAATTTCTGCGGGAGGGGATCCAGAGGCGATCCAGAGGCTAGGTTGTTAAATACTTCCAAATTGGAAATATGAAAAGAATCCAATGTTACTAATTGAACATTGGCATTTCCTTCTACCAATTGTTCCGAATCTGCTATAGTATTACGGTCGTTAACCCTCTCCTGAGTGATCTTTAGGTTGAGGCCCTCGATAATCCTGCTGATTTTCAGATTAAAGTGCGCAGCAATATCATTGCAGAGTCCTTGTGACGCCTCAATCCTATTGCTCGTGCAAGCAGGGTTGGATATATCCTTTATTATCGTGAAGAGGGCTTTTGAGCTATTAGGTGACTGCAAGATCGTGTTGGCATAATGTTCAGCTTTGGATTTAGCAATCATCTCCTTATAAAGGTTCAATAGCTGTTTCCAGATTTTTTTATCTGCATCATCATAGAGCTTGCGCCACTTTCTCTCAGCCTGTTTGCACTTTAATCGCAAATTTTTCAGTTCTGCGTTGTACCAGGTGGCTGATGGTTTCTTCCTATTACTTATGTCCTTAACCGGAATGTGCAGATCTAACGAGTGGTTAATTTGATCACACAGGGCCTGGTAATAATCGCCCACCGATTTGTTGGAAGAAAAGGTGTTCTTTCCTGGTAACAGTGGCCTTTTACCATTTTTCATTAGTTTGGACCATTCTCTACCTCGGTGATGCGCTGCAGTTTTAATCGGCTTATCTTTTAAGCCGGGTATGGACAACCAGAACTGAACTAAAAAATGGTCAGTCCACACTTGAGGCAGTATCTCGGCCACCGTTGCCTCTGTACAGTTGGCAAAGATAAGATCTAACGTATGGCCTGCTTGATGAGTCGGTTGAAGAATTAACTGTTGTAGATTTATGCTTTCACAAGATTGTGTCAAATCTTTGAGAGCTGGGCTAAGGCCTCCATTATCCCAGAGGTTGAAGTCACCCACCACGATCAGTCTTGAATGAGTAAGCGACAGATTAAAAATTGTGTCAATCAAGGACTGAGTGTGTAGGGTTTGGCTACCAGGAGGCCTATAGCATACTAACCCTGACATCAGTTGTCCCCCTGCTTCCTTCAATGAGAACCCCAGTATTTCAATTCCTCGACTGCATCAACGTGAAGGGGCAGGAAGTCCCACTTGTCTTTAAATATTACTCCCACTCCGCCCCTCTCCCTGTCGGCCGTTGTTTGTGAAAGATTTTATATCCCACTGGACAGGCTTGCCCTAATACGGCCGCGGAGTCGGCTCGTGCCCAGGTTTCAGTCATAAATAGTGCGTCTAAGTCCATATCCTCCAGCATTATATGAACTTCCTGATAGTGTTTAATAAGGGATCTTGTGTTAATTAGGCCACAGTTCAGTTTCTCGTGTTTGTGCCCTCCTTTGAAGCTGACTTTATTCCTCGCTTCTATATGTGCCCCCCTGCCCACCATCTTACCTATGTGCGTAAGCTGTTCTTTGGAGTAGCATATTCTAGTTTCGCCTGGAATAGAAGTGGCAGCATGGCTGGCGCTATGCGCCTCCGGTGCGCTGACGGGCGCAGACGGGTTTGCCTCTGGCGCGCCTCCGGTGCGCCAACGGCGCGCCCGCTGCGCACGCGCGCTGCGCGCTTGCATCACCCTTCCTAAATATGAGGCGTGTGCCGATCGCAAGGAAGCTAGAGCGCTGACCAAGATGGCGTCTTCAAGGTGACCCGCTCTAACAGGCGGAAGTACACCAGCACGTCTTGGTCAGCGGAGGTGCAAGTGAGAGGTAAGGAGATTAGCAAGTTTAGCAGCAAAGCACGTGTAAAACAACTTATTGCCTACAGTTTTTACAAGTGTGCAGATTCCCCCGTTTTTATAGAGAATTCCCCAGTTTTAGCAGCAAATTACGACACAAGTTTAAAACAAAGTAAAAACACAGTTAAAACCAAATTAAAACAAGGTCTTCTACAAGCGTGCGCTTTAGACGCGAATTGCAGGGCTACAACATACACACTGCCGGTAGTCTCAGATGTGCTAAGATCTGAGCGCTTGCATCACCCTTCCTAAATAGGAGGCGTGTGAAGATTGCAAGGAAGCTAGAGCGCTGACCAAGATGGCGTCTTCAAGGTGACCCGCTCTAACAGGCGGAAGTACACCAGCACGTCTTGGTCAGTGGAGGTGCAAGTGAGAGGTAAGGAGATTAGCGAGTTTAGCAGCAAAGCACGTGTAAAACAACTTATTGCCTACAGTTTTTACAAGTGTGCAGATTCCCCCGTTTTTATAGAGAATTCCCCAGTTTTAGCAGCAAATTACGACACAAGTTTAAAACAAAGTAAAAACACAGTTAAAACCAAATTAAAACAAGGTCTTCTACAAGCGTGCGCTTTAGACGCGAATTGCAGGGCTACAACATACACACTGCCGGTAGTCTCAGATGCGTCGATTTTGTCCACTCAACAATGGCAATGTGCCGGTTCCAAAGATGAAACGCTGAAGCTGAGATAAGTTAATTCCTAAGCGGACGTGCCGGGTTTCTTCACACAGTTGAGGAGATGCGTCGATCGTCTCTCACTGCATCGGCAACGATGCGGAGGTTCCGATACGGCATTTCTTGAGGCAGTGCGCTTGTTTTGAGTGCGATGCAACAGGTCTGTTCCCACAACAGCGGTGATGCGGCGATTCTGCTTCACGTAGCGGGGGATGCATCAGTTCCAGTGCACCAAGCACCTGGATCCACTTCAATGGACCAGGCATAGGAACAAGAGGTGAGACTTTGATATCCCTAGTCTCAAAACAGGAGGCAAGCCAGCATGCCCTTGGAGCTCGCTCTGGGTTCAAGCAAGTTCTTCCAGAGCAGCTGTCTAGCCGAATAGCAGTCCTCGTAGTCCTCCTGGCAAAGTTTCTTTGCAGGTCCAGAAGGGAATGATTTGGTGGGGTCAGAGACCAGTACTTATACCCACTTGTGCCTTTGAAGTGGAGGTGACTTCAAATAGGGGCTTTGAAGTGCATTGATGTCCTCCTATTCCCAACCCTGGCTCCAGACTCACTACAGGGGGGAAATCAACCCTTTGTGTGGGGGAACAGGACATTGCCCATTCAGGTTTAAGTGTCAGCTCCTTCCACCCATCCTGCACAGGATGAGCCATCAGGATGCAGATGGGCACTCAGTCACACCTACCCTTCCTTTGAATGTGGCTTTTTAGAGGAAAAGCACAAAGCCAAGCTGTCACCAACCCCAAATGTGTATTGGAGACGGGCTGCAGGCACACAGAGCTTTAACCCCTTGCATGCGTCGGACGGCCCCTACTTTCTATTCTCCTCCACCTTGTGCTTCGCACTGAATTTTTCCCCCATTCCAACTTTTTCTTTATGTAATTCGTACTCTTCTTCCTCTTCTCTGTTTCTATTCCTGTTCCTTGGTTTTCCCTGCATTCCCTCGCTGTTATCACCTTCAATTTCCCCCCCCCTTCTTCATCTGCTCCCTTGGCTCTCCTCGGTTTCCCCTTGTAGTACACCCTTCACGTCACTTGCTCCCTCCTACCTTCCCCTTCCTTGTCTCCCTATTTTTCGACTACATCTCTCTATCCCCCTCCATTTTGGCTGCTTAATCTACGATGAGCCTTACACTTGGGGCTTTTCACCTCGGTACTCCTGACACCCTTGGTCCTTGTACGCTGCTCCTTTCACTCTTCTACCCCCTTCCAATATGGCCGCCTCCCTCCCGCTCAGTAGATTAACCTTGTCTACCTACTACGTCACCTCCGTTGCCCTTTTATTACGTAGGTCCTCCGCGACCTGGCTATGCCTCACTTTTGTGCCGGCATTGACCGCACCTGGTTGTTCCATCCCGGATCGTCCAGCCGTCCTGGTTCCCTTCCTTATCAGGTAAGCCCGGGCCCATTAGCCTCCCGTCTCCTTCCCATATTGCTCCACATTGTCCTCAATATCCCCTCGCTCCTTCTCCGCCTTACTTTCCCGTGCTCCATTTTCCCGCAGCCATCGAGCAGGCGAACGGCTCCGACCCCCGTTTTTAGGATCGCGGTGATTAATACCCATTAGTGGCCTGCCGACGTGCACGCCGATTCTTTACTCTAGCCTCCCGGCTGGGAGGTGCTTCCCCCGGTTTCCAGGTCGGACACCCGCGCACCCGACGGTAAGCCTTCTCCTTTTCTCCCCCTTGGTTCTCTTCTGGGTTTCCTCATACGGCTCCCACATATCCTGTCTCACTCTTCATTTATTTCAGAATTCGCTCATACCTAACGTCCCCTGTCTGCTTCCGGCGGACCCCTATGCCAGCACCTCGTTCTGGCTCTCCACAGCGCGGCTCCTATACTTGCCGCACTACTGGTTAGTCCCTCTCCCTCTTACCCTTCCTTCACAATTTTTCCCCTCTCACCCTTTTTCCCTGCCACATAGCCTCTGATTTTATGGCCCTTTTTCTTTCTTTCTTCTTCACTCATTCCCTGATTCTGGTAACATTAACACTCCCTCCCCCCGCTCATCACCACCTTCTATCTTCCTCTCACCCTCATACTTTCCTGTATCTACTCCACTGTTATTTCTTCTTATTAATTTACTGAATGCAATTTTTTCCTTATTAATCCTTTTTCTCCCTCCCTATTCCCTCCTGTATTTTTTCTCATTTTTTATTGCCTCCTCTCTTCTCTTCCTTCCCTATTCCCCTTTTTATGGTTTTATTTTAATTGATTGCTCCTTCCCTTCTTTCTTCCTCCCCTCCCTCTTACTTCTCCAGGCAACTTCTCAGGCACTTGCTCTATCTATTAGTCCTGATGAGATCCCGATATTCTCTGTGGATTGAAACGTCAGTCTGACACATACATTCCCAACTCTATACCACTATCTATATTGTTTGTGGAGTATGAGATGTAACCTCAACTGTGACTTTTGTTTATTTATATTTACGCATACTGAAAAGTCACAATTTTAAGTCACTTGCCTGGGGTAAGGAAATCGGCCGATTTCCCTCTGCCTTGTCACGGTTGCTCACCCTTATTTCTCACGTGTTAATACTGTCTTGCATCATTGACACTAGCATTAAATACCTATCTCGTAACTTAAACATTTGTTTATTCCAATTTTTATTATGAAATTGTGAAATTTTATGTCTGCATTCTAATTGTGTGGGACCCTTGTTCTGTAAAACACAACTCCACCCTTGGTCCCCGCTGACTTCCAGGGTTCCTTGTTCTTTTGTTATACATGACAAGATTGTCACGATTCAAAAATCTTTTTCAGAGGAGACTACAGAGGGCCAAGTTCCGAGACCTGACCCTGTCAGGGAGTGCTTAACCCGGCAACCCCCTGCGTACTGCAGTTACCTTTTCTGCAGCCAGAGACATCGTTTGAGATTCTCAAGGGCTTTAAGTCTGGCTCACCTGTGGATGTGTGTCCAGCAAAACTACAGGCCTCAGTGGCCTCTGTCGTACATCCGGTAGTAAATAAGGTGATGAACTCATCTCTTTAAACGGGCCTCATGCCTTCCATCTGGAAGCATGCAAAAACTCTTCCGCTCCTCAAAAAACCCTCTGCGGATCCCAAGCTCCCTGGTAACTACAGGCCCATCTCTCTTCTCCCTGCCCTCTCTAAGGTTCTCGGGAAGCATGTGAACAGAGCAATTTTGGACTACGCTGAGAGTCATAACCTCCTGCACATCACTCAAACTGGCTTCAGGGCTAATCATAGTACAGAAACGGCTCTGTTGGAGGTTACTGAGAACATCAAGGAATAATTTGACCAAGGGGGCAGAGCTATCCTTATTTTCCTGGACCTGTGGCGGCCTTCCATACGGTCCCACATGACAGGCTCCTGGAGAGGTTGGGTGATATTGGCATCAGCGGATCTGCGCTCGCATGGCTAGCCTCCTTTCTTGAGGACAGAAGCCAGGAAATGTGGGCGGCCCCTTTTGCTTCCCCCATGCCCAGCCTGAAAGTAGGGGTCCCTCAGGGCTCTGTTCTTAGCCCTACTCTCTTCAACCTGTACATGTCGCCCCTCGCATCTCTGGCAGAAGCCTGTGGGGCCAAAATAATTTCATATGTTGATGACACATATGTTGGAGAACATTCCAAGTGACTGCCCCCCCTTTTCTCTCCAGTGTCCAGTGCATCGGGCAGGGGGTGCCTCAGGGTTCTGCTCTGAGTCCTGTACTTTTTAATGTGTACGTTCAACCCCTCGCTACGGTGGCCAGGGACAAAGGCCTTACTATGTTTTCCTACGCTGACGACACGCAGTTGGTGGTAGCTCTCTCCGCCGACTCTATGCTGGATGCCTCCAAGTTTAGGAGTGGTCTGGCGGCAGTCGCGGAGTGGATGACCTCCAATTGCCTCCAGCTTAACACTAATAAAACCGAGGTGTTGCTGGTGGGGAGAGATAGGAGCCTGTGGAGTGAGCAATGGTGGCCTACCTCTCTTGGTAGCGCACCCGTCCCCAAGACAGTGGTTAAAAATCTAGGGGTTTGGATGGACTCCACCCTCAGCTTCCAGGATCACACCAAGAAGGTAGCCGGTACTTGTTTCGGCCTTCTTCGTGGACTTAGACCCCTGCTGGGGTTCTTTGATCCACCTACTCGTCAGCTGATCGTCCAGGCAACGATTCTATCTAGACTTGAATATGCCAGCTCGCTCCTCCTTGGGGCTAATCAGGCTGAGGTGGTGCGCCTGCAGCGAGTCCAAAACGCTGCCGCCAGAGCCCTGCTGGGGCTCCCGCGCAGATGCTCAACAGCCGGTGCTATTCGGCAATTACACTGGCTGCCCATGGCCAAGCCAATCGAATTTAAGGCTCTCTGCCTATCCTTTAAAATTCTTAAGTTTGCGTCTCCTGGGCTTCTGGCCAACTTGTTGGTACCTTATGTTCCAGGACGTCAGCTGCGCTCATTGGGGCAGCACTTGGTTGTGATCCCACGAGTGAACCGTCTCCGTGCCGGGGGGCGATCCTTTCGTTGCTTGGCAGCCAAGCTATGGAACTCTCTGCCCTGTCAGATTCGTAGCCTAAATTGCCTGCTGGCTTTCCGTAAAGCCATTAAGACTTACCTCTTTCCTGTGGCCTAATTTTGTCTTTTTATGTTCACTCCTTTTTTTCTGCTTTGCCCAGCTTCTTAGTCTCCATGCCTTTCTGCTGCTAGCGCCGGGACGCCTCTTTGCTGAGGCAGCTGCACGCTTTACAAGCTCAGTTAACTTAACATAACATAACACACAGCTGATCTTCACCTGTGAGAAGGGAGCTGATTTCGATGGTGATAGGATCAGATCATGCCTCACCAAGGTGTTTAACTGGCTCAATGGGAACCAACTCAAATATAAATCAGAGAAGTCGGAGATTGTCTTTTTTGGCTCTCCTTCTGTGGTCGATTGGAGACAATAGTGGCCGAAGGAGATGTCCCCGCCCCTCTCAGCCCAATCTACGGTCAAAAACCTTGGCATCCACATTGACAGCGCGCTCTCTATGAGACCCCAAGTCCAGTCCTTATTGGGCATATGCTTTGGCATGCTGCGTATGCTAAGAAAGTTCCTTCCTCTTCTCTCACTCGACACCAGGAAAACCGTGGTCCAGGCTCTGTTTACCTCCAGACTAGACTACGCAAACATTCTGTACCTGGGCCTTCCAGGCTATCTCCTCCAGCACCTTCAAGTGGATTAGAATGCCACAGCCAGACTGGTCCTTAGGCTTAAGCCCAGGACCCACATGGCCCCCCATCTTAAGGCATTACATTGGCTCCTGATGAGTAAAATGGTCAAATTTAAGGCCATGGTAATGTTCTCCAATGCCCTCCATGGTAAGGGCACCGGCTACCTCAGAGCAAGAGTCAGCCACTACGTGCCTGCCAGATCTCTCAGGTCCTCCTCCATGGGCTTGTCTTGCATCCCCAGAGTACGCCGTGCCCAACCGGGGGGCAGATCTTTCGGGTTTCTGGGAGTTCAAGCGTGGAACCAATTACCGGCTTCTCCCAGATCCACAGCTGACCTGACGGTTTTTAAGAAACTTCTTAAAACCTGGCTCTTCCAGTGCTAGGCGTGTGTGGTAGGTTTCTGTTAGTCTGAGACGATCAACGCCGGGACACTCTTGCTGAGTAGCCGCTCGCTCTAAAAATGCGTTTCATTCATTCATTCATACTTTAGGGGTGACTTATATTAATAAAAGGGGAGTTTAAGGCTTGGCAAGGAGTTTTAAATGCCAAGTTGACATGGCAGTGTAAACTGCACACACAGGCTCTGCAGTGGCAGGCCTGAGACATGTTTAAACGGCTACTTGTGTGGATGGCACAACCAGTGTTGCAGACCCACTAGTAGCATTTAATTTTCAGGGCCTGTAAATTAAATGCGACTAGTGGGTCTGCTGCACTGATTGAGCACTCTGCTAGGGACTTACAGTTAAATTAAATATACCAATTGTGGATAAGTCAATGAAACCATGCTTAGGGGAGAAGCACATGCACCTTAACAATGGTCAGCAGTGGTAAAGTGCTCAGAGTCCTAAGGCCAACAAAACGAATACAGCAAAAAGTGGAGGTAAGCTGACAAAAAAGTTTGGGGAAGACCACCCCAAGGCTGTCAGGTCTAACTATAATGCACAATCGTAAGTAAGTACTAACCGAGTCATAATGGAATCATGGTGTCCTGTTATCAACTCAGGGAAGAGGTCCATGGAGCCCCCCCCGAAAAAACAGAGGACGAATTTGAGTCGCCATCTTAACAAACTTCAATGCACTCCTTATATTCGCTGTTCTATTCTTCACACCAGTTGCCAAATCTAAAGCATGCTACTACTTTTCTGCCTTTCTTCCACTCTTCTCTATGCACTTTGTACTTATTAAGCTGCATACATTCCTTCTTCTTGTGGTCTCTAAAATGTTCTATCTCCCCTACACTTCCACACAGACCAAGGAATCTTTTATTTTCTTCAGCAACAGCTTTCACCCACTCTGTTGACTGATCTGTGGAATTTGCAAAGGTGCGTTCTTATTCCAAAGTGACTTTTCATGCCAACAAAAGCAACCCTTTGGCTGTTTTACAGCACATGTGAACTATGAGCTAATCACGCATTAAGTGTTCAAGGAAAGGGCCAAAATTGCAATTTACAGCAATGTACCTTGGTGTTGACTTATTCATCCAGAACACTATTTTTATTATGGTAATGTCTACAACATGAATAGATTTCTATGGCTACATTTTTTTGTCTACTGACCTGGCAATTTCATCTTTACATCAAAGCCCCCTTCGGCGTTTAGTACAAGTGGCTTGCTTTTATGTATACCTTGTACTTTAGGACATATACTAAGGAAGAGGATTGCACACTTTCCAACCACAGTAAATGTTGTCCATCAAGGGTATTAAACTCCTTCTATTAATCTAAGAGTATAGAAAGTTCTCCACAATAACCACAGAAGTGGATAACTGTGACATTGCGTGGTGGCTAATCCAGTACTTCAACCAGATATCTGTAGTTGTATTGTATTGTGTTGCAATATTTATATAGTGCTTACTACCCCTATGTGGGGCGCTGAAGTGTTTTCCAACATGAGTAGCATGCTACATCGTATGGGGTAAGTACTTAGAAGACTGTTGTCTTTGTTTTGAACTTATCTGAAAAGTGTTTCCAAGTCATGCATGATTGTAGCAGTGTACTGAATGATGAAGTGTGAGATAGGCTCGCAGTTTGCTTGTAGCTTTGAAAATCTCTGCAGGTCCCTTTACGGCATTTCATATGATATAGTCCTTAGCTGGTTACTGCACTGGGATGTCCAATCTGAGATTTCGTGTATAGTTGTGGTCCTGAGCTAACATGGTTGCAGGGAGAGAAACTTGGAAAGATCTGTGGTTGAACTTGTTACCTCTCAAGATCAAGCACTAACTCTACGCAGTGCTGGCACCCAAATCACAAAACATATTTGGAGTACAGTTTTTCTATGGCAACTGAAGGACGGTCATGTGGGGAGGGCCAGATCAAAGACAAAGAGGACTGCGAGAGACTGAACTAGGTGCGTATCTAAAAAGCAATTAAAATGACAAGCTTGTCATGAGCAACAGTCTGTCACTATTCGTTACTACAACGGCCATGCAGCTGCTGGATGACGGCCAGAGACTGTATGTGGGGGGGGAGGGGGAACTTGACCACTCAATTGTCAATCAGGAAGGAAGTACATTTCATTAGACGTGGTGATGACCCGAGGACAATTGATGGCATTCTGTTTTATTAGGTAAGGATTATGCTCATAACGATTGCAAATTATGCTCATTATTTTTCCCGTACTGCTCCAACTTTGTATCAAAAACATATAGACGTCACAGGATATGCATAGTACACAGATTACAAGCCTTTCACAGACATCACAAGCACTGTACATCTAGGGGTAGGCGGTACTTGCGGACCACAGAATTCCTCGGAGTAACATAAAAACTCAGCTAGATTCCTTGGAGTTCCACCAATGGGCAGAAATATGCAAGTTGCGCTGCTCGCGCTTCAATTTAAAGCCAGTAGCATGAGCAGTGCTGAAAAATCAGTGCGAACGGCACCATGTGGTGCGCAAGAGTACACAGCCATTCGATTAATTTTGCTGCCGATCGAGTAGAAAATTTACTTGAGCAGCTGCAAATCTACTCGCAAAGCAGCCCTCTGACTGTGACCGCTCGCAACCGCCCTGAACCACCCACATTAAAAAATGGCACTCGGGAATGCCAAATCTCGCATGCATTTCTGAAGCCTAGCAGGAAAAAAGTCCACCACACAGCGATTGGTGGAATTTGGCCAGAAATCTGCATTACAAGAGTAACATGGAGTCGCCGAATTCCGCAGGCAGAATGAAACATTCCGCCCACCCCTATGTACAACCAGCATATACACATAACATCTACAACAAGCTTCACACACACACGCACGCAAAATTTTCAACAAAAAGAATGAAAACACTATGTGTATTACAAACACATCACACAGGTAAAATTGTCTAAATACAAAGTAGATCAATTACCACAGACGCAACACTTATTACAGACATTATACACAACCATTCAAATATCAAACATCATGTAACTTTTACAAACAGTAGAGATACAGTACACACCAGAGACATTAATTAGACAGCCTAAACAAAATACAAAAGGCACAGAGATCACAATCACTGTAAATACCTCACAGAACTTACACAATACACACTGCAAAAATGCTATACACACACACACATGAGAATAGGGCAAGTGGCAAACTTAATACAAATGTGAAAATTAATTAAAATATGAAACATATTACAAACACCAAATGCAGGGACTAAAAAATACCACACACACACCATATGCACCTAATATAAACACCAACGTTTAAACATGTGCAAAAAAAACCAGAACAAGCAACTCCCACTTTTTAGTCAATGGCACGTATACACTCCTTGCTTATATATCAAGCTCCATATTTTGAAGACTTGTTAGTCTCACGTGCAGTTAGTTTGGGTGGTACATGTGTAGCACTGAAGATGGTTGATATTTTCATTTGCTATAGGTCGAAATGTTATTATAGTAGATTTTGTAATGGAACACGGTCCAACAGTGAGAATCGCTCTGTGAATAGAGAGATTTTGGATTTGCATCTGTGCTGAACGGTTGTATGT
Organism: Calotriton arnoldi; assembly: GCA_963921515.1. Taxonomy (NCBI): domain Eukaryota; kingdom Metazoa; phylum Chordata; class Amphibia; order Caudata; family Salamandridae; genus Calotriton; species Calotriton arnoldi. Next base: position 517,215 of record CAWUFW010009912.1, on the reverse strand, counting down.
TGAAACAACACATGCCTTTACCACGCATGCCATTACTCCGCAGTCTTTACAACCAATGCGTCTTTCCCATCAATCAATCAATCACAAGATTTGTAAAGCGCACTACTTACCCGCGAGGGTCTCAAGGCGCTGAGGGAGTGGAGGGGGGGTGTTGCCGCTACTGGTCGAATAGCCAGGTCTTGAGTCGTCTCCTGAAGGTCAGCAGGTCTTGGGTCTGTCGTAGGTTGAGGGGAAGGGTGTTCCAGATCTTGGCGGCGCGGTGAGAGAAGGATCTGCCTCCGGTGGTGGTTCTCCGGATGCGCGGGACGGTGGCCAGGGAGAGGTCGGCGGAGGTCGTTACAACAGCATGTCTTAGGGAAAGCACTGTAGTTTGGAGCAGTATAATTTACTATTCCAACTCCATTCTGCGCCTCAGTAGGGAAATTGTTGGACTTTAAAGTCCAACGCCACTTTCCCTAAGGCATGTCATTGTAACGATAAGCGTGGCCAAGGAATGCATGGTAAAGACGCATTTGTTGTAACTCCTGCATTGTAACAGCAGCTCATGGTTTGTGCCTCGTTTTAAATGCTGCTTCCCGTGCTCAACACGTAGTCCCAGACTTTGTATTTAATCAATTATTCTGGGCTACAGATTTAATGAGCGAACTGTCCATTTTAATGAAGAATGTCGTCTCTGAAAATCTATCAGTATTTTCATTTCAGCCCTGACGAAGTGAGATGTCCCCACAAAACACGTTGGCTGTGGTTATTAACGCCACACAGGTGACTCCAAGGCCCAGTATTAATACTGGAGATAAAAGATTTTTTATATTATGGATTGTGTATACTCATATGTATTTGATTATTGCAAATCAGACATGCAAAGAACTAGGAGACTGGATTATATTTGGAGCTTCAAAACTAGAAACAGCTATTTAAAGGACTGTGTTTTCCATGGTATCTGATTTTGTAAATGGTATTAAGAATATTTTGATACAGGATATCTTGATACATTAGTAAATGAACCTTAGTGTAAATATGTGAGAACACTCAAGACAATCCAAATATTTTTCCCCAAAGGAAATTGGTTTATATTTAAAGCAAACAGGGTGCTAGTGGGATTTGATGGCTTTTTGGGTAAGACATGCAAGGCCTTTTAGTTTTGATAAAATCCAATTTTCATTATGTACTCAAACTCACAGTACTTATGCTTCACGTTCTACAAACAGTACACAGAGTGTACACATACTGAACAAATTAGAACTACCAATAATGAAACATAACACCCAGAATGAAGACATGTCACTTTAAAAATATAATTCAGAATACACATAAACACACGCAGAAAACCAGATATGAGTGAAAAATCCCTGAGACTCTGGAAAACTCTGATTGATGTTAGGCAGGTCTTGAGAGAAGCCACTATGGAAAAAGGTGGTTGAGGGATAAAACAGTCGACAGCATTCTGGATTAGCCCCTCACTCTTAGTGGTGGGGCGAGTCACTTTACAGGTGTGTATCAACGGGGGAGGGGTGTATTAGGCCGACCGCCCCCAGTAATTTTCAGAGTCGGGTGGCTGCCGTGAAAAGCCAGGACTGTTGATGAAAAGTTTGAGTCCGGCCCTGCCTGTTGCCGTACGCCATGCTGGTCCAAACTGAAATCAGTGCTGTGTGCCAGTGTGCCTTTCTTGTTACACAGACATGACAGCCAAACACGTGTCCCCTGCAACAGCCTTCAAGGCTTCTGTGGCGCTTCAGCGCTCCGGACGGACTGATCGCTACTGACGGTGTGCGTCTGTTCCTGCCGCCTTGGCTCGACTCTCCTGCCACCCTGCTTCCGAACTCCTGTGCCATGATGTCCTCCCGTCCAAGTCGGGTTTAAAGACGCATGGCCACACCCTATGCTTCATTCTTCCTGCAGCCGCAATTACCCCAGTGCAGGCGGTTTCTGCAGTCCTCCAATCAACAAGCTGCCAGCGGAGTGGCGCGAGCCCCCTACCTGTCCAGCCGAACCGCTGCTCCAGCACCACTAAGAGACACAAGCTCTAATGCAATTATGCAACAATCTTTCACACCTGGCTGGGGACATTACTAAGGGTCAGAAACTCATGCAGTTGCCCTGCAGCAAAACAAGTAAGGCTGTTGTTGCAGCTCTCCACTGTGACTGCCCCACCCTCCTTACACAGACCAGACCTGCTACACACCCCACTGTGCGCAGGGGCAAACGAGTACTTAAGGGAAAGGTTGACTGAGACTGGGCCTGGGGCACTATGTGCAGGGGTACACACTATGAGAAAGGAAAACTCTGCGCCCTGTGTGCAAGGAACACGCATACAGATAAACATGACCTCCATTCCAAAGGATACAGAAAAATACAAGCACTTGTTAAACAAATAAGGAAGGCCCCTCGTTGCCAAAAAACAAGCATTGGTAAATGCATTCGGTTTCGCCTATGTGATAAACTATTTTTGGTTGTAAGGTGTAGCTTGCTGAGTAGTTGTACAATATGAGTTACAGAAAGTCTGTTAAAGACTTGTTTATGTACAAAAGGGCAATCTATTGAGCTGTTACTAGTGGTATAGTGCAGGTAAGTAATAGCAAAATATTGAAAAATGAAATGAAAAAGGGAAATAATAAAATTAATTAAAGTAATAGCAATGTGATGTGTTTAGAGGAGTTCTGACAACATTTGGGTTAGGTGCCACTGCACCTGCTGCACCATTCAAATCATGCCCTTAGTGCCTGCATGATAACTGCACCTGTGGTTGCCCGTTTAGGAATAAAATATAGCAATATTAGGTGTTTAGTGGTGCGCCTCGAGAGTTTGGTCTTGGTGCTACTGCACCTGCTGCACCATTCAAATCATGATCCCATTGCCTGTTAGATAAATGCACTTGTGACTGCCTTGTTTAGTAGTAAAATGTAGCAATAATCTGGGTTTAGTGGGCTCCTGAGAGATTTTGGCCCCAGTGCCACTGTACCTGCTGCATATTAAAACCAAGTCCCTTTTAACTGCAAGGTGACTGCAATTATGACTGCCTGTTTGGTAGTCAAATATAGCAATATTGTGTGTTTAGAGGAGTTCTGACAACTTTTGGGCCCAGTGCCACTGCATCTGTGGCATCATTCAAATAATGACCCTGTTACCTGCAAGATAACTGCACTTGTGACTGCTTGTTTAGTAGTAAAATATAGCAATATTTGGGGTTTATTGGAGTTATGACAGCTTTTGGCCCCGGTGCCACTGCACCTACTGCCCCGGTGCCACTGCACCTGCTGCACCATTTAAATCAAGCCCCTGTCAACTGCAAGTTAACTGCAATTGTGACTGCCTGTATAGTAGTAAAATATAGCAATATTGGGTGTTTAGAGGAGTTCTGACAATTTCTGGGCCTGGTGTCACTGCACCTGCTCCACTATTCAAATCATGACCCTGTTGTCTGCAAAGTAACTGCACTTGTGACTGCCTGTTTAGCAGTAAATTAGAGCAATTTTAGGTATTTAGTAGGGTGCCTAGAGCTTTTGGTCCTGGTGTCACTGCACCTGTTGCATCATTGAAATAATGACCCTGTTGTCTGCAAGGTAACTGCACTTGTGACTGCCTGTTTAGTTTTCAATTTTAGCAATAATCTGGGTTTAGAGGGGTCCCTAGAGCTTTTGGCCCCAGTGCCACTGCACCTGCTGCACCATTCAAATCAAGTCCCTTTTAACTGCAAGGTAACTGCAATTGTGACTGCCTGTTTAGTAGTAAAATATAGCAATATTGTGTGTTTAGAGGGTTTCTGACAACTTTTGGGCCCGGTGCTACTGCACCTGCTGCACCATTCAAATCATGACCCTGTTGTCTGCAAGGTAATTGCACTTTTGGTTGCCTGTTTAGGAATAAAATATAGCAATATTAGGTGTTTAGTGGGGCGCCCCGAGAGGTTGGTCTTGGTGCTACTGCTCCTGCTGCACCATTCAAGTCATGACCCCATTGCCTGTTAGATAAATGCACTTGTGACTGCCTTGTTTAGTAGTAAAATGTAGCAACAATCTGGGTTTAGTGGGCTCCTGAGAGATTTTGGCCCCAGTGCCACTGCACCTGCTGCATATTAAAATCAAGTCCCTTTTAACTGCAAGGTGACTGCAATTGTGACTGCCTGTTTAGTAGTCAAATAAAGCAATATTGTGTGTTTAGAGTAGTTCTGACAACTTTTGGGCCCAGTGCCACTGCACCTGTGGCATCATTCAAATAATGACCCTGTTACCTGCAAGATACCTGCAATTGTGACTGCCTGTTTAGTATTAAAATATAGCAATATTTGGGGTTTATTGGAGTTATGACAGCTTTTGGCCCCAGTGCCACTGCACCTGCTGCCCTGGTGCCACTGCACCTGCTGCACCATTTAAATCAAGCCCCTTTCAACTGCAAGTTAACTGCAATTGTGACTGCCTGTGTAGTAGTAAAATATAGCAATTTTAGGTGTTTAGAGGAGTTCTGACAACTTTTGGGCCCGGTGTTGCTGACTTGCTGCACCATTCAAATCATGACCCTGTTGTCTGCAAGGTAACTGCACCTGTGGCTGTCTGTTTAGTAATAAAATATAGCATAGCTCTGGTATATTAACTTTATTTTTAACATGCAATGTTTATGACAACATTTAGAATTTGATTATAATGATCAAATAGATTAAGTTGAAAAAATCATTCCAATAATGCCTACAAAGTGCAAAGAAAGGTACTGTGGTATGAATAGGAAATACCACAAACGTTCTAAGGCTATAGCATCTGCTTTACACAACTAAGTAAAAAAAAGCAAGCATACCAGCATACTGTTAGAAGCTGTCTGCCTTTTCCATGGGAAGAGCTCTTATTTTGACATTGAATGGGGCTTAAACAGTGTGAACAGCTTTAGTAGACGTATTATAAATGCGGACAGCCAGGGGAAGGTAACAACAACAACAGTTCCACACAAAAGTGAATGGACATAGTAATTGGGCAATGGGACTGATAAGAGTCCCCTTTCAAGATATATTAAATACAAGAGATTTCACTTGCGCTGTGCTGGCAAAACCTAAAAATGGAACGTAAATTTTCAGAGCAACACGTGGGCATGAGACAGACAGGACAAAATCCCTCTGTGGGCTGACACATAGCAACACAGTGAGAGGTGACAACCGCTTTTTGTACAGGGACACACAAAAGTGTATGGCAGAGAGATAACAGAGCTTCTGGGTATGCAAGGACACACATATGAAACTCACTAAAGATATGTTGTACCCATCTATATGAGACAGTATTATAGTGTGCAATAAAGAACTAGTAACAAAGGGGGGAAAAAAGTCCTTTTCGGACAAGAACCCTCACTCACCCAAGGGTGACATGCTTCATCATTGGGCTCCCTCCGCACATTGGGGCCAGGCGGTCTCCAATATGGGCTACAACTCCCCACCTAGTGTCAGGGTGTGGGGAGGAGCTGAGGTGTTTTTTAAGGCAAAGGGATGTTGAGAAATGAAGATGGTGAGTGAGGGACAGAGTGCTGTGAAAAAGTGTAGGGAATGTAAAACTTCCTCAAAGACTCAAATAACTTTATTCGGTAGAGTCCTCGGAAGGAGTTAAAAAGCAGAGGAACAGGGTTTTTTTAATTAAAAAATATACCCCTTCTAAGGTCAACATGTTTCTGCCTTCCTCATGGCTCTTCATAGAGTCCTTAGGCATTCATCAGGACCAATTCATTTAAGTCACTCTGTTCGTGTATCCATGTGTATGACACAATATGTTAATAAAAATTAACTATACTGGTCGTTTCCAAAGGTGTGATTCCTTAATTCTATTACAGGACGGGAGGCTTCGTATTATGCTTCTCTTTCTATTTATTGCCACTCACAGCAGCCAATGAAAACTTGTATTTATGTAAATAAACTACATTTCCCATGATGCTCATGGTACACCTCACATCCTGTAGAGCCCCATAAGAGCCACTGTCACAGGAACTCGTCCTCTTTCTTTACTGCTCACGCAGACAGATAAGTGCATTTGTCCTCATGTGGACTATTGATTACTTTATGGCACTGTATTCATGCATGCGCCGCAGAACTTAATTATGTATTAGCGCTGCTCGCGCTCGACATTACGCGCTCTGCCTCAATCAGTGCCTTACCCCACGCTGCGTTCCAGCGCCTTGTGTGCCGCGACCTCTGGTCCATTTGACTCCCGTGCGCAATCGGGATGTAATGCCGAGGGGTTCAGATCCCCGTCCTCTGCCGGCTTTCAGCTCAGCTGCCCTGGGGTTTCTCCCTGCGTGCTGCTAATCGCGCGCTTACGGCGATCTTAGGCGATCGCTCCACGTCCCTGCGGGGAGGCCCGGTACCGCACTGCCTTCGGCAGAGGGAAATTTAATCCACAATACAAGCGCACAGGCTTCCCTCATCAGCCCACGCGCTCTGAGCCTTATTAACCCCGATCTCCCCGGATTCTACGTGCGTAGCCCAATTGGGCTATTTTTTGGTAGGTTTTGGGCTACGCACGTCGTATCTTCCCGATTTCGATCGTTTTCCTTTCAATATTCCCCTGTCCCTCGAAGGAACACCTTCTATACGCCTGGCTGGTTGGAAGAATAGCTTTTGGGCCCTGGAGTGTGCACAGCTCCTCATATTTCGTTTTTCTGGCTCTACTTATGCCCTGAGGGCTGCAAGAACATATATACAGCTGTGGCTGAGGAGCTAGGTACCTGTCCTTATTTGTGCTGTGGGTTGGCTCCCCCCTTACTCCTTTGACCCTCCCTTCAAGAGTATATTGCGGGTTCTGTCCCATTATGGAGGCTTGTGTCACATATGATGAGGAGGACACCTTGTATGAGGAGGAAGTGGTGAACCCTTCCTTAGAAGACAACATTGTTGAGGCCCTGGACGCTTCTGTTCAGGAGTCCGTAAACAAGGCCCTTGAAAAAGCAGTTCCGGGAACTGTGCAACAAGCACTGGCTTCGGCTTTAAAACCAATCACGAAGCAACTAGAGAAATTCGCAAAGCGTCATGGGTTCACTGCTCCAGCTGAATCTCGCAAGGACGCTTCTGCGTCAGAAAGCCGACCCAAATCCTGGCCACATTCTTCCGCGCTCTCCTCCTTACCTGCCCCGGATGCTGGCAAGGCCAAGAATACAGACACTGATACGGACACAGATACTACGGCTACGGACACACCCGATGAGTCCCCTCCTAAGAAGACGTCCAAGAAGGCGAGGAATGTGGAAACACCACAACCCATTTCTACGCCCTTCACCTTTAATCCTGCTGACATAGTTCACCCCAGGTCCTCTGATTGGCTACCCCCTCCCGCAGTTGCGGCATATTTACACGATAATATCCGTAGAAGTTTTGACAAGGAGGTGAGGAACAGACTCCGCTCGGAGTGCCCCAGACCGGATATTGCTGATAAAGTGGCGGACACCCCGGATATAGACCCCAGTCTCTTAACCTTCTTGAAAAAATTTACTAAAGACCCCAAGAAGGGTATTGATCGAGCCTGGCGTGGGTGTCAAGATAAACTTCTAGATGTAGTGGGTCCCCTGGCGAAGATCTTAGAAATGGCACTAGAGGCGCAGGAATCCGGGGCTACAATGGATCCCCACATCCTGGCGGGGTGGACGCAGAGGGCCATATGCCTTTTAGGAAACGCTAACTGCTCCATCTCCACGGAGCGGCGCAAGTCGCTCCTGATGCGCATGGACTCCAATCTCACGGAGTTGGCTGCAGCAGAGCCAGGACCATTGGCGGACGGTAACCTGTTTGGCGAACGTTTCGTCAAGGATGTAGCAAAATATGTGGGTACTCTCACCACTCTTGACAAGGCACAGTCAGGCATAAAAAGAGTCCTGCAGGCTGGTGTTTTCAACAGGGCCGGACGAGGCCGAGGACGCTCGTTTGGCCGTCACTACTCTCAAGGTCCTCAGAGAGGAGACTTCGGTCGAGGCAGGGGAGAGTGGGATTCCACCCGTGGGGGAACCTTCTACCCCACCAGGCAACGTTTCAACAGGCGACGATTCAACAGAGGGGCCTATCGTGGTGGCTTTCAAGCCCCTGAGTCTTCAGGTAAGAGCTCCAGACCCTTTCCAGTTGCCTTTGGGGGTCGTAACTCAACTTTTCTTTCACAATTGGGTTCAACTATCTCAGGATGCTTGGGTATTACAGACAGTTCAGGGCTTTCATCTAGATTTCTTTCGGAACCCTTCTCAGGTCAAACAACCCAGACAGCTTTCTTTTCCCAGGTAGAATGCGTTTTATAGATTCCGAGCTCGAAGAATTGCTGCGGAAACGCGCGATAGCAGGTTGCGACGAGGGCCCTCGCGGTTTCTGCAGCAATATTTTTCTGGTACAGAAGAAAGGTGGAGGTTACAGGTTGGTACTCAATTTAAAGGATTTCAATCAGTACATCACATACAAACACTTCAAGATGGAGGGCATCCATCTGCTGGCGGACCTCTTGAAACAAGGGGACTGGATGGTCCGTCTGGACCTGAAGGACGCCTATTTGTCCATTCCCATTTTCCCTCCTCACCGCCGGTTCCTGCAATTTCAATGGCGGAACCAATGGTTCGAATATTTGGTCCTTCCTTTCGGACTCTCCTCAGCACCATGGTGTTTCACCAAGGTGCTGAAGCCAGTGATAGCATATCTCAGGGAACAAGGGGTTCGCATGATAGCATATCTGGACGATATACTTATCATGGCACAGTCCCCAGACTTGGCAGTTCAACACTTACGCATGACCATTGCTACGCAACAAAACCTGGGGTTCGTGATCAACGAATCCAAATCGGTACTCTATCCTTCCCAAACGATGGATTTTCTAGGTTTCCTGATCAATTCTCAAACGGCTCAATTGTGCCTTCTCCGCTCCAAGCTGTGAGACATCAAAAAAGAATTACGCTCCCTGTTATCGCATCAGATGGTCTCACTGAGGGTGATCGCCAGGATAGTGGGCCTCTTGGCATCCTCCATTCAGGCAGTTTTTCCGGGCCCATTACATTATCGAGCCCTTCAACGGCTCAAGATTCAACACTTACAGAAGGGCCTCTCTTACACGGATCTGGTCCCTCTTTCCCCGGAGGCGCGGGAAGAAATTCAATGGTGGCTAGTCCACATGGAAGCGTGGAACGGCAGAGCTATATTCGGCTCCCTGCCGGAGGTGGTCATAGAGTCTGACGCCAGCCGTTGGGGCTGGGGGGCTCGTTGCGGCAATATTTCTACGGGAGGGCGTTGGTCCCTCAGCGAACTAGACCTCCATATCAATTGTCTGGAACTCCTTGCAGGGTCGTTCGCGATCCGGACACTATCGCCCAAGAGAGTCTCGTGTTGCATCCTCTTGAGGATGGACAACATTTCAGCGGTTCGGTACATCAACAAGCTGGGAGGAACACGGTCCTCCATGCTGGTACAGATAGCGAAGGATTTTTGGCATTACTGCCTGAGTCACCAGATCTCGGTCATAGCCGAGTACATTCCGGGTCAGTCCAACGTAGTGGTGGACTGGAACTCCAGACATCTCAAGGACTACAGCGATTGGCAACTCCAACCCCGGATAGTACAGTGGTTACAGGCGATCTGGGGGAATTGCGAGATCGACCTGTTTGCATCCAGACTGAACCGTCAAATGACCAAATTCTTCAGCTGGAGGCCGGATCCGTTAGCCCTGGCGACGGATGCTTTTTCTCAGGATTGGTCCCTGAGTCAGAATTATGCTTTTCCCCCCTTTATATTAATTCCTCGAGTGTTCACACAGATAATGCGCCAGAAGGCGGAGGTGTTCCTAGTGACTCCTCTGTGGAAGTCGCAACCTTGGTTCCCAATATTATTGGAGGCGAGTTGCGACTCTCCCAGGATGATCCCGTGGTCGTCAGCGATGCTCCAGGGCCCTCATGGAGAGATGCACCCGATGGTTCTGTCGGGGCAGTTGTCCCTGATGGCCTGGAGACTTTCCGGCAACGTTGGCAAATGCCTGGATTTTCGGAACAAGCTTCAACTTTTATCAACCAGGCTTGGGCCCCCTCAACCAAGAAAAGATATTCTTCAGCTTGGAAGGGTTGGGTTCGTTGGTGCATGGAACAACACGTGGATCCCGTGGGGGCGGATTTACCCTATGTTGTAAATTTCCTGTCACAAAAGGCTTCTGAGGGTATGGCATATCGTTCCGTCAACAATTTCCGCTCCGCCATTTCGGCGGGTCATTCCCAGCTTGAGGGTAAACCAGTAGGAATGCATCCATTAATATGTAAACTGTTAAAAGGTATTAGGGTAGCGAATCCACCCAAACCTAAATATTCTTCCTTGTGGGATGTGTCGTTAGTTCTTTCCTTATTCAATAAATGGCCACAAAATAATTTGTTAACAAGGAAACAACTTTCAGCCAAATTAGCCATGCTGTTATGTCTTTCCGCATGTAGGCGGTCCTCTGATGTTAAAGCTCTGGACATTACAGGTAGAGTATTTACTCCTGAAGGAGTTTCCTTTAACATTACATCTAGAACCAAAACCATGTCACGCAATGTGGAATATCATGCTTTTCCTGCTAACTCAAAACTCTGTGTAGTTCAATGTCTCAAGACTTATGAGGAATGTACCAGGTCTACTCGACCTGATGGTGTGGTGCAATTATTAATTGCCTTGCAAAACCTTACAAACCTGTTACTGCAGCTACTATAGCCCGATGGTTAAAATCGGTTATGCAAGAAGCCGGTATTAATACCCAAGTGTTTGGGGCACATTCTGTCCGGGGCGCCATGGCCTCTAAGACGTTCATGTTGGGTTCTACTGTACAGGATATCATGCATTCTGCAGATTGGTCATCTGAGTCAACCTTTAAACAGTTTTATTATAAACCGGTGGGTGATATATCCTCTGTGGTTTTTAATCAGCGTTAAACTAGCATAATACGAAGCCTCCGGTCCTGTAATAGAATAAAAAATTAGCTAGCATTCGCGCCAAGAATTTTCAATTCTATTAAGGACACGGAGGCGAGGATTATCCCACCCGATTACATTACAGTATTGTAATTATTACCCACCCGTTGTATATATATTCTGGTTATACAGAGGTTACGGGTTGTTTTTGTCTCTCATTCTTTCAGGATCTGACAAGAAGATGGATTAAGTGTAATCCGGATTAAGAAGATGTACTTTCAGGTTGGAGGATTGTGTTGGACTTCAGTTATTGTGTTGGACTTTATTGTTCGAAGCAAAGAAAGAGGACGAGTTCCGGTGACAGTGGCTCTTATGGGGCTCAGCAAATAAACACAAACAATCCCTGCTCTTAATTAACCTTCAACTCTACTGATCATGTGTGGAGCCGCATAAACAGAGAAATTACACTATATCAATCTAAATGGGTGCATTACAGTTATGTAATAAAAACACTATAGTTGGAACAAGGTTTCAGTCTTAAAACATGAAAAAAGTTTTATTTAGGTAAAAACATGTCATACTTCATTAAAACAATTTCATTAAAAATCATCATATCAATAATCAACAATATTAAAAAAGAAGATACATAAGTGTTCATAGGCAAGAAAACTAAAAACGGTCGACGCGGCGTTTCGGTGAGATCACTTCTCCACCTTCTTCAGGACTGAGTTTTCTTCATGCGTGATTAGATCATCACTATAGTCGTTGGAGCCACCGTATTACAGTTAGATTTGGCACAACCAATAATGATTTATGGTTGCTGAATGACACACTCTTGGGCTGTTTTGGACCAGGAAAGTGGTGTATAATAATTTTGAACAGAGGGTGTTGCTCCACTCCGTATATTTTCTAATGCATGGACCGTGTCTGGTTTGTTCGCTGAATATTACATCGGCCTCCCTGCTCCAACGATACGACTTCCGGGTATCTTATGGGGCTCTACAGGATGTGAGGTGTACCATGAGCATCATGGGAAATGTAGTTTATTTACATAAATACAAGTTTTCAGTGGCTGCTGTGAGAGGCAATAAATAGAAAGAGAAGCATAATCCTCGCCTCCGTGTCCTTAATAGAATTGAAAATTCTTGGCGCGAATGCTAGCTAATTTTTTATTCTTCACCTCCATCTGAAAAAAATGAAGGACAAAGGACAAGATATATTTCACCTTTCTTTTCAAAAGAAACAATTCCTCCCCAAAACCACTAGTACACTACATTCATTGCTCAGATCCTTATGAGCATTGAGAATTGAGTGACAACCGCATGCGCAATAGAGGACGCAGTATTAGGTTGTTGGGTTGTTGGTTATGAGGCAGTCATCGGTCTTTGGTATCGTACTCAGTCCTTAGGACTGAAGGACTCCATTTCCCGACATCCTTGGTTGCTGGATTGAAGCATTTCCGGTTTACAACCACCACCGGGTCATACGCTGTTGTGCGCACTGCGTTTTGATTGAAATAAGCATTCTCCACGCACGTTCCTCACTCTCGCCAGGACCCCCTTATTTTGGAGACTGTAGACAAGTTTTTGGTAAATGTGCTTACTTAGACTTTTAGAAATACAAAAACGAGTTCCTGCCCGCTCATTATTCTCATTGGGATGCATTCTAGATTCTACAGCTTATGTCCGGTTGTTCGTGTCGTTTGGGCTCTCCGAGTCTGTACATTTGATTATTCACGAGTACTGTATGTCATCTTGGTACCTCTACCTCATCACATTGGGGACCACTTTCCTAGCTGCTTTTTACACATTTTTTTCATTATTAATCCTCTTGTCATTTACGTGGCTGATGATTTACAACGTGTTCCTGCCCACTCATTATTCTCGTCTGGACGCCCCTTACATCTCATTTCCATTGGGCCTCCTAGGTATGCTCTTCTACTGACTCATGTTTCATACGATCAACTATTGTCTTTTCCCCCCCTTGTGCCTTATCCCTTGCCCCACCTTCCCTTTGCACTACTTAATAATCCCCACCGTTTGGACATACGGGCATCCCCTCCGGGCTCAGTCCAGTCGGTGGTCCGCCATTCTTTGCCCCTTCTCTTTACTCCCTTCACTTTAGGCATTCTGCATTCACCCTTTGGCCTCTGTCTATCTTTTCCGCCGACCTACCGTCCCAGGCGTTTCCATTGCCTTTAGTCCCTGTTCGTCAGCTGGCCGGCGCCAGCATTTCTCCCCGCCCTTGGGTCTCTCTCTAGATTCCATTTCACAGCGCGTCACTTCTGCCCTTTTCCACCCTCCCAGCATGGCAGCCATACACACGTAGACCACGTGATGCACCCTCGCGCGGTCTAGTCGCCATGGTGCCTATTTCTATAACTACACCCCTCCCCTCTTCAGTCCCAGTCCAGCTATCCCTCGGCACCAGCACCTTCCGGATTCGTCGGAGCTACCTCACAGGTATAGTGGCGTCCTTTGCTGCCGCTTCCTTTCGGTTTCACCTCGCCACCTCCTTGCTCTCACTCCCGTTCTCTCCGTCCTTTTCCAGGCTTATCCGCCTCCCGGCACGCTTCATATCCATGGAGCGCCGTTATTCTCCTCCGTGGTAAGATTCTGCTTACTTTACTGTTTTTCGCTCCCAAACCCCCCCCCCCCCAGCCCCGCTCCTCCTTGCTTCAATTACTCCTTCTTTTTCAGCTCCACTACTTCCGCCGCCACCTGGCTTTAGAACCCTGTCCTCCCGCAGTTTCTGGACTTGATTGCTTTGATTGGTAAGTCCACCCTTCTCTCCACACTACGCCACCGGCTTCTTTTTCCTTTTCTTCCCTCAACCCAAGTCTCGGTACCTTTATCATTATTTTTTTGCAGCTCTGACACATCTACCTTCGTTCCAGTACTCCCGCCTGCCATACTCCGCTGATTACCTCTCCTTTGGCATAACTGCCCTCACCGCCCACAGGCTTCCCTGCTACTCCCGTGGCACGCACCCTGTGCCTGGTCTCTACGTGGAGCACCGTCTCCTCCGTTATAAACGATCATTGCGCACACCCCCGGCCGGGTTGGAATTATCACCGGTTCAACGGTGAGTTTCCTTTACTCCCTTTTCTTTGCCCACCTTACTTTTGATCCCCCTCCCAGTTTGCTCGCCCTGGGGCCCCAGCTCATCCACTTTTTCTATCCGCAGGGTTCTGCTCTTTCTATCCTCACTCATGCTACACAGGTAATATCTCACTTCCTCCTTGTTGCCTTCTGAGCTCCCTCCTTTCGTTTCCAATTCTGTTTTCCTCCCACCCCTTTTCCTCCTCCACCTCCTGATTCCCTTTCATTTATGTTATGCTTTTCTCTTTTTCCACCATGCGCTCTCCCTGCTTCTGTCTCTCTTCCCGCCTTAGTTTAGTATTCCGATTTGGGTTTCTCACTACCGCGTCCAGTCCTCTTTCGCGCCCCACTTTAGTGTTGTACATTCCATGTTGTTATTATTTTCTGTTTTATGGATTTAGTCTTACATATCCGCTGAGTACATGATGTTTATAGGTGATTCACGCTCACGTGTGCCCACGTTTTTGACCCTGTCACGTTACTATGTACTTGTTTTTTGTTTGTTTTTCCCGCGCATTTATTCATGATGTTTACACCATGAGAGCGGCACCAACACCCAAGTCACTTATTGCCATGCGCCTCTACTGTTATGCCCACAGCACATGCACTTTAGGTGATCCCTTTTTCTCCTTGATCCTATAGAGATTATAATGATCGATGTTTTCCTATTGTTTTCCCTTTACCCCCTCACCCCATTTTTTGTATCCTTCCCAGCCCTGAAGAGTCACTGGATTACTCTGAGTGACGAAACACGTGTCGGCTGGTTGTTTATTGTAAATTCAGTTGTTTTACATTAAATAACTTTTCAACTCTAACAGGTGTCGACCACTACAACTGTTATTCGAACAATACGGTCACACTATCGTTATACCCTCACCACGTGTGCCCGGGACTGTGCTTATTATGTTGGACTTTATTGTTCGAAGCAAAGAAAGAGGACGAGTTCCGGTGACAGTGGCTCTTATGGGGCTCTACAGGATGTGAGGTGTACCATGAGCATCATGGGAAATGTAGTTTATTTACATAAATACAAGTTTTCAGTGGCTGCTGTGAGTGGCAATAAATAGAAAGAGAAGCATAATCCTCGCCTCCGTGTCCTTAATAGAATTGAAAATTCTTGGCGCGAATGCTAGCTAATTTTTTATTCTTCACCTCCATCTGAAAAAAATGAAGGACAAAGGACAAGATATATTTCACCTTTCTTTTCAAAAGAAACAATTCCTCCCCAAAACCACTAGTACACTACATTCATTGCTCAGATCCTTATGAGCATTGAGAATTGAGTGACAACCGCATGCGCAATAGAGGGACGCAGTATTAGGTTGTTGGGTTGTTGGTTATGAGGCAGTCATCGGTCTTTGGTATCGTACTCAGTCCTTAGGACTGAAGGACTCCATTTCCCGACATCCTTGGTTGCTGGATTGAAGCATTTCCGGTTTACAACCACCACCGGGTCATACGCTGTTGTGCGCACGGCGTTTTGATTGAAATAAGCATTCTCCACGCACGTTCCTCACTCTCGCCAGGACCCCCTTATTTTGGAGACTGTAGACAAGTTTTTGGTAAATGTGCTTACTTAGACTTTTAGAAATACAGAGTTTGCACACGTGTTATCGCCATGGCATGTGTAATTTACACTCGTATCACGTAGGTTTGCTTCACGCATTTCGCATGTACGAACATAACCTGTCAGCTGTTTTAATGCTCCACTTTTCGGAGGGTATAGATGTGATGCACATGTCACCGTCACACGCTAGACACATTATCAGAAATTGAAGGTCCTTTACAGACGTTTTAAAATACAGAATAACATATATTTAAACATGGGTTGTCTTCCCTTGTATACTTAATAGCCCCTCCGAGTATCTGCTGAATTGATTACCGTGACAGTAGAAAGAGAAAACGGTGATTCTAAAACGGGAATCTGATGACCCTAATGAATATTAAACAGTACTCTGTCTAGTCCTGTTCTTTTTTTTGTATATTGATTAAGATGCATTTTTCGAGAATTCATTTTATCTCTGAACGAGGGATTCGTCTCTCTAGTTTTGAGATGTCTTGAAAAGAAAATGAATGTCCGATGTGTGTCGTTCTAGGTTAATATGTGTGGTCGATAGTAAGATGTTGGTTTGGTTCACCACTGCCAGTTTTGTTAGTTGTCACCTGTCATTTTCTTCTTTTTTAGCTCAGTATGTCAGAATCCTTGGATGGGTACCTAGTGGTAGTAGAGAGTCTATGATAAGTTCCCTCCCACAGGTAACTCTTGTCTTTCATTCATCTATTGTTTTTTATTGGGTGGGGTTGTCACTCAATGCTCATAAGGATCTGAGCAATGAATGTAGTGTACTAGTGGTTTTGGGGAGGAATTGTTTCTTTTGAAAAGAAAGGTGAAATATATCTTGTCCTTTGTCCTTCATTTTTTTCAGATGGAGGTGAAGAATTAAGGAATCACACCTTTGGAAATGGCCAGTATAGTTAATTTTTATTAACATATTGTGTCATACACATGGATACACGAACAGAGTGACTTAAATGAATTGGTCCTGATGAATGCTTAAGGACTCTATGAAGAGCCATGAGGAAGGCAGAAACATGTTGACCTTAGAAGGGGTATATTTTTAATTAAAAAAACCCTGTTCCTCTGCTTTTTAACTCCTTCCGAGGACTCTACCGAATAAAGTTATTTGAGTCTTTGAGGAAGTTTTACATTCCCTACACTTTTTCACAGCACTCTGTCCCTCACTCACCATCTTCATTTCTCGGCATCCCTTTGCCTTAAAAAACACCTTAGCTCCTCCCTACACCCTGACACTAGGTGGGGAGTTGTAGCCCACATTGGAGACCGCCTGGCCCCAATGAGGAAGCATGTCACCCTTGGGTGAGTGAAGGTTCTTGTCCGAAAAGGACATTCCTTCCACTTTGTTACCAGTTCTTTATTGCACACTATAATACTGTCTCATATAGATGGGTACAACATATCTTTAGTGAGTTTCAAGAGTAGACAGGGAGGGATATGTTTGATGTCACTCTCCCTTGGGTCCCATGTGTGGTCTTAATTTAAGGACACACATATGGCCATGCTGGAGGCGATGTGCGGAGCACACATGATAAGATAGAGCAGAACCCATATGAATGCAGGACAAAGCCCCTGCATGTACAAGGACATAAACGGGTGCATGATGAAAAGACAAAAGTGAGTGCTAAGTGAGAAGAGTGCGCAGAGCTCCTGTGTGTGCCTGGACTCACAGACACGTGATGAGAGAGCACACTAGATCTGCTTGTGCAGATACACAAATGCACATGAAAAAAGGGCCACCCACTTAAGTAGCCCTTTAAACATGTCTCAGGCCTGCCATTGCAGAGCCTGTGTGTGCAGTTTTAAACTGCCATGTCGACCTGACAAGATAAAGCTCTTGCCAGGCCCAAACCCTCCTTTTTAATACATATGTCACCCCTAGGGTCACAGTACTTAAGTGTCCAGGAACCCGAACAGAGACATGATGAGAGAGGACAGTGTCCATGTGTGCAGGAACACACAGGGATAAATGGCGAGAGAGGGAATATGCATAATAACACTCACATCCCAAGATAAAACAAGGGACCATGCAGGGACTCACATGGGCACTGTGTCCTCACTGGGGACTTGTATGCTTAAAGGTACTGAAGACCAGGAGTGGGATTCTGTGATCTGGAGGGGCACACAAAGTATACCCTTCCTTTTTACATGGGACTTCTGTTCATATACCAGTTCATACATGCTTACTGGTGGTGGAAGCATGCCATTTTTAGGGCGAGCCTAGGCAGCGCATGCACTGTCTCTTCAAGACATGCTGTATTCACTCTGTGAGCTTACAGCCCTCCCATTGCCTTTTTATTCATCCCTTCGATTATCGTTCAAAAATGCTTGCTTGCTAGTGGTTAATCCTTCCTCTTTGTCGCTCCTTTTTGTGTTTGGTTTCCTCCCACAGAGCACCGCCCAATTACTGTTAATATTACGCTTCTGTGTTTATTTGGGTGACTATTTTTTTCTTTGATTCCTGCTCATGTCACTGTTAGCCCATCTTCAGTGGTTCAGCTTCGGTGCCCGTCACTTAATCTCCCCGACCAGTTCAAATACCGAGATGAAATGTCAGACGCTTCAGATGCTGTTTTTGGAATCGCCTCTTTAATTTTCTCTTACTTCTTAGTGTGAGGATTTCCCCCAAACCCCTCCCGCTTCGCTGCTTGTTGATTTAGCGAGCCTCGGTCACTGGACCTTCAGCAGCCCAATCTTCCAGCACAGTTAAGGGCAAGGCTTGGGCAACTCCTGTCACATTTTGTCTGATGCTTGTTTATATACTGTGATCTCAAGGAACCCGAAGGCGTTGGAGCACTTTACATGAGCGCTAGTTATATTACAAAATGTCATTTTAATTTTTGGTGGCATTTTTATAGAGCACGAACGCGACTGACCCGAAGGTAATGAAGCGCTTAACAAAAGTGGCAGTTACATTACACAAGGTCAGTTTATTTTTTTTCGTTTTACATGCACGGAGATTAAGTGATGCCACCCCTGCACCTGTTTATTCATTATTTCCCGTCTACCGGATAAATGGGAGCAGCATTCGGCCCTCCCATGTCGCTGCATGCCCCCCGCTACCTCTTCCTGTTGTCCTCCTCTCAGAGCTCCAATTTCAAAGCAAATTCACAGCAGCTCCCCAAGCACTGTGATACTTTTTTTATTATATAATGTGAACTCGAGCAAACCAAAGGTGTTGAAGCACTTTACAAGCATGGGGGGGGGGAGGGATGTGATGTCTCTGTCATTGGAAAGTTCTTCACTGCTTTTTTTCTTAGGCTGTTCAATACTCTAGTGATGCAGTTGCACACAGAATGTTATAGTGCTGTTGACTTGTTGGATCTTTAGTACCAAATAGGCATTTTTACTTTCCCTAGTAGTGACTGAAAATCTTACCAGTTTTGGTCTCCAAAAGGCCACTGAAGTACCATTACTGGACCCTTTGCTGACATCCTGTGTGTGAAGTATGTGTGCAAGGAGCATAAGGTGAGTGACATTACAAATCTATATGACATGGGAGCCAATGGACTTCGATTTGAGCTGTATGATTGTTCTTTGGTTGGGGTGCACAAAGTTTTATTTTAGAGTGCAAAGTTTTCCTGAGTTCACAATTTTTAGCCTTAGTGACACATTCCAAGCTCTACCTTTTGCCACAAGACCCTTCTGCCTCCTCCTGCCCATCACTGACTCACACCCCACACTCCCAAATATACTACTATTTGTTAGACCTGGCATCCTTGGTGTGGATTCCCCTAACTTTGTGCCTTCAGACCTCCTGTTTTTGCTGACTTCATTTTTGCTGGCCTTAGGCTATAGTGCTCTTTCCCTAAAAAATGGTAACATTGGCTTATCCCCAATTGGCACATTTAATTTACTTATAAGTCCCTAGTAAAGTGCACTACATGTGCCCAGGTCCTGTAAATTAAATGCTACTAGTGGGCCTGCAGCACTGATTGTGCCACCCACTTAAGTAGCCCAAACATGTCTCAGGCCTGCCATTACAGAGCCTGTGTGTGCAGTTTTAAACTGCCATGTTGACCTGGCAAGATAAAGCTCTTGCCAGGCCCAAACCCTCCTTTTTAAAACAAATAAGTCACCCTTAGGGTACAACCTGGACTGCCCAAAGGGCAGGGTGCAATGTGTTTAAAAAACAGGACATGGACATTTAAGTTTTACATGTCCTGGTAGTGAAACACTCTTAAATTCATTTTTCACTACTGCAAGGCCTATATCTCCCATAGGATAAGATTGGGATTACCTTATAATATTTTACATGTGTAATTTCCAAATTGGAATATATAACTGATTCAAGTTTGGTGTCTCTGGAATGCTAATTTAAAATCCTAACTTATAGTGAAGTCGGATTAATTACAATTCTGAAAATGCCACTTTTAGAAAATTGGCCTTTTCTTGCTTTAGCCATTTGGCGCTTGTAGCCTGTCTCTGCTCATATGATTGGATGTAGTTGGCAGTTGGGCGTTGTGTATTCCTCCTAGACAGCCATACACAATAGGAGTTTAGGTGTGTCTCAATGGACCATTTCTGGCAAGATGGGAGGGAGGAGCTGGGCACAGCCTCACTTACACTTAAATAGGCTGTGTCCTGTTCACACACAAATTGCTGCATGCCCCCCTGTAGTGAGTCTGGAGCCAGGGTAGTAAGAGAGGACATCTGTGCACTACAAAGGGAAGTCTCCCCCACTTCAAAAGCACCACTAGGTATAAGTAATGGACTTCAGACACCACCACTTCAGTACACTTCTGGACCTGTAGATACTTTACCAGGAAGAAGGACTGCTGCGCTGCTGAAAGGATTACCACTCCACTGGAACTGATATTCTGCTGAGCTTTTGCTTTGCTGGCCTCCCTCTTGCCTGGGTGAGAAGGACTGAACCTGCATCTCTTCAACCCAGAACCCAGAGTGACTCTAAGGGCTAGCTGGCTGGCCTCCTGATCTGAAGCCTCAGGGACATAACAGGCTTCCAACAACCTTGCATCTGCACCTAGACTCTGCCATCTGTGAGACTACCCGGCCAAGTGGTGCCAGCCCAATCATGGACCTTTGGAAGTGGGCTTAATGTACTTACCAGGAGAACCAATGCATCTTCGCTGCTGAGTGGTGCATCCCTGAGCCGAACCAAAGCATCTCCTTGGCTGCAGTGCATCCTAAGCAGAACCATCGCATCGCTGCTGCTGCGTGGATTGGACCCGGTGCAGAAGGTCCGTATCACCCTCGCAGTCCTCGGAACCGACGCATCGCTAAACGCATGGTGCATCTCTAGCCCAGGTCCTTGCATCGCTCGTCGAAAACAGTCTCAGCGATGACATCAGACTCTGTGTCACAGCCTTTCAGCTCTTCGGACAGAAGCATCGCCAGCTGCGCGCCGAATCCCCGAAGCCAGGACTTTGCATCACAAGCCTCATTGACGGGATCCTCAATGACAACGACACAAAAGGACCTCACACTGCAGCCTCACCGCATCTTGGAGCTGATGCATTGCCTCGGCTGTGCAGTGCTTCTTCAACGAGGATCTGTGCAACACTCCGCTACCAGGATTTAAGGTACTTTGTTCAGCTGGCCTAACTGGGTCCCTGTAGCCAGCACGCACTCCATCGCGGTCGACCTGAACTTGTGACTTTTTCCCAATCCGGTGAGACCATATATTGCTTTTTGGTGCTCTTTCAACTTAAAACTTTAAAATTCAATATCACCAGTTCTACTAATTGGATTTTTGTCGATTTGGTCTTGTCTTATTTATTAAATCAATATCTATTCTTCAAACCTGGTGTGGGATTCCTTTTGTGTAGTGTTTTGACTGTTTCACAGTTTGAAGTATTTCACCAATACTTTACACATTGCCTTCAAGATAAGCCTGACTGATCAGTGCCAAGCTATCAGAGGGTAAGCACAGGTTAATTTGGGGTTTGCTTGTGCCTTACCCTGGTTAGGATCGTGGTTGCTGCTTGACCAGGGCTCACACCTCAGTCAACCAGAAACCTAATTTCTAACGCTATACATAGCGGAAAAGCGTCTGCTCGTGGATTCAATTGGCCCGCAACCGCACCCACCACAGCAACTGTCCAACTGAACTTACTTGCTCCCTCAACAGGGTAGACACATCTATCCCTCCTCTCTGACGTACCTTGTTAATTATAAGAGTGGCTCTCCTTCCCCATCAACATAATGGAAAAGCTGGACGGAATAAATATTGGCACATCTAGCCCCAACTCTAGGAACCGCCCAGCCCAAAATGTGTCATTTCCTCTCGGGGAAGTACTGAGAGGGCCCCACCCTTTCTTTCCGCTCTGCCACAAATGAATATTATTGAACATTGAAAGGGGACTGCTCAACAATATTATAAACAAAGGCATATGAAAATGTGTCTGCTACACGATCCCCAACCCTATAACAGTCCAGACCAGCATGATTGGATCAGTATACAATAGAGCATAGTATACTTGTAAAACATAGCAGCAGGCACTGAAGAGAACTGAATTGTACCTATATAAAAGTTATAAGAAATTAATTCAGTACATGAAAGATGGTGACAGCAAGCAGGACTCAGCCACCATTTTTAAATGATATAGGGGATCCCAGTTTACCCTGGAAGGAGTGGGTGAAACTTTTCTAATCATATTTGATAGCAGTTGGGATTCAAGGCAGAAAGGTTTTTGAAAATGTAATTGATTCAGTATTAGAATATTGGAATGTAGGGAGCTGTTGCTGTGAACAAAGGCCTCACGGAGCCCGAGGGAATTTCAATCCCCTCGGGCTCTGTGAGGCCTTTGCTTTATTTGTCAGAACAATCTGCCCTCTAGTGGCGGAATGTTCTAATAGCCTTATAGCCCTCCATACTGGGATATTCCCACATTAAAGTCCTGCTCCCTTGTTAACACTGGAGCAGGCCATTAATGGCCGGTATAGCCTGCTGCGGCGGGCTATAAGGCTATAATAGATAATGAAGAAAAGGAGACACAAGTCGATGTATACTACTTGACTTTTCGAAAACTAGAAGAACACTTTGGGAAAAAGATTAATCTTAGAACAACACAAATTCTTTAGCAGAGTGCAAGAGATGAATGAAAAAGCAACCTATTGCAGCGTTTAGAGGTCTTTCTAACACTTGTGTGAATTTTGGACATTGTGTGACTCGCTAATAAGAGATAAACTGGTGAGATGCACTAACAATTTAAGAATACAAAAGTAGTTGCTCGCTCACAATCCTGATCTCAGTGAAGCCATAGAAATTGCGAAAAGTATAGAACATATAGCTGAATGGATCAAGGTATTGAAACATACCATATAAGGAGAAGAAGAACAGGAAATTCAAGAACTTAAAGAAAAAGAAGAAACAGGAAAGGTCATGGAAGTACATAAAACAGCACTAGAGACACGGTCTTGAAGT
Source organism: Calotriton arnoldi (assembly GCA_963921515.1). Lineage (NCBI taxonomy): Eukaryota > Metazoa > Chordata > Amphibia > Caudata > Salamandridae > Calotriton > Calotriton arnoldi. The sequence goes on along the minus strand of CAWUFW010009912.1, from coordinate 494,297 downwards.
AAACCCTTTAGAAACCCTGAAAGCTCTAAGTCTAAATGATTTTGCTGTGGTATAGTAACCATTTAGCAAATAATCCCATTCTGTCCTGCCCGTATGAGTGTATGCAGAAAATGCAATAAAATGGGACTTCATGCAGGAGTGTGTAAAAATTCAGGCACTAAATAAGTACATACCATAGTAAATTTAGAGAAGTACATCTTCCAAATTGATCTACTTCAAAAGGGCTCGTTTACTATATACCTTACATGAGATATAACTCTGGATGGTGTGGAAGTTAAAGTATATGCAGATTTTCGCTCTCCCTATACCCTTATAGATAAGAGTGTGTTTTTGAAAAATTTGCAAGTAAAGGGTACAGTCTGCAGAAAGCTGATGTTAAACCGGGGGGTTGTAACAGGGACCATTTACCACTAGCAGACATGGTGACCATGCGTATTTCTTTCAAAGATCGCTCCACTATTGAAAATGTATACATTGCAGAACAGTGATCTAACTTGTTAGGGTGGCGACACCAAAAAGAATTGCGGATGATGTTATAGCCAAACAATTTCGAGCAAGTTCTTCTTTGTGAGAGTCGATCTCAGGTCAAGAAGTATGGAAAGAAATCCCAAAACTTTTTGAAAACAGATTGGGTCTCTTTCAGAAATTTCAGCACAAAATTAAATTAAAAGATAAAGCGATACCTGTAATACACAAGATCAGACCAATCTCCCATCTTATGAAAGAGCCACAAAGGGAAGAAATCAAGAAACTGGTGGCACAAGGGGTCATTGAGCCCATTGAAAGTTCTGAATGGCTCGGCTCAAGAGTAGTGGTCAATAAAGCTGGTGGTAAAGGGATCCATCTCTGTGTGGACTTGAGGGATATGAAAGATAATATTTGGGTAGACAGGTTTCCCCTTCCTGGGATTAACGAAATGCTAAGCCTAATTGGAGATGCAAATTATTTTGGTGTGATCGATTTATCACCAGCGTACCACTAAGTGGAGCTACATCCCGATTCTAGGTCATATACATCTTTAATCACCCAATTTGGTGCATTCAGGTGCTGTAGGATGCCTTTTAGGTTAGCGTCTGCTGCTGCAGTATTCCAAAGAATCATGTAACAGGTCTTGAATGGCTTAAGTAAAGTTCTATGCTTCCAAACTGATATTCTACCATATGGGGATTCAGAAAAGGAACACACTGAAACTCTCATGACGGTATTCTTGGCCCTAAAAAAAGCCGGGTTGACCATCAAATTGGACAACTGCCAAATTGGTGTGGGGTCTGTTGATTACCTGGGCCACACAATATCCAAAGATGGTGTAAAGCCCAAAATCGGCCTGGTGGAAGCAGTTAGAGAGGCCCCCACACCAACGTCCAAGGAAGAACTTAAATCATTCCTCTGACTAGTCGAATATATGTCCAAATTCATAAACAGTTTTGCAGACAAGGTGCCTCCCTTGAGGGATCTCCTAAAAAAAGAACGTCATTTTGATTGGGATGAGAATGGTAGAGAACCTATTGCTGTAGCACCTACATTAGGGCACTTCAAACACAAAACAACTTTGACCACAGACGCTAGTACTAGAGGGACAGAAGCCAGTATCACACATATCATGGATAACAAGGAAATATTAGTTGCTCTTGCATCCCGTGCCCTGAAGGATTCAGAACACAACTACTCTACTGTCGAGAGGGAGGCCCTAGCTTGCTATTGTGCCATACACCTTTTTAAATTCTTCTTTTGAGGTTTACCATTCACATTAAGCATAGATGATAAAACACTTACATTCATCTTATTATACAAGGCAATAGAATGCACCATCCCACGCTTTGTGTACTTGGTCTTGAGGGATACAATTGTAAATTGAAATATTCTCCGGGTAACAAGAACTTAGCAGCAGATTGCCTTTCCAGGATGTCCTTAAGTGAAGACAAATGTCGGGAACACAGTGCTTAACAAGAAAGCAATAGGAAGAAAGCATTAGTAGGGATAACACACTAACCCTTGTGAAAGAGAAAATAGTTAATGGTTGGCCAGGTGAACGATGCAACATACCAAATGACATCTAAAGTCACTGGGGAATAAGACAAGCATTGAGTATTGATGGCAGCTTGGTAAGGAGCGGACACAAGCTAGTTCTCTCTAAAGATTTTTGTGATAGAGTAGCCGATCTTGCTGATGAGGGACATCCAGGCAGAAATATCAGAAAAAATAAAGCAAGGGTTAATTACCGGTTCCCCTGGATGGATTCCTTATTAGAAGGTAAGGTGAGGGACTGCTTGAGTTGTGCATTAAGTGATATAACTAAGACCATTAGAAAAGTTCTGTTATCACCTGTGAATGTTCCTAGCAAACCCTGGGACAAGCAATACTTAGATATTATTCGACTTTTTACGCAATCACATGGCTGGACAAATTCATGCTGGTACCAGTAGATTACCACTCCCACTGGATTGTAGCCATGGTGGTGAACTCTATGCTGTTGCCAGCATACAAGATCACTCTCACACCCCAAGCTTCAAAAAGATTAGTCAGGTGGGCCAGGTAGATATTAAAAAGAGTCAGGCTCAGTTCAGAGCTCTAAAGGACCCCACAATCAAGTGCTTTGGCAAAAGACGTGAAGGGGGTGGGGGGGGGGGGGGAGAAAAACATTTGAGAACTCTCTTCCAGATAGGATTTGAGCCAGACCCAGGCCGGCCCATGTGCACCAATCCTCCATAACCTTTCCAGAAGAATGGAGTGGGAAACCGCATTGAAGGCTGCTGACAGGTCCAGAAGGACAATCATAGCTGCCCCTTCTTGCTCAATATTGTCCTTAATGAATTCAGCGACCTCCAAGAGGGCAGATTCAGTGCAATAGCCTGCATGAAAGCTGGACTGCGTATCATGTAGCAGGTGGTTCTGCTCCAAGAAATGGGAGAGTTGTTGATTGACCAACTTCTACAACATTTTGGCTACAGCAGCCAGAAGAGAAATTGGTCTACGTTGCTATGCACCTTGCAGTCTGCATTATCTTTCTTCTGTAATGGTAATAGTAGGGCATGTTTCCAGCTCTGCAGCGCTATAGCAGCCTCCAAGGAGGCGTTCATCAATTTATCGAGGATAAGACTGACCAAAGGAGCAGCAAGTTTAAGAATGTCTGGGGGTCATGGGTCAAGAGGTGACCCAGACTTGCAGTTGGCCAGTAAAGTAGAAGAATCCTCCAGAGATTTAGGCTCAAAATTGGTCAACAACGGGCCAGGGAAAGGGCTCATATCCAAGTTAAGGATGGATGGCTCCTGTGGGGGAACTTATCATAGATCACTTGGATTTTATTAAGAAATAAGTCAGAAAGCTCCTCGCACATATTGACCGATGGAGTCAAGTTATTTTGTAGAGCCCTGGGAGACAAAAAAGAGTTCACAACCCTACAGAGTTCATGGGGTTTATTAGCGATTGAGGCAATAGAAGGCGAAATAACCTCTTTATGTGCCTTGCGCACATATCTACGGAAGTTATTTAGTGCTTTCTTGTATACAGATTTCGCTTCCGGGTCGTATGTTTTTCTCCACCTACGTTCGAAGTGCTTACAGTGTGACCTTTCTTCTATTAAGGCAGCCGAGAACCAGGCAGCCGAGTGTTTTGATCTCCATTGAGATACTGTTTTTAAAGGAGCAATGTGATCAAGGGTCGAGGACATCCACTTATTCACTTTGTCCAAATCAGAGCAGATAGAAAGATGCTCTCTCATAGGACCAGGTGTGTACCTCAATGGCACAAGGATTATGTAATTTCGTAAATTCTACTTTTTATGTTGATAAATGACACTACTGTACCCAATTTAAGGTATAGAATCAGTGGCGTACCGCAAAATGATGGGGCCCTTCTGTAGAATGTGATGAGGGACTGCGGTGTCTCCTAGATGACACAGATATCCATTGGTCTTGGACTCAACAGAGGCCCCATGAATGATTGCGGCCCCCTCCACGCCAGGGGCCTGCTTGGGAAAGCAGAGTGGCTTTCCCGAGGGTTTATCTAGTTTTTATTCCATGCCATTGCACGCATTTCTGCAAGGTATGATAGGGCATGGCTTTGAGGGTGAGGGGCCCCCCTCCAAAACAAGAAACTCAGGGAGCTCCCCCCCCCCAGAACTGTGGGGGCTACAGGGTGTTCCGTTACACCCCTGTATAGAATGCGTACCTGGAATTTGTGAAGTGTAAATCTCTGATAGGGATGGGAAGGAGATGTGTTATAATTAGTCGACATGAGATGAATCACACCTAAAGTTATCGTAGTTATATTGAATTGTTATTCTTTATTAATGTAATATGTTCTTCTTACCACCTCAGTTAATGGTTCCATCCCTAACCCTCAACCCCTGTCACTTGTCATTCCCCAGTGGTACATTCCTCTGATAAAGACAGTTAGAACCTTGGTCTGTGAGAACAGAAGTCTATGAATGAACCTTGGAAGATCTCATTGTAAACTGCCAAATAAACCTTTTCCTACTTAACCTTGAGAGGAGCATCTTTTCAACGAAAGGTATGTGCAAAGCTTTCAACTCTCAGGTGCCTATGAAACGAATGCTGTCTGGCACCGAGTTAAATGAAACAACATGGGCACTGCCTGTTATTGGTGCCATCCCAGGGACCCGGGGTAAGCGACAGGCAAAGCCAGTCTCTCCCGGGGGAATTAGTGAATGGAGCTGGCCAGGACAAGGCATTGGTTAGGGACAGAGGAAGGGCCAGGAGTTAGAGAAAGGTATATAAGGGCCAGGAAGGGCGAAGACTGCCTCTTCCTGACTCCTTGCACTACCCGGTCAGAAAGGGTATTTTGAAGAAACCACCCACCCACCTTGCAAAAATTCTGGTGAGCGGTGGGAGTTATTGGTCTATAGCAAATTCCATAATAGGACAGGTTGTAGGATACGTTGCAATAGTTGGGGGGTTGGAGAATCAAATGCAGGCGTATCCACCCCTCGGGGATGAGAAGAGCACAGGGGAAGGAAGGCGGTGTGCGTGGTTGTTGGAACAGGACAAGGAGGCTTCATTGGAGGATGTTTGGTAGGGTAAGCAAGAGAGAGACTAGGGAACGGAAGGAGGTCAGTGAGTGGAAGGGGTAAGAGTGAGGCCAAGGTATGTGGCGTTGGGGTGAAAGCTTGGTGCAAGGTGAGAATTGTTGGGAGAAGAAAGGGATGATGTATCAAGATGTTTGACATTATGTTAATGTTGTATTGAAGTTAAGCAGTTTTTCAATCCTGTCCTAAGAAATGACCTTTTATGGCGTGTGATTATTCCACGGTGAGTTATTGGAGGCACCCATAGCCCTTACGTCGTTTCTGTGCTTTGCTCTCTTTCAGCACCCGTGTATCATTTGTGAGGATCCACAGAGATACATCACCCCTCCAAATTAACCATTGTTGTGGGAGATGGCGTTGAATCATGTTGGTTTTGACGCACAATGCCTCGTGATCTTGACATACAATAGACCTGAAACGGATATTGGCATCACGAGAAGACACTTGGCCCCTCTATCTGAAGTGGCAACATACGGGGAATGGGAAACGCTCTCTGGGATGAATAAATTATGTAAATCAGATGATAAGCCCTTGTACAATGTTCACCCTGAAGTCAATGTTCCAAATGTAAAGTAAATGACAACAAACGCGAGGCGCTGCCTCGCCCAACCCCTCCTTTCACCCACGAAGGAGGTGACGTTGGACGCTGTATTCATTTCGCTGCTTACCACGCATCAGTGAAACGTGACGCTCGGAGGGAGAGGGGAAGCGAGTCACCGGGCGGAAATTTTCCAGTTCCTTGTTCTCCCCTCAGTGAATGAATGAAAGAAAGAAAGAAAGGCCTTTCGCGTAAATAATGGACGATACAACGTGCTCCTGTTTACCCTGCCTCCGGTACCTCCCGGTACGAATATACACACGTACCCGTCGAAACACAGGCGCCGGCTGCACGCAGCACTCCACCGACAAAGCACGTTATTAGTAACACAGCACAGCTCCCACTCACCTCTCTGGCACTCAAGTGCAAGAACCAAGTCAGAGCACACTAAGGAAATACATGAAATACTGATTCAGGAGACACCGCGCACAGCACCGAAAAAAACACACAACGCACATTTAGGACATACAGTGCTAGCAGAACAGATGACATGCAGAGCACACAATCCGCACACAGAACATACAGTCTACATGCAGAGCCCAGTTTAAATACACTGAACACACTGTACATGCAGAACATACACACACAGCTCACAAATTCATGCATTTCATACATGCACATGCGTAAAACACTCCTCATACAGAACATATACCACAGATATAGTATACATGATACCCACAGACAACACAAAATGCACGAGCAAAATGCACATGCGACACACAAGCAGAACGCACAATATACGCACAGAGCACACAATGAACACCAAAATACATAACACATAAAAAAGACACAATACACATACAGAACACTAAATACACACAGGAAACATGCACACGCACAATGCATCCGCAAAACACACAATGTGCGTACATAACACAATACTTCTGCATAACACAAAATTAATATATAGAATACACATTAAGTATATTGACCACCTATTGTAAACGCAGAACACAAATTATATATGCGACCACACTATACATTAGGACTATACAAGTAACGCAGTTTATATGATATGCAAACCACCATAACATATTAAAAATAGAAGCCTTTTCGGAAGCGCCCATTGCAGAATGACAGTCTGCTGTGTTTGTGAGTCTGGAAGTGAGGGAGAACGATGCAAACTACAGGGCCAGCAGCATAGTACTCTTTTCCGTGTGTGTGTTTATATGTGTGAGGGCATGTTTAAGCGTGCGTGTGTCTGCTTGTGTACCAAAATGCCCTTCGGCAGGCCACTGCCACATTTGCATGCGTTTATTTGTAATTCAGACACATGATATTTCGGTTCTTACAAATAATTAGTTATTTCTTTGTGAGCGGATGCAGACGCTGCACATGCCGTCCGTCTGTCCGTGAGTGCAGACAGACACTGAAACGTTCTATACCACTGCACACAACAGTTGCGTGCGCCCTTGCCCTTACACACACGCATATGTATTCAGTGTGTGTGTGCACCCCAGACCTCCAGCCCTTGCCTGCACACACTGTTCCTGTGAATCATTGTCTGCACACCCTGCCCTCAGTAGCAGCCCTGTCTGTACAATGAAGCGCTGCCCGGGTACGCCGACCCAATGAAGGTGAGGGGAGAGAGGACGGGTTCTTACCTTGGAGAGGGTGCCGTGCCAGCCTCCGCGGCGGGGAGGGGAAGGATGAGACGCCCGTGCGACCTGCCGCTCAGCCACAAGAGCCTCTTCTGTGAGCTGATTCCAAAATGAAGACCTCGCAGAGGAAGACAACGAGACCCCACACAGGGTCCAGGACCCGCGCCCACTGTGTCATGCACGCGGATGTCACCTTGTGCTCTGTGGCGGGTGTGTGGGAAGGACAGGGGATGGAGATGCCGCTGCGACCTTCACCAGCTTGCTGCTGCAGCTGCATGCGTCCCGGGAGACAGGGGGAGGGGCTCCCGCTATTGCATCACAAAGTCGTCGCGAAGAGTCAGAAGGAAGCTGATGCGTGCAGAGCGAAGGATGTGCTGCACCTGGTGCTGCAGGGGAGACCTCTCGCAGGGCCTTATGCCTGGGGCTTCTAGCAGCAGGGGAGACCCCTCGCAGGGCCTTATGCCTGGGGCTTCTAGCAGCATCGGAGACTCCTCCCAAGGCCATATGCCTGAGACTTCTAGCTGAGGGGAGACTCTTTGTAGGACCTTATGTCTGTCTGAGACTTCTAGCAGCAGGGCCGACCCCTCGCAGGGCCTTATGCCTGGGATTTCTAGCAGCAGGGCCGACCCCTCGCAGGGCCTTACGTCTCAAACTTCTAGCAGCAGGGGCAGTGGCGGCTGGTGAAGTTTGAGAGTGGTAGGGCTGGGGTTGGAAAGGAAGGAGTTCACATAAGGGTGGCACTGAACTTTTTGCGAGGGCGGTCGCTATTTCCTGTGCAAATTTTGTTTTAATACATGGGATTAAAAATTTATTTTCCAGAACAATTAAAAAAAAAAAAATGAGCACAAAATAATAGCTGCTTTTAACTTCAGTGGTTCCCAGCTTAATGGAAGTCATTCATTTGGCAGATTTTTGTATTGCGGCTAAAAAAATCGAAAGGAACTCAGCAAGGAATTGAGCACAACAATATTCGTGGTGAACAGAAGCAGAAAAATCTCAGTTGAAATGGAAGCCTTTTAATTAGGTGGCTGTCCAAACAGCCAGGTACCACCTTCCTGCTGAGAAGGCATGGCATGTGCAAAAAAAAAACTATCATGCACTCACGGCACTGCAGGTGGCATAGGTAAAAGCTTAAACAGAGATGTGCAAAGGTACTTCGTGGAGAAACAAAACGTAACAGTTATTTGCTCAAAAAGAGAAGGAAACTCTGCAAAGCTAATTCATTCAATGCCTTGCCGACTACAGATGTAGTTGTATGACCCCACAAAGCAGTTGTCGAGGAATATCTGGATGTGGTGAAAAATGAACAGTAAATGAGTTTTGAATAAGTCAGTTCTGACATTCTCCCCTATATTTTTTGTTTTTTTTTGCAGCTTTTATATAGCATGAACTCGACTGAAAGTACTGGTGCACTTTACATGAGCACCAGTTACACTAAACAAGGACACATTAATTTTCTATAAGCACAGGGAGAATATGTTATTTGCCCGAATTCACAGATGTTGAGCCAACGCCGGGGCTCGATCCTAGTTCCCCACTCCATAGTTGGCAGCTCTGGCAGTAGTCACATCCTCTCCCTGTAAGGAAACAGTCATAACATCTTTCAAAAGCACACCTTACTGGATCATTTTGTTTACAAGGACAACATCAACCACTTAAAATAGCACCTCATATTGAACTCTAAAGAGTTGTAAATACTTTCCTCCGTATAGTTTCAAACTACATTTATACAGTAACAATTCCTCCCTCCAGATCTTAAAAAGAAAGTATTAAAACTATGTGTCCAACTTCCAAATACAATCCAATTATACATTTTCAAGAGACCATGTCACAGCAGGGAACGTTGCTTGATTTGCTTGCTTTACCTCCATTAAATAGGCCAGGTCACATACTCATTTCCCCAGCAAAGTTTTTTTCTATTTAGCTGCTGGTCCATACACAGGGTTCGGAGCTGAGAGGCATCGTCTGGACTGACTGGAGCGAAGCTTCAAGCGAGGCAAGTCCTTTAATCTTAGACTGCACAGGGCCTCGGAAGTGCACACCTTCACTCCAAGCCACAAGTGAAATGCCATCCTGAAATAACTGCAGCGCGGGAAGCAGACACTTCGAGTCTGCAAGGTGTGTCTTCAAAATTCATGAAGACAAACTGCACAGAATCGATTTCTTAGCTTCCTGGCTGCCTACAGTCTTAACTCCACCCTTTCCTAACACATCACAGGGTGGGGGTGGGGGTGGGGCTGGGAAAGGGTGGGGTAATCATGCTCTCCACTCCCTGATTGACGGGAAACCCTAGAAATACTGGGCATTAGTGCAAAACGCCCGGGGCTAATTTTATCCCTGCAGCATCAGGGGGTGGAGACCGGTCCACAAGACTACGTCTTTGCCGAGCTGATGACATCACAGGCCTCAGGGCAGTGAGAGCGTCAGCCCGTCCAATACTCTAGACTTCGGGCACGCCCAGGGGCAGCTCTTTAAGGAATGCATCCCGGGCTGTCAGGGAAGCAAGCGTGGTGAGTGGAAGGGTGCATTAGCCCCTCAGCCAGTTAGCAAAAAGTGTATGCACGTTTTATTTGATAAAAAAAACAGTTATACATGAGAACAAAATTCTTTTATTTTGACCTGCCCGGGGGGTGAAAGTAAAGGGGACGGAGCCCCGACGCCCTCGAGCAGAATCCGTCACTGAGCAGGGGACACTCTTCGCAAGCCTTATGCCTGGGACTTCTAGCAGCAGGGGAGACTCCTCACAATGCCTTATACCTGGGACTTCCAGCAGCCTCGGAGACTCCTTGCAAGACATTATGTCTGAGACTTCTAGCAGCAGGGGAGACTCCTCGCAAGGCCTTATGCCTGGGACTTCTAGCAGCAGGGGAGACTCCTCGCAAGGCCTTATGCCCGAGACTTCTAGCAGCAGGGTCGACCGCTCGCAGGGCCTTATGTCGGAAACTTCTAGCAGCAGGGGACACTCCTCGCAAGGCCTTATGCCTGGGACTTCTAGCAGCAGGGGAGACCCCTCGCACGGCCTTAAGCCTGGGACATCTAGCAGCAGGGTCGACCTCTCGCAGGACCGTATGTCTGAAACTTCTAGCAGCAAGGGAGACTTCTCGGCACAGTGCTTAATTTGAGCCACTGGTCAAACTTATTTTTTAGGACCGACCCTTATGTTTTTTGAGGCCCGGCCCTTATCTTTACCCATCACATATTTACCGAGCGCAAGAGAGGGAAAAACACACAGATCAGAAAAACGGAAGATGAGAAACACAGTAAAACCATCACAAGGGGAGAAAGCAGGAACCTATAAATGTGAGGAAAAGGAGGCAGGGAGTCTCTGGTAGTGGATTAAAGACTACCAGCCTTGGAATTCTGTGCACCGAGATTTGCACCAGCCGCTGGCTTCTGAGCAGAGCTTCGGACACAAGCACTCTTTCTTTCACAAATTAAGCTCAGGTGCTGTGAAGCAGGACTTTATCTCCAGGATTTGTAGCTCAGACACAGGCCTGGACTTGGACAGGGCGAGCTGGGCCCAGGCCGGGGCGTCAATATTTTGAGGGGCACAGTAGGGAGCTGCCTGACTTAATGTCGTGCGAACAGCAGCTCTTCCATCCCACTTGGTCTAAAATGGATCCTGTTAAAGACTTTGTAATCAGCCCTTAATGTACCTCAGCGTAATAGTTAGCATCCCATCAACCCCCTGCCCTCCTCCCATCTTCCTCACACTGCAATGTTCCCCCTCCACCCACAACAAAAGCCACATTTTCTTTCCGCCTAGGGTGCTGTCCCAGTCAATCCGATTTAGGACTGGCGCTGCTCAGACATAACAGTAAAGTGCACATTCACCCAAGGTTAAGATGTTTATTGTTACCCAACTCAATGGTACTCATTTTATCGGCCTTAGAAGGATAAAAGGCTGAGTGGACCAGTTGGAATTTGAACCTGTGACCATGAGATCGAACATAGGCCCCCTACAGTTGACACATTACCTCACTAAGCCACCAGACCCGACATATTTACCTCACTACCTCATGCCCAGATTCGCAAGATCCAATGGCTTATTTGTGTGCTTAGGGTGTGTGAATGGTTTCGAGAATGGTAGTGTGGAAGTTGGAGTGGGTGTATGAAAGGTGACATGAGGTGTGAGTGGGCGCATCAGAGATTCTTTGGATGATGTCATCAGTGATGTCATCAGTGATGCAATCAGTGATGTCATTTGAGATGTCATCAGTGATGTTACTGACCATGTCACGAGTGATGTAATATATGAGGCCATAACCAGTGCACTTGCGGGGGCACGAGTTATAGTTAGCTCAACTAACTATAACTGCTGAATTTCTCTGGTTTGTATGAGTGAAATGTCAGCCTAAATATAACGTCCCTGTAACCTTTGTTTTTTTCAGTGAATTTCTAAGGTTTTTGAAAATTATATTTCCTAACTATAACGTCCCTGTAACCTTTGGTTTTTTCAGTGAATTTCTAAGGTTTTCTAAATGCTAATTCGTAACTATAATGTCCCTGTAACCTTTGGTTTTTTCAGTGAATTTCGAAGGCATTTTACATTTTATTTCCTAACTGTAAACTGTAAACTTTAAGAGCGGGTGTGTGAGTCGCTGTATAGGTTGGTGACTGGGCATGTGAGTGGCTGTATGGGTCTGTGAGTGAGTGTGTACCTGAGGCGCCCTCATTTGGAAATAATACAGATAACCCGGGTCACATAATGGACCCTTTGGAGCCCTCCCGTAAGGGTTCTCTCTTTGAGGTTTTTGTCTTCCTGGGTCTGACTGTAGTTATAGGGCTGCATTTTATAAATTGATGTGCTATGTTGGAAATCGATTAATATATGTACACTGGCATGAAATGTGATTAGATTGATTAAGTTTTTATGTATTCAAAAAATGTCGTGGCACTGTGCACTTTTATGGTTCATCGAACTGAAATAAAGTTAATATCGATCGATCAACTGTGTAATGTCTGGGTAATTACGTAAGTGCATGAGTAGTGCCTTGGTGATTGTATGATTGTATAGGTAGTGCCTGTATGATTCTTTGAGTGCAATTGGCAAGAACACACTGCGAATACCAGGTGTTTTTGACAAAGTGTAAAACACATATATACACAAATTTTACAAAAGGTTTTAGTGTAGCTATTTAGTAAGATACTAATTTAACTTTCTCCTTTGTATTCATTTGTCGAAATAACTAAATAAAAAATGCATTTTCTTTCTTCACATCAACACCGGAGGTCGCAATGACATCAGTTATCACGAATACAAATGACAAATTGTAAAACAGATATATAGACATATTTTACACAAAGTTTCAGTCTAGCTGTTTAGTAACATATTGGTTTAACTTTATTTTAACAACACATTTGTAAAAAATAACAGTTTAAAAAAATAACTTTAAACATCTGAACTCACGAATAGAACATAGCTACCAAACACCCATCAAACTACCCATTCTTACCCAAACTCATTGGGAATTAAAAACTGCTGAAAAACAAGTGCAATGCACAAACTGCGAACATCACATGACCAGGAAAGTAAGGAATATCATTGGATGATACACTTTTCAGTAAAATGAATAGGAAGTATATGCCCACTCCTCCTTCTTGAATCTTCTTTTACAGAACTTTATATGAGCAGCTGATAAAGTTTGGCTGGAGACTTTTTTTGTACCAAAAATGGCAACACAGGAAGGAGATGTGGTTCAGCTACAAGACCAGCAGGAGCAGGATGTGGAGGAGGTCAACACAGAAGATATTGAAGATGAGGGGCCTCACTAGAAGAGGGCAAGTGTGGCTTGGGATTTAAAAAAAAATCCCATCTGGGGAATTAAATACTACTGCAAAACTAGTGCAATGCACAATCTGTGACAAGACCCTCTCTAGAGGGACGAACAAAAAATACTCACGTGGGACGACATCCATGTTATATCATCTTAAAACCTATCATAGAAAAAAATGTCTCCAAATGGCGATCAAGCAGAGGGAAGCTGGAGGACCATTTACATCAGTGGCAGCAGCAACAATTCCCGGCCAGAAAGTCCCTTCAGAGGTACAGACTACTACAACAGATATGGCTCCACCAGAGTTTTCAAGAATGGCCACGTATTACATGGACTCTTGTGTTGTTGTAAGTACTGGTGAGCGGTGTGTTACAGCTATTCGCAATGCTGAAAAAATCATACATGCTAATTTTCTTTCCCCTTTTATATTTTTTGCACATTTCTCAGTGCACATTTTTCAAATTCCTCCTGTCCCAGTTGCCATTTTTGTTATCACAAAAAATATATATATTTTTTAAACTTTAGAAAAAACAAAAAAACAAAAAGAAAATCATGTCACCGGAAAATAAAGGAATATAATTGGATAATACACTTTTCAACTAAAAGAATAAGAAGAACACGCCCATTTATCTATCTAGAACATTCTTTAAGAGGAGTTCATAGTAAGCAGATTTGCACAATGCACAATATCAACAAGAAAGTGGCAGAGTGCACACCTGTTTCATCCATATTTCCTCCTTTTTAATTCTTTAGGGTTGTAAGCGTGCGAACCCGGTTTCGTGAACTGCCCGATCACGTGTGTAAATGTACTTAAGATAATGTGGCGTCGTTGCGCCCCAATCCGGCCGCACAGCGTTGCTTGATGCATAACATTAATCCACTTAGTCGAAAAAAAAAAATTCAAATTTTATCCGCAACTTTTCATCAGTTCATCATTGTTCCTCCGGTCACATGATAGACACTTATGGTTGCATATTGTCCTTAATGCTATAGACATGACTCCTGGCCTTATCTTAAAGAATGGAATGTTACATAAGTATTCCTCCGTAGATAATCTTTGTCACCCAATGCATTTCGTGCCTTTTTCGGCCCTTCGTCAGGGGTTATCTACAAATTTAAAACACTTCTGTTAGACTCTATCTTACATTATTCTAGCTGATAAACATTTATTCAAAATGAAAAGAATGTGAAAAGTGCATGCCTCAGTTCGCCCCGTTCTCAAAGTTTTGCCTGCTGACTTCAATGCATTTACCACTAAATGAAATGTCTGCTCTATCTTCCCCTCAACCTTCTCTCATTCTTTTACCATCACTTTACACACACGCTACTCAATTCACACGTTTGAAAACATGGTTGTTAATCCAAATGTCTCTTTTAGTCAGACCTACTTAAGCCCACCCTTACCTTGCGCAAACGTCTTGGCGACTGGTTTCATCCTGTTCTAAACCATTCTGAGTTCCCGACTGTCTCACTCTATTTCACACACCTGTGTCACGACGCCGCCCCTTCATACTCATTTCCTCTCCCTCTTGTGTTGAAAACTACACAGCCCAAAGTGCACTACGAAAACTGTTTAAGTGAGCCCTTTTATTTCCTGTTCTGCCGCCTGTGCTTCAACTCGTATTTTATACTTTCTCATGGCTTTTATTAAATTTGTGTCATACTGTTTTTAGTGAGACTCCTTCACTCCACATTCCTCCTTTGTGTTTATCACCACTATTCATCAAATCCGTTCTCTGAACTCACTACTTTCCCTATCCCCTGTACTTTCGCTCTGATGTATACCTTCCATTCCTAAGCATGTGTCATCTAACACTGTTCGTGTTCATTTTAAACATATCGTTTTGCAAACATTTCAACATTGAAATTCCCCGCCCACCCACTGGTATCATTTTAAACGTTGGTTACGTCGCACGTCATTTTATCGCTTAACCGTGTTCACATTCTACACAAATTAATAATATACGTTCAAAAAAAGGTCAACAATGAGTCCAATTGATGATAATCCATTTTGCTTTAAAAATGTAGTTTGTAAAATTCTTTATCGAAGAAAGATGTTTCGATCGTCTACTATGTAACGAAATAATTTTTGTGAAGTTTATTCTCTGTAATCCATGGGTGCAACTCGTTGGGCAGGCAGTATAATGATACTTCATCAACAAGAAAGTGGCAGAGTGCACACCTGTTTCATCCATATTCCATCCTTTTTAATTCTTTAGGTTTGTAAGCGTGCGAACCCGGTATCGTGAACTGCCCGATCACATGTGTAAATGTACTTAAGATAATGTGGCGTCGTTGCGCCCCAATCCGGCCGCACAGCGTTGCTTGATGCATAACATTACTGCTACAATTATTCCACTTAGTCGGAAAAAAAAAATCCACATTTTATCCGCAACTTTTCATCAGTTCATCATTGTTCATCCGGTCACATGATAGACACTTATGGTTACATATTGTCCTTAATGCTATAGACATGCCTCCTGGCCTTATCTTAAAGCATGGAATGTTACATAAGTATTCCTCCGTAGATAATCTTTGTCACCCAATGCATTTCTGGCCTTTTTGGCTCTTCGTCAGGGGTTATCTACAAATTTAAAACACTTCTGTTAGACTCTATCTTACATTATTCTAGCTGATAAACATTTATTCAAAATGAAAAGAATGTGAAAGTGCATGCCTCAGTTCGCCTCGCTCTCAACGTTTTGCCCGCTGACTTCAATGCATTTACCACTAAATGAAATGTCCGCTCTATCTTCCTCAACCTTCTCTCGTTCTTTTACCATCACTTTACACACACGCTACTCAATTCACATGTTTGAAAACATGGTTGTTAATCCAAATGTCTCTTTTAGTCAGACCTACTTAAGCCCACCCTTACCTTGCGCAAACGTCTTGGCGACTGGTTTCATCCTGTTCTAAACCATTCTGAGTTCCCGACTGTCTCACTCTATTTCACACACCTGTGTCACGACGCCGCCCTTCATACTCATTTCCTCTCCCTCTTGTGTTGAAAACTACACAGCCCAAAGTGCACTACGAAAACTGTTTAAGTGAGCCCTTTTATTTCCTGTTCTGCCGCCTGTGCTTCAACTCGTATGTTATACTTTCTCATGGCTTTTATTAAATTTGTGTCATACTGTTTTTAGTGAGACTCCTTCACTCTACATTCCTCCTTTGTGTTTATCACCACTATTCATCAAATCCGTTCTCCGAACTCACTACATTCCCTATCCCCTGTACTTTCGCTCTGATGTATACCTTCCATTCCTAAGCACTTGTCATCTAGCACTGTTCGTGTTCATTTTAAACATATCGTTTTGCAAACATTTCAACATTGAAATTTACCGCACACCCACTGGTATCATTTTAAACGTTGGTTACGTCGCATGTCATTTTATCGCTTAACCGTGTTCACATTCTACACAAATTAATAATATACGTTCAAAAAATTGATGATAATCCATTTTGCTTTAAAAATGTAGTTCGTAAAATTCTTTATCGAAGAAAGATGTTTCAATCGTCTACCATGTAACGAAATAATTTTTGTGAAGTTTATTCTCTGTAATCCATGGGTGCAACTCGTGGGGCAGGCAGTATAATGATACTTCATCAACACGAAAGTGGCAGAGTGCACACCTGTTTCATCCATATTTCATCCTTTTTAATTCTTTAGGTTTGTAAGCGTGCGAACCCGGTATCGTGAACTGCCCGATCACGTGTCTAAATGTACTTAAGATAATGTGGCGTCGTTGCGCCCCAATCCGGCCGCACAGCGTTGCTTGTTGCTTGATGCCCAACGAGTTGCACCCATGGATTACAGAGAATAAACTTCCCAAAAATTATTTCGTTACATGGTAGACGATCGAAACATCTTTCTTCGATAAAGAATTTTACGAACTACATTTTTAAAGCAAAATGAATTATCATCAATTGGACTCATTGTTGACCTTTTTTTGAACGTATATTATTAATTTGTGTAGAATGTGAACGCTGTTAAGCCGATAAAATGACATGCGACGTAACCAACGTTTAAAATGATACCTGTGGGTGGGCGGGGAATTTCAATGTTGAAATGTTTGCAAAACGATATGTTTAAAATGAACACGAACAGTGTTAGATGACACGTGCTTAGGAATGGAAGGTATACATCAGAGCGAAAGTACAGGGGATAGGGAATGTAGTGAGTTCAGAGAACGGATTTGATGAATAGTGGTGATAAACACAAAGGAGGAATGTGGAGTGAAGGAGTCTCACTAAAAACAGTATGACACAAATTTAATAAAAGCCATGAGAAAGTATAACATACGAGTTGAAGCACAGGCGGCAGAACAGGAAATAAAAGGGCTCACTTAAACAGTTTTCGTAGTGCACTTTGGGCTGTGTAGTTTTCAGCACAAGAGGGAGAGGAAATGAGTATGAAGGGGCGGGGTCGTGACACAGGTGTGTGAAATAGAGTGAGACAGTCGGGAACTCAGAATGGTTTAGAACAGGATGAAACCAGTCGCCAAGACGTTTGCGCAAGGTAAGGGTGGGCTTAAGTAGGTCTGACTAAAAGAGACATTTGGATTAACAACCATGTTTTCAAACGTGTGAATTGAGTAGCGTGTGTGTAAAGTGATGGTAAAAGAACGAGAGAAGGTTGAGGGGAAGATAGAGCGGACATTTCATTTAGTGGTAAATGCATTGAAGTCAGCGGGCAAAACGTTGAGAACGGGGCGAACTGAGGCATGCACTTTTCACATTCTTTTCATTTTGAATAAATGTTTATCAGCTAGAATAATGTAAGATAGAGTCTAACAGAAGTGTTTTAAATTTGTAGATAACCCCTGACGAAGGGCCGAAAAAGGCCAGAAATGCATTGGGTGACAAAGATTATCTACGGAGGAATACTTATGTAACATTCCATGCTTTAAGATAAGGCCAGGAGGCATGTCTATAGCATTAAGGACAATATGTAACCATAAGTGTCTATCATGTGACCGGATGAACAATGATGAACTGATGAAAAGTTGCGGATAAAATTTGGATTTTTTTTTTGGACTAAGTGGATTAATTGTAGCAGTAATGTTATGCATCAAGCAACGCTGTGCGGCCGGATTGGGGCTCAACGACGCCACATTATCTTAAGTACAATGCACAATATGTCACAAGACATTGTCAAGGGGTACAAATAAAAAATATTCCTGCGGGACTACGTCCATGCTTTACCATCTAAAAACATACTATAGCAATAGTGTAAAAGCAGCAAAAAGGCAACGCAAGGATGAAGGACCCTCGACTTCAATAGCAGCCACAACAACACCAAGGCAGAGAATCCATTCAGAGGTCCAATCTCAACTTCAAGATTTGGCTACATAGTCTTACCCGATAACATCATACTGCATGGATTGTGGAGCTGTAGAGAGTGCTGGAGAGCAGTCCATAATGGCCCTTCTCAATCCTGCAAAGAACAATAAATGTTGATTTATTGTTATTTTTGGCCCTTCATAGCTTTGCTACATTAGCAGGCATTTTATTATCTTACAAAATGGGTATCTAATATCTACGTGTTGTTCATGTTATTATCTTCTAATTTATTGTAACACTACTTACATATAACTTGCTGTATAGACAAGTCAAAGTGTTCCTCTACAAATAAATACACAGCTAGCTTTTGCCAGTTATCATTATTTATTTTTTCACTTTTTAGATATAAGTCACCAGCCTGTGTTTAAATGTTCTAGTAAGTGCATCGACAACATATACAAACATACTCTGGTTTTTTAGACCACAGTGTGTTAAATTTTGTAATCTCTTCTTTAAAACTATCAACTGTAATATATGTGTCCTGTTCTGCAACTCCTCTTAACAACTCTTTATTTTCCCTAGAATTCTGCTCAGGACCAAAGAAACAAAACTGCACATCACCACAAACCTTTTCTATGTCTGCCACAGTACCATGCAAAAGTGCTCTATTCATTTCTCCTAAACATAAAGCAGGAGTTTTCACATAGTACAGCCCCCTAACTAAAGTTCGCATTGTTAAGTGGTGTACAGCTAACATCCTGAAATGATGAAAGGTGCTTTGGCACACTTTGATAAACAAGCTAGTGAGTGTCTCTGCAACTTTGTATGCTTTCTAATCTTGCAACGATCCAATCCTTGTAAAGTACTTATTTTCTGTTTTAAACTTCGCCTTAGAAAGATATATAGAAATCTCCTTAATATATCAATGGATTGCTCTCAAATACTACAAACACTATTACAATTCCATTTCTATACAGGCGCCTGACTCGGCCTTCCTTGTACCTGTTCTCCAATAACTTGTTCTACATTTGTAGGTACCATCACCTCTTTCGCTGTAGGTGTGCCATTCTTCATTTCATAACATCGTCCTCTTTCATTAATAGCATGAACTAATCTGTTATTACTGCAGATAGCTTTCTTCATTAAAGAAAGGCTCTGTAGTAGAATTATGTATCCATTCTCGACTAAAAACTATACAAAAGTTAGTTCTTTTCACTAATCTTTTTTCTGGTTTTGTCTCCTCAAGTACAACACCATTTTGTCAAGAGTTTTCATTTTATTTATAATGAAAATAAAAACCTTCACCTTCAAAGCAAAGGTCTTATCAACTACTCTCTCAACTCGTTCTTTCTGTTTCACTGCATGTCTCCTTCTTCTATACTTCTTAATATTTCTCAGTAGATTTATCACTACTGTACTACAAAACATCCTAGCTCTGATATCCTTAAACTGCTTCTGTCTCCTGGTTAAGGTGTATACATCTTTGTTACATTCTTTCCTGTTCTTGCTATATAGATTTTGTCCATTATTATTCTCTCTCATAGTTTGAATTTTATTTTCATTATTTCATAATCTTTGGAAATATCCACATATATTTTTAAGAAATGAGTTTGTCCTCTTACCAATAGCTCTTTTTTTGTTGAGCACTTTTTCTTCATTTTGCCCCTTTTGAGACTCAATTTTGCATAGATACTGTAGTTGCTTCTGTTCCTTTTCACTCTGAGCTTTTGTAGGCAATCTGTCTGTAATTTTGCAGATATTGTCCTGTAAAAAAACCAAAAAACTATATTTGAATTTTTTTCTACCCAATACACCAGCTACTTTACTATCTGCTTACAGATAACACAAAAGTAGTTTTTATGTTATGTTGCAGTATTAAATCTAAAAATCAACCTACCTACATAACTACAAGCACTGACTTCAATTTTCCAATCCCAAACCAAAATACACAATGTAATTTATTACTTACCTTTTAATATTATAGCTCCCTCTCCTACAACACAGCTGCACCATATCTCAGTTCTCTCTTATACACAGTAAAAGACCACTTTATACCTTTTTTAGTACATTTTAAAATGTACATCAACCAAAGTGTAAAAGTACATACAGTGTTTCAATAGTCTAAATCCAAAAACAACATAAGAGCTATTTCTGTGCCTCTCTACCACTGTGTCACAAGTAGATTTAGTGTTTTAGTACTTTTCTACTTAGATGTGTCAAATTTACATTTTGAGAAACACTGCTTATAAAAATCTGCACATTAATCTGTATCACAGCATATAGCTCTCTAATTCTTCTGAGTACATGCAAACAGTGTGTGACAGGTTACATATATAATTCACCAGATAGTTCTAAAAGAGTACATATTCCTCACTAAAACTTGTAAATACATGAGTTTGTGGTTGACTACAACAATACTCCCTGGATGATTGGATGAGTGCATAGATAGTGCGTACGTAATGCTCTCAGAATATAAGTAGTGCCTGCATGATTCTCTGAGTAGGTACAAACTACATCGGTGGTCCCATATCTGCATAGTTAGTGCCTGTGTATTCACATAACTAAATTGCTACTATCTGGGTGATTGGATGAACGCCTGGGTGTTGCCTGTGTAATTCAATGAGTACATAGTTAGTGTCTGCGTGATCGGAAGACTGCATGTGTAGTGCCTGGGTGATTGAATAAGTCTAGATATCTCACTTAATATATACCTGCATACATGGCTCTCTAAAAGTATACATTGCTCTGTTACTCAGCGTCCACATGCATCAATAAGTTTCTAAAACTGAAAACAACAATTCTCACCTTTTGAAAGCACAACATTATTTCCTAATGGCATACTTACATAATTTTGCAAATATGTCTTGTGTCTTTAAAACATATATTCAGAATTTCTCAAAGAAAAGCTATATGCAAAGTGTAGCTAGCACACAAACTCTCAAAAGACATTCTTCACTATTATCCTTCCCCAATTTTAAACAGAGCACGTTGAAAGAAATGCACCACCCTCACTATATACATGAAATGTTCAACAGACTTGAAGAACATAGATCACCATGTAAACATATATGTGATTTCATAAAAGATATACACATTCAGGCCATCTTTCCAAAAATATATAGTTATCTGCATCTTTAAGTAAACTCAACAGTCTCATCGTACATATAAATATCTGCAAACGAAAAACACATTTCACCATCTAAACATATGCAAACCGATCATATAAGTTAAAAACCACATTGACAAACACTTCCTAATACATACCTAACATGTATTGCTACTTTATAATTTATATACAGGCACAGCACATTTTCTTAAGTTTTATTCATGACTACAGTACTCCTCTTTTATAATGTGACTAAAACTACCACAACTCCTAGAATGCAAATAATATAGATGTATCTATTCTACACATAATGCTTAGACATTTAAAACATTGTCATTGTTAAAGGCATTGCTCATGGTAATTTTCAACAGTACTAACATCTTAAACACATACCCTCTTCCAGATACAGTTCATCTGATATATTTCTTTTCACATCACTGTGATACTCTTTTTAATCGAACTCCCATATACATCTTCATTCTTAATGTACATTTTTTATATAATTACAAATATATACATAGCAGTAAATTGAGTTTGTAGATTATATTGTTGTTTTAGCTCTTTCTGGATAGTTTTGAGACTGTTAAGATTTGTAAAAACTAAGCAGAAGAATGGTACACCCCTCTCATAGAAAGCAACTCTAAAATGGCAACCTCTTCAACTTTCCACTCTATCATCATGAGAAGGGCAGCAAATAAAATCATGTCTTTCATTTTAGACTACTGCATTACTGGTTGGGGGATGAAGTCTACTTTACTCCAGAGGGACCTTGGGGGCCAAGAAGCCCTCCTGGCACCTCCTGTAAGTCTTACTCATTGGAATTCCTGAGAGCTGGTCGGAGGCCCAGACCCCTTTCTCCACAACTCTGCAAACGTTACTGCTAGTTAAAAAACCTTAGAAATTCACTGAAAAAAACACAGGTTTCAGGGACGTTATAGTTAGAAATTAGCATTTAAAAATCTTTAGAATTTCACTGAAAAAAACAAAGGTTACAGGGACGTTATAGTTAGGCTGACATTTCCCTCTTACAAAACCAGATAAATTCAGCCGTTATAGTTAGCTAAACTAACTATAACTCAAGCCCCCGCAATGCACTGCTTATGACCTCACATATTACATCACTCATGACATGGTCAGTGGCATCACAGATGACATCTCTATGACATCACTGATGATCCCACCCACAATTTTACCACACTTAAAGGTCCAGGAAAGTTACTCCAGAGACTGGTGTTGCTCTACTGCAATCCTGCCCTATGAAAGTTCTCCAAACTGTTCCAAATGTATTACATTTTTTTTAGGATTTCCCCTTAGTGAGCGCTTAAGAAATTTGATTTGCAAGTCCTTCACCGCTCTTCTGCAACTCCCCCTTTTTCATGGTTATACCCCTTGGAACACCCACCCCTCTGCAATGACATCTTTCCCATGGATAAACCACATAATACTTGTGCAACACAAGCATGCCTAACCTAGACTTTCTTGAGTGCCCCTCCTGTGTCTTCAGTCTTTTTGGCATACTTTCAGTGGAAATACCAGTTTGCCATATACACAGTTTAACATTGCTTGTTAATACTGCATATTTGTATTTTTAACTGTACAAAGTCCTATGATGGCTTTGTGGGCCTGGTTCGGGTTCTTTTTAATATCACATGAAGTAAAATAAATAAATTAACAAAGATCTGTGACTGGGAAGATGAAAAAGGAAGACATTATTTAGAGATGAATCTTCCGGTGGTTTTGGAAACTCGGAATCTGTAATACCCGCTCTTTTAGGAATTATTGTAAGACGTCCATGTCAAGGTCGATTTGTCTCAGCTTTATAATTTGATGCAAATCCTATTTCAAAACTTAGAATTATCCAAGAAGCATAAAAGAACATGTAAAGAAGCCAATTATCTCTGGCAGCAGATGTATAGTTGCATGGTCCTAATTATCGTGTATGTTTCCAGTACACTACAGCGCTCGGTACAAATGTTAATACATCAGAGGCAGGGGCAAAGATAATTACTTCTACTCAAAGTGGAAAAAATCCATATGTTACTCTTATGTGTTTATAACACACGTATGTATGCAATATGCATAAACCTGGCCGCCTGAGGGTAGGTGGACTTTAAACCGTAAGCGCGCCACCCTGCAGGACATAAACCCCTGTACATGACATTTTAAGTTTGTTGTTCATGACATTTTGTAGAAATGTTTGTCGTATACAAGGGGCATTCCACTTGAATACAGACAAAGCTAACTCTAACATTGTTGAGGAATGTGAACTCAAGCCATGGGAATTCACATTTTCAATAGCAAGCGCCCACTTTTGTTTTTAGCTTCAGTGATTTCAAGTGAAAGGTCTGAATAGTGTCATGCTCTAAAGGGAGTATCATGTTAAACATAGCCTTTTTTACCCAGAGACAAATATTGGTCAATGTTGTATAACAACTACAGACACATTTTGCCCTGCTTATGGATTTGATTCGGGTGATAGTCTTTCAGTGACGAAGAAGCCGTACTTCCTAATAACACAATGGCTGTGATGTCAGGAAATACTATTTGTAAACTGCAATAGAAAAAAACCCACTCCGTATGAATACGTTACAATACTTAAAACTATGGTATGTACATTGTCAAAATTCACAGTTTTATTGAGAGAGCAGCATAAATCTGAAAAGAGAATGCAGAAATAATGGGAAATGGGTTGGGTAACAGGGGTTATTTTTCATTTCTTATACCGGTACCATATTTTGGAGGAACAAAATAATATAAAGATGTTAGAGTCCATTTTCTTCTAACACAATTACCAGTCACACACATCGCAATAAAAAAAATTAACAGAATTCTGAACCTTCAACTTGCCACTGGCACGCTGGCCGGAAGGAGGTAAACGGCTCAAACCATAACCGTTTGTTCTATTCTGCTGAATTATTACACCGGATAAGATCGCAAGATGAAGCGAAGCATGCAGTAGCCGCTTGCTGCCCCTGGAGGTTCCCAACTGGGTTGGAGGGTTTGGTAGCCTGTCGGCACTGCCGCTTTCAAGGGGAGCTGATTTTGCCCAGCCTACGTGTCCCGGCTGCATGCCCAGATGCTCTGGTCACGAGTACAGTCCCTAAAATATCAGGTCTAACGGCGATTTTATGTAATGTGAGATCATTAGCAAAGCATCCCATTGAAATATGGGACATGGTCACCACTCATTACCCTGATATTTGTTTCTTTACAGAAACTTGGCTAAACTCTACGAACCACCCTATGATAAATTTAGCCATTCCAGATAGTTACAAATTTTTACATTTGGACAGGGTAGGAAAAACGGGCGGTGGTATTGCCATTGCTTTTAGAAATTCCCTTAATGTTAACTGGGTGTCGACCGTTAGCAACGAGGATATGGAACTGGGTATTTTTAAGATTACCATATCACCCACAGACAGTTGGTATGGAGCATTGATCTACCGTCCCCCAGGCTAGAAGGCCAATTTTAGTGACCAATTGGCTGAACTAATAGCGACACACGTTCTTGCATCAAAAAAATTTCTCCTACTAGGGGATTTTAACTTTCATGGAGAGGACCTTAATAATTCGGTAGTAAATAAACTCTTAGATAATTTAGGCCTATTAGGCCTTACTCAAAGAGTTAAAGGTCCAACGCACCGGGCCGGACATACCCTCGACTTAATCTTTTCCAGTATTGACCACCTTACCTGCAATTCCCCTAGTCCCCAAATGTGGACAGATCATTTTATGATCATGTTTACAATTCAATCAACGGGCAAGGAGGATCTAGCAGTACATCCAGGTCGGAAAAAAGAGGTGCGCAGACCTTGGCACAACTTAACTCTAGAAAATTTTAGCGAGGCTTTTCAATATAAATCATCTGAGAATGACCCGGATGTATCTAGATTGTTGGAGAGGTTTAACTCCGCTTTTCTGACTGCATTGGATGAAGTAATTCCATCCAAAAACTATGGCACTCTACAGCGACGCCCGTGTGCCCCATGGTATACACCAGATTTAAAAATTGGGAAAACTAAGTGCAAAACTTTGGAGAGAACCTGGCGGAGTAGCAAAGACCCCCAAGATAGACAACGATACAAACAAGCCCTGACTAGCTATCATCAGAGCATAAAAACTGCTAGACAGATTTTTATTTCAAAACAAATTGAACAGGCCAGTAATTCATCTAAAACCCTCTTTTCTATAGTAAAGGAGTTTGTGTCTCCACAAGTGTGCAGCCAAGCTCCAATGGAATCCCAAGAACTTTGTAATTCAATAGCTGTTCACTTTGAGGAGAAGATTAGAAAAATCTATGATAATTTCCCTACTGCCCCTCAAATGAACCCAGAGCAAGAGCACAGGTCTGAGGAGTCAGAAGCAGAAGTATCCTGTACTCTCAAATGTTTCGAAATGATTACATTAGAGGAGGTCCTCCACTCCTTGGCTTCTGCTAAATCGGGTTCACCTGAGGACCTCTGTCGGCCCAAGACGATGGCTCTTTTGGCCCCTTGCTGCGCCCCCGAGATTTTACAAATTTACAATTGCTCGTTACAAACGGGATGTTTTCCCAGGGCCTGGAAGGAAGCATTTGTACGGCCGATATTGAAGAAACCGACGGCAGATCCTCAGGTCCTTAGCAACTAATGCCCCATCTCCTTGCTTCCCTTGTTGGGTAAGCAATTGGAAAGCCAAATAAATAAGCAGTTGGGGTCCTACCTAGAATCAAACAATATCTTGGATCCCTCACAATCAGGCTTTCGACCTGGATTCAGTACAGAGACTGCCCTTCTGGCCGTGACTGACTCCCTAAGAAAGGAAATGGATTCTGGAGGATCAATAGTTTTGATCCTATTAGATTTGTCTGCGGTGTTTGACACCATCTCGCATTCAAAGCTCGTGGACAGACTTTTGGCCTGTGGAATCCAAGATACAGCCTTAAAATGACTGCGACAGTTCTTATCTGACAGATATCAAACCATCACTTTGGGTCAGTAAAAACGCATTTGGATAAGGGGGTTCCGCAGGGGTCCTGTTTGAGTCCCACACTGTTCAACGTTTATATGGCCCCATTGGCAAAAATAGTTGAACAGTTTGGGTACGAGATAATATCATATGCTGATGATACTCAGCTTATGTTTAAAATTGGTCCTAACCTGGAGACAGAGAAAACCCGCTTTGCTACAGGAATGCTTGCAATATCTAGTTGGATGACGGATAATTGCCTCCAATTGACTGAGATTATGTTAATGGGGAAAGCCTCATCCATCTGGGTGGGTGACTGGTGGCCCCCCCAATTGGGAGAGGTCCCCGTACCCAGAAAAATTGTGAAAAACCTAGGGATAAAATTGGACCAATCATTAACAATGAAGGATCACATAAATGCCACTACTAGCTCCTGCTACCATGCCCTGCGCCTTTTACGTAGGATCTTCCCTTATTTGCCCATAAATTCACGTAGAACCCTTGTTCAAGCTATGGTGATTAGCAAAATGGATTACGGAAATGCCCTACTGGCAGAGGCGGATGAGACCTCGCTTGCCAAACTACAAGTGATTCAGAACACGGCCGCAAGGCTAATTCTAAACCGCCCTACATGCTCCTCGTCCGGCCCTCTGCTGAGAGAACTACACTGGTTACCGGTAAAGAAACAATCCTTTTTTTAAATCTGTTGCCTCATGTACAACGCTCTCAGAGGCAAAGGGCCCCGGTACTTGCAGAGGAAACTTTTAAAATACGTTCCATGCCGAAATCTTAGATCTAGCTCACTTGGCCTCTTACAGGAGCCCCGAATACGCCTTAAGCGTACTGGGGGGAAAGCCTTTTCCCACCTTGCTCCTAAATATTGGAACAAGTTGCCCCTGGCTCTCCATGAGACCCCTTCTTACAGCACCTTCAGAAAAAAACTGAAAGCCTTTCTGTTCTAGGACATTAGGCAGTCCCTCAGGTATGTCTCAACACAAGCGCCGAGATGCCCCCGGGTGAGTCGTGCGCTATAGAAGTGGTTTTAACATAACATAACATAACAACATGGCGGCGGTGCCAAGGCAGGCACCACTGTCGGGATTACAATATCCCTTTCCAACAGCCTTTTCATGGTGGCAATCCCGCCATGAAAAGGTTGTCGGAAAGGTATATGGAGGGGGCCCCAAACAGAGCCCCCGTCCATCGCGGGCCACTGAAAAGTGGCCCTGGGGGCACATGCAGTGCCCCCACTCACCTCCGTGCACCATGTGCAATGCATAGCATGGTGCATGGCACACTGTGCACCGACATGCAGGAGGTGCTGAACGGCATCGGAATGTGCTGCAGCCCTTTCCTAGGGCCTCAGCATTCCCCTGCCACATTTCCGACTGCCAGCCCGGCGGCTGCATCGCAATACGGCAGTCGCATCATCCGCATGCTTGTTGGCTGTCTGCTGACCGCCACAATAGCAGCTGGCGGTCCGACTGACCGCCATTGTAATCAGCCCCTATGTGATCTTAACTTCTTCCAGAGGGTTAAATTCAGGGTGGTACATGCCACTGAGCAGATTTGAAAAACATGGCGTTAGACGTTTAATATAAGAGATTATTGTAGATATACACAACTGTAGGAAGAAACTTCTTGTTGGGATATCTTCTGAGATTGGCCTGTAGTATATGAGAAAATTGAGCAATATGATAAATAGACCAGTCATTGTACTATGAAACAATGTGTAAGAAGAGTATGTTTTACCCATAGCTTTCTTTATAAAATATTTACAAATATGTGATTTAATTCATACAAAACGTGCTGTTACTGCAATGGATGATATTCTGCTTTTTAAATGTGGGACATTCTAAAAATCAAGGACTTATAGCCTCTTTTTTTAGACACAATTGCAGATGATACTGACAGACTAGCTAACTGAAGGTCAAGAAAATTGAATACAGAGGTTTCAAGAGAGAGAGGGCCTTAAAAAGTATCAATTGGAGTTGTTAAAACCTATTGGAAGTGAATCTACAACTGTAAAACTGTAACACTTTTGAACACTAAGGGGCACATTTACAGGGAACAGACGCATCTCCATAGATGCGTCAGTTTCCTTGCGCCAGCGCCAAATGTCCTTGCCCCACCATGTATGCGCTGTATTTACAATACAGTGCTCCATGGCGCAAGGATTAACAAATGCGCCAGAAATTCTGTCGCATCTGTTGGGCCAAAAGTGACGCATTGCTGGAGTTGCTCATGAAAGTGACGCAACTCCAGCACTGCGCCACCACAGATAGGTGAATCCCATTCAAAAAGCCCTGCGTCATTCCTTACGCCTGGTCTGAGCAGGCGTAGGGATTTTGACGCAGTGAAGGCGTAGAGTGACGCAGTGAAATGTTGTAAATTTCACTACGTCAATTCTACATGGCTTTTTGCGTGGGAACGCCCACCCTGCATACACTATACCTGACGCAGGTATAATGTGACGCAGGGCTTTACAACGTGACGCATCTCCCTAGATGCGTCACGTTGTAAATTGGCCGCATTTTTGCACCGCCGTTGCGTCAAAAAAAGTGACGCAGTGGCGGCACAAGGAGGCGCAAGGGGCTTGTAAATCGGCCCCTGAGAGCCTGAATACGAGTTTGGCGATGAGGAAGAGGATCGCCATGCGGGCGGTCCTCTCCCACATTGCCAAACCCGTGCAACAATCGCCCGACAGATTGTGACTTCAAAACTCACTGGCGGGCGGGCAGCTTGGCGGTCCCAGAGCGGTGCCTCTTTCAAAGGCGGTGGTGCCTTTAAAAAAGGAACCGCAATGGCAACACCACTCAAGGTTCTTACATGGCATGGACTGTATAGTCCATACTGTGCA
Organism: Calotriton arnoldi; assembly: GCA_963921515.1. Taxonomy (NCBI): domain Eukaryota; kingdom Metazoa; phylum Chordata; class Amphibia; order Caudata; family Salamandridae; genus Calotriton; species Calotriton arnoldi. The sequence continues at coordinate 465,078 of CAWUFW010009912.1, read as the reverse complement.
GGAACTGGTGTGCGTGCACACAGGGGGGCACATGTTATTCCCCCCTGTGTGCATCCACATGCGGAGGAGGCACAGGGGGCCCTCTAGGGCCCCCTTTGTTTTCTCTCCAGCAGTGTTGACATAGAGGAGGAACCTCCATGTCACCGCCGGCTGAGAGGAAATTCGTTATATGCTTGGCGGGACCACGGCGGTCCTGCCAAGCATATTGCGGCCTCATGACCGCCACGCCACCTCCAGGGAACGGCAGTTCCCTGGCGGCGGCGGTCCGAATGGCCAACTCGTAATTGGGCGGTCGGGCCGCTGGTGCGGTGGTGGCTGGACAGTCACCTCCGCGCCCTCAATAGTCTGGCGGTCCTCGGACCGCTAGACCCATAATCAGGCCCTAAATGTTATACTATACTTCAATGGGGATTCAAAGTGCCCTAAATGTGGGATGGAAAAGGCAGATGAAATCCATTTGTATATTAATTGTCAAGTAATTAGATGATTTTGGCATGTTATAGTATATAGATTAAATAAAGTTACACATTCTGATTATTGTCTATGGGGAGCAATAAGATCTGGATAAAACCGGGCAAGGTTGTGGTTTATTGCTATCATAATTGCCCACTTATGAATTGCTAGTAGTTGGATCGATCAACAGCCTCCCAGCATTGAAGAGTAGTGGGCCTCACTGCCTAATGTGTATGAAACTGACAGCGGTTTAAAGGATGAGGGAACAAGCGGGCCGGTAAAGGGAGTCTTTGGAAACAGCTTAAAGAATACCTGAATTTGGATGGTTAAGCTAAGCTGCTTGTTGGTGATATTGACCTCAGTGTGTATGAGGATATAATGAATTTTCTTCCTCTTTACTGTTCACTCTTTTTTCTTGTTGTTTTCTCTGCTATCTCACATGAAAAATTTAAAAAGAAGGCCACCCAACACTTTTTCAAAAACTATTTTTTTTTTTTAAATAATCTTTATTGTTTTATTTACCATATGGTAACACCCCTCTCACCGCCTCCCTCCATCCCCCTCAGACAGGTAAAACATCAGTACAGAATTCATCAGGTGCAATAATAACAATAGCAATCATAAAATAAGATAACGGTGGGTTTCCCAAAAAGTATTAGTTCGGGTAAAGTCCTTTGGGTCTCTGTTCTATTGGTATCCATAAAGATAAATGTGATTTTCCAAGAGTTACAAATACATAGTCCTTGTTTACTAAAACCAGTCCAAACAACATGATGATAAAAAAAACATGCATAGTCTCTACCCAGTCCCGCTATGCCCTTGCATCCATTTGATCAGGGGATCCCAGATTTTCATGCCTGTTTTTCGTGCACGACGCCCTTTTCTTTTATATATGGCTACCTCCAGGCTACAAGTTGCCAACAATCTGGCAAGCCATTGTTGAAAAGCCGGTGGGCTTGGATCTAACCAAGCCGAGGCGATGCAGATCCTTAAGACAGCCATAGCCAAAAAGATCAATCCCTGTCCATTCCCTACTCGGCTTATTCCTGCCGTACCTAACATTATTTCTTCTACTGATACTTCTATTCTTGTTCTTCCGAGATATCTGTGATGAACTTTTGCAAAACATTACAGGATGCGAACATATGAACAATGTCAGCTTCATAAAGTGCACAGCGTGGACATACAGTTCCTTTTCCTGACCCCCACTTGGCTATCTTATAGGGTGTATAGTACAACGAAAAACATGTCAGATAAAATTGTGCTTGCAGCCTGGTGGACATTAAAAGAGACTGTGATAATTCATAAGAATATTAAAAAGTTTCCGCTGAGACCCCCAATTTGGTCTGCCATTTCAAAGAGCATTTATCCATGTCATCGGGCATAGCGGCATTAATAAGTTCATAAAACTTCCCCAATAGGTCCAGCTCTGTTTTTGATTAGAATTTCAATGGTTTCAACTATCTGAAATTTGGCTCTTCCCCCTCCCTTTCGCCACAGATAGTCCCTAACCTGGAGAAATTTAAAAACATCTCTACGGTCTAGGATATATTCATTTTTCAATTCGTCAAACGACTTAAGCCCTGAGGACGAGAAAAAACAGCCAATCTGAACAATATCAGCTCGCACCCATCTGTCCATGCATAGATCTCCAAAAATCTCCAGGAGATTATGATTGGTAGATATCGGTGTATAAAAAGATAGTCTACCAATTCCCAGCGTTTTACGTACGGTACTCCATACTTTATGGATACTAAAAAGAGTTTTAAAACAAACTTTTTCATAATAACTGTTGTGTAATTGCCGCCATAGGCACCCTCTTGTCTCCTCCCCCAGCATAAGTTCCTGTGGTGAGGGAACCTTAGCATTTGACCTATTATCTACGTTTGTCAGCAGTAGCTCACGACTGTAAATTAGCGTGGTGGCCCAGTAATATAATTTCATGTTAGGGAGGGCCAAACCAACTCTATCCCTTGGCAGAGTAATGAATCTAAGTGCTCTGCGCGGTCTCGTGTATCCCCATATAAACCTGGAAAACATGCTCTCTATTGCTTTAAACCATTGAGGGGTACATTTCAAACATATTGCCCTAAAGAAGTATAAAAATTTCGGGAGAAACAGCATTTTTACTACATTACATCTACCCCCAATGGATAAATGTAAGTTGTTTAGCCTTCCAAGATCTTTTTTTTGGGTGTTCCATTAAGGGTTCCATGTTATTCTTAACTAGGTTATCCAGTTTTGATGTTATACTAACACCCAGATATGTGGCTCTTTCCACTACCCGATTGTCCACCATCGTGATTTTTTGGTTGAGTACTATTTGTGTCTTATCTTGATTCAACGCATAACCGGATATATGCCCAAAATACTTGCGATACAAAAGGGGATGATGGACGGAACGTTTGAGCCAATCAAACACTCACCCCCAGTCAACTGATCTGGGTTTAATCCATCATCATTCTTTAGCTCACTCCACCACCCCAGTTCAGACATGGCCATATGCAAATCAGTCTGACCCTGTGCCTCATGGGAACAGTCCAGCCCGAACTGCCAAGCCATGTCTTCCCTGGACCGGAAACAAGCATCCTAGGACCGGTTTCTGGCATTTCAGCCGTCATCAGCCAGGCTTGCTTGAATCCAGTGGCAAAGTGAGCAAGGGACCCACGTCTGGGCATACCCCCGCCAACTTAGGGCGACCAAAGCGATACAAAAGGGGATGATGGACGGAACGCTTGAGCCAATCAAACACTCACCCCCAGTCAACTGATCTGGGTTTAATCCATCATCATTCTTTAGCTCACTCCACCACCCCAGTTCAGACATGGCCATATGCAAATCAGTCTGACCCTGTGCCTCATGGGAACAGTCCAGCCCGAACTGCCAAGCCATGTCTTCCCTGGACCGGAAACAAGCATCCTAGGACCGGTTTCTGGCATTTCAGCCGTCATCAGCCAGGCTTGCTTGAATCCAGTGGCAAAGTGAGCAAGGGACCCACGTCTGGGCATACCCCCGCCAACTTAGGGCGACCAAAGCGATACAAAAGGGGATGATGGACGGAACGTTTGAGCCAATCAAACACTCACCCCCAGTCAACTGATCTGGGTTTAATCCATCATCATTCTTTAGCTCACTCCACCACCCCAGTTCAGACATGGCCATATGCAAATCAGTCTGACCCTGTGCCTCATGGGAACAGTCCAGCCCGAACTGCCAAGCCATGTCTTCCCTGGACCGGAAACAAGCATCCTAGGACTGGTTTCTGGCATTTCAGCCGTCATCAGCCAGGCTTGCTTGAATCCAGTGGCAAAGTGAGCAAGGGACCCACGTCTGGGCATACCCCGCCAACTTAGGGCGACCAAAGCGATACAAAGGGGATGATGGACGGAACGTTTGAGCCAATCAAACACTCACCCCCAGTCAACTGATCTGGGTTTAATCCATCATCATTCTTTAGCTCACTCCACCACCCCAGTTCAGACATGGCCATATGCAAATCAGTCTGACCCTGTGCCTCATGGGAACAGTCCAGCCCGAACTGCCAAGCCATGTCTTCCCTGGACCGGAAACAAGCATCCTAGGACCGGTTTCTGGCATTTCAGCCGTCATCAGCCAGGCTTGCTTGAATCCAGTGGCAAAGTGAGCAAGGGACCCACGTCTGGGCATACCCCCGCCAACTTAGGGCGACCAAAGCGATACAAAAGGGGATGATGGACGGAACGTTTGAGCCAATCAAACACTCACCCCCAGTCAACTGATCTGGGTTTAATCCATCATCATTCTTTAGCTCACTCCACCACCCCAGTTCAGACATGGCCATATGCAAATCAGTCTGACCCTGTGCCTCATGGGAACAGTCCAGCCCGAACTGCCAAGCCATGTCTTCCCTGGACCGGAAACAAGCATCCTAGGACCGGTTTCTGGCATTTCAGCCGTCATCAGCCAGGCTTGCTTGAATCCAGTGGCAAAGTGAGCAAGGGACCCACGTCTGGGCATACCCCCGCCAACTTAGGGCGAACAAAGCGATACAAAAGGGGATGATGGACGGAACGCTTGAGCCAATCAAACACTCACTCCCAGTCAACTGATCTGGGTTTAATCCATCATCATTCTTTAGCTCACTCCACCACCCCAGTTCAGACATGGCCATATGCAAATCAGTCTGACCCTGTGCCTCATGGGAACAGTCCAGCCTGAACTGCCAAGCCATGTCTTCCTGGACCGGAAACAAGCATCCTAGGACCGGTTTCTGGCATTTCAGCCGTCATCAGCCAGGCTTGCTTGAATCCAGTGGCAAAGTGAGCAAGGGACCCACGTCTGGGCATACCCCCGCCAACTTAGGGCGACCAAAGCGATACAAAAGGGGATGATGGACGGAACGTTTGAGCCAATCAAACACTCACCCCCAGTCAACTGATCTGGGTTTAATCCATCATCATTCTTTAGCTCACTCCACCACCCCAGTTCAGACATGGCCATATGCAAATCAGTCTGTCCCTGTGCCTCATGGGAACAGTCCAGCCCGAACTGCCAAGCCATGTCTTCCCTGGACCGGAAACAAGCATCCTAGGACCGGTTTCTGGCATTTCAGCCGTCATCAGCCAGGCTTGCTTGAATCCAGTGGCAAAGTGAGCAAGGGACCCACGTCTGGGCATACCCCCGCCAACTTAGGGCGACCAAAGCGATACAAAAGGGGATGATGGACGGAACATTTGAGCCAATCAAACACTCACCCCCAGTCAACTGATCTGGGTTTAATCCATCATCATTCTTTAGCTCACTCCACCACCCCAGTTCAGACATGGCCATATGCAAATCAGTCTGACCCTGTGCCTCATGGGAACAGTCCAGCCCGAACTGCCAAGCCATGTCTTTCCTGGACCGGAAACAAGCATCCTAGGACCGGTTTCTGGCATTTCAGCCGTCATCAGCCAGGCTTGCTTGAATCCAGTGGCAAAGTGAGCAAGGGACCCACGTCTGGGCATACCCCCGCCAACTTAGGGCGACCAAAGCGATACAAAAGGGGATGATGGACGGAACGTTTGAGCCAATCAAACACTCACCCCCAGTCAACTGATCTGGGTTTAATCCATCATCATTCTTTAGCTCACTCCACCACCCCAGTTCAGACATGGCCATATGCAAATCAGTCTGACCCTGTGCCTCATGGGAACAGTCCAGCCCGAACTGCCAAGCCATGTCTTCCCTGGACCGGAAACAAGCATCCTAGGACCGGTTTCTGGCATTTCAGCCGTCATCAGCCAGGCTTGCTTGAATCCAGTGGCAAAGTGAGCAAGGGACCCACGTCTGGGCATACCCCCGCCAACTTAGGGCGACCAAAGCGATACAAAGGGGATGATGGACGGAACGTTTGAGCCAATCAAACACTCACCCCCAGTCAACTGATCTGGGTTTAATCCATCATCATTCTTTAGCTCACTCCACCACCCCAGTTCAGACATGGCCATATGCAAATCAGTCTGACCCTGTGCCTCATGGGAACAGTCCAGCCCGAACTGCCAAGCCATGTCTTCCCTGGACCGGAAACAAGCATCCTAGGACCAGTTTCTGGCATTTCAGCCGTCATCAGCCAGGCTTGCTTGAATCCAGTGGCAAAGTGAGCAAGGGACCCACGTCTGGGCATACCCCCGCCAACTTAGGGCGACCAAAGCGATACAAAAGGGGATGATGGACGGAACGTTTGAGCCAATCAAACACTCACCCCCAGTCAACTGATCTGGGTTTAATCCATCATCATTCTTTAGCTCACTCCACCACCCCAGTTCAGACATGGCCATATGCAAATCAGTCTGACCCTGTGCCTCATGGGAACAGTCCAGCCCGAACTGCCAAGCCATGTCTTCCCTGGACCGGAAACAAGCATCCTAGGACCGGTTTCTGGCATTTCAGCCGTCATCAGCCAAGCTTGCTTGAATCCAGTGGCAAAGTGAGCAAGGGACCCACGTCTGGGCATACCCTCGCCAACTTAGGGCGACCAAAGCGATACAAAAGGGGATGATGGACGGAACGTTTGAGCCAATCAAACACTCACCCCCAGTCAACTGATCTGGGTTTAATCCATCATCATTCTTTAGCTCACTCCACCACCCCAGTTCAGACATGGCCATATGCAAATCAGTCTGACCCTGTGCCTCATGGGAACAGTCCAGCCGAACTGCCAAGCCTCGTCTTTGATTATTTTTATAGCCGTGATTGGATCAGATGTAATCAACGCGATGTCATCAGCATAGGCCACGGTCTTGGTAGACCAATTCTGTGACCATATTGCCGGTATTAGTGCATTGCTCTCTAACCTGCGGATAAAGGGGTCGATAAACACCGCAAATAAGAGAGGAGAGCACGGGCACCCCTGTCTGGTCCCTCTAGTGATTACAATTTTTTCCGATAGTGTACCGTTCACCATAACTACTGCTGACAGTTCGGTATATAACATTTGTACTGCCTTAATAAAGCCCTCCATGATACCGTTTCTTGACATAGCCATCCATAGATATTGCCAGGAGACCCTATCAAAGGCTTTCTCAGCATCCAACAAAATGAGTGCCATAGGATCTCCTGCAACATCAGTGATATCAAATAGAGTAATCACTCTTTGGACATGATCAATAGTAGACCTACCAGGGACAAACCCATGTTGGCGATCTGAAATAACTTTGTGAATTACTGAAGAAAGTCGGCTGGCCAGTAGTTTGGAATACATTTTAGAATCACGTTGATCAAGGTGATAGGACGATAAGACCCCAGTTGTAGAGGCGGCTTGTATTTGTTTTAAAAGACCACAATCTTCGCCAGGGACCATGATCCCGGGGGGCCGCCCACCATGAAAAATATGTGTGAATAGGTCATGGATTATCCCCTGTAGCTGCTGGGAGAAGGTAGAGTAAAATTCAGTCAGTATACCATCTGTGCCAGCCGCTTTCCCTTTCGCTAAGCTATTCATGGAGAGTACAATCTCATCCCATTGTGGTGGACAATCCAAGCTATCCTGATCTTCTTCCTCCAATCTTGAAAGTGGGATTAGATCTAGATATTCCTCAATATTACTCTGCTCCTCCCCCGTACTAGCTTTATATAAAGTTTGATAATACCTCTGAAATGCTGCACTGATTGCTTCTGGTTCGGTCTTCCGACCATATTCTGGGTCATTAATTTCTCGTATCAAATTAGATGTGGTTTGTTGTCTAGTACGAACTGCCAAGTGATGACTGATCTGTTCACTTAGTTCATTTACTGCTTCCCTTTGTGTTGTCGCCTTAATTATTGCTTTCTCCGTTAATATTTCCATAATGGCAGCTTTAGCAATTGCCACGCGTCTTTGTTTTGGTTCCACTTCTTGTCCCTCGTGCACAGCCCTTATCAATCCTTTTTCAGCTGCCCCCAGGTTTTCCTCCAGTGCCACCATTATTTGTTTAGCCTCTTTGTTGAGATTTAAGGAGTACCGTAGTGTTTCCCCCCTAATCCCTGCCTTCAGGGCATCCCATACCACCTCAATTGATGTGCTACCCAAATTATCCTCCACAAACCCTGTGATCCATTGTCTCATATGTCTGCAATACCCCTCATTTAGCAGCATTGCTCTCTCAAAGGTCCAGGTTCTCATAATTGGAAAACTAATTTCTTAATGACTGCTGAATGGATTTACACCAAATTAAGCAAAATCACTTCTTCGAGCACAGTTCTACTACCATATTAAGTTTTGTGTAATTCAATTCAGCATTATTTTGCTGTATCATCATGCAAGGTTTCCTATTGATTGATTGATTGGATTGAAATACTCAGTTTTTGCCCCTTTCACCATTTTTCTTTTTCTCCCTTGGACAGATCTGCATAAAGCGTGACATGCTGAACCAAAACCAGATTTACTTTTTTGTTTTTGAAAGTTTCAAACAGATTTGTCAAACTGTGTTATAAGTAAAACAAAAATGTGTTTTCAGTGAAGTCCTAACCACAATTATAAGTCAGTATCATCAACTCTGGTATATATTTATATATATTATAAATGCAGATGTGGAGAGTGTAAAATAGTATTTATTACCATTGATGTGTGTGGGGAGGGGCCGTAACTGATAAGAGGTGAATCAATTAGTGAGTCAAATCAAATTCAAATTCAAAAAATTTATTGTTTTAGTTAATTAAAACCATAACAATATTTTTTATTACAAATGCAATCGGGAATAAGATAAAAGTGAAAGTTAAACTGGGAATAATAACTTGCAGGCTCACACTTCTTTTATAAGTAATGGTTTAAAAAAAAAAGCTTAAACCGAGTACACATTGAATTAAAAAGAAACTACCCCCCCTCGGTCGATCATCCAAATTACTGACATTAATCCTTCTGTCTCCAGGACTGTGGCAAGTGATTACTTAAGGATGTATCAGATGGAAGTCATTGTCAGGAATTTCACCAGTTTCCAGTTTAATTGTGGGTCATCAGGCTTGAGGCTCGCTATTAGCTTCTCTGCATGATCGAATACCGCTGTCATTAAAAACCTTTTCTAATAGCATTGATTGAAGAGTGTGAAAGTTAGGACAAATACAGACTACATGGATAAAGTCCTCCATTTTAGCTTTACAAAGTCTTTATTCTGTGGGTCCACTGTAGTCGCAAGTTGGCTGACTTGCCAATGCTGGTATTAAGGCCATATGTATCGCAAGGTAGGGGGTTGATATTGCAGGAAATCACTCGAGTCACTGTTCCCTAGTCCTCTGAAAGTATTCAAAATATCAAAATAAGTTCCCGTCCTGTGTTCAAAGGCAAAATATCTTAGCCTAAACCACAATAGCCTCCTTACCCCTTCAATATTAATTAAGAGTGCTTTGGAAGATTGCACTAAAGTCACCGTGGTGATTTTAGATATGTTGGATGTGAAATAGTTATAAAATTATTTTGTTACATATGATTTCTCAGCACTGAAGAAGTCGTGGGATTTGATACCCGAACAAGGACAAAACACGTGTTGGCTAAAACTGGTGTTTGTACAAGAGAAGAAGAATAAAGAAACTGATAATTTTGTCGACACAGACTTGTGATTTACTAAGTGCTAGATACTTAGTGTGTGCTGGGGATTCTGATTTATTTTTATCTGCCAGGCTCGATTGCAGTTTTACAGCTTTGGTTTGTCACCCTTTTAAAATTATCCTATAACATGTTCATGGCCTACAATTCAGTCATATCCAACTGTTTGATGGAATTTTTCAAATATTTGAAATAGCTCGACTGCGTGTCACTTTGCAGGGCGAACCATCGGCCACTGATAAGTAGCGTGTCTTGTGTTTGCTGTATCTTAAACCAGCATTTTATTGTGGTTGATCTTCTATCCAGGTCTTACTTTTGAGTCCAAACTCAAGGCGGATTTGTTCCAGAGATGATGTGTGAGGCAGGGAGAAAGCTCACCTGTAAGCGTTGGTCTTCAGTTTATCCAGTAGAACTGTGTCTTGTCCTCTCATGGCTGCACTTGCATATGTGATTGTTGGGAGTAGCTTGGCTGAGATTACTGCTAATAGTGGCTGAAAGGAGGGGCCGTCCAGTTTTTTTGCTAATACTGAAGGCATGGATTAGGGCTGTGGCATTCCTTGTGTGTCGACCGATGGCGGGGACCCAGGGGGCACTGTGGATGCACCAACTAGCGTTCTTGTCGTGAGGAATCCACCCCTTTTATCACAGCAAAGGCCTCATGGGCCAGAGATCAGGATGGAAGAGGAGTGCAGGGTTGGAGCGAGGTTACTGGCATCTACACGACATAGAGATATCTCGGAGGACCAGGAGTAAGTGGACGTTAACACGAGATTTCAGGAGAGAGACAACCCGAACAACGAGATTAGGCCTGGACGAATAGAGGAGCCCTTTCCATGGTCGGGAGACCACGAGAGGAAGCGCCCACCCCTCAACACTGATTACGCGTACCCGAGGGTAGGCAAAACGGACGAGGCGGCCATGACCCTGTCAAGGAGTCATGGCTTCAGGCAAGTGGCTAAAAAGGGCATGTGAGCTATTTGTCTGTGGTTCGCTGCATGCGCGTACTTGGGGGGGGCTGTAACATCGTCTGCATGAGACACAATAGAAGAATACCCTGTGAGTAAAGTTTTCTGACACTTAATCTGTTGCATGCATTGCACTTATTGGTGAGCGCCCCACATTGAGGGTATTTTCCCCCATTATGCTTGTATGCCGATTGGACGTATAGGAGATACCGAGGACACTATACCGGCATACGAAGAATAGTTTATAATTCCTCATCGAGGTGATAAGTGGTAATGGGCTTATTGAGCAAGACATGACTAATACTAATGGTTGATATTGACATTGAGTGAGTCATGAAGCCATCCCCTCCATCAACAATGGTAATAAACCACATATTATATTCAGCATATTTGCATATATTTTTATGCCATGGTATTTTTCATGTGCACTTAATTGTATGTATATTCATAGATGAAAACAAGGCTAGCATGAAATTATGGTTAAATTTTGTTATGGCGTCTTATCATATGTTGTAAAAATTCACCTAAAAACATTTTAAGTACAGTTATGGTTACAAATTAAAACTGAAAACCACTGAAATTCACAAACTATAGTTAGTTCCGCGATCCATAACTAACACAACAGCCATAGAGACCATAACTCACACTCCAAATGCAATGCTCACCCTTGCTGTGACAGATGCACATAAAACTGCTGTAAATATTCTTACTGATCAGATTACATTTCACATTACCCATAACCGTGTGAACGAGATGACTGAGAACGTAGCTTTGTTTAGTGGTTTAAATCTGTGTTATTATTTAATGGCGTTGTGCTTTCAGGTGGTGTTCCTTATTGGTATGAATATTGTGAGATCGAAAGTGACTTGTCACATTTTAGCTGCCTTGGCAGTCTTTGCTCTTCGATACAGAACTGCAAATGTAAGTATGACACTATAGCAATGGGTTCATTATAGTCATGGAGGGTATTTACCGCCAGGACGAACATACGCATCACGAGCATAGAGCGGAGACCTACAAGGGCCCGAACCGTGTCAGCAATAGGTTTTCTATTTGAGTGCTGTCTCAAGAGGCTGCCTCCGTAATGTGCAGCTATTAAACGCTGCTGTCAGCATGGAAACGCGGCTTGTTTTAATCGAGTCCCGTGTAAGTTGTCCTTGCGGGGACCTGCTCGACATTAGAGTGAGTGAGAGGAGCTATATATAGAGCAGTCAGTGCAGGAAGCAATGCATGATTAATAGGAGGCCGCGGGAGATGGGCAGGTGCTCTGTACCTGGAGGGAGGCCGCGTGGGATCATGGGAGGGTCAGGCGTGCCGGTGGAAGCCAGGCAGCAGAGGGGTGGTAGATGGTGGATCATGGGGCCTAGTGGTAGAGCGTCTGAGCCAAGGACACCGCTGGACCACTCAGCACTTAATAAAAATGACTTTCAAAAGCTACAGGTAACCTCTGTAGACCTCATCCAACAATGTTCATCCTGCAGACATCTAGAGCGCCTTGGTTTCACCTTTCTAGGTTACCCTAAATCTTCCGTCTCGGCTTACTTCACTCTTCTCCTACAATCGTTTGTTTCACAACTCTTCCCCCTGAAGAAGGCCTGTAGATATTCTGTCACTGCAGCAAAACCTTGTAAGTAACAGAGACTCCCTGTCCCCCTGGGGAAACTGACTCTGGGTCCCCTGGAAAAGTGTCACGATTAAAATCTTGAGGAACCCCATGGACTTCGATCCGTGTAGAACTACTGCACGTTTTAAGATGTCATTATTGTTAGTAACTTCAATAGTGTGCTTTTACATAGTGCTTGCTACTAAGCTTCTGTCGTTTCACAGCGCTGTAAATAACAGATATTTCTATTACTATTCTGTGACCTTAAGGTAGCACAAACATGTCACCAGCGGATGGTTAAATCACTGCCTCTGTATTGTATATGCACAGATCACTAGTTATTATAATACTCAAAAATTAGAGGTACCCAGGGGAGGCCACCGCTGTTTATCAACTGGCATAAGAACCGTGCTCTTAGTAAGGCAAATGAAGAGCATAATACAGAAAATACAAGGGCTCGAGTGTGTACAAGGAAAATGAAAAATTATGTAATTGCACTGGAATAGACCAAGGGATAGAGCAGTAGCATTGATTTCCAAGAAGAGGTTGTTACACCCCAAAAAATATTTCTACGGGGAAGTGAGCAGGTTGTACTGCATCAATGGTATGGTGTAACTAATGTGTCTGCTTATGAAAGGACCCATGATGCGTTGCCATGTATTCCTACCGAAACACAGGAGACAACATGGCAGGTGCAGGCAACCGCGAAAATACACTGCAAACAAAATTCACTGCAGTAATAACTAAGCTTGAAAATAGTACAAAATCTGACCAAAGAAGGCACCGTCAAAATAGTCTAAGAAGAGGAGAGATTTAACTAATGCATTTCTATTAGTCATAGTATTCTATTTGTGGTGCCCATGCACTTTTAAAACTGTATCTCACAACTACTCTTAGTAACTGACATGATACTCATTTTGGAGCACTGGTAAGGATGAATGCCTTTATAGGCCCGCCAGGAATCGAGTCTGTGGCCTAAAAGGTGCAGACAGATGCCTGAGCAGATGCATATAAAATGACTATCCTACTACTATATTATTATTATTATTATTAAATTTATAAGGCGCAACAGCTACCCAAAAAGGGTTTCCCGGCGCCGACAAAGACTAGAGGAAGAGGTGTCAGCTTAAATTAGCTACTGGTTAAAAAGCCAGGTCTCGAGAGCTTTATGAAATTGTGTATAGACCGTTTCATTCCGGATAGTTAAGGGAAGTGCGTTCCATAATAAGGGACCAAGATATGCGAAAGATCTGCCGCCCATCCGAGACAGTTTAGTTCTTGGCACAACAAATTTCTCTCGGGTCGATGAACGAAGACACCGTGAGGGCACATATGGGCTGACCAAAGACTGCAGATATAAAGGAGCAGTTCCCACCTTGATTTTAAACATGTGGCTCAGGGCTTTGAACTTAATTCTGTTCTCAACCCTGAGCCAATGGAGATCCCGCAGATGACTGGAAACAGAAGCAAATCTGGGGACCCTGCACAGTAATCTTGCCGCAGCGTTCTGCACCGTCTGCAGTCTACGAGTCACTACCTTGTTAGAACCAAGGTAGAGAATGCTTCCGTAGTCCAGTCTCGAAGTAATCAGAGCCTGGACTACTGTTCTCTGAGTTTGCTGGGGCAACATCCATAAAATCTTTCTTAGCCACTTCAGGATGGTAAAACATGTGGAAGACACTTTGGTTGCTTGATGGTGCATCGTAAGCGAATCGTCAATAATAACGCCTAAATTGCGGACTTGGCTGGAGGGCTGAGGAAGTACTCCCATTTCACAGGGCCAATGTTGTGGGCCCTAGAGATCTTTGTTATTACCCAGAATCAAGACCTCCGTCTTCTCTCAATTGAGTTTTAGGTAGTTGTTTTGCATCCATGATGCAATTTTACCTAGGCCAAGCTAAAGGAGGGAGGGCCCGGCCTCGCTTTCCATGGAGAGAGAGAAAATGATTTGGGAGTCGTCAGCATAAGAAAACAAGGACAGTCCAGCCTCCTCCACGACGTCAGCCAAAGGTCGCACATACAGGTTAAAAAGCAGGGGGCTAAGTATAGAGCCCTGTGGCACCCTGTGTGGTAAGAAGTGATAATCAGAGCAAGATGTTGAAGAAAAAATTTGAAAACTGCGATTGGTTAAGAAAGAAATTAGCCAGTTCAGGGCTGAGCCGCCAATGCCCAAGGAGCTTAACGTTTTTGCCAGTATGGTATGAGACACTGTGTCAAAAGCCGCACTCAAATCGAGTAAGATGAGCGCGACCGTATCTCCAGCATCCAGGTGTCGCTGTAGTCGTTCCGTTACCCCTAATAACGTGGTCTCTATGGAGAAACCAGCTCGAAAGCCAGATTGTAACGAGTGAAGGAGCTTATTGGATTCAACAAAGGCAGAAAGTTGAGTGTGAATATGTTTCTCCAAGATCTTAGAAAAAGCCGCTAATAAAGAAATGGGCCGGTAGTTTGAGAGTATCTCCGGATTGGCATTTGCCTTTTTTAGAAGAGGGATCACCATAGCGTGCTTCCAGTCTGATGGAACTATGGCTTCCTGCAAGGACATATTTAGTAGGTCCATGATGGCAAGCAGGGATGATGGTTCAAGTTGCTTTAGCACAGAGACTGGCAGGGGATCTTTAGGAGATCCAGATTTGATACTTTCTAAAAGTCTTTTAAGAGAGGCCACATTAAGTAGGGGCCAGGTGTCCAAGTTATTTAAATGGGTACAGAGCGGCATATCCTGGTCAGGATGAGTAAAGTCCGCTGGAGGTAGTACATGAGCAGTTAATAGGGAATTAGTAAATTGCGGCAAAGGAGGGTTATTGCCCTGTATACTAGCAATATCCAAGTAGATTTTTTCGACTTTCTGGATAAAAAAAAAAGCTAGATCATCACATTTCTGTTTATTAAGAGGGGGGGCCTGGCCAAGGTGGTAGCGCCAGCAAGCTCTTTTACCATATTAAAAAGGGTTTTGGAACAGTTTAGAGCATCCGAAATGGTAGTGGAAACATAATCAGCACGGGCTGATTTGCAGAGACTATAGTACTCTATCTGCCTGATGAGGACCCATCTAGCAATGCTACTAATTGCAACATAAACTTTACAGACAATGTAGCAGTTATCAATTTCATACATAGACGTGTATGTTGGTACGCTTTACTCTACTATAAGTGGCAGAGAGGAGCCAAAATTGAAGGAGCTCGACAGGCCATGTCTTGGATGCTGTAAACACTAAGGGCCATATTTATGGGGATTGTCACCTTGCTGCTCTGCACTGCATGACAGGGAAAGGGCAGGAATGTGCCAAATTTAAAAGAATACGCCGCATTCCAGTCCTTTCCCCCTGCACTGGCGCCCTTTTGGCAGCCTAGCGCCAACCCAGGCACCCTTGCACCTGGGTGCCCGTATTGCATGTAGGCTGGTTTTTGTACTGGAAGGGGCACCTTCCTGCACAAAAACAATCCTGGGAGGCACATTCCTCTTTCTATATGTGCTGCAGAATGCAGCACATATAGAAAGAGGATGAAACGAGGGGTAATAGAGATATTTCTCCTCGTCATGACTCCCTTGGGAAGATGTAACATTTTGGCGCATCCCCAGGTCTAGAAGTTCTTGTAAATCTGGGGATGCCTCAAGATCCATGGGAGTTGCATGGGAACACCCACACAACGCACATGAAACACCTTCCCAGGTCAGAGTAATGCAACACAGCGATTTTGACTGCGTAGCGTTACTCCAGTTTTTTTAAGCCACTTAGAGCCACGCAAAGTGGCCTTACATGGCTTCAAAAATCTGACTTAGAGGTTTGTGTCACACATTTACCACGGTGGGTGGTGCAAACGTGACACAACCCTCACATAAATAGTCTCCTAAGGGCCCTATTTGGATTTTGGCAGACTGGATACTCCGAGCCAAACATGGCTGTCAAACCCTCAGATTGTTAGGAGATTCAAACCCTCAGATTATTATAAATTGGGCAGAGTGGCAGGTTTCTGATGGCGGTGCCCCCGCTGACCCCACTGTCGGAAACCTACACCAATGCCGTAGGGGCCATCGGTGTAAGAACATCAGCACACCCACCCTATTTAGAGCAGAAGTCTGAATCTTTTTAAAACAAATTTTATTGGCAATTTTGAAAATAGTGCATACACCAACCAACCAAGCAGTGCCATGTTTCAGTAAACAATGCAAGTAGGAATTTACACCATGCATAGATATAAGAAATATGAAATGAGCATCCTGAATCTCGACAGGAATCCATAAGTAAGCCACTGCTTGGGGACGACAGCATGACTCACCCATTCTTCAGCTAACATACAGCTAACATACAACAACCACCGGTTTCACTGAACCCCCGTACCTGCCTTGCTCTCCCCACCTCGTCGTTATCTGCCCATTCTGGACCTCTCATAAAGCATAGGCCACTTTTTTTCTGAACAGGCGATATCATGGGTAAATGGATTCAATATGTCCCCAATCCTCAGGGTTAGACTAGGATCTCAGCCTACCCGCAGGGCATCTCTCGGGGGTGATTACGGGCCCATGTCTATTACAGTCATGAGGGGGAACCCAGCAGCTTATCAGGGGAAGGTGGGTCTGGGTGATGGAGCTCCTCCACCAGCGCCTCCCATGCCATGGCCGCTTCCAGCGACCCGAGGCCTCTCTTGGCCTCTCGGAGCAGCACCTCACTCTTGATACCCCCCATCTCAACAAATCTTTTTTCCAGCACATCACTCGGGGACCTCTTGGTGCTTTCCAGTTCCTAGCAGTCTCTCTCTTCATCAGGAGAAAAGCTAAATCCTGAAAGCGACTTGGCCGTGTGTGGGAACCTGCTTAATAGACAATGACCCGGAGTGACCCGGGACTTCCTTCTCAGTGAGCTCAGCTATCCCCCCAGCAACCTCCTCCCAATATTCTCAAAGCTCTGGGCAGTCCCAAAACATAGGAAGGAACTCTGCCCCAACCTCCCCGCCGCATCTATCACAAAGTGTCTGTTAGTCCTCCCAGGTGTATGGTATGCTCGATGAAGCACATAGAAATTAATAAGGTTAAACCTTGCATTTTTTGGAGACCTTGCGTATATGTTCCAATATGGATATCCAATCTTTCTCCGGTGTGGACACTCCCAGAATCTCCACCCAAGTGGCTCTAAGATTATCTAGAGGTAGTAGTGCGTCACCCCTCAGTATTTTATATAGACAAGTGACAGCTTTAAAGGTCCCCGAACAGGTGACCAAGTATTGGCAGCTTTTTCCGTGTGGTGTTTCCATCATGCCCTTTCCCCAGTGTCTGCGAACTGCTGTCGTCACCGCACAGCGAAGAAGGAAATGTCCTTGTGGTAGGTCATATTGTGATTGGAACTCTTCAAACGGAAGTAGCATCTCATCGGAAAAGAGGGTCCCCACTGTTGTTGCGCCTGCTGCCACCCAGTCCGTCAGGCCTCACCAATCACCACCGCATTTAAGCATTTCAAGAAATCTCAGTGGAATATCAAGGGAATATGGGAATTTCACCCATGTCCTCTGCAGGCTCCGCACCCAGCACCACCACATAACCTGTAATTCTATGGTGCCGTCCGGCCGAGTAGGGGGAAGTCCAAACACCACCCTAATCAGTTCAAGAAGGTCTGGCACAAAAAGGGCCAGGGTCCTCCCAGGAGCAAGTCTGCACGCCATCCACTGCAGTTTTGCTGCAATATAGTAGGCTTAAAAGTTGGGGACAGCTAAGCCTCCATCCTCTCTTGGCCTCTGAAGGGTATGTAGAGCCACCCTCCTGTGGCCCAATACCCAAATAAATCCTGTGGTGAGTGTGCCAATCTCCCGGAAGGATGCCCTAGGTATCCATACCAGCAGTACCACAAAAAGATATAGTAAACCGGGGAGAGCCCCCATCTTTAATAGTGCTACACAGCCTGCCACCGATAAGGGGAGTGTAGACTAAAACTCAATGCTAGAGCAAAGAGCCCACAGAGCCCTCCCAACATTGCCCTCCAGCAAGTCTATGGGAGCATGATACACCTGAACCCCCAGGTAAGGCAAACATTTGGACTCCCATTGTAAACCACCTAGTGTCGCCGGGGGGATCCCTGGCTGCCAGTATCAGAAAAATGCAGTGCTTCTGCCAACTAATGCATAGGCCCAAGAGGGATCTGAAACACTCCAGTAACTGACACGTTCCAGTCAGCTCCCTCCCCATGTCATGCAGGAATAGCAAAAGGTCATCTACGTACAACGCGATGTAATGCATTTGTCCGCCAGCTGTTATGCTTAGGAAAGTCCTCCCGGCCCTGGCATAGCTGGCCAGAGGCTCCATCGCCAGGCAAAAAGCAAAGGTGACAGAGAGCAGCCCTGGCAAGTCCCACGCTCCACTCTGTAACCACTTGAGATAGTTCGACCCGTCCGAACTCTGGCCGAGGGCTCCGTATACAATAGTTTTGTCCAGGCTATAAATCCCTGTCCCAGCCCAAAACAGTTCATTACACCATAGAGGAAGTCCCATTCTAGACTATCAAAAGCCTTTCCAATGTCCACTGCAATAACTGCCGCCTGTCTCTTGTCGTATGAACTGCCCTCTAACAGTGCAAGGAAACTGCGGATCTTAAGTCCTGTGTTGTGGCCCGGGATAAATCCCACATGTCTGCATGTATGAAGGTCAGCATATGCTGAGGAGTCGAGTGACTAGTATCCTACTAAGTATTTTATAATTGATCATCATCATCAATAATGGGTGGTATGCTTTATTGTCAGGGCCTCTCATGTGGAGGGCAGTAGGAGGCCCGTGACCCTAGCAGTGTTATAGAGCTCGACCAGTCTGGGGGCCAGGGTCTCAACATATGCCGAGTAAAACTCCACTGGTAGCCCGTCCGTGCCGGGAGTTTTATTCCGGGCCAAAGCTTTTATGGCTGCACGGATGTCAGGGAGTGAAATGTCCCCGCCCAGTTCCTTGCCATCCTCCAGGGTAACTGTAGAGAGGGTCAGAGGTATCAAGAATGCCTCGATATCGGCCGATGAGCAAGTAGTAGAACTACGGTACAAGGTGGCATAATAGTTAGAAAATTCTTGGTTAATGTCCTCTTGGCGGTGGAACTTCGTACCCTGTTCAGAGTTTAGCTTAACAATAACTGAGCCCCTTTTTGCTCGGTTGGCAAGCCATGCCAAGAGTGAGCCAGTACGGTCCCTCTCTGAGTGTGCCCACATCATATAATTCTTATAGTCAAACGTACGCAATCATTTCACTTGTTCAGCTACATTTTCTTTGCACTCTAACAGATCCGGTTGTAGGTCTGGATGACAGGGCCAGTGCCTCTCCATTGCTCACAGGGACTCCTCCGCCTCCGAGACTTCCAACAGCAGGGTCCGACGAACCCCGACCTATCCAGATATGCAGCTTCCTCTCATCACTGTTTTAAACGCGCCCCACTCCACTTGGGCAGTGGACGCTGACCCGGTGTTATCCTCAAAGTAGTGGCTAATAGCCGTCCCCACAGTATCCCGGAAACGGCATCTTCTAACACCTCTAGTCAAAGCCGCCAGGTCGGGATGCATGGTCAAACTCTCTCCTATTCCAGGCCCACCAGTAGGGGGTTGTGATCAGAGATGGTCCAGGCAAGGTATTCTGCGGATCGGACTAAGACATGCAGGTCAGGGGTACCCAGGATGGCATCCAATCTAACATGCAAATCATGTAAATGAGAAAAAAAAAGGAATAGTCCCGTTCTCCCAGGTTGTGCACGCACCAGGAGTCAATCAGTCCCCACTCTCTCTGCCACATGGAAAAGATGCGGGATAATTGCATCACTGGCGAATCTAGCAATGGTGGATGGTATAGATCTAGACCTGGATCAGCCACACAGTTATAGTCACCCCCCAAGATAATGGAGCCCACCAGGTGAGTGGCCAATGTCCTAGATAGTTCAGCGAAGAATGCCTGATCAATATTCGGCCTGTATACACTATCTATAACAATGTCACATCCATCCAGGCATCCATACATCACTACATTACGGCTGGCTGGGTCTATGAGAGGCCCTACATGTTGGAAAGGGACCCCTAGACGTATCCATACCAATACCGCTCTCGAGTATGCTGAATAAGAAGTAAAGTATGCCTGTCCCCTCCAACGGCGCTGAAGCGCTACTCCTTCTTTGGCTATTAGATGTGTCTCCGGGAGGAGTGCGATGTGGACCCCACGCCTTTTAAATTATGAAAATACTTTATGCCTCCTAGCCATGGTATGCATCCCCCTAGTATTCCAGGAGAGATTTTATCATTTATGGGGGCCATCATTGAGGAAGACAATGCGAGAACGGGTGGCACCAACTCAGGAAAGCATCCCCCCCACAAGGACTTCCTGAAAGAAGATGAGTCTATATCCAGGGCATGACTTAAGAACCCCCCAGAACAAAGAACCAATGAATGCCCCGACACCCACACCCCAGGACAAGCAGGCAAACTCCCCCCATCCAAACAGTCAGCCAACGTATAAGCAGTAGTGGGAGTACCCACCAAAACTACAAGGAACAAAAAGCTCGGGAGAATGACCGTCCCAACTGTCCTACCCAGGCTGACCCTCTACCCAACTGAAAAAAGAGTTCTCTTGGGGCCCATCGTTGATGCAAGTTATACACAGATTATCAAACAGATAGACTACAGGAGACAAGAAACAGTGCCCCCAGCAGTATTAGACTTCAATCAATACATCACCAACTTTAAATGAGTTTGTCAGCAGTACTAGGGGTGACCTTTGGGAGTTCATTGTCTGAGTCCTCTGAAGAACTAGTATCCCAGGACAGGTCAGAGCCCCGGGCCTCACCTGTCCCCACCAAAGAGGCAGGGCTGCCAAACATTGCTGTCACCACCTCCACTGCTCGTTACTGTTTCCATTGGGCCTTTTGATGGGGCCTGATGGAGTGAGGTTTGTAAAATACATCCTCACGAAATTAAGTAACCCCATAATAATGTATTGACTGCATGAATTAATCAACTCTGAATGCACACATTTACATAAGGGGCAAATGCATTTTACATAATATACTAAACCATGTTGGCATGAGTACGTATTAATTATTTGCGCATTGAAAAACCGTACTACTGCATGTTTATGCTGTGTTGTACATTGCACATTTTGCATGTTGTGCACAAAATAACGAAAAGGTTGCTTTAAATTAATAGCTTTTGCTAGGATTTAATTAACACAGGGCATTAGTATGGCGGGAGGTAAACATAATGGGTTTATTTTCATGAATTAATATTCTCTTGTGTTTGTTTACTTTAGTACGGAATTGGGCCTGCATGAAAATGGCCTCTCATTGAAACCAGCATGTGGTTGGCCTGGTCGGTGTAAAATGCGCATGCGCCAGGACGGGTTGCCTGCTCGCAGACTGTAGAGTGTACCAGATGATGTAATTCGTGTGAAGGCCATGTTGACCTGTGTCCTATTGTTTATGTGCCAAGATACGACAGCGACTGTGGAAACAGCCATCACTACGTGCAATTCGAATGTGAAGACGGATGTTAATATAAACAATGTAACCGAATGTATAAATATGAATGCTATTGGTAAACGAAATGAATTGGTCTTAAATCCTTCCTTTGTTAGCACTAGTATAGGATGGATTTGTGGGGAGAACGGGATGAGGCGACCCTAGTATGATTTAAGACAACCAATCACAGACCGAGTTTTTACTTATACTGCAACATTGTAAGATAGCGTGCTGGAGAGAAGAGTATAATTGATATCCCAATTGGGGTGTGGCAAGGCAGTATGGCGAAGCAGTGCGGTTCGGTATAGCAGTGCAGTCCGGTGTAACAGATCAGAGAGAAGAGCCGATCAGAACGTACGGAGAAGATCCAAGACAGAGAGAGCAGACCAGCACAGAGTCAGAGAACCTTTAGGTACGAGAACGTTGCAGGAGTGCTTGGGAGGAGACTGCGACCGAGGAGGTAGATTAATTGGGAGATTAATTTAGTAGTTAGTGTATGGCAAGCTGTCCGTTATCTTTGTCCTCTGAGCCTATCTCTGGGGACTTCTTGCCATAACCTCGGACAAGGAAGTGGTTTTCCTGATTCTTTGGTGGGTATTACCCTCCTTGATTGCTTTAATTTGCAAGTATATTTCTGCAAGTATTTATGCTGTACCTTCTCTTCCCCATTTCTATGCACACTTTGATATCAATGCAAACGATTCATTTTGATTACATTGCTTGATAATTTGTTCTCTTATATGCAATCTTGTGTATGCACTGATGATCGATTTAAGAGCATTTAATAATATAAAATCATTAACTGAAAAAGTGACTTTGTGGTTATTTAGTTAAGTATTAAACTGTTTAGTTAATCATAGTCACCATCAACTCTTCAACTAATGGTCCATCGACCAAAGGAAGAAGAAAGTTGAGATTACGAATAGTTAGAATTATATAGAAATGTTATTAATGTGAAGTGTAGTGTTGTACTTAATAAAACTGACAAAATAAACCCCCAAATCCAGCGCCTGTCCTCAGGGATCATTTATGGGTAATGTGTGATGGGCCCCGTTGTTTGGTAAAGCAATTTAGTGTGTGATGAGATTTACCCTTGGTCCCTGGTTTCAGAATTTAGGGGTTGCGCTGGATCAGTTTTTCTGGTAGCAGAGGATGGTTATTATTGATTAGTTTGGTGATTTATTGATTATTGATTATTGATTATATGTTTAACATTCTATGTAAAGTGAGTCAGTGTTACGTTTCTATGTATTCTTTGGAACACAGGTACAGAAGGGTATCTGGGAAGCTGGCAGAGTAAAAGTTAGCCTGAAATAAGGCAGAGGAAAAGTGTGAGAAGTGAAATCACACGGGAATAGGTACATTGTCTGTTTAGGTTATTTTAGAGACTATTGAGAGTGTATGTGATAGCGAAGGGTCCACCTGTGAAACTTTGGCCTTATCCCCAGAAGAGTAGTGAGACCTCCTTTTTACAACAAAAGGGTCCTCTTATGAAATTTTGGCCTTATCCCTAAGGAAGTAACAGATCCTCTCCTAGCTTGAGTGAAGGGAAGGATAGCGGAATTGTTATACTTGCCCGTATTGAAAGAAATGTTCTTGAGAGTGAAAAACTATCTCTCTATGTAGTAAACAGACAGTGTGGTATTGTTTAATGTTGTGACTAATAAGTTATTGTAAAGAAAACCAGACTTAGAAAAGTGCTGATAAATTTTGTAAAGGGAGGGTCAGCGGCAGGAGGAGAGGCTGACGTCACAGAAAGCCGCGCTGGCATTGGTCAGTCTGTAAAGACAGAGTGAGCACCGATTGGTTGGTTGGTGTGAGCCGCGCTGGTATTGGACGAAATAGCGGAGACGCAGAAAGCTCTGATTGGAAGAGTTAAGAGTGTGTCGCGCTGACATTGGTCAGGTGTTTAAGGAAGTAAACAAGTTCAACTGGTGAATTATGGTGAATTGTATTGATAGAGATTTGTATCGAGTGAAGGTGTTGAATAAGCAAACGAAAATGTATTTCAAACAACCGAGACAGGAGAAATTGACTTTGTTTGGCAAAATTAAAAGATTCTTTAAAAAGGACAAACCAGTAATAACGAGAGAAGGAGTTCCTATCCCTCCACCAAAGACACCAGCGTCTTATATGATGTTAAAGTTAAAATATGGTAATCACACATGTATTTGGTTAGAACACTGGGTAGGATGTACGAAGAATGATGGTACACTAGCTTTTCCAGAGCATGGTTCTTTTAATTTGGCAGTATTACGTAATTTGAGAGAAAAGATGATGGCATTAGACCCAAGACCTAGACCTACACAGTTTGAAGCACTAGTAGAATGGGAAGATGAAATGTATGAAAGAGAAAGACACAGAAGTGGTAGAGTTCATAGATTTATGTTTGGAAGATTTCATGATGAAAAACACGAAGATAGAATGAAGAGGTGGAGAAATGGAAAGATAACTGAAGGATTGTATCCAGTTTTAATGGTAGGAGAGACTGCAGGAAATAAATGTAAGGAGAAGAAGAGACATTTAGAGCAATTTGGTTATGAATATAACCCGAATGAAACTGATGATGAGTTGCTGGATGACATATTAGTTAAACGACCACCACCTTATCAGGAGAATTCTGCAATGGTGACACCAAATGCACCGTCAATGGAAGCCCCAATGACACCTCAAACGACACCAGTTCCCAATGTAAGCGATGAAGAGCAGGAAGGAGAAGTAGAATTTGCCATGCAAACTAAAGAATTAGTTGAAAAATTGAATCAGATGAATATGAAAATAGATGCAATAACTGTACCAATAACTATAGGTCCAGCAATACCTGTATTCGAAAATAGACTTATCCATGAACCTTCCTTAACTGTCCCATTAAATTCTGCTATAACATTGGTTAGTAGTAGAATTAATGCTGTAAGTGTCCAAAGTGAACAGCCCACTACAATTACCAGATCAACACCTCCGACTAATTTAACAATAATCGAAACACCTAAGGAATTAATGCAATTACAGCCCAAAAGGATAGAGTTGGATGAGGTTCCCAGAAGTGAGATTTCAATAGGTCCAACCACTGAAGAATTAGATGATTGGGTAAAAGGGTTACAAAGGAGAAAAACACAACCACAGCCTATTGATGTATGTAAGTTAAAAGTAGATTTGGAAGAAATGATAATTGGGACCATAAGTCCAGACAGGCTAAAGACTTATCAAGATGATGAATTGATGTATCTGTGTAAGAGTATTACTTGGAAAGCGAAGAACCTACATGAAAGGTTAGTGGAAGTTGCAGAGGAGTTGGGAATGGATATAAGAAGATCAAAGGTGTTGCAGAAGACATATAGAGTGGATTTTACTGAAAAGGATATAGAAAATATGAATACGTCTCGTAGACGATTGCAGATAAAAGAGTTAATGGTTGTTTTAAGAAAATGGGGAGATGTGGAAAGATGGAAGGGTAGATGGATGAGGAAGAAAGAAGAATTAGCTGCTAAAGAAATACATTTGCGTCCCGTAAGAGAAGTGGAAAATGTAGCTTTGGAATGTCCCATGAGGGAAGTTCCAGGAGGAGGTTATGTGCATGTTCCATGGACTAGACAGGATATATTGTCTTTTGCCAATGAGTTTCCTAGGTTGAGAGAAAAACCTGTGGAATGGTATAAACAAGTTGAGAGGTTTGTGAAAGTATCGAAAGTATTGTTAAAAGATTTAGATGGATTATTTGAAATTGTTGTCCCTGCAGATTTATGGACTGAATGTAAGTGTACAGTTGATTGGCCGAAAGATGAATATCCTAGAGATGCCAAAACAGGAGCACCTTCTGATGAGGTGATGAAAAAATATCATCAAGTGATTACTTTCTTGAAAAGCAAAATTTCCCCTTAGGAAACGGATTGGGTAAAAATCGATAGAACAACCCAAGAGCCGAAAGAGTCTGTGCATGCCTATTATGAGAGGTTATTACAAGTCTTTAAGCAGTATAGTGGTTTTGAGAATATTGGAGACAAAGATATGGGTCATTTTGTGTATAGGTTTGTGTATGGATTAAGACCTGAGATTAGTCAGATGATACAGCAGCATATGTTGTGTTGGCAAGCCAAAACGATCAATGAGATCTTGAGGTATGCGAAGTACTGTAGCGACGACATTGAGTCCCGTCATCGCAAATTAAAAGAAAAGATGATGTGGGCACAAGTAAAGGTAGCGGAGCAGCAAGAAACTCAATTGAATTCTTAGGCTATAAACCAGATGGGAGGAGTTAGTCAGAATGCTCAGAAATCTAGTGGAGGTAGAGGTAGAGGACAAATGAGCAGAGAAGAGGCGAAAAAATGTTTTCCTTGTCATGGGTGCGGAAAGTATGGACGCTGGAAGAATGAGTGTAGATCAGTGCAGAGGACTAATGGAGGAAATCAAATTTTAACCCCACAGGTGCAGAGTGAGATAGTTGTACAACAGACACCGCAGCAGCAGGTAGTTACTACCCAATATCAGGTCCCGCAACCACCGTTACCACATAGTGTAAATGCTCAAAGATACAGTGCGGATACAGGGTTTCACAGATGAGACCAGGTTGGTAAAAATACTAACACAAATGTGATTCCCCGATTTTGGATGCAATGTGATGGAAGTGATGTTGAGTCGAATCAATGACGGTGCCTGAGGGGGGAGGAAGAGTGCGTGCTTGGCGCTACTCTAGAGGTAGATCAGTCAGGTCCATTTGTTGATGGAAAAGTGGAAGGTAATGATATCACCTTTCTTGTGGACACCGGTGCTACCCGTTCTACTGTGAGAGCAGCAGAAATTCCAAACCTACCCCTCTCTGGAGAAACTATCCAGGTAGTAGGAGTCTCAAATAAACAGATAAATACTCCAGTTACTAAACCAATTGAAGTGCATATTGGTCCCTTTAAAGACATGTATTGGTTTGTAGTGTGTGACTCGAGTCCAGTGAATTTGTTAGAAAGGGATTTGCTGTGTAAAATGAATTGCACAATTTACTGCACACCGGATGGTATTGCATTTCAGACACCTGATGAGGATGTCGCGTTTAAAATGGTGTTAGCAAAGCAAGGAACAGAAGTGAATGAGTTATATTCGCTTCTTACAGACAAAAGTGTGCCTGAAGAATTAATGAAGGTAGTGAATTCAGAGGTATGGGATTTCACAGGACAGGAGATTGGGTTGATGAAGAAAGTGGATCCGATTAGAATTACAGTGAAAGATGGTGTTGACTATCCAAATACACCACAGTATAAAATGAAGCCAGAAGTAATAGCAGGAATAACTCCTGCAATTGATCAGATGATTGAACAAGGAATTTTAAAAGAGTTAATGAGTAGTCCTTGAAATTCACCTATTATGGGATTGAAAAAGCCAAATGGAACTTATAGAATAGTACAAGATTTGAGAAAGGTAAACAAAACTGTTGTGCCTTGTTGTCCAGTGGTGCCAAACCCAGCAGTGATTCTATACCAAATCCCACATGACGCGGAATGGTATACAGTGATTGATTTGTGTCATGCATTCTTTTCGATTCCCCTGCATCCAGATAGTCAGTATTTGTTCGCTTTTCGGTTTGGGGATCGTGGTTTGGCATGGTGCCGAGTTCCTCAAGGCTATACTGAGAGTCCTTCAATTTTTAATCAGATATTGAAAAAGTGTTTGGAGGATTTAAAAATGTCTGAAGAGTCTGTTTTGGTTCAGTACATTGATGACCTATTGGTGGCATCAAAGACTCGAGAAGCCTGTGTTGCAGACACAGTTGCTTTACTGAACCATTTGGCAGAGGGTGGACATAAAGTGTCCCCTGTAAAATTACAATTCTGCCAACGAGAAGTCCAATACTTAGGTCCCAAAATTGAAAAGGGAGTCAGAAAGGTAACATCAGAGCGTATTCGAGTGATCAGGGATATGAAACCGCCAACGACACAGAGGGAAGTGCAAATGTTTTTGGGAGTGGTTGGATATTGCATACAGTGGATCAGTGGATTTTCACTGATGGCAAAACCTCTACAGAGGTTAACGAGGAATGATGTGAAAGATCCAGTTAAATTGGATGAAGAAAGTATGGATGCTTTTGTTAAACTGAAAGACAGTCTGTGTAAGGCTCCGGCATTGGGAATGCCTGATTATTCAAAGGATTTTGCGTTATATTGCAGTGAAAGAGATGGATGTGCACTTGCAGTTTTAACTCAAAGGTATGGAATGTCAAGACAACCTGTAGCATACTTTTCAGCTACTCTAGATTCAGTGGCTGCCGCATTACCTGGATGTTTGAAAGCAGTAGCTGCTACTTGTGTGAGTCTGGAACAGAGTGAAGGGATCATAATGGGTCATCCTGTGAGAGTGTATGTGCCACATTCAGTTGAGATCCTTTTAACAAGAACACGGACTCAGCACCTCACCTATAGTCGGCTGACTAGGTATGAGAGAGTGATTCTGGGTGCAGAAAATGTGACCATAGTGAGATGTACAAATGTGAATCCTTCTACTCTATTGCCAGATGTGTGGGATGAAGAAGTAAAGGATGAAGCTGAACATGATTGTTTGGATGTGACTGAATTTTGTACCAAGCCCCGTCCTGACATCAAGGACATTCCTCTTGAGGAATCTGATTGTGTGATGTTTGT
This sequence comes from Calotriton arnoldi, assembly GCA_963921515.1. Taxonomy (NCBI): domain Eukaryota; kingdom Metazoa; phylum Chordata; class Amphibia; order Caudata; family Salamandridae; genus Calotriton; species Calotriton arnoldi. The sequence continues at coordinate 436,934 of CAWUFW010009912.1, read as the reverse complement.
TGATGGTTCTTGTTTGTGGACTGGAACAGGAGTGTTGAGTTCTGCCTATGCCGTCTGTACTGTAGCGGCAATCCTGGAAGCATCCTGTCTCAAAGGGATAAAATCTGCAAAAGTGGCTGAATTGATAGCTCTAATTCGAGCCTGCAAATTGGGAAAAAGTCAGAAAGTGACTATAATTACTGATAGCCAATATGGCTTTGGCATTGTGCATGATTTTGGAGAACTATGGATGCAGAGGGGATTTGTGACCTCTTCGGGGTCCCCCATCAGGAATAATCAATTTGTAAAAGAATTGCTGGAAGCATTACAATTGCCAAAACGAATTGCAGTGGTCAAATGTGCCGCACATAAGTCAGGAGATGATTATGTGACTCAAGGCAACAGATTTGCTGACCAAGTAGCACAATATTGTGCAAAGAACGAGACTTCCATAAATTGGGGAAAAGCAAAAGAACATACGGTTTGTCAACTTATGTTTACTAACACTATTGAAACATGGGATGAAGTGAGACAATTACAGGAAATGGCAAGTGATGAGGAAAGACAGGAGTGGGAAAAATCAGGATGTAGGAGACTAAAAGATGATGATGTATGGGTATATATTGATGGAAGACCAGTCATGCCAGATAGTTTACTTTCTCATATGGCAAGGATGTACCATGGAATGACACATGTTGGCCGAGACGCCATGGTCAGATTATTCAAACAAACATGGTTTAATACTAGGTTCAGGACTATTGCAGAGAGTCTTTGTCAGAGATGCCTAACGTGCCAACAGCAAAACCCAGGAAGAAAGACAATAGTTAGTCTGGGAACAATAGGGAGGGCAGGAGGTCCTTTTACCAGACTACAACTCAATTTTATGGAGTTGTCTCCATGTAACAAGCTCAAATGTAGTAATTGTGTGTTTGTTTTCCCGATGGGTAGAAGCTTATCCCACATGGAGGAATGACAGCCTGACGGTGGCAAAACTTTTGTTGAGGGAATACATTCCTAGATATGGTTTCCCAGTCACTATGGAAACAGATAGAGGGACACACTTCACTAGTGAATTAATTAAACTGATTTGTGAGGCCTTGAGCATTCAACCAAAACTTCATTGTGCCTATCGTCCAGAGGCTTCTGGGATAGTAGAGCAGATAAATGGCACAATCAAGAACAGGTTATGCAAAGTGTGTAGATCCACAGCACTGAAATGGCCTGACGCTTTACCCCTAGTTTTGATGAGTCTCAGACGCATTCCTGACAAAAAGACAAGATTGAGTCTGCATGAAATATTGATGGGAAGAGCAATGAGACAAGCATTTGTACCTGTGAACAAATTGATAAATATATCTGATGATCTCATCCTTGACTATTCCAAAGGATTGGCTGATGTGGTACATTCTGTGTTTCATCAGGTTGGAGCAGACGCGACCACAACACAGCAGACTCAAGCTCATGACCTAAGCCCTGTGAGTGGGTTCACGTGAAAAGGCATAGAAGAAAAACTTGCCTAGAGCCCCGCTGGGAAGGACCATATCAGGTCATATTGGTGACGACTACAGCAGTAAAGTGTGCTGGTTTACCAAATTGGATCCATGCCAGTCACACTCAGCGAGTCCCAAGTCCACTTGAACCACGAGTAGAGCGGCATCTGGAGATCTCAAGTACAAGCTCTGAATCAGAGGTTGAAGCGCAAGAAATTGGTGAGGTTAGAGCAATAGACTCTGAAACTGGCGAACCTGAACCAAAAGACTCTGAAGAGCAGCTTGATGATGAATTGCTTAGCACAAGTCAAGTAAAGTGGGCACCAGCTACTGGGACTGAAGAAACTGTTGTTGAACAAGAAGAAAGACAAATCTTAGGTAAAAATGGAAAGTGTAGAGAAGAAGTAGGTGAAAGAAATACCGAAGAAGAAAAAGAAGAAGAGGAAAGCAAACTTAGAGTAGGTACAAAGAAACGGAGGTACGAATTGAATAAAGAAGAAGAAGTAGTTCAACCAAAGAGAGCAAGGAAAGACGAGCAGTGGCCAAGTGGAGTTAAAAGACTGAAATATAGGGTGGTAAAAGGAAGACCAGAAAATAAGTTAGGACAAATAAGCGAAACTTCAGATCAGTTAGAACAGGGAGAGTCAGATGATGAATCAGTGCTGCGACCAAAGAGAGTGAGAAAACCAAACAAAAAGTTCAAGTCACCTGACTGGATTTATATAGTGTTGGAAGAGATTGAGGAAGAAGATTTAAACAAAAGAAGAAACAGCACTGACAACGAACAAGAAGAGAAAAGTGATCTAAATCCACCTTAAGAGACTGTAAACAAACTAAGGTGTCGCGTTATCAACTGAAAAAAAAGTTTCTCTGAAGATTCAGAAGACGTTCTGGAAAATTGCATTAAGTTAAAATAAAAGAAGGGGTAAAGAAGAAAGCTCTTGAAGTGTGGGATCACACTACATTTTACTTTTGGTAGAAAGAATAGAAATAGATTTTAGAAAATGTATTAGAATTTTGTAGAAATAATACATTACTATGGCAGATACACAAGTAACTAGACCTAGATGTAGCCTTATGTGTAGATGTTATAAGGTTTGCTTATGTTTATTGTGTATATTGATAGTATTCTTGATAATATTAACAATTTTAATACCTTTACATTTGATAAAAGAAGATACACCATGTCCTAACAATTTAACAGGTCCAAGGGTAGACACTGACATTAGACAAACACCAATTACTCACTTGAATCAAATAGATGCTAGTAGTTTGCATCACAAAAGATTAGTTACTAATTTTTCCTCAAATGTTTTTACCAAACTGCTCTACGAATATGTAGAAACAATGGATGTAAGGGACTGTTATGTATGCATACAGTTGCCATTGTCTGTTTCCGAAGGTGTGACTTATCATCACCTTCCTTTGACTTATGGTATGACCTGTAGTGTCTTATCAAGTTTGTTGTATAGAACAGGTAAACTAGACTATTATTATTCCAATGTAGATACAATATTTTCTAAAGTCCCTGTAGTACCTGAATTGAATAAGATAGCACATGCAAATGTCATGGGAGATTTTTTCCTGACAACCAAGCCTTTAGATATAGAATACGCGAATAAAAACAACCTAACATGTAAATTGAAAAAGGAAGAGAAAATCTTTTTGGAGATGGTAGAGGAAAGAAGGGCTAAGTTTCAGAGAAAAGCTGTTGAAGAGAAATTGAAAACACCACCTTGGGTTTTCAGAGAAGGCAACTATGACAAAAGTGAGACTTATGCTGCAATGGCCCTGGATTGGTCGCAGAAGGGAAAATTATGCTTGCGTAGGGAAAAGACTAATTACAACCACTATTTCATCGGTTCCAGTGAATGTGAAGAGACCTATAAAATTATTGGGGGTTGGGGATTAAAGGGAGGAACTGACCCTGTCTTGCCTGGTATATATTATGTCTGTGGGAGGAAAGCCTATTATTGATTGCCAGATCACTGGTATGGGACTTGTTATATTGGGATTGTCTTTCCAAAAGTCTATCATGTAGACAAAAGTACAATTGGAATCGATGAAGTAAGGCAAGGACTAAACCGTGTAAAAAGAGAAAGTTTTTCAGAAATTGTAGGCGATATATTTGGAGCATTGATACCTGGAGTTGGAGTTACACCGAATGTATACAAAATTCGACAATTATCCACAGTGGTTGATCGTTAATCAACAGATACTGCTGGAGAATTCCTGATGATTGACACTGAAATGATTGCCATGAGATCTATGGTTATGCAAAATCGGCTTGCCCTTGATATATTGTTGGCAAAAGAGGGTGGAGTCTGTGGAATGCTGAAAGTTCAACATTGTTGCACTTACATTCCAGATAAAAGTAAGAATTTGGAAGGATACATTCAGAATATCACTGATTTGCATAAGGAAGTAACCCAACTAGAGGTTGATGGTGTTTGGGAGAGACTAAGTAAAAGTTTCTCTACTATAAGCAATTGGCTTTCTTCTATAGGTAGTTCCTTAGTAGGAAGAATAATAGTACCAATAATTTTAGTAGTTACCATGATATTCATGATACGAATGACCTATGTTTGTGTGAAGAAAAGTCGCAAGGGAAGGAAAGAAAGAAAATTAAGTAAAGAACATAAAGAAAGGGAAAGAGAGATAGAGGAAATAGAGATGGAAGGTTTTAAAGAAAAATTGTATGAAAAATGTAAAGAGCAAGGGTCAAAAGACAAAATCACAAATATATAACTTGAAAACCGTATGTTTTGGGATTTTATGATGGTAAAACCATCCAAGGGGGATTGATGGAGTGAGGTTTGTAAAATACATCCTCACGAAATTAAGTAACCCCATAATAATGTATTGACTGCATGAATTAATCAACTCTGAATGCACACATTTACCTAAGGGGCAAATGCATTTTACATAATATACTAAACCATGTTGGCATGAGTACGTATTGTTTGCGCATTGAAAAACCATACTACTGCATGTTTATGCTGTGTTGTACATTGCACATTTTGCATGTTGTGCGCAAAATAACGAAAAGGTTGCTTTAAATTAAAATAGCTTTTGCTAGGATTTAATTAACATAGGGCATTAGTATGGTGGGAGGTAAACATAATGGGTTTATTTTCATGAATTAATATTCTTTTGTGTTTGTTTACTTTAGTACGGAATTGGGCCTGCATGAAAATGGCCTCTCGTTGAAACCAGCATGTGGTTGGCCTGGTCGGTGTAAAATGCGCATGCGCCAGGACGGGTTGCCTGCTCGCAGACTGTAGAGTGTACCAGATGATGTAATTCGTGTGAAGGCCATGTTGACCTGTGTCCTATTGTTTATGTGCCAAGATGCGACAGCGGGAACAGCCATCACTACGTGCAATTCGAATGTGAAGACGGATGTTAATATAAACAATGTAACCGAATGTATAAATATGAATGCTAGTGGTAAACGAAATGAATTGGTCTTAAATCCTTCCTTTGTTAAAACCAGTATAGGATGGATTTGTGGGGAGAACGGGATGAGGCGACCCTAGTATGATTTAAGACAACCAATCACAGACCGAGTTTTTACTGATACTGTAACATTGTAAGATAGCGTGCTGGAGAGAAGAGTATAATTGATATCCCAATTGGGGTGTGGCAAGGCAGTATGGCGAAGCAGTGCGGTTCGGTATAGCAGTGCAGTCCAGTGTAACAGATCAGAGAGAAGAGCCGATCAGAACGTACGGAGAAGATCCAAAACAGAGAGAGCAGACCAGCACAGAGTCAGAGAACCTTTAGGTACGAGAACGTTGCGGGAGTGCTTGGGAGGAGACTGCGACCGAGGAGGTAGATTAATTGGGAGATTAATTTAGTAGTTAGTGTATGGCAAGCTTAGCTGCATCTGTCCTGTTATCTTTGTCCTCTGAGCCTATCTCTGGGGACTTCTTGCCATAACCTCGGCCAAGGAAGTGGTTTTCCTGATTCTTTGGTGGGTATTACCCTCCTTGATTGCTTCAATTTGCAAGTATATTTCTGCAAGTATTTATGCTGTACCTTCTCTTCCCCATTCCTATGCACGCCTTGATATCGATGCAAACGATTCATTTTGATTAAATTGCTTGATAATTTGTTCTCTTATATGCAATCTCGTGTATGCGCTGATGATCGATTTAAGAGCATTTAATAATATAAAATCTGTTGTAATCTTGCACTACGTCATGGTCTATTCCTGTCCACCCCCCCTTTCCCCTCCTGATTGGTATCTCCCAGAGAGAGCTGATGTTAGAATGTTCGGTTTCCCTTGGTAAGTGTGGAGAGATGGATGGCCAATAAAGAAGTATCCTTATTCCCAGTTTCTTGGCTTCATTACTTCTAACACTGGCGACGATAATTCTACGTAGGGGGCAGATTTGGCCATTTCCCCTCTGAGTATACTCTCCATCCTCGTTCCTGTGGCGAGCAACGAGAAGAAGAATCCTATGGCTACCGGACATCAAGTATTTCTGTTCATGCCTATGCTAATGCTGTTCCTATAAGGGGAGTGCGCTATTGTAAGGAACGTGCTAGAGTACTGATAGAATCGGCACCGTGGGAAAAGAAAGCAGAATTGGGAGAGCGTTGTTTGGCAAGATAATAGCCAAGGGGAAAGCGTTTGTGATCCACCTTCGAGAGAATCTACCGCATCTGGCGTATCGAATATGTGAACACTGAGGGGCAGTAGTGCAGAACCGATGGCCAGTGTTTCCGGATCACTCACCCCGTGCAGCAGGTTGGAATAATCTTCGCCGTCTCCTATCCTCGCTGTCTCCTTCGTCTCTCCAGCATTGAAGTAGCGTGTGGTGACCTGGGATTCAGCCTGGGAGAGCATCGGAGGCCGTTCTGCTGGATGCTATGCCGTCAGTGGTGTATCACGGAATCATCCCTCCTTCAAGTTCCTGTCAGGCATTGCCTCCACTCACAAGTTCCTGTCAGGCGAGTTGAACTACAGTTGACCGCCGTGTATGAGGGAGCGTTCTAGTCGTCAGGAGGCTGTCAGTGGTGTGTCAAGGAGTCATCCCTTCTTCGAGTTCCTGTCAAGTATTGCTTCCTCTCACGGGTTCCTGTCAGGCGCATTGAACTACGGGACCGCCGTGTATGAGGGAGCGTTCTAGTCGTCAAGAGGCTGCCGAGTCGTTTCCTGCTGCCGCCTTCATCGAGGGATCTTCAGCTGTGTTGCGCTTCGTAAGCGTACATTCCTCATATTTTCAGTCAGGGCGGCCCACCGTTGTTCGAGTGAGCATTCCAGCCCAGCAGTTTCGTCACAATCTCCCGGCCGTTTTGTCAGCGCTCCATCGTGCAGCTTCCTCCATGTTGATCTGTGTCAGCAGTTTGGAATCCTACTCTTCACTACTCCTAAGGGGATTTGGGGCATAAGGTACTGTTGCTGACTACAAGTGAGGTTGAGGTACTGTTGCTGACTACAAGTGAGGTTGACCACATACTTTTAGATCTCCTTGATCTTATGCTTTGGGTTTAATCAGTCTGTTCTTGACTTGAGTGTCTTTCTTCCTTGTGGGTCCTCTGGTCCTTGCTTGTGGGTGGCATTTTGGGGGGGGGCTCCGCAGTGTTCCCCACGGGTTATCCTTTGCCCAATGTACTTTTCCTTTTGAGTCCCTCACAGTGTTCCCCTACAGGTTATCCTTTGCCAGAATTCCTTACCTTGAGTTCCTCACACCGCGTTCTACATGATGGCAGCGGCGAGCATGAGCCAACTCCCCCCCCTTCCTTAACGAGATAGGTGAACCAGAAATATGTTGGAAGGAGTGGTTCAAGCTGTTCGAATCGTATATCATAGCCATTGGGGGGGAGCGCTTTACTCCTTTACGCAAACAGCATATACTCCTCCATAATTTAGGCGTACATGGACGGAAAATATACGAGACACTGCCTGAACAAGTGGGGGGAGAAGAGGGTGAAGATGTAGATTTGTTTGTACGTACCATGGGCAAGTTAGAGACACACTTTGGCGAAAAAGTAAACGTAGTTTTAGAGCGCCATAAATTCTTCAATAGAGTACAAGGGAAACAGGAGTCAGTCTCAAATTATATTGCTGCATTGTGGGGTCTCACGCAATTGTGCGAATTTGGCAATCTCACGGATTCACTTATAAGGGATCAACTGGTGCGCTGCACCAATAATACCCGCATCCAAGAGAAACTCTTGGCTAAAAACCCCGGATTGAGAGAAGCTGTGGAGAGTGCAAAATCCGTTGAGCATACTGCAAAGTGCATAAAAGAGATGAAGCCTAACACGGAGGTTGTAGCTAGTGTTCAGGAGGAAGAAGAAGAGGGGGAAGTGTACAAAGTGAAAAGTAAAGGAGGCATGAGTAACAGAATGTTGGACAATGAAAGAAATTTTAAGTGTTACAGGTGTGGTAGCAGCAATCATTTTGCAAATTACACCCAGTGCCCTGCCAGAAGCGTGACCTGTAAAAAATGTAGCAGGAGGGGGCATTTTGCTAGGGTATGCAGAGAAGGGGAACCACACACCAAAGACAGTGAGAGGGAGTTTGGTAAGGCACAGAACAAAGAAGTAAAATGTGTGACCCTGAGCGAAAAGAAGTATGTGTTACAGCTTAAAAGTAATGTGGGCTCCATTAATGCCATTTATCCTAAATGCGAGATATTACTTAACACCAAAAATGTCACCATGTTTGCAGATTCATGTTCCCCATTCACTTTGTTAAACAAAAACGATTTTGAGAATTTTGGGGAGCAAAGGGTAAGCTCCCTGCTGAAACCGGACATTTCTCATACAGGGTATAGCAAGGAACCGATACCTCTCATGGGAATGAAGGAGATGAATATACAATTCAAGGACAGGAAGGCGTTTGGTAAAGTATACATTGTCGAATCGGGATCCAACCTGCTAGGATGGCAACACCAAAAGGAACTGGGCATCATCCTAGACCCTAACAGTAGGGAGCAAGTCCTACTTACCAAATGAAACCAAGGAAGCGACACCATTTGCGAGGAATTTCCGGCTTTATTCCAAGAGAAGTTGGGTTGTCTGCATGATTTCCAACACAGAATCAAACTTAAGTCCGGCACCAAACCTGTAGTTCACAAATTGCGTCCAGTACCACAACAGATGAGGGAACCCTTGGAGAAGGAGTTGAAAAAATTGTGTGACATGGGTGTCATTCAGCCTGTAGATTGCTCCGAATGGTTGGCCCCAGTAGTTATCGCAGCCAAGGCTAATGGCGAAGGCATTCGGTTGTGTGTGGACTTACGCAGCCTCAACGAAAGCATTTGGGTGGAGAGGCACCCGTTGCCTAATATTAATGAGATGCTAAGCACCATGGACCAGGCAAGGTACTTCAGCGTAATCGACCTATCTATGGCTTATCACCAAGTGGATCTCCACCCAGAATCCAGGCCACTCACCACATTCATCACTCCCCAAGGTGCGTTCATGTTCAAGAGAATGCCGTTCGGATTAGCGTCAGCTGCGGCGGTTTTTCAAAAAATTATGCAACTAATCTTGAAGGGAGTGGACCGATCAATGTGTTTCCAGGACGACATTCTGGTGTATGGACGCAGCATAGAAGAACATGATTACACCCTTAAACTGGTATTCCCGAAGCTCACGGACGCTGGATTGACAGTACAAATGAACAAATGCAAAATTAGAGTGTCATCTGTTGACTACTTGGGACACTCTATTTCCGAGGAAGGATTCAGGCCTAACAACTGCCTGCTTGGTGCTGTCAAAGATGCCCCATATCCGAAGAACAAGGAGGAACTTAAGTCGTTTTTGGGGCTCATGGAGTACATGTCCAAGTACATCCAAAACTTCTCTGCCAAATGTGAACCCGTGCGAAACCTCTTGAAGAAAAATGAAGATTTTGCATGGAAGGAAGAGCACAGTAGAGTAATGGACGAGCTAAAAAAGGAGATTTTGGACTCGCCGGCGTTAGGGTCATTTGACTTTAGAAAGAAGACCATTCTCACCACAGATGCCTCAAACAAAGGACTAGGAGCCACTCTGACACAAAAGGAAGGCAGAGAAGAGAAGATCATTGCCTTTGCATCCAGGTGCCTCACGAGTGCAGAACGCAATTACTCAGTTATCGAAAAAGAAGCCCTGGCCTGCTTCTGGGCCGTGAGGCACTTCAAGTTCTTTTTGTGGGGGTTGAATTTCACCATCCGGACGGACCACAAGCCCCTCACCTCCATTTTTACGGTGAAAGGAATGGAGAACTCTACTCCGCGCATAAGTAAATGGATACTGGGACTCGAGAACTTCAACTTCAAAGTGGAGTATGTACCTGGGGAAGAAAACGGAGTTGCCGATTTCTTATCAAGGACTCCGCTAACAACAGTGGATCAGGAAGAGATGTTAGACAGTCCTATCATGACAGTAGGCGACCCTGCCATCACGGAAGAAGAATGGGACAAGCACATGGAGGGCGACAAGATACTGTGCAGGCTCAAGGTTATTACGAGAGAAGGGTGGCCCAACAAGGTGAGCGACCTGGAGGAAGGACTCAGAGAATACTGGGAAGTTCGAAACGAATTGAGTCTCATTGGGAACAGAGTGTACCGCCAAAGCAGAGTAATACCACCGACTGGCCTCAGAAAAAGAATAGTGGAATTGGCGCATGAAGGACATTTGGGATGCAGCATCACGAAACGGAGAATCAGGGAAAACTTCTGGTTCCCCAAGATGGACACCATGGCAGAACAACAAGTCAAAGATTGTGTAAGCTGTGCCAAGAGTGACAAGTCTAAAATACTGCGGAAAGCACCCCTAGCCCCCGTCAAGGTACCAACCAAGCCGTGGAACAAACTAGCCATGGACATCATAGGGCCTATGGACAACCTGGGTGTCCAGAAGAGATTCATGCTGGTCCTAATAGACTACACTTCACATTGGATTACTCAGAAATTCGTACATCGCGTTAACACAAATACAGTTTTGGAGTTCCTCAAAGAGGTGTTTTCAAAGGAGGGCATACCCTCTATATTGATCACGGATAATGGGGTACAATTTACCTCCCAGACCATGAAGGAATTCCTAGACAACATGAACATAAAACATGAATTGACGGCATTATATTGCCCAAAAGCAAACGGCCTTGTCGAGAGGGCTAACAGGTTGATCAAAGAACACATTCAATTGGCTGTGACCAATGGTCAAGACGTAGAAGCTCACCTACGCAAATGTCTATGGGCATATCATACCTCTCCAAACCCAGCGACGGGGATCTCCCCTTTCGTCTCCCTCCGCAGAAGAGAGCCGTGCACAAAGTTCAACCCTAGTTGGCTAGAAGGAGGCAAGGCGTCAACCCATAATCCTGAAGAGGTTACTAGGAAGATTGAATTGCACCAAACCAAATACAAAGAATGGCGTTAAAGTTCCCAACTGGGAAGTAGGTGATGTGGTGCAAGTCAAGAGAAGCACAAAAGACTGGCACAGCCAAAGTAAGTTCTACCCCCCTTGCCGGATTGCCAAGGCTTTTGACAATGTTGTTCTCCTGGATAATGGGCAATGGTGGAGCTGTGACAAGATCGTAAAGTCTGAAATGTAACGCACACATGCTCAAGTATTGTATACATTATTAATGTTCCCTGTAGGGCGTTTGTTTAAACATTTTCCTACTAGGTGTCATTCTGGTGTTATGGGGCCACTTAGTTACTATAGTTCCACCCTCCTTTGTGTATAGGACGGGAGGTGTGTTGTAATCTTGCACTACGTCATGGTCTATTCCTGTCCACCCCTCCTTTCCCCTCCTGATTGGTATCTCCCAGAGAGAGCTGATGTTAGAATGTTCGGTTTCCCTTGGTAAGTGTGGAGAGATGGATGGCCAATAAAGAAGTATCCTTATTCCCAGTTTCTTGGCTTCATTACTTCTAACAAAATCATTAACTGAAAAAGTGACTTTGTGGTTATTTAGTTAAGTATTAAACTGTTTAGTTAATCATAGTCACCATCAACTCTTCAACTAATGGTCCATCGACCAAAGGAAGAAGAAAGTTGAGATTACGAATAGTTAGAATTATATACAAATGTTATTAATGTGAAGCGCAGTGTCGTACTTAATAAAACTGACAAAATAAACCCCCCAAATCCAGCGCCTGTCTTCAGGGATCATTTATGGGTAATGTGTGATGGGCCCCGTTGTTTGGTAAAGCAAATAGTGTGTGATGAGTTTACCCTTGGTCCCTGGTTTCAGAACTTAGGGGTTGCGCTGGATCAGTTATAGGGCCCTGCTTCAGTGTCTCGAGGATTTCCACCTGGGTCTGCGCCGTGGGCTCCTGGCTAGGGCCACCCTTTGGGTGCATCTCGATTCATTCCCACACCTCCTGTGGAGAGCAAAAGAACTGTATGCCTTCCGGAATCACCACTCACAGTCGGGGTGGGAAAAGCATAGCAAATTTTGGGCTCATTTGGCGCAATCGTCGCTTGGCATCCTGGAAGGTGGAACCTTGCTTCTGGACCTCCCTAGTAAAGTCAGGGAAAATCATAACTTTGTGATTGTCTACTTTAATGTCACCTCTGTCTCTAGCCTGAGCGAGGATATGGTCTCTATCTCGATAATAGAGGAGCCTGGCCACGACTGGCCTTGGTGGTTTTCCCAGGAGGGGGGTCGGGCCGGAACACTTTGCGCCCTCTCCAGGGCATAGAACGAGTACAGGCCCTCCGGAGCTGCGGCCTCGCACAGCCAGTGTTCCAGGTAGGACAGCATGTTGTTCCCCATAATGAGTTCCAGGAGTCAGACAATGTGAATATTGTTTCTCCGGGACCTGTTTTCGTTATCTTCAGCTTGCCCTTCCAGGGTCCAAACTTTATCCTCCATATCCGACTGCTGTGCTTGCATCGTTCCCAAGTCGGAGGGAACGTCCGCCAGTGAACGTTCCGTTGTCATGACCCTTTCAGCTAGATGGCGTGATCATCCTTCAGGATGCGCAGGTCTGCTCCGAGGGTGTCAATCTTCATTTCCAGGGCCTCCTGGGATACAGTGATAGCTTGTAAGATGTCCTGGAGGGTGGGTCCTGCCAAAGGCTCCACCTGACAGGACACTGGTGTTTCTGTAGGGCCACCTAGAGCGATTTGTTTTTCCTGTTTGGATCTTCCAGGTGAAGCCTGTCAGTCCCAAAAATAAAAAAACTCCCACACCTGGAGAGAAAACTCCCAGGATGTCAGGGTCATTAGTAATTTGTTTTTAAAAAACAAACTCATGCTTTGGGACTTTATTTTTTAAACACACAAAAAGTTTGGTGAACGGCCGTCTGAAACATGGTGGCCTTCTACCGAACTTTCAGCGCCTTCACAGGAGCCATTGTAGCAGTGGCTCTTGTGATCGCACAGAGATCACCGCTGGGCCGGTGGTAATCTCTAAATATTGCGTTTGCCTGTCCACAAGGGTGGTGGATGTAGTGTACTCCACCATCCTGATAAACACAGTAAACAGTGCTAGGCCCTAGGTTTGCATCACAACACACATGAAGGCAAAACAGACATACATATCAGCACTGAAGACCAAAAAACACCCTGGCATACAGAGCGGTGGCCATCCTTTGACTGGTAACACTGCCACTCACTCATCATAAATGTGGTTCATTCAAGTGACCAATTACATTAAGAATAGGAATCCCACAAGCAACCTAGAGTACGCTACTTTACAAGGTGGGTGCAAGCATGACCTAAGAAGCACATATTTATTCCAGCTATGCTACAGAAGATGCAAGTGATGCAAATGTATTTACTGCTATCCATTCACCGAGAAACCAGTTTCAGAAAAATCTTGCCCTCAGGCTAGTATCTAAAGCCCTTTGGAGACTGTTGAAGATTACTGCTTCCTCCTTCAGGCTGACGCACTAGAACATTCGATTTGTGTGTAGTGTTTGCTATATGTAGAATGTTGGGAGGCTGGAATGTTAAGAGGGAACGATTCAAGGGTGAACGGTTGGGTGACGGAGAGAAGAGCCAGCTCGGTGGTTGTTAAGCTGCTCTTCTAGAGTTGAAATAAAAGTTTATCTTCACGTCCCGTTGTGTATCTTTATCACACAAATTGACGACGAGCGGGTAGAAGAGCAATGCTCACCTTATCAGCAAGATCAGCACTCTGAGACTGTAATCCTTTAATTGCAAACTTGGGAGACTTTGTCCTTGTTGATTGTGTTTTGTTTTGGAGCGGCTGTGGAGCGGTGCGGCTGTGGCTGCGAAGCGGAGCAAGCGGAACACTTATACCCGATGTGCAGCATCAGCAGAGTTGGAACGTATCGTATGGTGCATAAATCAACTTTAAATGCGCATGCGTGTACACCGGCGGCCATTGTTTCAGTGAATGCACCTATAATTCCATGCGCTGATTACTCAGCATGTAGAGAATTAATTGAACATCTTGGATTAGGTTTGTTCTAGGAATTTGGGCATCATTTGGTTTCTTTATTTTTCAGCCATCTTGGATTGGGAAGATATTTTTTATTGGATATTTTCTGAGGATTTACAATTTGTATTCCTCTGAGACTCTGATGTAATAACTATGGCTAACAATGCAGCTCCACCTCATTTTTGCAGCCTGTTGGGGAAACCAAAAATGGAATAGGAACTATTGTACCCCATGTTCCTGGCTCATGTTGAGGTATTAGAAGGAGAAGTTTGTTCTGCACAAAGGAAATTATCGTTGCTAAAGCATTGTTTAGGTGGAGTAGGCTTAAAGAAATGTAAAAATGTACCTCCTTTGGAAGGTGCAGGAGATATGGACGTGTTTGACCAAGCTGTCAAAAGAATGAGTATTTGGTTGGGAAGAAAAATCAACACAGTAATGGGATGATTTAAATGTTATTCACGTGCACAAAAGGAGGAAGAGTCAATTGAGGATTATGTGTCTGTGCTAAGGACATTAGCAGGATCCTGTGAATTTAAAACTGATCAAATAATGATGAAGACAAAGAGTAAGAAAATTCAGGAGAGACTGTGGGCTGGTACAGAGTCCTCTTTAAGTGCAGTTATAAATATTGCCAAGGGGGTAAACACTGTTTACCCCGAAACCGAACAACACATGCCATTACAACGCGGTCCTTACAATGACCGCGTTGTTACAACGCATGCCATTACTCCGCAAGTCGGAACAACGACTTGCTCTAGGGGTCAGAAGGTGTTGGATTTAAAATCCAACACCTTCCCTACTGTTGCACAGACTGGAGTTGGAATAGTAAATTATACTATTCCAACATCCAGCGCCGCCCCCTAGAGCAAGTCGGTGTTCCGACTTGCAGAGTGATGGCATGCGTTGTTACAACGCAGTCGCTGTAATGACTGCGTTGTAATGGCATGCGTAAAAAAAGCATACTGGGTAACGAGTCATATTCGCCAAGGGTCTTGAACAGTATGAGAAGTTTGTAAATAAAATTAGTAGCCAGAACTTTAAACCCCAGGATATCCGTTCTGAAGTCTATATAGTAAAAAATGTAATTCCTTTCAAAAGCAACGAAAGATTCAGAAACTTAAAGCAATGGGAAAAAAATGGTATCAGCTGTCTCAGGTGTGGGAGTCCATGCAATGTAGGAAATGTTAAGGGGTGTCCGGCATGGGATAAATTGTGTGTCAGATGCAAGAAAAAAGGACATTTTGGAAGGGTGTGTAGAGCGGGGACATCTCAAAAGGTTAATTGTATTTAGTGTGATGAGAGAAGTGAGGCTTGTGTAGTTTTAATTCCATTCTATGGGTGAGTGACACTAAATGTAAAAGATTTCCCAGATGCACATTAATTATTGATGGAAAACTAGTAACAATGATGGTAAATTTTTGTGCCTGGTATAGTATCATTAGGAAAACATTGTTCAGCGACATATGGAGTTTCCTCCTAAAATACAACCAGGGGCCTCAAAATGTATTTGCAAGGGTACTTTTGGGTGGATCTGGAATTTGGGGGGAGATGGACGAGGCTAAGTATATGTGGCACTTAAACAGAAGAACATGGTTCTATTGGACATCTGGAGAGAGGTTCATCTGTCTGCTTGTGATTTCTCCTTTTATTCCACTCTGCATGTTTGTGTAGCTGTCAGTGAAAGCTAAGACAAATATAAGGCACAGGCGTTATCAACAGGCTATGGTTACACACTGGCATGATCGTTTTGGGTTTCCGGGGATGGTTGGGAACTGGAGGAATCTAAGGTGTGACAAGATGGTTAGGAAGCAGGTCCTAAATTATATCTATCACTTCTGTAAGTTCAACTGGAGTCTAGACTGAAGTAACCCCAAAGGGAGTATTTTGAAACACTTGTAAAGCAGCCTTCAATGGAAAGTGATCATTCACTAGCTGAAAGAAAGAGATAAAAGATGGTAGATTAGAATTATTATTATAATTGAAATTAATATCACAGTATTCAGATTTTTTCAAGATTTTTTGGTTTTCTAGCTTCTAGAAAACAGCTGTGGACCAACTGGTATGGAGTGGGGCAGAGCCGGTGCTGGTACTTTGGTGGGAAAGGGTTTGAGCACTCGGGTGAAGGAGGAAGCAATATGCCAAGTGGCTGTCTGGGCGCTAGTGGACGGGCAGGAGATGCTCAAGGTGGAGGTTCTGATGGGCTCTGATGGGAGAACTACCACCAGGCACTGCTGAAACTGCTGCCTTGAAGGGTTTGCAAGGTAGTGCAGGGGTAACAAAAGGCAAGCTAGGAGTGGTACCTGCTACTCTTGGCTGCCTCTTATTGACATCCATATCCAGAGAGAATATGGTTAAATGTACACGAAGCAACACAAAACTGTGACATAAAACTCATAGCAGGGGGTATCAAAAGGGAACTGCTAGACTGAAAATATCCTGAACATACCACAACAGCACAAAATAAACCCAGAGATTTATTTCTTGATCGCCATTGAACTAAGGCCCTGAAGAGACTAACAATCAAAAGACAAAGAATAAAGAATTACAACAGAATCACTGTTCAGGTAAGTATTGGTTCTGTACAAGACTGAATCAAGCAATGGTCACACCTGTCCTGAAAAGAGCAAGGGCTGATCCGACCCCTAAGAAATTAATGGATCATAGAAAACCATCCATTTTAAGTCAGAAATGTAGGCAGCATGGTCACAAAGCAAATCCAAAAGAACCCAGAGTAGATTCAGGCACTAGATGATGCCCCATCTCACAGGGCCGGCTTTAGCGCTGGTGGCGCATGGTGCAACCATCTTTTTTGGTGCCCACTGCCCCCAATGACCTCTTTCTCCACGGATTCCCTCACTACCACCCTCCAACAGTGGCCCTCATCTCTCCATAACCCCTCTCTCACTCACATGCATTTCATTTGTTTTATAGCACTACCCATACCAGCGTATGGTGTCAGAGCACTTTATATCCCACATGCAGTATACAGAGCCAGTGAATCATGCGTATGTAAATCAGTTTATAGGAAATATTACATAAGACAATGAGGTTTACAAGGTGTAGGAATCACATCATCCATTCTTGTAGGCAGTATATCTAGTAGGCATTATATTTTAGTGTTTGGCCTGGAGAAGCACAAACTCTGGATTTTAAAAGTACCACAGTGGTTGGAGTTGGCTTTACTAATAAGAATCTATTTTTACCCAAACTGACCCTTTTTAGCAACATTAGACTAATGAAAGTTTGGGAAAGAACAAGGTTCCAACCCTATTCTTTACAGTTCCAACCCTTTTCTTTGCAGTTTTCATGCAGCTCTTTGATGACCGTTCATAGCTCACTGTGCTGTATTAGGATTGTAACATATGAACTGTAAGTAACAAAAGGATCTCTGTGATAAAAACAGTAGCACACTGAGCTTTCCGCTTATAGTACAGTTCTGTGATCTGCATGGTACAAGTTCTTTGCCGCAGGCATATTAATCCTCTGTGCTGCTTTATGATAAGTCAAAACTGCATAGACAAAACTCGATCTCTCTCCATCAGGAACATTAACCACCAGAGTTATCTTGACATTTTTATTTTTGCTTGAAAACTATGACACGCAATGAACTCAGCAGTGGGTGCTTTTAAACCCATAAGTTATTTCTAAAACAGTGCCCCCCAAAGTCAGCGCAGGGTGCGGCTGCAACAGTAGCACCACCCTAGAGCCAGCCTTGCCATCACAGACCTGTCTGCCTTGAAAATATTTTACCTTGTGAGGAGTGGTGGTGTGGCTTTGTGCCAGTCACAGCCAGAACTGCTATGGAGGGGCTTTGGGGAGGGGGGGGCACTGCCATGGAGAGGAGGCAGGAATTTGTGCCTATTTCTAGCAAAGCACCCACACCCACTCTCACTCTCCCCAAAAACACTGCCTCCCAGGTCATGCTCGGCGGAGGTTGCAAAACCTGTAAAGGAGAGCAACTCTGCAGATTCTATGGCAGGACCGGAGGCTCGGATTATGCTCAACTCTTTCCATTTTATTGCTCAGCAGCTTTAACAATAAACAAGAAAGACTACAAATCCAAAGAGTCTTTTCACAAACAAGTGACCATAGAGGCAGTCTCATATAAACAGAATCAGGGATCAGCACTTCCTCTTTTTTCGCTGCTCAGCAGCCAGATAAGTGGCTTTCCTTGATTCTGTTTATTTGTAGGCATAATTTGGGCTTTGTGGTGAGCATAAGAGTTTTTGGTGGTCTACTTACACAGTGTTGACTGTAATTGGGCCGGTGTTCACCCGCGGGGTCTCCGTGTCACCTGGGGCAAATTCGGCGATCCAGAAGCTCTTTTGGGAATTCTAATCCCAGTCACATTTTCGGTTGTTTAGCCTGGTGCGAACGCGCTCGTTTGACATACTTTTTGGTCGGTGCCGTTCTTTCGGCTGTTCCGCGCCCTGCGAGGCTTCTGCATTCTGTAGCCTTACGTGCGGCAGGGCCGCTCCCGGCCAGCGTGGTGCTCCGCTCACCCCGATAGAGGGCGTGGTGCGTGCTTGCTGAAGGAGGGAGGAGACCTCCTCTACATATTTGACATTCCTCGGTGTGCGAATGACAGTTTCCTGCTAGGAAACGGACTGTCAGTTTCCTCGCGCCCGAGAGCTTCACGGTGGTTTAGGGGTTGGCAGTTCTCATATTTTGTGATTCGCTCCAGCAGTGCGATTTTCCCCGCGGAGCTTCTTGTTCAGGTCGTCTGTACTTAACAAACATTGACACAACCAATTGTTCTCAGGGACAGTTTGTAGGCCGTCCCAGAGCTCTAGTGCTTTCGTCTACCCCATTGGCCATTCCTTTTCACAAGTTTTGATCATGGCAGGTGAATTTCATACCTGAGAGCCGGAGGAGGAAGACTAGTGACTTCTCCCCATTCACTTGGGGCTGGAGGATGCAATAGATGCATCACTGGAAAGGGCGGTTTCATCAGCCCTTGAACCCCTGAGCCGCCGTATTATCAAACTTACGGTCCGGCGCAGGGTGGTTTCCTCTACTGAGGGTGACTGGTCTGAGGCCATTCCTCCCAATTCTAGGGAACCGTCTAAGCGTAAGGGCAAGGCTAAAGCCCCTGGGTAAGGCTACCAAGGGTCCCTCCTCGTCCCACGCCTTTGAGAGGTTGCGCCAGGCTTTCCTTAAGAGACGCCTGGATACTCTAGAACGGCCTGAGGATTCTCAACCGGAGGGGACCCCGGATGACAATACCTGCCCCCCGCTGGGGCAGATGGAGATACCGGGGACGACTCAGACGCCCCTAAAGGGGAGTCAGATGAGGAACCGGGTCCAAGCAGATCCTGGCGTCCGGAAGGGGCGCAAAGAAATCCCGGTTGGAGGTACCTCACACTCAGGACTCGGTGGATATCTCAGGTTTACTGAACACGGAGGATATATACCACCCCCTCTCTGCGGACTAGATTCCGGCGCCCCTGGTCGCGTCATACGTGGCTAGCCGGATTCGGAAGTCGATGGATCAGGAGGTCCAGGGCCGTCTAAAAGGGGAATGTCCCCGGCCTTCCCTCCCAGGTAAGGTGGTGTGTACTCCAGAAATTGACGCCAAGATGGCCACCTTCATTGTCAAGTTCATTAAGGACCTTAAAAAGAGTCTGGACTGATCCTGGCGTTCCTGCCAGGATAAGGTCCTGGATATTTTAGGCCCACTTACCAAGATCATGGATATGGCGTAGGATGCCAAAGAGACAGGGCACATGATAGATCCCGAGATCCTCTCGGGCTGGGCGCAGAGAGCCCTTTGTTTTCTTGGAAACGCCAATTGTGCATTATCGACAGAGCGGAGATGCTCTTTGCTCATAAAAATTGAACCAAGACTGGGCGAGCTGGCTTCTACCGAGGACGGAGCGTGGCCAATGGGGGTCTATCAAAGGGTTATCCCACTTTGTCAACACTTTTTCTTCGTTGGACAAAGCCCAACAGTCTATCAAAAAGGTGTTCAGCCAGCAGATTTTTGGAGGGGCTGGAAAAGGTAGGGGGCGCTCCTCCGGCCGGCCTTATACCAACAACCCCCATAAGCTCCAGACCAAAAGATCCATGCAGTGGCAGGACCAGAAGAAGTTTGGAGGGTTCTATCCCTTAAGAGGACGCGGCAAAGGTCGTGGGGGGAAAGGCTACCCCGAGGACCAAACAACGAACCTGGTGGACCCACCGGTAAGGCCTATCCCTTTTTTCCAACCATAGGTGGGGGGGGGGAAGGTTGCAATGGTTTCGTCACAACTGGACGGCAATCACAGGGGATGCCTGGGTGTTGCAAACGGTGGGGGGTTTCCACATCGAGTGTCATGGGGTTCCCCAGCAACTCTCTCGTCCCAGGCCACTGAGTTTTTCTCACAAGAGCGCCCAGATAGTGGACGTGGAGGTGCGCGAACTCCTAAACAAAAAGGCCATTGTTCAAACTTCCCTACATCCCCACAGGTTCTTGAGCAATATCTTCCTTGTCAAAAAGAAAGACAAGGGGTTCCGACCGGTGATTAATCTCCGAGACTTCAATCAATGGGTGGTGTAACCGCCATTTCAAGATGGAGGGCATCCATCTTCTCAGAGATGTGTTACTCCCCAACGACTGGCTCGTACGGCTCGACCTACAGGATGCCTTCCTTACCATACCCATCTTTCTGCTCCACAGACGGTTTCTACAGTTCCAGTGGGGTGGCCTCATCTATGAGTTTACGTGTCTGCCGTTCGGGCTATCATCAGCTCCTTGGTGTTTTACCAAAGTCTTACGACCAGCCATGGAATGGCTCCGAGCGCGAGGGGTTCGTCTCATCGTGTACCTGGACGACATCCTTTTGATGCACCAGGAGAAGCAACCCTGATCTCGCAACACGGTATGGCCCAGAACCTTCTGCAGAGCCTGGGGTTCGTCTTGAATGGTTAGAAATCGGTTTATACTCCAGCCCAACAAATGTATTTTTTGGGTTTCGAGGTCGATACGGTCCGGCAGTGTCTCCGCTTACCCCAACAGAAAATGCGTTTGATATGCAGGGAATTACACCGAACCCTAGAGAAAGAGAAATTCTCAGTACGTCATCTAGCCCGGATCGTTGGGCTTCTCTCCTCCTCGATACAGGCGATCTTCCCAGGCCCATTGCACTATTGGGCTCTACAACGCTTGAAAATGCAACACCTGCATCGCAGTCTCTCGTTTTCGCAGGAGATCTCCCTCTCGCAAGAGGCGCGCACGGAACTCCTGTGGTGGCTCGAACACATGCAAGCCTGGAATGGGAGGGCCAAATTCGGATCAGCTCCAGACTTGGTGATCGAGTCAGATGCCAGTGGTTTCGGGTGGGGCGCCCGCTGTGGAGACATTACTACAGGCGGGCATTGGTCCGAGCACGACCAATCGTTACACTTCAATTGTTTAGAGCTCCTGGCCGGTTCCTTCGCGATTCGCAGCCTAGCGGCCGACAAGGTCTCCTGCGCCATCCTACTAAAGATGGACAATATCTGGGCGGTGAGATATATCAATCTTCTAGGGGGCACTCGTTCCAAACTTTTGGCGGACTTGGCCAAAGAATTCTGGGAACACTGTCTGACTCACAATCTGTCGGTCACGGCAGAATACCTCTCGGGTTCCCTCAACCAGATGGCGGCCTGGTTTTCAAGGCATCTACAGGATTACAGTGCTTGGAAGCTGGATCTGTCTGTCTTCCGCAGGCTGATGGCTCGGTGGGGCCTGTGTCAAGTGGACCTCTTTGCATCACGTCTCAACTTTCAGATTTCCCGCCTCGTCAGCTGGCGTCCGGATCCTCTGGCGGAGGCGACGGATGCCTTCTTACAGGATTGGACCCTGTTCCGCGGTTATGCGTTCCCCCCTTTCGCCATGATTCCCAGGCTCACGGCTTTAGTCCGGAGGCAGAAGGCGGAAGTAATTCTAGTGACGCCGCACTAGAAATCTCAAGCCTGGTATCCAGTTCTTCTGGAACTTTCTATGGATTTTCCAATCCTACTTCCACGGACAGATGCTCAGGGCAACTTGCACCCTCTAGTTCGAGAGGGCAGCCTCCATCTCATGGGCTGGAGGATTACAGGGGATGTTGGGAGGTCCCGGGCCTTTCGGCAAGGGCTTCGTCCCTTATCAGGAAGGCATGGGCAGAATCTACGGTCAAACGCTACTGATCATCTTGGAGAAAGTGGCTTCGCTGGTGTGCGCGACGGGGTTTGGATCCCGTGGGGACTGATGTGATTCACGTAGTAAACTATCTATCGGAGTTAGTGGATCAAGGCTTAGCCTACCGCTCGATTAATGCGAGTAGATCCGCCATTTCGGCAGGCCACCTGCCATTCACGAGGTCCCGGTAGGGGAACACCCCTTAGTCTACAGATTACTGAGAGGCATACGCCCGTCGTTTCCTCCTCGTCCGAAGTATTCCTCATTGTGGGATGTTAATATGGTACTACGTTTCTTGCAATCTTGGCAGGATAATCAGTACCTTTCCCGTAAGGAGCTGACAGGTAAGTTGGCGATGTTGCTCTGCCTGATCTCTTGTAAGCGAGTATCGGATGTCTGAGCCTTGGAGGTATCGGCGCGTGTGTTCACACCGGAAGGGGTGTCGTTCACGGTGGCGCAACGTACTAAGTCTAACACCAGAGTGGTTCACTATCCGGCATTCCCAGGCCATCCCACGTTGTGTGTCGTGCGATGCCTGAGGGCATATGAGATGATGACCGAGGAATACAGACCTCCTGGAGTATCACAACTTTTTCTGTCTCTCAAGAAACCTTTCAAAGCAGTGACAGCTGCCACAATTGCCCGTTGGGTAAGATGGGTGCTCCAGGAAGCGGGTGTTGATACCTCTGCTTTTAGGGCCCAGTCAGCAAGGGGAGCCATGGCTTCAAAAGCCTTTGCCCTTGGAGGACATCCTTAGAGCTGCGGATTGGCTCTTGGACTCCATCTTCAAAACTTTCTATTTTAAACCTATATTGGGCATATTGTGTCTATGGTTGTCGATCAGCTTTGAACTAGCATAATCCGAGCCTCCGGTCCTGCCATAGAATGAAAACTTTCCTAGCTACCGTGAAGCAAAGTTTCAATTCTATTAAGGACGTGGAGACGAGGATTATCCCACCCAGTGTATTTTCTTACTCCTACCCTCCCTTGTTGTGGAAAAAGGCTTTGAGTTGGCTAAGTATTGATTCTTTAGAGGGTTCTGTGGAGATGCTTGTGGTGGAGTTGTCATGTGATTTTTATTGTTGATTATTGATTGTCTTGTTTAATACACCTTCTATTGCAGGGATAATGTTAGTTTTCAATGGGCTGACACTGTTCCTTTTATTTCAGGATCGGATCAGAAACAAGAATATTAATGCACGTTGAATCATGTGGTTCGCCTGAAGAAAGAGGAAGTGCTGTTCCCTGATTCTGTTTATATGGGACTGCCTATATGGTCACTTGTTTGTGAAAAGACTCATGGGATTTGTAGTCTTTCTTGTTTATCGTTAAAGCTGCTGAGCAATAAAATGGAAAGAGTTGAGCATAATCCTCGCCTCCGCGTCCTTAATAGAATTGAAACTTTCCTTCACAGTAGCTAGGAACTTTTTCATTCTCAACACAAACAAGCTGGAATACTACACTTCCAGCTCAGCTTGTATAACTGTCCAATATTATCTCCTGATTCAGTGACTGTGGAAAGAGTGCCAATATTTTGTGACACATGGTGGCACCGTGTAAGTTGGAATGTCTGCAAGAAGGATTCTTACCAGCGGTGCCACTAAATCTAATATGGCTTCAGTGAGAGAGGAATTACTAAACGTCATTAAGGCAGGGGGTACCACTTTACCAAAATTCTACTTGTCATTGTCCCACCCTTCACCTTCCATTCACTAGACCACAGCAGAGCTTGCCATGGTCAGTTGGATCATCAGTCCTCTTAAACAGAACATGACAATACAAAATATTTGAGGACCCAGTAGCTCTGCGCTGTCTTTCATCATCCTTAATAAGCACCTTGAAGTACCAGCCTGCATCAACAAAGCGGCACCTGAAGGTTCCAAATGTAAGTGATCTATTTATATACATTCTTTTGACTTTGCAAAACCCATGACTTTACAAAGCATAAAAGATGCCATCTTCTAGATCCAAAGCTGTATGCAAGTCAAATGGCTCTAGCCAAGTTCATATACCTGTCCATCAAAGACAACAGTTCAAATAAGTGCACCCCCAGCTCCAGCCAATCATGTGGATCCATGCTACTCATTTTACTCTGCCAGCAAAAAATATCTAATTAACTAGTTTTAGAGACAGTGCATTCTAATTGTAACAAAACATACACACGGACACACACAGTGACACTGCAAACTTCATTACAACCCTCATTATCAATGCCAGCACCTTCATCCTCCTCAGAGACTTCAAATTTCACCTAGAAGATCACACCGACCAAAACTCTAGAGCCCCTCTAGAAAACCTCGGAAACCTTGGCCTCACCCAGCACATTACTGAACCCGCTCACACCACCGGACACCTATTGGACCAAATTTTCTCCTCAATTAGCAACATCACAGTTGACAAGCAGGCAACTATGACCTGGACAGACCACACCCTCTTCAGTTTCAGCATGCCCATCCCACACCACCACCAGAGCCACCTGCCATAGCTGGAAAAGCATCACAGAAAGGGTTTTGAGCTTGCGCCTTCTCCTCACGCCGGCCCAAGCACACAAGCAACATGCTAAAATCCATCAAGAACATTAACAGCTAGATCATCTAAAGCTCCAACACCCTGGCTACCTTCAAGCACAGCCCAATGGCAAGAGCCAGACCTCATGCCAGTTGGTACACAGAGGAACTCAGGCTGACAAAATGCCACTGCAAGCAACTGGAACGCAAATTGAGAACAAGTCAAGACACCACAGATAAAGACATCTTCAAACCAGCCCTAAAACGCTACCATCAGCAGATACAGAAGCCCATGTACAGAGCTCTTGCAGACTACATCAATGCCAGCACTAACAGCAGCATGAAAATCTTTGCCATCATCAAATATCTCACCAAGCCAAATGTTGCCTCCAGTAATATCACCCCCTCACAAGACCTTTGCAACAAGCTTTTGGAATTTTTCTGTAACAAAATCACCTCCATGTACAACAACTTCAACCCTCAACTGGACCCGTCACAGTTGCAATTCAACTTCCAATAACAAATGAAGAATGAACCCTGACTCTGTGTCCAATGCTATCATCGTCCAAATTATTGCTACAATGAAGACCATCCAATCGGGGACCCCATCTTGCTTCCACCACGCCTTCACCAAAGGACTCCTACCAATCAGCGAAGAACTAACACCCATCCTCAATGCCTCCATAGACTCAACCACATTCCTGGACACCAGGAAACATGCCATAGTCATGCCCCTGCTCAAGAAAACAGCAGCTGATCCAGCTATGCTTTCCAACTTCAGCAGATCTCCCTCTTACCATATATCCGACAAAGGTCTTAGAGAAGCTAATCAACTGATCCTCACTGACCACCTCAGCAGCCACCGGCTCCTTGATGCAACGCAGTCCTGATTCAGATCCAACCACAGAACAGAAAGAGCACTTGTTGCCATCACAGACAACATCTGCATGATCTTTGACAAAGGAGACACTGCAGCCCTCATCCTCCTGGACCTCTCTGCAGCATTTGACATGGCATACTCATCAGGTGTCTGCTCGTGATTGGCATCCAAGGACCCGCTTGCTGTCTGCTGGATCTGCTCCTTCTTAACGGATAGAACAGAAGCTGTTAGCCTGGCACCTTATTCCTCAGAAGTCCACAAACTCATCTGCAGAGTGCCTCAAAATTCATCCTTCAGCCCCACCCTTGGCAATGCATACATGATCCCTTTAACCAATGTCATCCGCAGACACCACATCAACATCCTTTCCTACGCTGACGATGCACAACTCTTACTCTCGGACAAGATCCCTAATACAAGAAACAAGTTCACTGCCTGTATGACCGAAGTCGCTAACTGGATGAAAGCCATCTGTCTCAAACTCAACATGGAAAAGACAGAAGTAGTGATCTTCGGTAAGAACACCTCACCATGGGATCCAACTGGTGACTGGCCAAACTGGGACACACATTCACACCCAGCACCCATGCCAGGAACCTCAAAATAATCATTGACAGCAAACTGGATATGGCTGCACAAGTCAAAGCCATCACTGCGTACTGCTCCCACACTCTGAAAATGCTGAGGAAGATCTTTAAATGGCTCCCAAGCCAAACTAGAAAAACTGTCACTCATGCCCTAGTCACCAGTAAGTTGGACTACGGGAACACCCTCTATGCTGGGAACACCGAGCACCTCACTAGAAGACTACAAACCTTCCAAAGCTCAGCAGTCAGACTCATGCTCAACCTCCCACGCTGAACTCACATCACACCACACCTCAGAGAAGTCTGCAGGCTCCTAATACACAAATGTGCTAATTTCAAACTCCTCACACACATATTCAAGGCAATACACAACTTAGGCCCCACCTACTAGATCAGTCACATCTCCTTCTACCGCCCACCCAGATATCTCTGCTCTGCAGGACTCCTACTCGCACACATGCCCTACATGCACAGAATCAAATCAGGAGGACAGGCATTCTCTTACATCACTCTTAAAGTGTGGAATGGCCTCCCACTGCACATCAAAGTCCTCTCCTAGAATTTTGCAAGAAGCTGAAGACTTGGCTTTTCAGTTAACTAAGCTGCCATAGGCAGGGCTAGGCACACACACCTGCTCCGCCCCAGGGTACATTCACGGGTGATAGTGCGCTTTCACAAATCCACATAACATAACGTAATGTAACCTATCATAACATAACATACAGGTTTGTATGTATATTGAACCACAAAAGAGAGTTTTAAATATGTGGATCATTCAAAACCACACAACCATCAACTGCAAAGTCTAAACAGCTCTGAAATCCTTTCAATATCTGATGTACAAAACGTTACCACTGTTTTCGCAGTGTTTTAGTTCACTGCCTGCCTTTAAAGTCTAACCCAGAAGCATTCTGAGGTGGGATTAAGGCATATGTAGCACTCTTCGGAATAAATACATGATTGTGTCTAATAGTAATTTAATTAAAAGTTAGGCACTGATTGGACGTTGCAAAGACTTAGGGCCAGATGTATCAAGATAGTTATTTGCGATTCCCTAATTGCGAATCACAAGGATTCGCAGTTAGGGAATTGCAAAATGTCATGTATGAAGGTGTATAGTACACCTTTTGCGATTCCTAGGGGTCGCAAATGACCTACCTCATGAATATTAATGAGGTAGGTCGCAATTTGCGACCCCCTAGGAATCGCAAAAATCATGGGGATGGTGGCCTGCTGAGATCAGCAGACCACCATGTCCGTGATTGCTTTTAAATAAAGCAATCTATTTTTTTTGTAAAGCAGCCCGTTTTCCTTAAAGTTAAACGAGTTGCTTTACAAAACGAAAAATGAATAGTTTTCTTTCATTTTTAAAGAGCAGGCAGTGGTCCGTGGGACCACTGGCTGCTCTTAAAAATGGTTTTACAAACATTCACAAAGGGGAAGGGGTCCCTTGGGGACACCTTCCCATTTGCGAATGGGTTACCACCTACTTGAAGTAGGTGGTAACATGCGAATGTTTTGCGATCGCAAATGCGGTCACAAAACATTCATACATACCGATGCGATTCGGTATTAGGAAGGGGCGCCCTAAACACGCCCTTCCTAATACTCGATCGCAAACCCATTTTGCGATTCGGTAACAGGTTACCGAATCGCAAAATTAGGTTTGTTGCATCGGAAAAGCAATTTTGATGTCAGAAACGGGCAGATTCTGAGAATCTGCCCGTTTGCGAATGTAAAATGCTTGATACATCTGCCCTTTTGTGAGCTTGTTATTCTGGAATAAAGATGTAACTGAAAGGTTGGAGTATTTAAAACATTGCTATTTTTTGTTGGGTGTTTTTTAACTTCTTAGTCTGGAACAGCATAGAACAGTTTTGCAAGAAAGATGACCTTTAAATAGATGGTTGTTTAAAGCTTGAACTTGGTCACATTAGCTTGTGTTGTGCTCCATGTGTCATGTTCTCAGAAGTCACAAAAGTAGCCAGGAGCTAATCTTGCATCTTTAACATTCCTAAGAGAGCAGGTCTGCCCGCCGGCTGCGGTGGGTATTTAGATCAAGCATTGGCATAGCCAATAGGTCTCGCCTGTGTGACCTTGTAAGTGTTTAGCTAGAGCTATTAGCTTTGCCAATGTTTTTGCTTAAAGAGAATATGTTATGTAGACAAACAGTGACCAAAAGGTGACTTGTGGTGCCAAATAAATGTTTTAACTAAAGAGATGAGATGCAGAGTGAAAAGGCACAAGCAGCCAGCGCAAAACTGACAGGCAGGTGAACAACAAAGAAAAGAGAGAAAATGGTATGTAGATAAAAGGAAAAAAACTTCCATGCAGAGGCAAAAATGGAAATGCAGAGGAAGAAAAGATAGACAAGCTGAGAAACTGACGTGCAAAAAGAGAGAAAAGTGTCCTGTCATTGATTCACAGAAATTCGCACGTGGAGGAATTGACAGAGCCCAATGTGCACAACAAAAAACACTAAAAGGTCACGTGCTCCAGTTGGCGATTACAACATCCAGTGAAACACGTTTGCCTGTAACAGCTGCTATATCCATGCCCCCCTACGCCCCACTGTTCTTGGCAGGTGACGTGTTCACCGGGGGTGCCTTACCAGTAGTATGCATGAGGCAGAGCTGCTGAACAGTGGTGTTAATTACATGGGCCACGCCCCTTTGAGAGACCCTCCACCCCCAGTTTTTTCATCCCACATAAAGCCCTGGGTGGCTTGGACGTCTGGGCTGCTGTTGGTTTACATTTTAGAGAAAGTTCCAAGATACGGTAATACTTGCCAGACGAATGCCAACCCGCTGATAAGAGGCGATTGGGCCGTTGCGATAAAAAAGGGCCTGGTGCACACAGCTGTTTAGTTTATTAGTGTTTACCACACAGCCCATTACCAAAAAAGTGCAGCTGTTTTAAATCACTTGTGTGACTAAAACCATTTTACTGGCACATGCGCACTAACACGGTTTAACGATCGCGTAGAGTATATTTTGCAGCTGACAGCTTTTCTTCGCTTATCGCTTGCTGCATTACTATGATGCACTCTGCTTCAAACATTTTGTGATGCAATAGTGTGTAGGGCTTGCTGACTAAAATAAAGAACGGACTTTAAGAAACCAACTGCATGAGTTGTTTGCTTTGTGGGGGAAGACGAAGTGTGAGTGGGGGCTGCTAAGTCCAGTCATGCATATAGACGCGTTCCATATCGGAAGCTAAAGGCTCGAGCAGAGGGTAGGTAGAGACTGGGAACAGACAGAGTCAATATAACCAATGTTTTTAAGACATTTTGCTTAACATGGCTTACAAAGTGGCTTAATTGAGGTAGATAGGAGAGGGAGAACAGGGAAACGTGCTCAGCCCCGGCAGGTGAGGCTCTCCGAACTGCTGATCTCTAGAGCCCGGGCTACACAGACTGTCCGGGGAGCTGTGCGTGCCTCGGCATGTCCATGTGGAGAGAGCTGTCCGCGCTGCTGGCGTCTCAGATCTAATCACTGTCCAGACATGCTCCCACGTTGAGAAATCAGTGGCTCCTTCTTTGTGGCTCCAGCCTATGAAGAATGCGAGGTGATGTGACATAGGTGGTGAACTCAAGAAAGGCACGGTGGGAGTAAAGTTGCATTACACAGCTGAATCCAGCACCAGTTGTAGTTCGGGGTTTCAGGCTGGATTATAGAGTAGAGGCATGTAAGAGGGCATGGCACCATATTCACATGCCTGGGGGTTCTTTAGACCAGCCTCGGGGGTCTACCACCTCTTGTTCATGTAGGAAAACCAGCTGTCATATCACGATATATCACAGCGGTATCCATAGTGGATATCTGGCCAGCGCCTGCTCACAGGAACATCGAGATTCTCTTCGGTATCTAAAGACATTAAAAAATTGCATTGGCTCCCAGTAAGGAGTCGAGTACGCTTTAAAGCTTTATGTATGGTTTTTAAAGCACTCCAGGGCACAGGGCCGGAGTACTTAAAACGGCGACTCCAATGGTATACTCCGGAAAGAACATTACGATCAAAGGGGGCCAAGCTGGTCGTAGTGCCACGTGTAAAAAAAGCCCAATGGGGTGGCAGAAGTTTCCTTCATTGTGCGGCAAAAGCTTGGAATGATTTGCCGTTTCATTTAAGAAACACCATGGATCTTCTGTCCTTCAGAAAGGGCTTAAAAACATGGCTCTTCTCACAATGATCCGGTCACAACGTTCTTTAATCCGCCTACGGCCCTCAGAAGATTAAGCTAGCGCCAGGACACCTCCAGGTAATCGACGCGCTTTATAAGTGTCATTAACATTAACATAACATTAACACGTGAAAAGGCACGATTGGTGAAAAGGTGGGCCACTTACATTCTCTCCACCACTTGTGGTAGGTAGGTGCAGGGTTATGGACAGAGTAGGTATTCACTGACATCACGCATGAGAGTGACTTCAAGAACCTGGGCTCTGTAAAGAGCATGTCGGGCCTAAAGCAGATGTGGCCTTTTAGCTAGAGCTGCAGCCCACGAGGGGGCGCAATTTCAAGTTCGGCCTCAACTCAACATCCTCTGACTTTGGGCAAATCAATTCTTACAGTTCTCTAGAAATGCGCAAAGCGGACCGCTTCTATTGTAAAGCGCTGCAATGCCCTTGGCTTGCGCTACAAAAAAAGAAAAAAGTTTGCTTTTCAATGTGCATCCAGGTGGTTTACAGTATGTCCAGGCGGCTCTTTCCGTGCCACACACCGAAATCAGAGAATCCGGGAGCCATATGATTATTCACATAATGCATTACATTTTACAACTTACAAGACAGGAAGCATGAAAAAACGGGGATGGTGGGACTTTAGGAAGAACGTGCTGAGTAGATGGAGAAACATCACAATAAAAAACAAGCCTTCCCGCAACTCCGGCATGAAAGGGAGAGGAAATAAAACTACCCCTTGTGGCGTCTTAGATCTAATCCTTGTCCACACTTTAAACCAGCCCGTGTTTATAATCAGTGACGCAGCAAGGCCGCCATCTGCCGATTACCAATAAATCAGCTTTAAAGTTAAAAAAACAAGCGCGGCCTCGAAAGCCAAGATAACGATCAGGGAGGAATGCAGCTGGCACAATGCGCGCCGCTGCTTGCTCCCGAGACCCCTAGGCCATGGGAGTGAAAGTTTTGAGGAAAGGCGGGACATGCACCCGTCTTTGGCCATTTGCGTGCTTTCATTATTGAAAGCCACACGCAAAGGCCAATGGGATGTGTGGGAGGAGGCAGACCCACACGGAGAAGTCTCTTGGAAGTCTGAAGTGATTCCAAGAGGCCCTCTCCTAGAGCAGCGCATGCGCGCTGCGCTAGGCTCGACCTAAAAAATTAGTATTGAATAATAAAGGGATGTTGACCTATCTGTACAGGCTAGACTAAAGAGTGGTCTAAGATTGAAGGTTGTGAGATACGTGTGTGATCACGTGGCTTAATCGAGAATATGTAATAGGTTGTGGTCTGCCTCGGGAATGACTTTAAAGGGACCATCCAAGGAGTGATGTCACAATACTTCTCAAACCCCAGCTTATGTCAACAAACAAAGCAGTGTCCTTGGAAGGCTGAAGGCTGGGCTGGACACTTAAAAAATAATAATTGAGAGCTAGTTTTTTTTTAATTGACACCACTTAGCTGAGCAATAAATCATTCCAGTTAGCTGTGGTTTTCTAACAAATGAACACACCAGAGGTCTCAGTACATAAAAGTGTAAAAAAAGATCTCAAACAATACTGAAAGGCCTGAAATGTTGTGGGTATTAAGGAACAAAATTTACGTGAAGATGTGTTGACAAATAATCAAACACCAGGCTTAAATTGATTTTTTTGCGGAAGTTGTCTACCAGTAAAAGGATCATGCACGGGGCATTAGAAACAGTGATATTTCC
This sequence comes from Calotriton arnoldi, assembly GCA_963921515.1. Lineage (NCBI taxonomy): Eukaryota > Metazoa > Chordata > Amphibia > Caudata > Salamandridae > Calotriton > Calotriton arnoldi. The sequence goes on along the minus strand of CAWUFW010009912.1, from coordinate 405,095 downwards.
AGATACTGCTACTGAAAACATGGCAACAATTCATAGTCAGCAGTCCGCAGCAGGTAACAGTGGTGGGGCCGGGTAGGGATTGAGGACGATGCAGAGGGAAAATTAAATAATTGATTAATTTTCCTCTGCATCGCTCCTCGATATCCCCCTTACTCGGCCCCACCGCTGTTACCTGCACGGACCTTGGCTGACAATTTGAAAGGCAAACTGTACAGTGCTATAGCGGAGATTTCCTCCTTAAGTAGAAGTCACTGAGACCTCGAAATGTATTGATTTATAAATATGCATAAGTACACAAAACACATATTGAAATTCACCTCAGAAGTATGTGGCCCTGAAGAATAAATACCCCGGTGGCATGACAGCCATCGATCCTCCACTGATCTGGGCAATTGATTACTGTGATAAACGAACTGATGATTGATTTGTGGAATGTTTTAGATGAATGCCATTCTTACGAATTGCAAGTTCTCTGTCAATTCACTGACTTTTAAAAATTCATGAAGTTGAACATTTTAGTATGCCAATTATATTTTATGCTGTTTACTTTATTTCGGTGTTACACTAAAAACTAAGGGCCTGATTATGATGGTGGTGAGACCGCCCCCAACAGCCTATCGGTGGCGGTCTCACTGCCATCGTAAGCAGGTTTCACGCCCGCCATATTACAATGGCGGACCGTTTTCTGGTGGTTGGAAAGACCGACCGCCACGGTTCCGACAGGCTCAAGGAGCCCGTCAGACAGTCGGAGAGGAATCATATCCAACGGTGGCAGTGCCTATCAGGCACTGCCGTAGGGATTAAGATGTCCCTTTCCGCCTGCCTTTTTCATTGCGGTGAACCCACCATGAAAAGGTAGGCGGAAAGGGAGTTTGGGGACCCATGGTGGGCCCCTCTTACCAACTGGCCCCCAGACATGGAACCTGTGGGGCACCTACGGTGCCCCCTTACATATCCCTGCACCATGTGGCAGGCACCGCATGGTGCCTGCCACGTACTGCAGGCATATTGAAAGTGACCCCTTTTTGCATTGCGATGGGTGCTGCTGCCAGCAGCACCCGCCGCAATGCAAAAGATAGGCATTGCGACCGCCGCGGTGGCGGTCGCATTGTAATGCCTCTTACGGGACTGCCGACAGCATGTCCAGCGGTCTCATTTCCGATATGGTGGCGGGCGGGCGTAAGTCTGCCCACCATCGTAATCAGCCCCTAACTTTTTGAAACTTTAACTACATAAAAACATGGAGCAACATTTTTGAAACATTTGACAATGAACTTCCATTATTGGGATTGTATTTCATCAGCTGGTTTATTTTAATCAATCAGTAAAACACACACTCCCAAATTCTTTAAAAAATCATAACTTAGGGGCTTATTACGAGTCTGGTGGTCCACGGACCACCAGAGTCATGGGGGCATGGCAGTCTTCGACCGCCCTATTATTACCAGGGCGGTTGGGCCACCCTAAGAACACCGCAAACGCCAGGGATGAAAGATCCCTGGCATTGGCGCGGCGGTTTTGAGGCCGCAATGTGCTTGGCGGGGCTGCTGCGGCCCGCCAAGCATATTACGAGTTTCCTCACCATCACACTTTTCATGGCGGTGCGGTTTCCATGAAAAGTGTGGCAGTGAGGAAACAAAGGGGGCCCTACAGGGACCCTTACTGCCTATGCGACATGGGGTGCATGCAGGGGGGCACACCATGTGCCCCCCTGTCTGCATGTACCGCCATGTTCCAGCACGTAACGAAATGCACAACATTGTGCATTTTGGTCTGTGCAGGAACATGCTTTGACGTTCCCATTGCGGTGCCTATTTTAAAGATACTGTTGTGCGATCGCCAAAGAACTATCCGCCAGTGACTTAAAAGGTCGTAATCTGGCGGGTGGTCTCTTTCAGCTTTGGCGGTGTAGGAGTGGGGTGGCAGCGTGGTGGCCCCGCTCCCACACCGCCAAAGTCATAATAAGGCCCAAAGTCATTTCATAACTCCTGTGTGGTATCTCTTGGCATGACATAGCTACAGTGTATTAATAGAAACTATGTTTTGAGGAATATGGTTAAAGGTCGATAGAATGACCTACAAGCTGAAGTGGCATTTGTTTTAAAAACTAAACCGAATTAAGAAAGGTCTGGGTCAGGCATTCACCTGGGAACAAGATTTCTGAGTGAATAGTTGGTGACTATGTAGGGTCTGTGTGTAAGCAGGCAGGGTATTTGGCAAAGTGGAAGTCCCAGGAGGTCCTCCTCTAAGGTGCATGCCATGGCTTTAGTTGGCATCTCTAATTACATAGACAACTCTGTTATTTTACCAGGAAATTTGTTGTTTGAATCCTCAAATGAGCACATAATGGCTGGACTGCCTCAAATTATTTGCCTTTAGTTGCTGCCTCAAAGCAGCTGTGGATGGGATTGCAATGGAAGGCTAATGTGCGATTCTAATTCCAGTAATAAAATATTTGGAGTGATAGGGCCAGGTTCCTCTTTACCAATTTACTCTGGAACCCTTGGTTAATGGACCCTTATTACCTGCTGAGAAGTGTAGAGGGGAGAAATAACTCATTAAGGCAAACTAACAACTTTAAAGGAACATGACTCTGAAGAATCACAGACTCTGAATTCCAAGTTAGTGGGTTTATTACAAAGCCAAAAATACCTGGACATACAGACACCTCAAGACGAGGTTGTAGAAATACATTGGAACTAATACAAATCCAAACCTACGGGCAAGATTGAAACGCTGGAGCATGAAAAGAATAACAAACTCCAGAATCAGAAAGCAGGCAATGATTGCCACCATGTCAAGATCAGTCTTCATTTGGGGTTGGTAAGTGAAAAGCATTAGTCTGTCCCTACACTACCACTACTGTGACAACCCTACTTAGCATTCCCCAGGCAAGATCAGGAAAAGGTGTCAGCGCGTGAAGACTTCCTAAGAAGTGCACTCACGTTGTATGGGTCACGTAGCCAAAGCTTCAGAGCTCGCTTTAAAATGCTCCTTCCCTCTCCATCGATCTTCTCACCTCTTCTCCTAACTCAACCCCCGGGGCCCTGTCCCTAATTCAAAACACAAAACGTAGAACATGCCCACGGCTTGTCTTAGGATCACCTCATCCTGCTTGACACTTCTCATAGGTGATTTTCCATTTCGTTTCGATACTCCCAGCTCCTGGCTCGATGACCATGATTCCCAGGCCTCCTTCAGTGAGAAAGAACACCGTCTCCCAATTATCAACATTCTCTGCATAAAAGTATCCTCTCCCCTTCGAGCCTAACTTCTAAAACAAAAGGCGTTATTCTAACTAACAAAGAAGACTTTCTCCACCTGCAACAAAACGTGAGAACAGAACAAAACCAACATGCACATGAAATTCAGCTCTTCCTCATCATGAGAGCATTCAGGGAGAATGCATTTCAGGCCTACAGAAATCGGCCAACATATGAGTGAAGCACATAGGCCCCACGAATTACAGATAAGTAAACATTTTACTTAAGCATTTCTAAACCATCATGTTACATAAGCACATCAAATGCGCAAATCATTGTGAGCAACCTATGAAATCCTACACATTAAAGCTCAATTAACCACATCTATGTGCAAACTTTAATATGGTGCGCATTTAAATCAATGCATTACATTATAAATGAGCAAACTTCGTTAATCAATTGTGAACAAATAATTCTATCCCTTCACTTTCACATGTTATTGCCAAGTGCATTCTAATGACCAAATGTTAACACAACAAAAGAATAGATGTCGGTGCAGACTACTCGCGATTATGATGCACCCCTACAAAGGAAAGAGCACCGTTGCGCTCTATCAGTCCCCCCTCTGATGACAAGTGTCATCACAATCATTCACAACTCCCTGTAGAAAGAACCGACCTAAACAGAAGCAGTAGCCAGTCTTCCCTGTCGAAACTCTTCTAGGCTCTTGAGATTCTCATAGTGACTGCCCTGCAGTCTCTCCATTCTCCTCTAACGCTCCCTAAGAGATCTCTCAGCCTGTCCTGCCTTGTGCCACTTGTAAGCCTTTACCAATCCCATCAAAAGAATCACACAAACCACCACTATGATGATGGGCTTCAAAATGTAACCAAGGATGCCCTTACCAAGGTTGGCAAACCAGCTTCCAATCTTTCCAAAACCTTTTCCAACCTTGTCCCAAACACCCTCTGTGGCCAAATCATGCACCTCATGGTGAATCTCAGTGATGTTACTTATATACGTCTTCAGATCTTTCAATCAATCAATCAAACAATCAATCAATCAATCAATCAGGGGTTTGTTAAAGCGCGACTACTCACCCGTAAGGGTCTCAAGGCGCTAGGGGTGGGGGGGGGGGTGCAGGTTCCATCCATCAAGGAGGGGGTCTGTCGAAGAGCCAGGTTTTGAGGTTTCTTGCGAAGATGGGGAGCGATGTTGTCTGTCTGAGGTGGAGCGGAAGGGCGTTCCATGCTTTGGCCGCGAGGAAGGAGAAGGAGCGGCCTCCCGATCTGGTCTTTCTGGTGCGGGGGACCACGGCGTAGGAGAGCTGGGCTGATCGTAGGGTCCTTTGGGGTGTGTGGAATTTGAGTCGGCTGTTCAGGTATGCTGGTCCGGTGCCGTGGAGGGCCTTGTGTGCGTGGGTGAGCATCTTGAAGGTGATTCTCGCCTCCACAGGGAGCCAGTGGAGTGTGCGCAGGTGCTGGGAGATGTGGCAGTGTTTTGGCAGGTTGAGGACCAGTCTTGCGGCGGCGTTCTGGATGTTCTTTGCTGTTATCAGGTATATAAGTACAGCACTGTTGAACCCTCAACATTTTACATTCTGCGCCCTCTTTTGCTAATAAGACATCTAGGGCAAGGCGGTTCTGCATCACCATAGCTCTTATCGACACCATCTCTGAAATCCACAAGCAATAAAGACTGAGCTGTATTCGCTGACAGCTTATCCACAATAGTTGACAACCTTCTAATCTTCATATCATTCAGAACCACTCCCAGGCTTGGTATCATTGCTCCAAATACATCTCCAACAATTTCCCCTGCACTTGCACCTCGCTTCTCTCTATGATGTAATCCTCCTTCCAAGGGTCCCAAATCCTCCATGTGATAAATTTTGGGGAACACAACAGCCACATAACACGTACCATACCAATTCAGCGACAATCTCACATAAGCATTCTTCCCACACACAAAATACACATTTGACACCACTTGCACCGCATTTTGCAAGAACTTCTTCACAGTGGCTTCAATTGTGGAAATGTGATCACAAAGACCTTATCATAGTACGTCTGTACCTGTCTGATGCATAGCTTTCCTCACTGTTCAAAATCTAAAACTATTGGAACATAACTCCCCTTCGCCTTGTGTGCTAACTCCTCTTTGGTCCATTCAAATTTTCCTTCTCTACTGTTAAGTTTTACTATTAGTTGTCTATGTCTGTCTTCCACTTGATCTACAAATTTCTTCTTTATATCTGTTAGTATGCATATCAAATTATGATGGTGTGCATAGGCTATATTTAATGTAACAGTAGGTATGAAATACTTCCCCACTCTATCTTCTTGCTTATAGTAATCGTACTTATTCAGGTGCTTGTGGGCTGGCACTTCTGAAAGCACTACGTCATAGTTGGAGAAATAAAATTCATAATGACCCTTACCGTAAAACATACTAAGCAACAAACCACATGTAATACCATATGTCAAAGAAAGATGGTGATAACGAATACCCTCCTCCACAGACGCAGGCAACTGCATACACACATAACAATTTCTCACATCCATCGTATTCACATACTCGTAGAGCAGCTTTGCATAAGCATTTACCGTGTAATCACCTTTAGACAAATCTACGTGTAACATGCGACTAGTCTGATCTAGCATAGTCTTTTCAGCTCCTACGATACCCTCTTTTGTGCTAGAAGTAACGTGTGGTAGTCCCTTGCACTCCCACCCCTTCAACTTCTACATCATGTTTAATTTTTACAGACACAATACTAACTACCGCTGTCACTATTATCACTTCTACTATGAGTATACCTATCACACACTTGGACCTGCGGTTCTAATTTCCAGACTCCATTTTCAATTTGTCGGTTTAGCACAGCAAGAGGATCAACGCAAAGTCTCTTTCTCTGCTTCTGATTGCTGTTCAACTAGTTTACACACAGTTCACTAAAGTCCTGGAAATTAGTTCGCAGTTCGTTGCACCTTTATTTACACAGTTCAAAAAGACTTCCCTAGCCCTCTTTTTTCTTCTACAGAAAGTCCCTAAATTTGTTCTTCTTCCACTCGGGCCTAGGTTATCTTCCCTTAAAGCAAGCTTTATTTACAGTTCACAGTTCAATCAACAATCTCTTATAAGCTCAGAACCGATTTCAGCAATGACACGTTGTAGAATCTCAAGATGAACAGCTGCAATCTCCTGCGCTGGTGGCTGGTATCTAAAAGTTGGAAAGGACAAATCTCGCAGAATCAAAACTCGCACTCTGCTCAATATTGGAGGCCTTGGTACAGTCACCATCAACACCCACTCTATTTCCAAACTAGAGACTACTAGTTCAATATCAATTTTCAGTTCTGGGATTCTGCTGACCACTCGTGACGACCTCAGTCTCCTGGTCCCCACTACTCCTGGCATCTGTGATCAAATAGGTCCATTCTGGGGCAGCGTACCTCAGGCAAGACACTCTTGCTCTTCTCGACCTCCTCTGGCTCTCTTGTGCTTGTTCTGTGTCACTTAGCTCTGATTCAGATGTTTCTGACATAGGAGCAAGATCTCTTTCAGATGCCAATCTCGAGTGTAGCCTCTCCTGTCTCACAGGCCACGATTCCCTTGCAAGCTCTGCTCTCCTTCTCTGCACCCGACCACCTTGCACACCAGTTCCTTCAGCTGATTCTGACTCTGTACCACTCACAACTTTACCGTCTCCCTCAGAGTCAATACCTGGGCCTTGTGTTACCCCCCTCAGCTTTCTCTGGTGGGCAACCAGCTTCATCAGCAAACCTTACAGCTTGGCTTGTTCCCTCCTGTGGTCCTGCAACCACAGCTGGATTTTCTTCTGGGAGAGGAACTGTTTCTTCTGAGGGTCACCAGAAGCACTTGATATGGACCTCTCAAATGAGCATCACAGCAGCTCTTCCTCACGTGCTTTCGAACGAGCACCCAGTCACCTGGGCACAAGTCGTGGCACGGGTCCTTTGAGGTTGGGGCAGTCGCAGCTTCAACCTGGTCAGACACAGAACGGACCACCTCAGCCAGTCCTTTGCAATAATCAAGGATCAAATCATCTGTGATGTTTATCAAGGCTGTAGACGGCACTGCTGGCAACCGCATCGCCCTCCCCATCAGGATCTCATGTGGCAACAGACCTGTCCTCCTATCGGGGACACTATGAATACTCATCAACACCAGGGGCAATGCATCAGGCCATTTCAGAGACGTGGATGAGCACACCTTTGCCATTCGCATCTTGAGAGTTCCATTAATCTGCTCCACAATGCCAGGTGCCTCAGGTCTGTAGCTACAATGCAGTCTCTGATCAACTTGTAAGGCAGCGCAAAGCAGCTTTTAATCTAGCTTTGGAAGTGTGTTCCTCTACCCAACTCCAATGAGGTTGGAAAACCGAACCGTGGTATAAGCTCTCTATGTAACAGCTTTGCTACTGTGAGACTATCACACCTCCTTGTCAGGTAAGCTTCCACCCACCGTGAGAAAACACACACCACAACTAGAATGTGCCTCAATCCATTGCACCTGGGCATTTCAATGAAATCAAGCTGGATCCTATTGAAGGGCCCCCCAGATCTTCCACTGTGACTCAATGCAACCACAGTTTTCTTTCCAGCATTCATTTGTTGACACGTAACACATCTGTGACACACTGCTTCAGCAAACGCACGAAACCGTGGATTAAACCACGTCTGTCTGTACACTCACACCATGGCATCCCTTCTAATGTGAACTGCTCCATGAATCTGTCTCACCATAGGGCTCAATAAATCATCTGGTAACACTGCTCGACCATCAGCTGAAACCCAAATACCATCATCTCTTTACTCACAACCTGCTTTAATCCAACCAGCTTCTTCCTGTCCTGACACTTCTCCCTGCAGACGATTGATCTCATCCCAAGTGTCTGCTATGGCTAACATCATGCTGAGCTCGGTTCTTTCTGTGCTCTCTCCAGTATATTGCCCAGTGAAAATGCAGCCTTGTTCAGCACAGAAAGGCCCAACGTCATCCGCGTACCTGTTACCCAGGGTCACAAAGTCGATCCCCTTCCCATGGGCACCACACTTTACCACAGCTATTTACTTTGGACGTTGCAAAGCTTCCAACAATTGTCTCACATATTCCCCATTTCTGATGGGAGATCCTGATGATGTTAAGAACCCCCTCTGTGACCATAGCTGTCCGAAGTCATGAACCACACCGAACCCATACTGGCTATCGGTGTAGATGGTGACTCGAATTTGATCAGCAACCAAGCAGGCACGTGTCAAGGCAATGATTTCAGCCACTTGTGCAGGGTGTACTCCCTGTAAGCAAGCAGCTTCCACAACTCCAGAAATGGTACATACAGCAAACTCTGCTCTCAGATGACCCACATTGTCCCTTAAACATCAACCATCTACGAAAAAGATTTCATCAGATTCAGGCAGAGGTTCATCGACAATGTCAGGTCTCGGTTTGGTGCAAAGTTCAGTCACATCAAGACAGTCATGGTCCTCACAATCTTCATCATCAACATTTGGAAGAGGCATCAAAGTAGCCGGATTCAATACAGAACATCTTTTCAGAGTCACATTCTCTGAGGGAAGTGTAACTTGCTCATAGCGTGTGAGTCTGCTATTTGTCAAATGCTGTGTCTTGGTTCTCATCATCAGAAGCTCAACTGAGTGTGGAAGATAAACAGTAAGAGGATGACCCATCACAATACTTTCACACCTTTCAATGCTGACACCTGTTGCAGCAACGGATTTGAGACATCCGGGCAACGCTGAAGCTACCGGGTCTAAGGTAGCAGAGAAGTAGGCAACTGGTCTACGGACACCTCCATGAGTTTGTGTGAGTACTGATAGTGAGCAACCCTCTCGCTCACAGCAAAATAGTGAGAAGGTTTTATTGTAATCAGGCATTCCTAGAGCCAGAGCTCGACACAGGCTTTCTCTCAGCTCCATGAACGCAACCAAGCAGTCGTTATCCCATGGTACCAGATCACTTACATCCTTGTGTGTCAACCTCTGCAGAGGTTTCGCCTTCAATGAGAAGTTGGGAATCCATTGGCGACAGTACCCAACCATTCCCAAAAACATCCTGACTTCCTTTTGTGTAGTAGGCACAGTCATGTTCATGATCACCTCAATGAGGTCTGGTGACACCTTCCTCTTGTCTTTCTCAATGCGATGACCCAAATACTGAACCTCAGTCATACAGTACTGTAGCTTGCTCGGGGACACCTTGTGTCCATTCTCTGCCAGGTGATTTAACAAGGCAACAGTATTGATCCTGCAAGCGCCTTCTGTTTCAGACGCAATCAAGAGGTCATCAATATACTGCACAAGAACTGAATTCTGTGGCAGTACCAGACGCTCAAGATTCTTTTTCAAAATCTGGTTAAAAATCGATGGACTCTCTCTTATACCCTTGTGGGATATGACAACACGTTAACACAGGATTTTCCAGACGGAAAGCGAATAAAAATTGGCTTTCCTCGTGTAAGGGTATCGAAAAGAATGCCTGACATAAGACAATCACGGTAAACCATTCAGCTCCACATGGGATTTGAAATAAGATCGCTGATGGATTTGGTACCACAGGACAACGTGGAACTACAATTGTGCTGACCTTTCGCAGGTCCTGCACAATTCTTAACTTCCCACTCGGCTTCTGCCGTCCCATTATATGGGAATTGCATGGACTCCCCATTATCTCCTTCAAAATTCCCTGTTCGATCATGGACTCATTTACAGGCTTGATTTCTGCCACCGTTTCCGGCGTCAGATTGTACTGGGGCGTTCTTGGGAACTCAGCGTTTGGCCTGATCTGAATCTTAACTGGCTCAACCCCTTTGATCAATCCTATCTCTTCCCCCGTGAAATCCCACACCTCCAGAGAGACAGAGTCTCTGAAGTCGAGTTGTAGTTCCTCAACTGTCAACTAATAACTACCGCCCAATTTCAAGGCTCCCTTTTGCTGCCAAGCTGGCGGAGACAGTTATGAATCAGCAACTTTCAGAGTACTTAGAGGAAAATCTGCTTCTGGACGATACACAACACGGTTTTAGAAAAAAACGAAGTACTGAGTCGGCTCTGGTTACAGCTACAGAGGAGATTAGGGAAGTACTGGACAGGGGAGGGACCGCGGCCCTTATCCTGTTGGATTTTTCTGCGGCATTTGACACGGTCAGCCACGATATTCTAGTGGATCGTTTGCGCAGCCTAGGGATTGAGGATGCAGCTTTAGATCTCCTCAAATCCTTCCTGGTAAACAGACAGCATACTGTATCAATGGGCAACTTTACATCTAAGCCTTTCTCCCTGCCCTGCGGAGTCCCTCAGGGATCAGCACTGAGTCGAACACTTTTTAACCTTTATGTTGCACCACTTGCGACAATCATCAAAAGTGCAGGCTTCCACCTGGCGTCCTACGCCGATGATACCCAAATTGTGGTGTCACTGGCAAAGCCCGAAAACAACTCATGCATGGCACTCAGAACTTGCATGACCAATGTAAGTAAGTGGATGGATTACAACTACCTCAAATTAAATGCCACTAAAACTGAGGTCATCCTTTTGGTAACAACCCCTCACTCTGCACGCCGGAATGGTGGCCACCCGAACTGGACTCACTTCCTGAACCCGTAAACAAAGTAAAAATCTAGGCGTATTGATAGATAAAGATCTGAAGTTTAGGGACCAAGTTAATAAAATTACATCAGCCTCTTTCTTTTCGTTAAGGCTCATAAAAAGATTGAAAGATTCCTGCCCCTGAACTTCTGAGAACGGCTATTAGTGCATTGGTTCTTACTAAGATAGATTATTGTAACAGCCTCTATCTTACTCTCGCAGTGGGTCTTGGAAAAAGGCTCCAGACCCTGCAAAATGCTGCTGCCCAGTTCCTCTTCAAAATTCCCAAACATGAATCGGCAAGAGGAGCCATCAGGAAACTGCACTGATTGCCGGTTAAACAACGTTACAGGTTTAAGGCTCTCTGCCTGGCCTATAAGGCAGTGCATGGACTAGGGCTAGCCCATTTCAGAAAGAAACTCAAATGGTACATCCCAGCTAGGACACTACGCTCAGGCTCCGCCATGAACTTGATTGTTCCTTCCTTCAGGAGAACCAACTGGGGTGGAAAGAGCTTCTTCAGGGCCACAGCGGTGATCTGGAACAGTCTCGGAATGACACTGAAAGCTGCTCCCTCCCTACTCACTTTCAGAAAGGCCTTAAAGACCTGGTTGTTCCCACGGGAGACATAAAGGCACCCGGCCCTTGGCTTAACTTGATGCGGTCATCTAATTTAGCAACTTTATCTGTTCCTACAGCGCCAAGACGCCTATCGGCATTAGTTGCGCTTTATAAATTATATAAATAAACACAGGATACATCTCCATGCAGAGATTCTGATTCGCCAGTTTGAATGCAATGTCATCATCATTGGTCTGCAAATCCACTCCCTTGGGTGTGCAATAGATGGTACAGTTTAATTTACACAAGAGATCACGACCCACAAAGCAGACTGGGCTCGAATCGCACACCACATATTGGTGTAGATTGTGGAAAGTTCCTATTCTCACAGGTATCTCGTCTGTCAATGGGTTGGTCATTCTCTTATTAGCAACTCCTACAGCTTGGATGGATTGTCCCGAGAGGGGTAGGTTTGGGACTACTGCAGATCTTACAGTAGAACGGGTAGCACCAGTATCAATCAAAAAGGTCAACATCTGCCTCCACATACGGTCTTCTTTGGTCTACCTCCACGACTGCTCCAAGGGTACAGTCTTCCTCCCCCCTCAGGCACCGTCATTGCAACGGGTCTGGATTGAATTCATCGAAAGTCTCGATGAATGGCATCTGCTGGTACGCTTGATTTCCCTGTGGAATTCTCGGAGGTTGGGGAACTTGCACTTGTGGACTCAAACCCCCTCCATGTGCAGATCTGGACCTCATCACTGTATTTACAACCTCAGGTACCTGCACTACTTCCTCATCTTGGATCTGATTAGCTGGGTTTGACCTACACTCGCGCTTCCAATGCCCGATTTTGTGGCAATAATGACATGCAGTGGTTCTGTTTAGGGTACCAATATCTATCCTTGTTTTGGGATTGACGAGTTCACCTCTTCCCTGACCTGACACATTCTGGGCTCCTCTATGATTGTTTCCCTGCCTTCGTCCCAACGTTCCTCCATTTGGCTGTGCTTGGTCCACCCTGTCCGCATTCTTCATCTGGACCTGCATCAGCTTATCCTTAAGCTTCCTATGCTTCGAGTCTAACTTCATCACTACAGTACCTGGCATACCGTAGAATCTCATCCACGGATTTGTTTTGCCAACAGATCAAGTGCTGCTGGATCATAAAGCTAATCTCTGGCCTTAACCCTAGGACGAATTTGGAAATGAACTGTCCCATGTCCTTTGAATCTAGAGTGTCCAGCCCTCTGTACTGCTTGAAGGCTTGCAGGAGCCTTTCATAGTAAGCATGTACTGATTCCTTGGGCTCTTGGGTAGTTTGATCTATTTTAACCCAATCGATATCTTGTGGCAAAATCTTGGACTGTAACCATGTAATTACCTGCTCAAACCTTTTCATAACTATAGGTGAGGGACCATGCGTAATGGGGTCTCGCTCAGGTTCTGAAGTTGGCTATTCAACAGCAATTTTACAAGCAGACTACAAATCACTTGGTACTACAATATCAAACAAGGTATTCAAATCAATCCACAATACTTTTGAAATCTTGACAAAGCGATCGACTTGCTTGTACCATTCAACAGGCTTTTCCCTCAGCTGAGGAAAATCATTTGTGAAAGCCGCCAAATCACCTCTGCTCCAAGGCACATGCACATACCCTCTACTCGGTACTTCTCGCAATGGATAAGCCTCTACTCATGCTGTCCCCCCTCCTGGAGGCGGCGTATCTCCTATTCCCTTCTTGACATTCTTTTTGTTGGACCACCTTTCTTCCCACTTGTCAAGCATCCTCCATGCGCGTATCCCTACAATCAATTCTCGGATATACGTTTTTAATCCTATGACTCGTTTCTCCTCCAATTCTTGATCACTGTAATTTAACCTGTGACCTCCCTGCAATATTTTTGTTTTGGACAAATCCACATCATGCCTCTGTGCTAATTCTCTCAGCTTCTCATGGGCTTTCCTTGCCTTACAGGTCACATCCTTTGCCACAAACAACAGTTCATCTTGTTCATAAAGTTACATCCTTTCCAGAGGCAAATTTCCACTTATTATCTCACCAGTTTCCGCCTTTAACCTCACTACATCTAGCACTTTAGCCCTTATAGGAGCTTTATTCGTTCCCTGACTTGACACACTACTCAGCTCTCCACTTTCGCTGCTCTGATTTCCGCGGTGACTCCCTTCAGCTATGTTCCGTGGAACATTTTGACTCCCAGAAGCACCCTGATCAACTCCTCCTCCTGTCATCCTCCCCATGGGACCTCTAACTGGGGCTTTCCACATCCTCAAGTCAGAACGTGAGTCTGCTAACGACACTGATCTTACTGCTCTAGGCTCAATATGCCCTCTAGAAGAGTCTGCAGTGGCTGGCAATGGAGTACTAGCTTCTACAGGTCTCAAAAAGGGACCACTTCCGCTCACCGCAGCGTTTCCTCCAGAACTGATACCTTCTCCTGCTACTGACTGTGTTTGAGCACTGTGTTCTGCTTGACCTGGATCATACACTGACACTATGGGACCAATGGTGACCGGCACCGTAAGAGTTTCCAGTAACCACGTAGCAGCATTAACTCCACTCATCTCTGCACTCCTCAATGCTTGCATCCCTATTCTTTCCATTCCTGTTGAAATCTTTCCCACTACTCTTGCACTAGGGCTCATCTTTGGTTTTCCCATTCTCTCCATAAGTGCTCGCCTTCCCTCCTTGGAATTTGGATTGTATGGAGGCGGACGCTCTGCTAGCAACCTATCTAACAAGCTGTCATCAGTGTCACTATCATCCTCTTCTTTCCTTTTCTGAGCGTCTCCTGCTTTCATTAACAGTTGTATCAGCCTCACTCCCTCAATAGTGTCTACCCTCCACTTCTTCAACTGTGCATCCCAACGCGCATCTTGGTATGCCTTCATTGCCTTTTTCATCCTTCCTTGACTTCGCTCCCTCTTCTTTGCCTGTGCTGCTCTCATCCATGCATCTAATGCCTCAAACTGTGTTGGTATGGGTGGAGGTCGCAATGAAGCCATCACTGCCCTTAGCTGATACAGCACCTCTAATCTAAATGAACCATAACGTGGAAAAGCCAAATCTTCCTCCTTTTTGGTAATACTATGCCAATTTTGAAGCCAAACTATGGTATGAAGTCCTACATTTGTGGCCATGTAATGTGCTGGGGTATCCTCGACTGGTGCTTCCTCACCCTCTCGAGTTACTACTCTATCTCCCCTACAAAGATCTCGTAACACCCTAAAGCATCGCATGATTGAATCAAACTCTTTTACCCGCAAGATGTTTTCGTTTCCACTTCCTGATGACAATCCACCAATCCCAGGGCGGCTTTACACCAACTGACCTATCGGAGCGTGACACACTCCGACGTCACTTCCGCCTCATCACACAGCAGTTCACCCTCCTTCACAATCTCTTCCTTACACATTCACGCACCTCACTTATAGAATCAAGTAACTGTCTGTCCACCATACGACCAGACAGTCACATATCCGGCTGTCTGCCCACGAAATGACCGGAGAGTCTCAAGTAATTGTCTGCCTCACCTCTGGCAAGTATCTGTCCGCAAAACAACCGGACAGTTGCACCTCAGACCATCTGCCCACGAACGGCCGGACAATCATATAAATAAACTGATAGGATATACTCGCTCAAAACCATTCACACACAGTGACCCAAGACCTGCGTTGGCCACTTGAATCGCTGTGGTCCGCCCTTGTTCACTAGCTTCCCACAAGACTCTATCAAGCTCACTCACATACGTTCCCTATCTCCAAATAGGTCGCCGATAGCGCTTCACGACTCCCACAATCACTGATCAGACAATTACAGCACTGGTGTCTTCTACACCACAAATCTATCTCGGGATCTTAGGCTACTCGTCGAGCCTGATATCAAAATCAAATCAAATCATATCACATGGACCGCGAGCGTTCAGCCCGACACCACAATCACTCGACTCTCATCCCAACTCCGCAAGGCATCACACAATAAAATCCTCACTGCAATCTAACACACACATCCCTATTCATACTCACTCCACCATGAACCGCTGTTCCCCCCGCACCATCACTCTCCGTCAGTCTCCGCCAAAGCCCGCCATCCTCCGCTGTCAATCCTCTCAGCTTTGATCCTTTGGGCTCTTTGAGGCTCTATGACTAAACTTTCCCTAACTTTCTAAATTCTTCCCTCACTGCAGAGGTAACCGTCCTCTTGCTACCAACTGATAGGGCCGGGTTCCTCTCTACCAATTTACTCTGGAACCTTTGGTCAAAGGACCGTTATTACCTGCTGAGAAGTGTAGAGGGGAGAAATAACTCATTTAGGGAAACTAGCAACTTTAAAGGAACATAACTCTGAAGAATCACAGACTCAGAATTCCAAGTTAGTGGGTTAATTACAAAGCCAAAAATAACTTGACATACAGACACCTCAAGACGAGGTTGTAGAAATACATTGGAACTAATACAAATCCAAACCTATGGCCAAGATTGAAATGCTGGAGCATGAAAAGAATAACAAACTCCAGAATCAGAAAGCAGGCAATGATTGCCCCCACGTCAAGATCAGTCTTCATTTGGGGTTGGTAAGTGAAAAGCATTAGTCTGTCCCTACACTACCACTACTGTGACATCCCTACTTAGCATTCCCCAGGCAAGATCAGGAAAAGGTGTCAGCGTGTGAAGATTTCCTAAGAATTGCACTCACGTTGTATGGGTCACCTAGCCAAAGCTACAGAGCTCGTTTTAAGATGCTCTTTCCATCTCCATCGATCTCCTCACCTCTTCTCCTAACCCAACCCCCGGGGCACTGTCCCTAATTCAAAACACAAAACGTAGAACACGCCCACGGCTTGTCTCTGGATCACCTCATCCTGCTGGGCACTTCTCATAGGTGATTTTCCATTTAGTTTCAATACTCCCAGCTCCTGGCTCGATGACCTTGATTCCCAGGCCTCCTTCAGTGAGAAAGAACACCGTCTCCCAATTATCAACATTCTCTGCATAAAAGTATCCTCTTCCCTTGGAGCCTAACTTCTAAAACAAAAGGCGTAATTCTAACTAACAAAGACGACTTTCCCCACCTGCAACAAAACATGAGAACAGAAAAAACCAACATGCACATGAAATTCAGCTTTGCCCCCATCATGAGAGCAGTCAGGGAGAATACATTTCAGGCCTACAGAAATCAGTCAACATAAGAGTGAAGCACATAGGCCCCACAAATTACACATAAGTAAACATTTTACTTAAGCATTTCTAAACCATCATGTTACATAAGCACATCAAATGTGCAAATCATTGTGAGCAACCTATGAAATCCTACACATTAAAGCTCAATTAACCACATCTATGTGCAAACTTTAATATGGTGCACGTTTAAATCAATGCATTACATTATAAATGAGCAAACTTCTTTAATCAATTGCAAACAAATGCTAAGGGTTACATTATGCAGAACGCAACTGTCACATTAGCTTCTTTACATGGTACAAAATAATTGTATCACAACACACTTTCACATGTTATTGTCAAGTGCATTCTAATAACCAAATGTTAACAGAACAAAAGAATAGCTGTAGGTACAGACTACTCGTGATTATGATGTACCCCTACAAATGAAAGAGCACCATCGCGCTCTATCAGGAGTAGGTATAACGTTTCTCAGATTGTTCAGAGGGAAGTGAAATGTTCCCCATATATTGTAAATTAACTTCCAAGTAATGTAACTTAGTGACACAGTGTATTGTAAGTGTTTAATGATGTATATCATTGTTATGTTAAGTGTCCTCACGCAATGTCTTGAGCCTGTTTGGATTCTTGTGGGATTCCATGTTCTAGATCATCCTGTGGATTCAGGTTCTTACAGTTGCCAGTGGTGGTTGGAGACACGACTTGACTGGATGGGTGCAGGAAATGGACTCTCATTATTCAGGAATAAATTCCATTTAAACTCACCTGTTTTGGTGTACGGATCCTTTTTCACATATTTGGTGATGAGGATGAACTCCTGAGAGCCCACCCTGCCGATTGTACGAATGATGGACCAGGTGCGGCCGGGGTGGGGGTCAGGGAAGTCGACATAAGATGGGATAAGTCAAATTAATAAAAAATGAAACCACTTACCTTGCACCAGCCGCATTGCCGACTGTGATGCAGCGAGCGCAAGGTAAGTGTTTTTCTTTCTTTTTTTTAACATCCCCAACCCCCGCCCTGCTGCACCGCTTTTACCTCTCCCGGCCGCCACTGTGCTTGACACTGGCTCACGCTGAATTCTTCTGCACTGTCCACAGAACTGTTTAAGTGTTGGCTCCTACGAAAGGGGTACTCTGACTGGCTGCTGGCATCTCTGGAGGATCTAACATTTTGCCAGGTTCACTGGGGTGCTGTCATGTGCGGTCAGATCAGCCGCGAACCTCGCGTGCACCTCTTTTCACATGGACCATGACACGCAGCGTGAGCTTTGACTTTAATTGCTGTATCCATGACAACTACTGCGTGATTGTCGTTTCGGTGTGTTGAAACATAAGGCAATCCTAAACGCTGGGGCCATTTAGAATTGTGCCAAATTTGAAGTCTTTCGCGATCTCCTCAACGTTCGCTTCTGATTGTATGTGACAACCATTTATTGGCAAGATTTCTGTTGCGAAGACTCTTCATCTGATACCAAAGTCTCAAGGAATTCCTACCATATAACTGGTGTGAGGTACTGTTTATTATTTATATTTTTTATTTCAGTGCTCTCCCTGACTTCTAGTCAGCTGGTGCACATACAAGCTTTTCTACAGATCCAGGCAAACCTCTTGTACAGTGGAAACAGCAGCTCCGCATATTTGAAAATTATTTAGAGGCAATTGATGCTACTAGTTTTGATCACAAAAGGAAAGCAGCCTTCTTATTCAGTCATTTAGGTCAGGAGGGTCAGCAAATATTTGACAATTTGCCTATTGTGCGAGCTCCTGCTGGTGTTGGTGATGGCTGGAATGAGTACGAGGAAGCAGCCACTAGACTTAAGATCACATTTTCAGAACAACTGAGTGTGTGTTTGGAAATATTCAACTTTTTCAGAAGAAAACAAGCTCCTGACGAAAGTATTCAGGAATTTTGGTTAGGGTTAAGGTTCCTGGCTTCGAACAGCAATTTTTGGAATTCTCTAGATGTTTATATTAGGGATCAATTTGTGCACAGCTGTAATTCGAAAAACAAATATGGAACGTTTGCTCAGCTGTAGAGATCCAACTTTAGCTGAAGTTGTAGACATGGTCAAAGCTATTAAACGCTCTTTGATGCCCAGTATGCTCAAACAAGTAGTTCCTCTTCCGATGACAGCACTACTTTGCAAAGACAAGTCGTTTAAGAATGTGCCCAAGAAAAATCAATCTATTTGTTTTAGATGTGGTTCAAATTTGCATATCAACAACTATACTGGTTGCCCCGCCTTAGGAAAATTATGTAATAAATGCAGAAAGATGGGCCATTTCCAGAGTGTGTGCAGGGGCGGCAAGTCTGTCGTAAAAGTGAATAATGTTGAAATTAATGATTGGGTCTTTGATTTGTCCAATGTAGTGCTCACCATTCAAACTACCGCTTGTTCTGTAAATACTGTCACTTGCCAAGGTAAAGTTAAGGGTCCTTGATGTGAGGTAGAAATTGGCAATGTCAACCTATCTATGATGGCTGATTCTGGTGCCCTGGTTACCATCATATCTGATGTTGTTTTTCTTAAAAATTATCCTCTCAATTTACCAGGCATCAACCCACAGCCTTGGGTGAGTAGGGCATCGATCTGTTGGGTTATTTTGTTGAACTCAATCTGCTGTCTGGGTGAATCTGCCAATACTAACCTGTATGTCGCGTTGAAGGGCAGAAAATTAGTGGGTTGGCAGAATCTGGTGAAAATGGGTCTGATGTTGATTCCAGGTTCCAAGACACCAGTTATGATTGCACATGTTCCCGTTTCTTTAATTGAATCTACTCCCATGAGCATTGTCACAGCACTTTGTCAAGAATGTCCTGATGTATTTAGCAATGGTATTGGGTCTATCAAGAATTTCAAACTCAAGATCAAACTCAAACCTAACGCAATCCTATTAGTATATAAACTTAGGCTCTAAGTGTTAGGAATGATCTCAAAGCTTTCTTACAGAAATTGACATCGGAAGGTATCACACAGTCCACTGATCCGGCTGAAAGGGTTAGTCCTATGATTATTGTTAGGAAAAAGTCTGGTGAACTCTGGTTGTGTGCTGACCTCCGCACCCTTAACAACAACATCGTGGTTGAGTGTCACCCTCTGCCTAAAGTACAGGATCTATTAGCCAACCTGGGACAAACCAGATTTTTTTCCCTTAATGACTTGCATTCTGCATATCATCAAATTTCCTTAGCTACAGAATCGCAGGACTTACCACATTCATAAAATAATTTGGTGTATTTACATTTTTGCACTTGCCATTTGGGCTAGCTTTTGTGGCAAGTGTTTTCCAATAATTTATGGACACAATTTTGAACTGTATTACTGGAGTCCAGGCCTTCCAGGACGTTGTTTTAATTTTTGCCTAGACTGTTGAGGAACATGACACTATCTTGTACAAAGTTTTACATATTTTCAGGGATCTTAATTAGACTGAAACCATCAAACCATTTCAAAGACCCTCTTCCCGTGAAATCCTTCAAGGTAATCATACCCGCATTACTCCCAATCTGGACCAAGATTGTCAATGCCCCCCTCCTTCAAGGCTCCATCCCTGACTGTCTGATATTAGGACAAGTTACCCCCATTCTGAAAAAACCAAAAGTGGACCAAACTGACCTCAACAACTTCCGACCTATTTCCAATATCCCTACCCTGGTGAAACTCCTGGAAAAATGTGTTCACATTCAACTCTGTAACCACATTGATCATTACCATCTACTAGACCAATTCCAAACGGGCTTCCGTGCTGCGCACAGCACCAAATCTGCTATGACACACATTGTAGATGATGCACTAAAAATGCTGGAACAGAACCAAGCCTGGCTATTAGTCCTCCTGGACCTATCATCGGCATTCGATACGGTGAAGCACGCAAAGCTACTAGACCTGTTGGAGCACTGTATGGGCATTTCTGGTCCAGTACTTAAATGGTTTTCCTCCTACTTCCTAAACAGATCTCAAAGAGTCAACCTTAATCTCTCTCTATCTCAATCCACGTCGATCACACTGGGGTCCTACAGGGATCATCTCTTTCACCCACCCTCTTCAACCTATTTATAGAGCCCCTAATAGAAATTCTGAGCTCATTCAACATCCACTACCACATGTATGCTGATGATACCCAGCTATACCTCAAAGTCTCCTCCCCAGAAGACATCATTTTGCTGAACACAACATTAATGGAAACTCAAAATTGGCTACCAATTCCTTCTTATTACCCCACTCAACCAGACACTGGTTATCGAAGAATGATCGAAACAGCTTACAGCCCTCAGCTGCACCCCACAAATCATTGATTCTGCAAAATCACTGGGCGTTACTCTTGACAGAAATCTCAACATGCAGAAACACATCAGTGCCTCCACCAAAGCAGCAAATCATCAAATGAGTATTTCAAGAAAGTTAAAATCTTTCCTCCCCCCAGCGATTTCAAACATGCTGTACAAGCGTAAGTGATTCCCAAGATGGATTACGGTAGTACAACCCTTTCGGGACTACCCAGATCCAAACTTGCTCCTGTAAGGGCCTCACTCAACTCTGCCACTAGACTCATCACGGGCTCAAAAAGATACAACCACATCACCTCGGATCTTAAATCCCTCAACTGGCTCCCATTCAAAGCTAGAATCCAGCTAAAAATTGCCTGCATGATGCACAAAGCCCTCCACCATAATACTCCTAACAATCTTGTCCAGAAGCTCGAACTCTCCGGAGGATCCAGAGCAACCAGAAGCTCAGACACCTTTCTTCTGAAACCTCAGAGTTTCCACAAGAAGAAAACCTACAACTGTGTCTTCTCTGGGATTGCCCCAAGAATCTGGAACACTTTACCTCCAGAAATCAGAACAAATCCCTCGGCCATTTCATTCAAGAAAAAAACAAAGAATTCCTCATGAACAAATTTCTCCCCTAGATCACATGACTCTACTCTCCTCAGTCGCATACATGACTATCTCTTGCTATCTAATACGCTCCTCCATGCAATACCGACGTTACCCCCTGCTTCTCAACTCTGTCTGGTTTTGCTGTGGATGAACTGTGACATTATTTTGTTATTAATGATGTAACCTTGCTAATCGACTGTTAGTGAACTTGTAGTGAATATGTTACTATTGCTTTTACTACTTGGCGCGTTGCAATTCTGTAAAGCGATCTGACACCAGCAAGGATCATGTTCGCGCTATAAAAACTATTAAAATTAAATTAAAATTAAATGTAGGCATCACTCTCAGGTATGAAAAATATACGCTTTCGGGGCAAGAACCTAATTATATGGGACACAGTATTACTCCTAAGATTATTAAACCCACATTTTCTTTGATTCAAGCAATTCAGGGGCCAAACCACCTAAGAGCAAAAATATCCTTTGTTCTTTTTAGGGCTTAGTGAATATTACTCCAGGGTCATAAAGGGCTATGCATTTATTGTTCAACCATTGTGTGCCCTACTCAAGAAGGGTGTGAAATTTGTTTGGGACGAATGTGTTGATGAAGCTTTCACAAAATCAAAGAGTTGATAACTTCTGCACCTCCTTTCATCGCTGGAAAAAACCTTTCCTGACTGTTGATGTCAGTCAGGTTGGACTAGGTGCAGTATTGTCACAATGGGTTGATGATAAAGAAAAAACAGTGGCTTTTGCTTCTCGCTGTTTAAGTTCAGCTGAGTGTAACTACAGTACCACTGAAAGGGAAGCCCTGTCCTTGTATCGAGAAATGGAGAAATTCAAAACATTTTTATGGGGTACTGAGTTTGTAATCTATATGGATCACAAACCATTGAATTATTTGCTGTAAGGTATTGAGGTTGGGAAAATGTCCTCAAAGGCTTTAAGACTGCTCGCACACCTACAAGAGTATGTGTTTTCCATCAAATACATTCCTGGAGATAAGAACAGGAAAGCAGACTACCCTTCCAGAATGCCTCTAGAATTGGATTTATCAACTGATGGTTCTGATGAAGTTGAATGTGTTGTGCCTTATGTGGATGATTTATTTGAAGGTAAATGAGCAATATATGTGTCTGATTGGTTGGAAGCTTTGCGAGTGGATGGGTCTTTGCAAAACATAATCACTTTTGTAAGGTTTGGTTGGTCTGATGAAAGAAAACTGGATCTGGATGTGAGACCTTCTGCAAAACAAATTCAGGAATTGTCCATTGTCAAAGGTATTCCAATGAGGATTAACTTGTGCTTCCCCCCAATTTTGCTTTGTGAGTCCCTGATCAAAATAGCTCATGCAAGTGAACTGGGTATTGAGAGTATGTCGAAAACAATTTAAATCAATTTTTTGGGTGGCCGTCATTGGACAGTTAAGTCAGCAATTGGGTCAATAACTGTAGGACATGTCTCTTCTCTGATAAACATTGGACAACGTTTGAGCCTCCCTTGCATTCTGTACTGTTAGGCTTGGCATCTTTGGCGTGGTTTCCCCTGACTTTTGCCTCTACCTCCTGTATTTTTTATGCTGTGCTGGATTTCGTTTTTGCTGGCTTAGATGCTTTGGGCGCTTTGCCACTGCTGATCAGTGTCAAGCGCAAGTGCTCCCTGTGTAAATTGTTATTACAATTGGTGCTCCTGATTGGCATATTTGATTTATTGGTAAGTCCCTAGTAAAGTGCACTGAGTGTGCCAGGGCCTGTAAATCAAATGCTACTAGTGGGCCTGCAGCACTGATTGTGCCACCCACATGAGTAGCCCTGAAAAGGTATCTCAGACCTGCCTGCAGTGTCTGCGCGCAGTTTTAAACTGCCATGTTGACCTGGCAAGTGCACCCACTTCAAATAACAAATAGGAGCACCAAGAGGTATGTAGTCAGGTCGCCCCCACTCAACAATATATTTCAATAAGACCTGACCTACTCAGAACAGTATCCTATAATTCCAAGGACCAGGGGTATAAATTCCCTTACACGGCAGTACAGTTATTACTTGCCTCTATGTCCTACTGTTCATAATTTATATCCAATTTTGTCATGTACCACAGTTTCCAACAAGCATAAAACAAAAACTAATTTTTACCCCCACCACATAACTTTATTAAGAAATATGTGAAAGAATGGGAAGTACCTCACGGTAGTAACACCAAGGGGGGCTGCTGGCATATATTTACCAGTATGCCCACACTTCTCATCATCGGTAGCTTTCCAAGTGGAAAAAGAAGGTGAGAGTAAAGAGATTCCTCTATACTGAGAAATCTATGAGAAAATGAGTGAAAAAAGATGACACAGTCAGTGCAAAAAATCACTGCGTGCCTACCGTGTCCCACACACAACACAAAAGAGGAGATGCAATCCTCAATTAAAAAGAGGTACCGCTTACTTGCAACAGGAATTTATTCAATGCAGTAAGTGTCCTTACTTAAAAACGGCATCTAATTGGCCATTCATCACCATGGTAAGGGGAATTTATACCCCTGGTCCTTGGAATTATAGGATACTGTTCTGAGTAGGTCAGGTCTTATTGAAATAAAGTGCACCCACTTGCCAGGCCCTAACCTTCCCTTTTTTTTACAAGTAAGACACCCCTATGGTAGGCCCAAGATCCCCCCCACCCCCATGGGCAGGGTGCAGTGTATGAGAAAGGTAGGACATGTACTGGTGTGTGTGACATGTCCTGATAGTGAAATACAGTGTATTTTGTTTTTCACTGTTGAAAGGCTATGTGTCCCATAGGATAACATGGGAGATACTTTGTAACATCTTACAAGTATAACTTCCCACTGGGACAAGATAGAGAAATAAAGTTTAGGCTCTCTAAACTCAGAATTTAAAAAAACATATTTTAATAAAGATGGTTTTTAAATTATGGGTTTGAAAATGCCAAAGTAGGCATTTTCTTGTTTAACATTCTGTGTGCCTCTGCCTGTTTGTGGATTGACTGTCTGGTTTTCGAGTGACAGGTTCTGGGAATGTGCATTCACTGTAGACAGCCACTTGGGGGGGTTGAGGTGTGCCTGGCCCTTCCTGGATGACTCAGAGCTGAGCTGAAGGGGGCTTGGCTGCATTTAGAGTAGTGGGAGGAGGTTTCCTTGCACCTGAATAGGGCGTGTCTCCCTTGCACAATGCTGTCTCCACCCCCTGTGGTCATGCTGCACCAGTGAGGTCAGAACTGGTTTGGACTGGGCTCAGAGACCCTTGCACAAAGAGAACAAAGACAAAATGGGGTATAAGTAGTAGACCTTAAACCCCAGAACTCTAGATCACTTCTGGACTCAAGAGGAACGTTTGCCAAGGAGAAGAGCTGAAGAGCTGTGAGGATGAGTACTGCCCCTTTGCTGTGTGCTGTGTGGGGTTGGCCTGCAGTTGGTGTTTCTGACAAGGAAAGGACAAAGACTGGAACTTTGATGTGAACCTGCTTGAAGAAGAATCTCCAAGGGCCTGAGTGTGCTGGCCTCCTGTTCTGAAGTCTCAGGGACACAAAGACTTCACACGCAGCTCCCCTGAACTCTATTGCTGAGAGTTCTGACCTGCCAGGAGGTGCCTAGTTTTGGGCCTCTGGAGGTTGTTCCTGCTGTTGGGAGCTGAAAGAAATTGAAGAGAAGTAAGAAAACCTGTCTTCAATGCCATCAGCGATGTCGCTGTGACACCGCAACCTGCACTGAGGCCCGAGGCACCGCCCGTTAAGTGAACAACGCACCGCCTGGCCTGCACCGTAGCTCTGACACCCTTCGATGCCCGCCGATACCTGCAGTTATCGGCCGTGCCCGACGCCAGCACTCGCACCAACTCCGTCATCACCAGTGCCTGCATCCTGTTATCTCAGCGCCAATAACCGCCGAGGGTGACTCCACGAACTCGCTGACTTCGCATTGTCACCGGAACCGACAGCTCACTGCCGACGCAACCGTCTTCCCCTGTCCTGGACACAACACATCACCTCCTCGCAGACACAACGCCTTGCCTCCCCCTTGGCAGCCAGGGAGCCGGCCTGGACCTCTGCACCGACGTCTCACCTCCAAGATGCCATGCATCGTCATAGACTTCGTTTCCAAGGTACTGTTTGTTTGGGGGTCCGTGTGACTCCGTGCCCGACGCTTTGGATTTATTGCTGTCATGACGTTGCAATAGACCCAAGTGGAGCTATTTGTTTTCTACAACCTATATTTTTGCAATAACTGTTCTAAAGTCATATCCTATTACCTGTATGTTGGATTTTTGTCCTTTTGGTCTTGTTAAGTTTAGATAAAGATACTTTATTTTTCTAAGCTGGTGTAGTGTCCATTTGTGGTGTTATCACTGTATTATTGTGTGTTTTGAGTACAAATACTTTACACATTGCCTTTGGGATAAGCCTGTCTGCTTGTGCCAAGCTACCCAGGTGGTGAGCAGGGGTTATCTAAAGTGTGTATGCCCCTTACCCTGACTAGAAGCAAGGGTTCCTATTTGGACAAAGGTACCTACCTCTGCCAACTAGAGACCCCCATTTCTAACATGTACCTTTACCTGGTGATGTTTGGATCAAAGTAGCATTAGATTTGAAGGGCCTTTTGAGATGTTTCCTGCTGGAAAAAAGTTTTTAGTGGTGTTGATTGACTACTTTTCGAAGTGGGTTTATTTTTAATTTGTGTCAGCTCCTAAAACCACTTCAGTCATTAAGTTTCTAGAAAGAGTGTTCCAGTTTAAGGGGGCACCTAGGGAATTTGCTGTGGATAATGGAATGCATTTTACTTCGATCAAAATGAGGATGTTTATTGAGAGGTACTCCATTATACATCTAAGAGTGGCGTTGTATTCACCCACTTCAAATGGCTTAGTGGAGAGAATGAATACATTTGTGAAAGAAGGTGTACAAAAAGCAATGGCAATTGGTGCGAATGTAGAGGAGTTGTCAAGGCAGAAAGTTTAGGCGTATTACAGGACCCCACATAGCACTACTGGTTATTTATTATGCAAAAGTTTAAAAGTGTACCATGGGTGGGTTTGTGTCCTGACTGGCTGAAAGATCTTGTTTCCAGAGATGCAGCTTGTTCTGATAAGAATGTGGCTGACAAAATGTGAAAACAGAAAGCTTCTCAAATTCGTTTTGACCAAAACCAAAGAGTCAAAGAAATTCCCATCGATATTGATGATTGGGTGATTGTCAAGAAACAGTATAGGGTAAAAAGGGGTAGTCTCAGTTCCTGTCTACGCTTAATGTATGGAAAGTGACTAAAGGTGCTGCTTTGATTGATGGTAGAGGCTGGTGGAGCTGAAGATCTTAGGTGAAGTTGATTTCTATGCAAGCTCAAATTTTGTTGAGTGTAAAGAACAATGAGCTTGATGTGAGCGTTAATGCGGATGGTTTGGGGCATGGTGATGGCTCATGGTGCGTACATGTCCCTTGTACGAGTTCTAGTTGCTCCACAATGTGGTTGAGCCTTCTCCTTTAAATGTGTTGGGGCCAGCTCATGGTTCTTGTAGTGTAGACGTTTTTCAAACAAATGTGGGTGATAAAGGAATTGTGGGTAAAGCTACAGCTCGCCTTCAACACACACCTGAAAGTTGTTCTGTGGAAAATATTGTTTCAAGACCAGATCGTAATGGATCTTTTCCTGATAAATGTAAGAATTTTTATTTCCATTAAATGTGTTTTTGTTTTTTTTTTGCTTTATTTAATGTTGCTTTTTTTTAAGGGGGAAGATGATGTACCATATTTGTTTAATGATGTATATCATTGTTATGTGTGATGTCCTTAACTGTGTCTCGAGCCTGTTTGGATTCTTGTTGGATTCCATGCTCTGGATCGTCCAGTGGAGTCAAGTGGTGGCTGGAGACTCGACTTGACTGGATGTGTGCAGGACGTGGGCGCTCTTTATTTAGGAATAAACTGCATTTAACTGCACCTGTTTTGGTGTACGGACCCTTCTTAACACACAGCACAGTATGGAAAGGGGGAGAATTGCACTGCTTCTGAGCCAGGACAGGAGAGGTGATGTCTTGCCTCTTTGATGCTCTGCTCATCGTTTGACAATAGTAATAAATCTGAGAGGAGGTAAGCAAAGATTTCTCTAGCTAGTTGGGCTCAATTTTGGCATTAATGTTCAATTTGACATTTGCCCTGCGAATGTATGTTTATTACTTCGCTCGTCCCAAATAATGTGTTATTGGGTGCCATTTGACTTTCTAGCACAGAAACCGAAGATGGAGTGATCACGTTGTGCCTGTTGTATTGAGATGCTGTTGAAACTGTTGTCTGCAAGGATAACCTTACAATGGGCCCTGACTGCAATTAGAATGTTCAGGTGTTTTTCACCTCTGATATAGAGGATTCTGATTAATAAAAGTGTAATGGTAAAGCTGAGGAGTGTGGTGTATGCCATGTGTACTGGCATGCTTATGGACCAATTAGCCGGATTGAAGGAAATCAGACAGAGGAGAAGGGCATTTAAATCTATGTTTCACAGAAATGATGTCATAGCTGTGAAATGTGCAAAATATTCCATGAGTAGATCATCACCCACTTTGAAACATGGTGGTGTTTGAAACCACTGCTCTTTATACAGCTAAACAGATAAATAACTACTGGCTCACTAAAAAAGAATACACATTCAAACCAAACGCTGAGATACATAAGGAGGCAGGCAGGGTGCATTTAATTTAAACACATCATCAGCTCAATTAAGAAAGGAAAAGATACACAGGACAGCATGACAGATTACTAGGCACTGATGTTTTGATTTATTTCTCTGTTTTCAGTTTTTTGCCAGGCATCAGCACGCAGGCTCTCAGCAAACTAGGCAGATGGGGACTGGTGGGAAGACAGGAAGGGCGCTGGGCAGCGTTCAGAACTGGACGTTTCATTAAGAAATCCTAAAATACACCGCAGATGTGTAATGAAGTAAATGCAGATATGATTAAATCATGGTAAAGTTGTGCGAGAAATGCATTTACCAGCCATTAAGGCGCTTACGCATACATTTGTATAGGTTATGTGATTGCCGAACGCGAGTGGCAATCAAAATGAACAATTATATAATTATACGTTTTGAATTTGCTGAAAGTACTCGAGTTAGAAATTGTGGATTCCGTGCCAACCCTCTTACTTGCTCTTAGTACATGGAAACATGTTAAAAGGGGATTTTGTTACAATATCTGATGGGTGTTTTAAGTGTAAGAGGCAGAAGATTCGTTGAAATGATCCGTGGAGCTCTGTACGTAAAACCTGCGATGGTTGAACACGCCGAATACCTCACAGTTCTTCTCTAAAAGCTGGAGAGATGTAACCTTGGGGGGCGTTATAACTGTAGATTACGTAAACTTTGCACCGCGCACTGTCATTTTGCACCGACATTTCCACCGAGCAGCTAGTGTTCGAAAAGGACATTCTTGCAGTTGCACTGCTAGTCACTGCGGACGTGGCGCTAGGAGTGTTCTTTGCCATGCACTGTTACGCAAACGGGTCCTTTACATTAAACATGACATTGAGAACGGGCCTCCTTGGCCGTCTGTGACCATGCGTCTGTCGCTCTGGAGCGCACAGTTTACTACACGGGGATTAATACCGCTGGTGAGAAGATTAACCCGGGGCCCAACATATAAATATATCACAGCTCCTGAGCGGATTATGATGCAAGCGGCTCAGGATGCGAGCGCAGCGCGTGGGCTCCTCTGCGTGCTGCTGCCGCGCGCCAGAACACGCTATAAACATGTTAAGCAGAAGTGCTTTAAATGCGTGAAAAGACGGGAGTTCCTAAAAGGGGCGTGGCCAAAGAAGCGAAAACGAAGCATATTTCCCTAGAGGTGTGTCCTCTGTAATTAAGGACATGACTTTGATAACATGTATGCTGCTACGTAGACTGCACTACATAATGAATGTATTTTGCACTTTTTAGACTATTGCTTGTATTTTTCCTTGGGGTCCCTCTAAAAAGATTCACTTTTTTTTTCTTTATTTAAAA
This sequence comes from Calotriton arnoldi, assembly GCA_963921515.1. Lineage (NCBI taxonomy): Eukaryota > Metazoa > Chordata > Amphibia > Caudata > Salamandridae > Calotriton > Calotriton arnoldi. Next base: position 375,616 of record CAWUFW010009912.1, on the reverse strand, counting down.
AAATTGTTACAGGATGTCTCGCTTTTGCACTTTCTACTATCTTGTGCGCACTTATGACTCTAGTATGTATGATGAAAACTGTAACTATTGGGTCTCTGCATATACTTTGTACATATATTATATATAGAAATTTAAGATGCTGTATAATGAAGTTAAACATTTTAGAGTATTTAACGATATAGCTTGACCCAAATTGTTTTATCAGTAATCCGTTACAATGGTGAAATCGGTCTAATATCTGCGTACTTGCACACTTAGTTTTAGCAAGTTGCTTGCAACATGTATTCCTCAACAAAATCGATGAATTTATGGTTTTACATGTATTGTAATTTTTATTTTAGCTCTGGATGATTTGTTAAAACAGAGCCTTTTTATCTGTTTATTCCTTATGTGGGACTCCTAGGAGCTCCAAATCATAATAAAATTGAATTGAATAAAATTGAATTGACATGACTTAAAGTAGAAGAACTGAAATTAGGAGTGAAAATGTTTCAATTCCACTTTAAACATAACACTACTAAGGTGAATTCAACACTATAAAGGTCTGTGTAAAAGGTAGTGGTCTTTGGAGTGTCTCAATAACTCCAGTTCTTCCCTTCACACCGCTGTCCTATGCAGTCCCTCTGTTACTTTCAACTTTTATCGTTTTGAAATCTTCCCTCTGCAGACCTCACACACACATCATGTCTTTGCTCTTCAGCGCCGTATTTCAGCTCATCTGTATAACCTACTGCCATAACCACACAAACCACCCATTAGCTTTTCTCTAAAAGTGCTGTCAATATTTTGCCCTTCACATTGCCTTCAGCCTCAGCTCCAGAGCTATTAATATAGCCTTATAGCCTGCCGTACCGGGCTATACCGGCTATTAAAGGCCCGCTCCAGCGTTAAAGGCCCGAGCCGAAGGCGAGGGCCTTTAACAAGGGAGCGGGACTTTAATAGCCGGTATAGCCCAGCTACGAAGGGCTATAAGGCTATTAGCACATTCTGCCACTAGAGGGCAGAATGTTCTACCAGATAAAACAAAGGCCTTTCGGAGTTCGAGGGGGTTTAAATCCCCTCCTGTGAAAAGCAGCGAGTCTCCTGGGATCCCCAATGCTGCCCGGCGCAAAGTCACCTTTAATCCACTTTGAATTCACTATCTAAAATAACGAGGCAGGCGCTGGAAGCTGGAAGGCAAGAAAAAGGTTTATTACTCTTAGAGGAGACCACGTCAACTGCTGACACCAGGATGTCTTCAGGGAGGTGTTCTACTGGCAATGCTTCTGACTCTTCCTTTTATACAGTTTTACACAATGTATTTGTTTCTTTTATCATGGTTACAAGCTTGGAGTCTCCGCCCCGGGCAGGTTCACACAAGCCTGACATTGTTTTATCAACATGGTTACACAAGCCCAACATTAACTCTCCTCCCACCCAGGTCAAAAACAGACAATTTAATTGCAGCTGGACCTTGCTTCATGGTCTAAAAACGAGTGAGACCGGCCAGATCTAAGAGTCCGTTCTGTTGATAAGAACAAGTCCCATTGTTGGCAAAAAACCAGTCTTGCTGTGTGTAGTGCAATAAACCATGTTTGCAAGAGTCTGTTTGGTATTTGTAACCCGTTTGTGCAGGGATGAGAGGAAAGACGAGTTTGAGGCAGCAGGTGATGTTGATGTTTGTCGTGGAAATAGTTTATAGCCCCCAGCACACATATCAGGTTTGGTCAGAGAGTCAGAAGGCTGCTAGAGGACAGGGTGAAATGAAGGTGACCAACAGAGTACAAAATGGCTGTGGTAAATCAGAATGACTGTAGTTTATGTGCACGTAGGAACTTTCATCAGACAAGATGGCGCAGAATGTTCATGATTGTGTTTTGTTCTTAACAGTCGCCCCTTTGAACATAACTAGCCATCTTGTCAGTCTATTTCGATCTCCATAATGTCCTGTATTTCTTGTTCATACATTACTCTCATTTTTGTTAACTGAGTGTCCATAGTCTTAGGGCGCAAGGCACTTATGCAAAGAGAACACAAAGGTGGTATACAGTGTACACCCAAACAGCAACCACATATTGCCAATACTGGGACCAAGAGAAACATTGATATTTTCCAACCCCAGTCCTTTAAGATGCCCCAAAGCCAACTTCCAATTGTCCAAGTCTCTGATCCTTGATGAATTTCTGAAGACAGTCTGTGGAGATGTTCGATTGCTTCATAGACAGAGGGTGAATTATCAGGGATGTATATGCAGCAACTGGCACCAATGATGCGACATGCTCCTCCACGATCCGCTAGTACCACGTCCAGGACCATGCGGTTTTGTAGGGCCACCAGACGGACCGCTTGAAGCTCGGCAGTGTTGTTGGTGAGGATGCCAGCTGTGACGTTCAGGGCGGTTTCTACCGCTTGAGACAGATGTCTGATGGCTCGGCTGTTTGCCATCGGACCCCATAGCGGGACGAGCCCTTTGCTGCGTCAACGAACTGTGATGCGGCAGAGTCTGCTTGATCAGTGTCTTTAGAACGCTTTTCTCGATGATGCTCTGCAGGGGCTGTGTAGGTCGGTGGCAAAACAAAGGCGATGTAGCACGTGCCCCCCAGTTTCTTGGGAGCCAGGTGTAGGCTTTGGTTCCACAGACAAAGTACATATTGGGTGATGCAACAAATGCTGGAGGATTGGCAGTGTTCAAAGTCCTTACAATGTTACAAGTGCTGTGACCCACATTCTTAGTCCCACGGCCTTCAATGCATACAAGGCCAGAGACGTTCACCACAGATAGGGCCACAGTCAGTGTTGCAGCAGTTCTTTTCATCAGGTAGGAAAATGTGGCTCTGACAGGATTATTGAACACTTGTATTTCCACTCGTTCTTTGGAGGGGACATTCATTGGGAATGTCGTATTGGAGGTGTGAGGGCAAAAGGGAGCTGCTGTTCTTCCTGTTTGGTTTAGCCAGAACTCGTTGTAGAACTGAGCGATTGTCCCATCGGAAGTGGCATTGTCTTTGTAACTTTCTTTGTAGGAGCATCATCCAGGCAAGGCAAGATCCATGAACAGAAAAGGGTGAAGGGATGAAAGGGATGGAATGTTCAGTGGCATGTGGTAGCAGCCCACAGACCCAACAGTTAGTGGCATTGGTGGCAAGATTGTGCTGGTGCAGCATCTGTACGAAAGAATTATTCCAGAATTCTTTGCGTCGTTCTCGGAGATGTGGCGGTAGTGATACCAGGTAGTGTTCTTTCTTTGTGATTGGTTGCATGGTTGGTGACAATGTTCTGTATGCAGGTGCATTCTCTTCAATGATCCAGAGTGTGACCATTAGCAGGAGGCAGGTGAGAAATGCAGCTACAAGTGCAATTGTCTTTGTACTGTGCAGTTCAAAAGTCTTGGTGTCTTTGCGGTGGCTTTGCAGGTGTTCCGTTTCTTCCATCATCTTCGAGGAGCTCACCAACTGTTAGGACCACAGACTTTTGTCTGGTGTTTTTCCTGGTAGCGTCGTTTGGCTGTGCTACCGATCTGAGACTCTGACTCAGTTAGTGGCCTGGTTGTTGGAGCTCCCCCTTTCGTCGATCTTAGGTTGTACCCTTCCTTGGATGGCACCGTGGGGTCGGGAAATTCAGACAGTTGGAGGGTGTCTTCTTGTGGGTAGCAACTCAGAGCTGGTCGGTCTTTGCGAGTACTTCCTCTTGCACCTCCACCTCTTCACAGGTTACCAGCGTTGGAGGGACTTTCTTGCAGTGGTGGGCGTGCAGCCAATTTTTTTTCCTTCCACTCGGAGGGCAGTTCGAGTGGTGATCAAGACTTGCCAGGGGCCCGTCCACCTGGGCTCCAGATTCTTCGTTCTTTGGAAGTTGCGAACTAGGATGAAGTCCCCAGGCTTTATCACATGTCCTGGGCCCCTGGATATGTCAGGCAAGGCTTGCTGCACCTGTTGGTGGATAATTGTTAGCTCGTTTGTCAATTTATGCAGATAGTCTGACATTAATATGTTCGGGACATCGTTAATGGAGGTGGGTCTTGGTGCCACCCAAATGTTCATAGGCCTGCCGAAGACCACTTCATACGGGGTCAGTCTGTGTTTGGTCGGGGTGGAGCGCATTGATAGCAATGCCAATGGAAGGGCGTCGGGCCATTTCAACCCGGTTGTGGCAACTATTTTGGCTAGCTTTAGTTTCAATGTTGCATTGTGTCTCTCACCAGGCCCGCTGATTGGGGGTGGAAGACGGCATGGAATTTTTGTTTTACCCCCAACCCTTTCAGTATGTTCTGTATCACTTCGGCTACGAAGTGTGGGCCGTTGTCGCTCCATAAAATTCTGCAAAGGCCGTACCGGGGAAGAATTCTTTCAACAATACTTTTGCAGTGGCTATGGCAGTATTGTCGCGGGTGGGATATGCCTCCACCCATTTGCTAAAAGCGCACACAACCACCAGGCCATATTTTAGACCATGGCATCTCTCTAGTTGGATGTAATCCATTTGAAGGACTTCAAAGGGGTGATCAGGGACTCCAAACCCTCCCCGTGGTACTACTGTCCCTTTCCCTGGGTTGTGTTGTAGGCATACTATACATTGTTGTACTAGGCGCTTTGCAGATTCTGTTATCTTGACATTATGCCATACTCTTGTGATTAGTTCAATCATGGGGTGGAGCCTATGTGTGCTGGTAAATGTGCCATGGTCAATATGGGGATGAGGTAGGCATTGGGTAACAGCCATTTATTTCCGTCTTTAGTTCTCCAGCAATTTTCCTCGTCTTTTAGTCCCACCTTTTCCCACTCGGTCAATTCGCCTTGTGTGCCTGTAGTCTGTATGTCCCTTACAGTGGTCCTAGCATCAGTCCATTGTTCAGCTTGTGACCTGGTCACATACATTCGTGTCATGGTTCTGTCTTCTGCTGTGGCTCGGGCAGTAACGTCTGCTAGCGCATTTCCCTGTCCAATGAGATCTGTCACTTTCCTATGTGCTTGGCATTTTATCACTGCTAGCTTTTGGGGAGGAGGACTGCTTCCGTCAAGGCGGAGACTAAATCTCCATGCAGGATGGGTGTACCGTGTGAAGTCAGGAACCCTCTTTCTTTCCATAGAATCCCGAAATGGTGAACCACCCCAAGGCGTATTGGCTGTCGGTGTATATGTTAACTGTCGTGCCAGCTGCTAAAATACATGCTCGTGTGAGGGCAATGAGTTCTGCTGCCTGGGCGGAACGTTGGGCAATACGGGCTGTTTCTAGAATGGTTCGGGCTGTGGTGACAGCGTATGCAGCTGAGGTGGTGCCGTCGGGGAGTTTGATGCACGAACCATCCACCCATAGTTCTCCATCTGGCTCTAGAAAGGCGGTGTCTCTGAGGTCTACTCTACTTTTTGTTTGTTCATCGGTTAGTGTCACACAGTCGTGTAGTGGAGCCACGTTAGAATCGTTCTCGGGTAGGGGTAACAGTGTGGCTGGATTGAGGGTGGTGCATCGCTTTAGGGTAATGTGCGGTGCTAGCAGGGTCAACTCATATCCTGTCAGTCGGGCGCTAGTCAAGTGTTGGGTTTTGGTCTGGTTCAGTAGTGTGTCGACTGCATGGGGTACTAAAACAGTGACTGGATTGGAGAGCACTATTCCTTCGCTCTGGCGTATTGATACCGCTGCAGCTGCCACAGCGCGCAAGCACGCTGGCAGTGCTCTGGCTACTGGATCGAGGGTGGCAGAAAAATATGCACAAGGGCGTTGTTTGTGACCAATTGATTGTGTTAGGACAGACAATGCACATCCCTCCCTTTCGTGTGTGTAGAGGAAGAATGGTTTGGAGTAATCTGGGGTTCCTAGGACTGGTGCTGAGCAAAGGGTATTGCGTAGTTCTTTAAAGGCTGTCTGGCATTCGGGTCAGGTCCAGGGGAGAGGTGAGGGGATGTCCTTAGCTAGGAGGGAGAGAAGGGGTTTGACAATGAGGCTAAAGTTCGGTAACCACTGTCTGCAAAACGAGGTGAGGCCTATCAAAGAGCGGACTTGCTTCTGATTTTTGGGGACAGGGGTGTCTAGAATTGTCTGGATCCTGTCAGGCGTGAGTTTTCTCCCTTCTTTGATAAAAGGTGACCCAAATAGGTCACTTGTGATTTACAGAACTGCAGTTTCTTCGGAGACCTTGTGACCATTCTCAGCAAGGAAATGGAGTAGTTTGATGGTGGCTGTGACGGCTATTGGTATGGTGTCTGCTGCTAGAAGGATGTCGTCTACATATTGTATTAGTGCCACTTCATCTGGCAATTGTATGGCGTCCAACTGTCTTTTAAGCGCCTGGCTATAGATACTTGGGCTCTCAGTGTACCCCTGAGGTGCTCTACAAAATCTATACGAACGGGAATTTAGGGTAAATCCAAAAGATAGCGGCTGTCCTCGTGTATAGGTATGGAAAAGAAGGCGTTCTTGAGGTCGATCACAGTGAAGGTGGTGGCAGTGGAGGGGATTAAAGTCAAAATTGTCGTGATGTCGGAAACTACTGGGTATTGTGGTACTACGATTTTGTTTACCTCCCGCAGGTCAATGATGAAGCGGTAGGCTTTCCCATCTCCCTCTCCCTGTCTCTTTACAATCGGTAGTATGGGACTGTTACAAATGTTGCTCACTACTTCCTCTACCACCCCTGCCTCTACCAAAGAGTGTATGATCTCTGTTAGTGCTTTCTCACCCTCTGGCGATATTTTGTACTGCGGTACCTTCGGTAGGGTTGCGTCCTGTCGTATTGTTACGTGTACTGGGTCAATCATCATTCGTCCCACGCCTGAATCAGCCCTAGCCCATAAGTGTGATGGCAAAGTGTCCAGTAGGGATGTGTCAGTCTCAGAGATGGAAAACATGTGCTGAAAAGGGTTCTCTCTATGGCGTTGGGGGTTGTCATACAGGATGACACGCACTCCGTCTGGTGAGCATCTGATAGTCGCATGGAAGTGTTTCAAAAGGTCGAGGCCCATAATGGCGTCTGGGGTGTTAGATGAGAGGAGGAATGTCGTTTCGACGCCATTGCTGTCAAGATTAAAAGGGATGGGTCGGGACAAAGGGTTGGTGGAGGGCGTACCGTCAAATCCTATTGAGGTCACATGTGAGCCTGACAAGGGTGCCCTTGGAATCAGTCGTTTGGATAGTGCACTACGTGTTGCTCCTGTGTCTACCAAAAATGGTGACCTTGTGCCCAGGACCTCAGCGGTAACATAAGGGCCTTGCTGATCAACGCAGAGCTCGACTGGATCCCTCCCTTGCCCCTGGCTGTCCTAAGCAAAGTCGTACGTATTGTCATAATCTGTCTGTTGGTACTGATTCTGTCTGGGATGGTCAAATGCGTTCACTCTTCCTGGCCTTTCCTCGCTTGCTTCACTCGCTTACCCTCTCCCACGTCCTCTTCCTCTCTGTCCACTTGCTATTTCCCTCGCCCCTCTGCCCCTAGCAGCTCCTAACAAAGCCGGGCATTGGGATTTCCAGTGTCTATATTTTTGCAAAATGCACATTGATCCTGTCCTAGGTCTTGGCGTCCTACATATGATGTAGATGGATTGTTCCTAGGTGGCTGTACTCTAGGGGTATTCTGCTGGTTTCCTCCCCTATATTGCTCCCTCCTGTATTCGCCCCTGGAGTTGTGCTATCATTACCCTTTCCTTCAAGTCCTTCTTTTTCCTTTCTGTAGCCCTGTCATTTTCGTTTCTCTGATGCTCGTAATACTGGGCCATTTGGAGAATGGCCGTCGGTTTAGATGCTGCCCAACTACTTTCGCTGGCTTGTAGTTTCTGGGATACATCTGGCAGTAATCCTTTGACGTAGTTCTGCACAAATAAGTGGTGTCCGGTTGCGGTGGACATGTCTTGTCCACTGTAATCAGAGAACACAGTTTCAAATCTGGAGAAGTACTCTGAGACGTCCTCTTGTGGTTTCTGGCGGCATGCGGTTACTATGGACCAGTCTATCTTTTTCTCTGGGATCAGCGTTTTCACTTTCTGCACTATTTTGTCAGGGAGGTCTAATATTGCTTTAACTGGTTTATGACCAGGGTTCCGCTGTTTATCTAGTGTGTCGAGTTGTTCCCAGGTATGACCAAACAGTTCGGTATGGTTTACTTTCTTAACCTGTTTCCACACATCTGCTGGCAAACATAACCCGAAGAACAAGTCTATGTCGGCAAGTGTCATTATTGTTGATCCCAGAGCGGTACCTAGCTCGGCGTAAAAGGCGGTGGGGTTCTTTCGTAAATCCGGCAAAGATTTACGGAAGGTCAGGATGTCCTGTCTGTCCCATGGCTGATACACCCAATTGTAGACCACCCTTCCTCTAGCGTCTTGATGGTTTATATCGTCATTAGTCCCTTGTCCTCTAGGAGGTACCCAGTAAGGGGCAGCTTCTTTTATTGGCATCATGCTATCTGTTTTTTCCACTGGGGGTCCTGCTACCTTAGTTGTCCTGTCCCTATCTATCTGTCCTTGTTCTATGAGGTGACGCAATACTTCTAGTGTGGATGAAAATAGTTCTGCAACATCGTTGTCGCCTTCATCTCCGATGTCTACCTTCCTGTAGAGAGCCACTAATCGCTCGGGCCCTACGTTTTGGTACTTCTCTTCATATGCAGTAAGGGTGTGGTAACAGAGACGTACAATAAAGTATCGTTTGCGGTTTTCAACATAGGAGTCGCATATGTCTGTTACGTGTTCTTCTGTTTCTTTCCTATCTATGAGGGTTTTAACTATTTTATCAATGCCTGCTCGCTCATTTTTACTTAATCGCGGGACCCTGGGCGCTCCTATTTCCTTGGTTCCTACTCTCTACTACTGCCTCCTTTGATGAGGCATTTGGTGTGGGTGGCTCGGTGGGAGCAGAGGTGGTGGAGACTGAGGCGATCGTGCCATCTCCAGCTATACTTTGGGGTCCTGGCGTTGTACTACGGGATGAGTAGGGGCATAAGGGGTGGCATGTATATCATTGGGGGACCTAACAATAAATCATCATCTACCCCTGTTTTGCTGGTAACTCGGGTAAAGAGTTAAGGGCGTTCTAACAGGGCATTGACCTGATATTTTTGATTCCTGTTCCTTTTTATCGATTTCCTTTTCTTTTAGTTCTTCTTCTAACTTTTACAGGCTTGGTAAGCTGATTTTCGCGTTTCTTTATCTTGTCTAGCTTCGTCTCTTTTCTTTCGTTGAGCTGCTTCTTTTCGCCATAAACCAAAACTATCAAACATGGCTGGTCTAGCTTTCTTTGTGGAGAGCTAATTCTAACGTTTTATTTTAGCGGGATCGAAAGATCCCGTCAGTGGCCACTGATTTACCCGGTCCTTCCTAGTGTACTTATGCCATAGTTTGCTATAAGCTACGGTGGCTAATCCATATTTTACGTACATGTCCTTGTTAGGGTGCCTCCGGCGGTGCCGGGTGACTGAGATCTAACAAACGGTCTGGTCCAAAACAATCAAACAATCTAGAGAAAACAGGCATGACGTATTTAGCGGTCAAAATGAATATCTCAATTAATGTTAGACAAAAGTCTGCACTACCTGTCCTTCGCTGTCTGCAAAGAGAGAATATTCCTATTCTACGTTGTTTGCAAGCAGGGAATGTCTCAAATAACTCAAAAGGAATACTAGTATTTCTATCAATCAATCAATTTAAGTCATGTTTTCTCACGACCTTACCCGGACCGTATGGACAGTTCTTCGTATTCCCCTTCCAGCGCCTGGTTGTCCTCTTACTCCAACAATCAATGCGGCGTTCCTGTAAGGCCCCAGTCAGGACCGCAGGTCACTCGAGAGAGGTCCGTTCGGAACCGGTGAAGTTCAGTCAATTGGCAGCCAGACGAGGGTCTCTTTCAGGCAGGTGCACTCCAATCATTTAGTCGTTCACTCCGTCGTTAGGACCTCTCTACTGGACCCACGTGTCTCTGATGGGCCCCCGTTGGGTCGCCAATTTGTGAAAAGCAGCGAGTCTCCTGGGATCCCCAATGCTGCCCGGCACAAAGTCACCTTTAATCCACTTTGGATTCACTATCTAAAATAACGAGGCAGGCGCTGGAAGCTGGAAGGCAAGAAAAAGGTTTATTACTCTTAGAGGAGACCACGTCAACTGCTGACACCAGGATGTCTTCAGGGAGGTGTTCTACTGGCAATGCTTCTGACTCTTCCTTTTATACAGTTTTACACAATGTATTTGTTTCTTTTATCATGGTTACAAGCTTGGAGTCTCCGCCCGGGCAGGTTGTCACACAAGCCTGACATTGTTTTATCAACATGGTTACACAAGCCCAACATTAACTCTCCTCCCACCCAGGTCAAAAACAGACAATTTAATTGCAGCTGGACCTTGCTTCAGGGTCTAAAAACGAGTGAGACCGGCCAGATCTAAGAGTCCGTTCTGTTGATAAGAACAGGTCCCATTGTTGGCAAAAACCAGTCTTGCTGTGTGTAGTGCAATAAACCATGTTTGCAAGAGTCTGTTTGGTATTTGTAACCCGTTTGTGCAGGGATGAGAGGAAAGACGAGTTTGAGGCAGCAGGTGATGTTGATGTTTGTCGTGGAAATAGTTTATAGCCCCCAGCACACATATCAGGTTTGGTCAGAGAGTCAGAAGGCTGCTAGAGGACAGGGTGAAATGAAGGTGACGAACCGAGTACAAAATGGCTGTGGTAAATCAGAATGACTGTAGTTTATGTGCACGTAGGAACTTTCATCAGACAAGATGGCGCAGAATGTTCATGATTGTGTTTTGTTCTTAACACTCCGGCTCCGAGAGGCCTTTGTAAAACAACATTGGAATGTTGCTTTGCGGGCCTTTACCGACTCTAGAAGCTCGGAGCACTCCATTGTCTTCAATGGAGTGCTCCACATTCCAATGTTCTAATTGTCCTTATAAATACCGACTGACAACCTGAACTTACCCAAGCCTTTCAAAGGCGGCTCAGTACACAGCATGCACTATACAAGAGTCCAAAGTTACATGAATAAAACCTCAAAAACACTATATCTAGGAAAAGCAAATATTCTTAAATTCTGCAAGGTTATATAAAACGTGAAATAAAAACTGCAGAGTGATATGGCTTACCATGAGGTTTTTCAGTCTTTTCTTTCATTGTTTTTGACTTTTACATTTAAGGATATATATTTGGGGCCTGAAAGGAACCCATTTCAAAGTCAGTTTTTAATTACCACTGGGTCTGAGACCCAACAGGACCCACCCCACTTAAAGCCCTGATGTTAAGCATTCACTGATGAGATCTGTGGTCAACTCACACATCAAAAAATTCTATCCTTGTTGTTATGATAGCCTTTATCCTTCTAATGTTGGTATAGTGAGTACCACTGAACTGGTCAATACCTGCTTTTGTCAGCAGTACTACAAAGCCAGTCTTGTGCGATGCTTTTCTGTGATGTCATTATGTTCGAAGGGTGTGCAATGTCGCCTCTGCTGACCCATCTAAGTTTGGTGATAGTGTGCCACGGCACTGCACCGGTCTGAATGTCATTTGAGATGTCATCAGCGATGTCATCAGTGATGTCACTGACCATGTCATGAGTGATGTAATATGTGAGGTCATAAGCAGTGCATTGCCGGGGCGCAAGTTATAGTTAACTCAGGTAACTATAATGGCTGAATTTCTCTGTTTTTGTATGAGTGAAATGTCAGCCTAACTATAACATTCCCGAAACCTTTGGTTTTTCAGTGAATTTCTAAGCTTTACTAAAATGTTAATTCCTAACTATAACATCCCTGAAACCTTTGGTTTTTTTCAGTGAATTTCTAAGGTTTTTTAAATGCTAATTCCTAACTATAATGTCCCTGTAACCTTTGTATTTTTTAGTGAATTTCTAAGGTTTTTTAACTAGCAGCCGCGTTTGCAGAGTGGTGGAGAAAGGGGGCTGGGCCTCTGACCAGCTCTCAGGAATTCCGCTGCATAGGGCTTACAGGATGTGTCAGGAGGGATTCTTGGCCCCCAAGGTCCCTCTGGAGCCAAAGGTACTCTATCCCCCAACTAATAGTGCACCGGGAGCCACATTTGCAGAGTAGTGGAGAAAGGGGGAGTGGCCTCTGATAACTTCTCAGCAATCCTGCTGTGTGGGACCTACTGAAGGTAACAGGAGGGGTAGTTGGCCCCCAAGGACATCCTTGGGGGCTAACTACCCCTCCTATTACCTCCAGTAAGTCCCATATAGCAGGATTACTGAGTTCTAATAGCAGGCCACGCCCCTTTTCAACACCACTCTGCAAACACGCCTCTAGGTGCGCTCTTGGTTGGGGGATGAAGTCCCTTTTGCTGGTAAGGATCCTTAGGGGCCAACTAGCCCACCTGTTACCTGCAGGAAGCCCCACACAGTGGGATTGCTGAGAGGTCGTCAGAGGCCACACACCCTTTCTCCACCACTCTGCAAACGCGCCGTCTGGTGCACTACTATTTGGGGGATGAAGTCCCCTTGCCTCTTGAGGATCCCTGGGGGCCAACTAGCCCTCCTGTTACCTCCAGTAAGCCCCACACAGCTGGATTGCTGAGAGGTGGTCAGAGGCCATGCCCCCTTTCTCCACCACTCTGCAAACGCACCTGTTGGCGCACTGCTGCTTGGGGAATGAAGTCCACTTTAGCCCTGAAGACCTCAGGACGCAAGGGGACCTCATCGCCCCACCAGCAGTGTGCCTAGAGGCGCGTTTGCAGAGTGGTGGGAAAAGGGGCGTGGCCTCCGACCACCTCTCAGCAACCCCATTGTGTGGGGCTTACTGAAGGTAACAGGGGGGCTAGTTGGCCCCTAAGGACCCTCAGGAGCGAAGGGGACTTCATCCCCCAACCAAGAGTGCGCCAGGAGGCACGTTTGCAGAGTAGTGGAGAAAGGGGGCAGGGCCTCTGGCGAGTTGCTGGCTTTCTTTTTTTGTGTTATTTTATGAAGGAGGCTGTGTGGCCCCCCTTTCCTTGACCCTATTGGGCCTCAGGGACCCCATCCACCGGGGCCTCACCCATTTTTTATTTTTAAATTAAAATAAAATGGGAGGGGGGCCAAGCGGCCCCCCTCCCGGGCCATTTTCGGCCCTGGGGACTTTGAACAAGTGAGATCAATATGCTCTCACTTGTTCAAAGTGGAGCACTTGTTTTCTATGGGATGGCGGGAGCAGTACTCCCGCCATCCCATAGCAAACTGCAATGTCCGGGGGTGGCACCCCGGGACATTGCTGGAGCCGGCCCTGTGGGGTGGCGGTCCCCAGGGCCATTTACGGCTCCTTGAGGGGGGTGGCGTGGCCCCTCTCCAACAGTATTTAAGCCCTGGGGAGGTGGTGGTCCCCAGGGCTGTGTGGGGGGGATAGAGCCCTCCCACACTTTATTTTTAAATATAGCCCCGGGGAGGTGGTGGTCCCGGGGCTATGTGGGGTGGTTAGAGCCACCCCACGCATCTTTGTAAATATAGCTCTGGGGAGGTGGCGGTCCCTGGGGCTGCAGGGGGGCCACCTGGCCCCCCCATGTCATATAATTAGCCCCGGGGAGGAGGTGGTCCCCAGGCTGCGTGGGGGGGCTGGAGCCCCCTATGCATTTTAATTCAAATAGCCCCATGGAGGTGGTGGTCCCTGGGGCTGCGGGGGCCCACGCGGCCCCGCATCTTTATTAGTTATTGCCCCCGGGACCTACCCCACCCGTTGGCCTAAAGGAAAAACAAAATTCTGCCGGATTCACGAATCCCTCACGAATCCCGCCGCAAATTTTGAAAAAAATGCTTTTTTTGGCCCTGGGGGTCAGGGTGTTTCTACCCTGTCCCCTTTTCTTGTTTTTTAACCTTTTTTCTTGTGACTCGGTTTAAGTGAGTCACAAGATGGCTGCCAACACTTCCTGGTTTGAAGTGTTGGCAGCCAATCAGATCTCAAGCATGAGATCGAGAGGGTTCACGGATCCACCGCGGCCACAGTTGTGTATCTGACAAATCTTTAAATTTCTCAGGAACTACAAAATGGATTTACACCATTTAACAAAAAGTGTGCTTTCTAAACCAAGAGCTACCTTTTTGCCAAATTTGGTGTACTTCCGTTTGGCAGTTCGGACTGTAGACGCATATAAAGTTTCCTGTGGAAATATAACATAGAGAAAAAACAGTTTGGGACCCCACCCTTTTTCTCTGCCCCGCTTGACGGATCACTCCGAAATTTTCAAGACAGCAGCTAATGTGACCACCTCATTGGTTTTGAAAATTTCGCAAAGATTCATCAAATGTCTCCAAAGTTATTGGCAAATCAAAAAAACGCTTTTCCTATGGAAACTAGGTCCTAACTATAACTACCTACTTATTCACCTATGTTGGAAAGTGGATTATTGATAGGGGCAAATGTAGGTCTGCCACTGGAAATAAGGCCACTAACACATGATAGGACTCAGCATAGGTCTTAGAAAATTATTCCTATGCTCAACCCTTGGTAACGTGGCTGCGAGCAGACAGGCTTAACTTCAAAGACAGGTATGTAAAGCATTTAAAAACACCAATTCAGTAAATAATTAAGACACAACACATAATAAAAATCCAACGCCAATTTATAAAAATAGGAAATATTTTTATCTTTAAAATGACACCAAAACGACAAAAATCCAATGTAGGGAACCGGAGATATGAATTTTCAAAGATTTAATAAAATATAGCACTTAGAAGTTTATAGCACCATATTGGGATACATGCTCGCGATAGACCTGGGCAAAGTTTCAGGCCGACCACAATGGAGCCCTGGGTGGCTACAGCTTGCGGCAGGTCCCGGTCTCAGTTTCTACCTTCACACTTAGAAACCTTTTCTACGAGCGGACTTAGAAACTTTTCTGGAGCTTTTTCTCGCAGGCTCTCTCGATGCTCCTCATGTAGCTGGATCCGGTGAGGGTTCGCCGGCTTCAGATTTCTTCTACTCCCGGTCAAACTCTGGAAGTCGGACCGACGGAGCTTTTAGCAGGACGAACCTGGATGGCTTGGCCGACTCGCGGTTGAAGGCAGGCGGCTTGGCTGACCAGGTTGAGTCGGTCCCTCTATGGAGCTTTTTTTCAAAGTTCCTCCAAAGTTCTCCAAACTTCTTGAACTTCTTCCTGAAGTTCCTCAAAGGGTCCCAAAGTGTCTCAAACTCACTCCAAGGGTCTGGAAGCTCCAAGATGGTCCTTGAAAGTTGAGGACTTCAGTTCCCACAATCCACTGGGACGTCACCCTTACAAATCCACTGGTAGTTCCCCAAGGTGCAGATTTAGTTGGTGATGTTCCAGATGAGTTCTTTTAACCTGTAGCTTTCAGGGAGTCCACTCTTTAGTTCCTTTTCAGCAAAATAACCACCGGGCTGTAGTTTCAGATGGTGCAGTTTTCAGAGGTCAGGCCTTAGAAATCTTTGCACAGCAAAATCTTCTCAGCTTGGCAATGTCTTGCTTCAGTAAATTTCAAGCAGCAGATCTGGAGGGCTCTGCCCCTCTCAGATACTTATTCCATGTTCTCTGGGTCAGACAGGAGGTCACTCCTGACCAATGGGAGCAGGGTAACTCCTCAAAGACATGACCACTTCCTGTAGAGTGTGGCATTATTTTGTCCCAGAGTGCATCAAATCTTCCAAATCCATAATGGCAGAATTTCCAGCAAGGAGGCAAGAGCTGGCTAAACACACCCCTAGGATGGCTAATTTACTTAGACTCTCCCCCCTGCATCTGCTCATACCTTCCTTAATCCCCCCATTTGCCTGAGGTAGAAAGTTCAGAGTTGTAAATGTAACTGGGTTCTGCTTTTCTATTTGAAGCCCATGGTTTACAACCCCTCCCCCTGGCCTGGCATTCCTGTAGACCAGCACACTGCCCTCCCAGCCCAGCTGCATAACCCTCTGGGGCTCTTTATCACCTCTCCAGGCAGGCTGGCTAATCCACTTAACTCTGACCAATCAGGGCAGACCACTGGAAGGCTGAATCTGGACTTACAAACAAGAAAGTCTTATAACTTCTTGTATGTACACTTTAGGAGAAATTCAACAATATCATATTGTTGAATTTATTAATACCATTCGGGGAAGTCTTGGAATGGCACTTCTAGCCCTCTCCTATCAAGAGTTATTAGTTAATAACTTCCTACCATGTTAACCTATGTAACAGGGGATTTGCAATGGGAAAAATGACTTAGGCCATTTTTCCAGCACCAGGACTTACAAAAACATATTTTATAAGTACTTTGCTTATATTTACAGGACCCCCACCCCATGGGACAACTAGGGGAGACTTTAGGGTTCTGAATCTGTAAAAATATTGCAGATCCTCACTTCACAGTGCTCCTAGCATCAAAGTCGAATTTGGGCAGCACTTTACCACAATGTGGGAGTGAAATGTGAAATTTCACTTTACCCAGGCATATAAAAACTCATTTTATAAGGGTCTACCTTATAGATACCTGACCCCCACCCCTGGGATACCTAGGGGAGACCCTGGGGGTCCCTAATATGCCAAAATATTGTAGGTTATCCATTTTTAAGTGCTCCCAAACCCCAAAGTCGAGTTTGGGCACAATTTACTTTTTAAAAGCAGTCCTGGCACCCAGGGCTGCTTTTAAACTGACCTCAGGCTTCAGCAGTGCCCACATGCAAGTGCAAAAGAGCTGCTGGCCTCTAAACTGCCATGCCCTAGGGTACTAGGGACTTCTAGGTAGTTTCACTCCCCCTGCCCTATTATATACTAGGGGTTTATGGGGTAGGTCATGCCAATCACAGGGGTACCCCACCATACCATTGTGTACCCTAGTGTATGTAGGTGTTTTAACTGTATTCTAATGTGTCTCTTTCAGCATTGCGCTGGCCCTGGGCCTGGTTAGGCAGAGCCCAGGGTCAGTCAGAGTCAGTTACCACCAGTACCAGTCAGCAAAAAGTTGGGGGGTGCCCAGGGCACAGGATGACTTTGCAACAACCTATAATTGGTGGCAGCTGTTATTAGTGCTTAGTGGTGGGCGGGGAGTGGGAGGGAATACAACCAAAAACTGAACACACAACAAAAAATAATTAAAATCACACTTACCTGCCCCTCCTGCGGCCGTCGTCTTCCTTCTCTCCGCCGAGCCTAGACTCCGACTGCACAGGCACCTAGATGCAAAATCCCAGCGCTTCTCTCATGCTGGAAATACTACTCCCAGCAAGAGAGAAGTGCTGGGATTGGTCTGATCAGCTTTGTTTGCAGCTTAGACAGTGCATTGGAGCCTTGAGTGTTTTTCCAACCTGACTGTGCAACACAGCCGGGTTGGAGAAACTTAAGTCCACGTGTGTTTGGCTGGCCTAGGACGGCCGGCCAAACACAGATGCACACTTAAAATTGTTCCCCACTCCTCCCCCTGCCATGTCTCTCCAACAGGATTTCCTGTCCCCGCCCGCCCGGCCCCGCTGAAGACTCGCTCGTTAGATGTTAGTTAAAAATAAAATGATAAAATGCTTTTATTATCATTTTATTTTTCCTCTTTTTGCAGGGGGGCGGCGCTCCTCCGCCATTACAGAGGAGCCACCCCTGCCTATAGTGTACTGAGGTCCCCAAGAAACAGAACCAAGTTCATCCTTTATCATATTGCAACATCATTTAGTTTTCTGTAATTTTATAAGCCAGAAGTCGCTCAGTTACCTCCCTATACTCAATGTCTTGCCCATGGCTATCTAAATACACAGCATCAGGTTTTGTTCATAGGTGTCTACCCATTTTATACCTGGATGCAATCAATTATCTGTATATCTCCTCCACATTGGCATACGAACTTTTGACTGCATGTACATGTTGCTTTCCTAAAGCACGTAATTGGATTATTCCCACTCTTTTGTCACTACTCAGGCAGCTACTATACTGTATAGTCATCCCACAAATAAACGCCTTATATGTATCCCATACAATGAATAATGAGGCACTACCAAGATTATTTGCTTAAAATTCCATGGTCAGGCACATCATATAGTGACAATAGCATCTTTGAGCATAGTTTTATTGAAGGTCCAACTTAATACTTTGTCCCAGTATGCCCAGGGAAAACGTCTCATGATAAAGGGTTATGGTCTGATAAGATCATGATTTCATATAGCAATATTCACAAATGTAATCTTATACCCAGGAATAAAGGCCACATTAATTCTAGAATAATGCTAATGAATGGGTGAACAATGGGTAAAACCATTTCTTCTGTTTTCAATGTTCACCCAACATCTCTTAAATCATATACTTGTGTAAATTGTATTGCGAACTTTATTCATTCCAGGGGTACTTAATCTATTGTTAAAATCTAACCTACACTCCATAGCACAGTTAAAATCAATTGAATGCATTTCTATCTCCTTGTCAGTAAGTCAACGCTACTGCCTAAACATTAAAAATGTAAGGCTTGTCCACATTTGGTGCATAAACAGCACAGATAATGATAATATTATTATTAATTAGGATCTGAAAGACAGCCCATCTGCCATGTAAATCAGTCAACATTTTAAGCTGTCATAGGGTTTCTGCACATACAGAGCTATGCACAGGATAATAGGACATTGGAATATAGTGGTGAGCCAACCATAAACCTTAGCACCCAAAACCCCAACCCAACTAGCCTTAGCGTCCCATTGGCACCAATGTACCAATGCTTAGACAACCCAGAACACGGTATCTCTCTCTCAGGACACGCAGAGGCAAGAACACTCTTTCGTCACATTCGTACCTGTCCACAACATGCGTATGAAGAGACACTGTATAGGTTAAAATGTTTATTTCAACTTACGTGCTCTAAGATACAGTACACGTGTCAGTACTAGTAGCATAATACATAAGAACAATATAATCAGCATAGTTACTACTCCATAGAATACAAACGGGGAAAGCATCTCATAAAGCAGTGGAGATATGTCTAACTAACATTACCACCCTCCCCGTGCTGGAAGCCAGTTTATTATGATAATAGAAGACCTTTGGGCTTTGACTAGCGAACCCCCATACCTCAGTCTCTTGATGCAAAACTACATCAGCAAACAATCACAGCTCTTCTCTCTGGAAAGGTCGTCTCCAAGTGCTATCTTAGAGCAAGCGATCGCATTATTAAAAGCACACTAATTTCTCAATGGCAGCTGTACAAGTGTTATGTCTAGGTGCGAGGGACGGGCCAAATCAGTAGGAACCAGGGAGTTGTTATTCGACCTTGTAACTGTTGTTCAGACTGAGCCCAAAAGGGAACAGGAGAAAAGGTGAGAAACAGAATATGCAGACTGTTGTAGAATAACTTGGCAATAACAGAGGGCGAAAGAACAACATCCAATAATAACGTGCGCAAGAGTCATCATGGCAGCCATGCCTGCGGTAACGTGGCCAGACCCGCCAGGAGGCCATGAGCCACAAGACACCCTCCCCTGGACAGTCCATCGGCCAAAACGAAAATGAAGACAGAGTTCCAAACACCTGAGCAGAATTGAGGCGGTCTACTGACAACTAACGGCAAGTCAATCAATCCAAAAATGTGGAAGAGCAGAAAAACGCTATACCGTCCAACAGGACATCATTGGAATCGTCAAAAAATGTAGACGCCATCCAGTCCAACAGGTCAAAGCTGCAGGAATGTTCTTCAGAGTATGGAGCATCCAAAAGCAATGCGGGACAGCTTGCGTGATATTCAATATAACTTTGTTGTAGGAGATCCTGAGCAGCCGCCCAGATATCCCATTGTGCCAAAATCCCCAGTGCAGCTGCACGCATCATAAAGCCAGCAGCGGAACAGTCCAGTTCATGGGCCTCTAAGGGACCCACCAACCGAACAAAATCCGGGACCGACAATGACGAATTGGAGAGGCAATAATCCATGGTCCATGTAAACGGACAGCGGATGCAAGACATCACAGGTTGCACGCAAGTGAAATACGCAAAGCGAAAGGAAAGGGTGTAGGACACACTGATAGTTGCCAAGGGCAGAACATCGAAGCCAACCAGAAGTCGCTCACGGAGCAGCTGGAGGCGTTCGGGATCGAGAAGGGCCCAGTGGAGTGCAGCCATTGCGCAGAAAACAGACCAACAGCAAGACACCGGCCGCCAAAGCGAGGATTAAATGGAATCCACCAAAGACGCTAGAAAAAATAGAATGAATGAATGCCGGTATCACACCGAAAATAGTTTGAAAGGTGGACACGAGGCCAGACCCCACAACCTTAAAAAAGTGCACCAGACCCTCAGTGTTTGATGCGTTGAAAATACGATGAATTAACTCCCCAAAATGTTGGGGGAGGTCAGTGTTCAAAAGGGCCTGTATTTCACTGTGGGTGCTCGCCACCTGGAGAATGAATGTCTCCCGGGCGGATGTGAGCATAACCTCCTCATTCAATAATAGGGCCTTTATTCTGCTCGACTTATTGAAATCTGCCTCCATGGTAGGAATGGAAGGCCAAATAGAGCTATCAACGATGTCGTGAGGGGGAGGAAAAAGCACATTCTTGCAGCAGACAACTCTGTGCGAAACTGTAACAATATACGGAATGCCAGCCTGCAGGCCACAACAGTTTTCGTTATTTAAAAGCAAATAGCTACCGTTGGTAAGCAAAGTAAAAGTAGGAGAAATAGCAGGAGCAGGAATACCCTTCAGGACACATGCAAGATTTGGAACTGAAACGCTACAAGCCCCGTGCAATTTAATATGTTTACAAATAAGCGAATGACCCACAGTTGAATCACAAGACTCCCCCGTGAGAAATACTTCCTTGCCATCTCTAAGGCATTTATACATGAAAGGCAAGGACCAAAGTTCATGCAGGAAAGCACCACCCAAAGGCTGGAAACGGCCTACAGGATAATGCTTCATGCATGAACTGAACTCAAATAGGGAAAAAGGTAAAGCTATAACCCCATGAACTAGCCACACCGCAGAATCTAGTTCTGCTACAGAGAATGGTAAAGGATCCACTTTTTCAATATGTAACAAAGTGTAGGATGCATCTTTCATGGACATGAACTGCTGTTTGTCAGTCAAATTAAAAGGCAGAAAGAGGGCAGTGGTGTTTAACAAATTCCAAGGAACTTTACCCAACTTAAGGGTTTGCAAAGTCCATGCAAACTGCATCACTGAACGCAACTGATTCTGACCATGATACAACATAGAGACATCATCTTGTACAATATCAACAACAGAGGATACAATATTGTCTAAAGTGTAAATGCGGGAAGACAGGGTATTTATACTATTGTCAACAACAGCAAGCACCTTTTCCAAATTGGCTTGGTCTATTTCCCTAAGACGGGAAGCAGCTTCCATTTGTGACAGTTTCCAGAGCTCATTATATGCCTCATAAATGAATCTCTTCGGTCGGGGACCACGAGGTCCCAAGATAAAGTCAGATAAGTCAATAGTGCCTGATAGGAGGGATAAATGGTTCTTAACAGAGTCTAAGGACGAATGTTGTAACCATTGTTTACATAATTTACCAACCGAATACGTGGTTACAGTACGAGGTACAGTAAATCTTGGATCAGGCTTGTCCTGTATGTAGCCAGGAACTGTGCCATGAAAACGCAGTTGGCATGCATTAGATGATATGGGCCATGCCAACCAGGGTGACTGTATCAGTGCAGAAACGTTAAAGGAATTGTTCTGAAACTGAGCCTGTAACGCCATAAGGGACATATTAAAATGCAAACTATCATTTGGAAGACTCGACAAGGATGGGATGGTTGGCGCATTTAGTTGTTTAACGGTAGCCAACCCCCAACACGTGGTCTGATAAATGGAAGCATTTAGAAATAGAATTTGGGCTGGGATAAGGCAAGCGCGGTGCAAGGCCTCAGTGCCTTGCACCTGCCATGGCTTCGAACCCCAAATTGATTTTAAATCCACTGTGTCTTTCCAATATTCATAACCACCCACCGCCAAGGCGCTCAAAAAGGAACCCGAATATAGTAATTTAGTGTGGGTCAACATTATTTTTTGAGTCAATGGAGTTTTTAATTTAAAATAATATGACCCAGGGTTCGATCGATTAAAATCAGTAAAATAGGTGAATTTATTTCGAAGAGTTTGGGAACTACCTGGTACGGGGTTTGGGCAGTGTTCCCATTGGGTGTAAGTAGCAGGGCTACGTAGTGCACTTGGTTTGTGGAGAAAATGATTTCCCCAATGTTGGTAACAATACAAATCGGCATAATTCGCAGAATTCATATACAAGTCTTCAGCATTAAAAGAGGCATAATATTTTAAATCAGCAAACAATGCTTCAACTGCATGCACATCCCAATCATCAGAATGAATATTACTTTTTACTACATCACCCATCGAGACTCGAAGGACATTTGGTACATTAATAATTTCTGTCGGGCCATGTATTTGAAAGTTTACCGCATCCCATACTATGCCATCAGCAACTGGAAACGCTGAAATGTTCACAAATGTGTGGTCACGCTTCATGATGTGTGAAGAGGAATGTGGAGCCAAAGTTCCAGCAACACTGTTCACAGCAGAGCGTTCAGGTAAATAGTGACCATTGATGAGTAGAAAAAACACTGTGACAAAGCCAATGGACATGAACAAAAAAACCAAGAAAAGTACCATCCAAATATATGTCCAAGGTGGAATCAAAAAATTGTCTCTAAACCACGATACAAAAAGACTAAACTTGGACGGGACTTGTGATGAGTTGGATTCCGAGTCAAAAGAATAACGTGTCGGGCTCAGTGGCGTTGTTGGTTGGTGTGCCACCGACTCTGTGGCGGGATAAGTATATTCGTCCTCGTCTATGCAGGGTGATGCAGGGGGTTCAAATATATTTTCAGGCAAATCAACCATCTCCATGGTAACGTCAGTGATTGTTCGTGCAGGCGTACCTCGAACGCTTGTCCGATAAATGGCAGGACAAGAGACCGCTGGTGTGACACTATTTAAGATCGGCCAGATGTTGTAGCTTGACATTTTCCACTGAGATGTATCTGTTTTCCTTGCGACCGGGAAGCGGTGGTAGGATGACTGTACGTGTTCCCTTCAAGCCCAGTACTGGAACCGGTGCACGAAAAGAGGGGCCGAATTCTTTTTTGTTCTCCACCTTCTCTCGTACCAGGTCGCCAATCTTCGGAAGCCAGCCGGCAACCGGAATCTGCACAGCAGGGTCTGTGGCTGAAGGTAAATGTGCAATCGCTAGTTTGTCTCGGGCTTCTTGTAAGTCCTGTAACATAGTAGAATGATTATCTACATCGAACTTGGCGGATTGCGCCGCCATGTCTAGACCATCAAGGTCAGGCACAAACATTCGTATGCCAAAGAGCATTTCGTAAGGGGTCCGCCCACCCAGAGGCCTTCTAGGGAGATTATTAAGTGCACGTTGAACAGTATACAAGTGGGCCAGCCAGTTCCTGCCAGTACCTATAACTCTAGCTGTCAAGGATTGCTTTAAGTCACGGTTCATTCGTTCAACGATAGAGTTGCCCTCAGGCCTATACGGAGACGAAAATTTCACCCGCACCCCTAAGGAGCCCATTGCGTCCTTGTAAGCCTTAGAGGCAAACGCCGGACCTTGGTCAGAATGGAAGGTGCCGCATGCAAAAATTCCCACAAAGACTCGCAAATCCCTAATGACATTTCGTGCGTCAGCACTCCGTTGTGGCCAGACCCAGATGAACCGTGTGCACGAGTCCACTGCCACTAAGATATATTTATAGGCAGTGTCTGAAGAAAATGGACCGCAGTGATCCAAGTAAACACACCCAAAGGGTCTGTTCGAAATTGCAAGCGAGGTCTGCGGTGGTCTTGTAACTGTTGAAGGCTTGATCTGTTGACAAACGTCACAGGAAAGCACATAAGTACGTGTATCTTTGTATAAACCACGCCACCAGTAACGCTGCTGCAAGATGGAAATTGTCGCAGACACACCAGCGTGTGCCGAAGCCATGCCTTCGTGTGCCGCTGCCATCAAGGAAAGTCTGCAGGTCCGCGTTGGGGATCAGCCGAACCCCAACGTTAGGTATTGTTACATAAGGAGCCTGATCGGGACCTATCTGGTAAGAATATTTAGAAGGGAAACCTCTAGGGTAATTCACTCCTTCTTTTGTTGCAGCAATAGCTGCCAAGATATCAGTGTCTATTTTAGACATGGATCTAGTAACTGCTGCTACTGAACACGTGAGTACTGCTGATCTGGCAGCTTCATCTGCCAGACTGTTACCAACAGCGTGTGCGCCCACTCGCTGATGGCCTAGGGTGTGAACCACCTGTGTGAGTGGCAGACGTCTTTGTAATTCTGCCACCCTAACCCAAAGCATTTTATGCTTGATTGTGTTGCCTTTAGCGTCTCTATAGTCGTTTTGCGACCAAAAGAACAGATTGTCATTGTATGATTGAACACAGTAGTAAGAATCGCACACGATTAAAGTGGTCACATCAGGATTTACGAACTCAAGTGCAAGCACCAAAGCACGCAACTCGGCCAATTGTGCGGTACTATCCCCGAGTGCCTGCGTATGCACCACAGTGGATTTGAACTTTCCATTCACAAACGTACCTGCAACAATAGCACATGCGGCTGAATAAGCATGCTTGGACCCCGTGGCCGGTTGTGCCGAGCCATCGGTGTAGATCACACAGTCGTAATCCTCAAGCGGCAATAAGGACAAAGGAGGAGGATGAATGAATTCATACTGTAAAAACTCCTGAGTCTGAAGAGAAGAGTCGAAAATGAAAGTGACATCCGGAGACGTCAAAGATGTTGCCCATTGAATCCAACGGGGGTGCAAAGCTTTAGAGTTCGGAACACTTGCTTTAGTCACTGCCTCTAGGGCAGGATAGGGTGTCACCACCAGAATGCGTTTTCCCTGTGCCAGTGCGCGCTCCTTCAGGATCGCCATTTGCACTGCTGTTAGCACTTTCTCCACAGATGAGAACCGCATTTCTGCAGAGGTGTATAGATGTGACTTGTATGCGATAGGTACTGTATCACCTTCATTAAAGGTTAAATACGTGAAACCCACTGCCCCTGGAATGATTCTAATCACCAAGTTTGTGTGGTTATCACGCGTCAAAAGGTATTTAGACTCAAGAAGGTCTGTCTGCAAAGACTGCAGAATGGAGGTATGCTCCGGAAGCCAAGAAGACTTCGAAAAGGTAGGCTGTATCAAGGCATACAGTGGCTTGATACGCTGGGCATATTCGGGAATGTATGTACGTCCGAAGTTCAGAAAACCCAGCAAAGACTGAAGCTTCTTCAGATTAGTAGGAGGGCACAGAAGTGCACATTTCTCCAGAAAATGGGGGCTAAACCCTTACCTTCATTGTTGAGCTCATAGCCCAAGAACAAAACGGTAAATTCAGCAATATGGGATTTGGCAAAGTTAATTTTGTATCCCTGAACCGCAAATTCAAGAATAATGCGGTCCACTCGGGTCAGATGCGGAAACAATTCATCGTCTGTCAGATAAATGTCATCCACATACGAACAGGCGTCTGGATCTATGCCGTCTAACAAAGAGACAACACGAGCGGCAAACACTCCTGGACTATTTTTGTACCCCATAGGAAGACGCCTGAATTTGAACATTTTACCACCGGAAGTAAAGGCACACCATTGGCCACTCTCCGGGGCTAAGTTGTGCGTGTAGAATCCATTTGAAAGGTCAAGAGTCGTTTTGTATTTTTTACGAACAAGACTGTCTACAAGCGCAGAACTATGGGTATTTTGCACCGCAAAGGTCCGACAATGAGAGTTCAAATGCCGGTAATCCAATACTAAACGGTACGATCCATCGGGTTTAGAAACCGCGAAAAGGGGATTGTTCATAGGTGATACACAGGGTTCAATTACTCCCTGATATTCCAACTGTGTCAGAATTTCGGAAACTGGGCCTTTGGCTTCACGTTTTATGGGATATTGGGGTTGTGGCTGCGGCAACGATCGCAAAGGTATTTCATGGGGGGAGATTCTTCGTCCCAACCCACGTGATTGCGGAATAACGCTGGAGCCAGGGACACAGCCCATTCTGCTGCAAGAGCCTTTGCTTTGTCCTTTGGGACATGTCTAGAAAAGCTCGGAAGGATTACCTCCTCCCCTTTACGCGCAGCAAGTACGAATGGGGGTGGCCAATCCGCCTCTGCCAATAAAATATCATATGAAGAGGTCAGATTTTCCCCAAAAATCCCTTTAATTACACGCTGTATATCACCTTCAATTTGGAGGACAATATTAAATAGTCTGTCAGGGGTGCCACTCTGGTGTCTGCTGTTTCAACAGTAATGAATGTTTCAGTTGCTGTCGCCTCCATATGAGGACGTAGCGCCTCCCGCACTATGGTTACTTCCGCGGCGCTGTCTAGGAGGGTTACTGCCCACGTCCAATTCAGGAGTCTCGTTCTCACCGTCTGTGGCATATTTCGCTGTTACAGCGGCAACTTTCTTCTTCTGAAATTGGGGTCGAAAACGTTGAGCGTCTTCTTCTTTTCCTCTGACCTGTTGTCGAGGCTGGTCTCGTCCCTGTGGGGCCTCACGGGCCCTTCCTCTATCCTGGCGGTCTCCTCCACCGGCCTGTGACGAAGTCTGTGCCTGTAAAGAACGAGGAGAACGCGTATCAGGGATCTGAAACCTATCCGGTGACTTAATTCTCGCTCTATCGCGTAAATCATAAGTACGTTCAGAAGAAACTGAAACCGGGGATGCGCCTCGCGATCCCGGCTTTGTCTGTTGCTTACCCTGTTTTTTCAGCCTCCAGCTCTTTTTAGTGAAGACTGGTTTCTCATCCTTCTCAGATTGAGATTTGGTTTGTTGCTGTTGTGGTTGCGATTGTGTTTGCAGTTTTGCAAAAGGCTTGTTACCCAGGCTGTTTCTACCAATAGTTTTGTAAGCCTGGGTAATAATTTTCGGTAATTCGCGAGGCTTGTCCAATTCTGGGACCAAAGCCAAAGCGTTCGCTACTTGAAAGTTCACTGCATCGCCCTTGACATTTGCAAGGATCAGTTCAGCTACTACTTCAAACACTCCCACTAGTCTCATCCCTAATTCCACAGCCGCTTCAGGGCCGTGTTCATCCTGTACTTTTTTAATTACAGAGGGGAGAACTGTCATGGAAGGCGTACCAAAACATTTAGAATATACTGCTGCGAATACCCTACCCCAGTTGTCACATGCTGTCAACTCGGGAATTAAGTCTTTTGGCAAACTAATCGTCAAAATACGATGTTTATCCACTGGAGTTGTATGTGGAAAAACTGCCTCCAACTGATCAAACTTTTCTGCAAGCCAATAAGGAAAATCATCCTTATGTTGTGGCCGTTTGCCCATCACAGAATTCACCATGACAGGACTTATGGTTACTCCGCCTGCAGCAGCTGGTTGGCCAGGCACTCCAGGAGCGGCTCCATGGATGCTGCCTGTAACATATCGCACTAACGCTCGATGCACCTGCACCAAGGCCGCATACATAGTGCGCAGTTCCGCGACTGGTATTGTCATATAAAGCGGATGTGGGGTGTACCCGGCCAAAACAGGCCAAGTGGCCCCCGCTATAGATAAGGGGCCTAAACGAACCGTGGTAGTCGGTTGTGGGAGGGCGCCATTAAACCAAACACGGTGTTGCCAAGCCGTGAGCGGTACTTCAAGATTAGTATAAGGTCTATAGACAGCAGGAACAGCGGTGGGTTCATATGTATGAAACAGATTATCGTTCGCATCCAACGCTGGAAAAGTGATCCAAGAGTAGAACACTTCAAAGTGGAAAGCCGGGTCGGCTTGAACCACAAAGACTAGGTCAACTCCCGCGTCTGGCACTCCATATATCCGTAAGTGGTCACGGAGTGCTGTGCGGCTATGCGCCACTATGTCTATACCCGCCATTCCGAACGGGACTTTTCAACAATCTTACACAAGGCAGCACAAAAAGGGTTTTTCTAAGAAACCTTTTAATAACATCAAGCTTGAAAGAACCTACAAAATCTGCAATATAGGAGGTATCGCCGTCACACACGCTTCCGGAAGCGTACGTGAGGGGTTTGTGGACAAGCACAAGTACTACTCAAGCGTCTCGCTAGTAAGCTGCCCCACTCGTTGGTCGCGCCATGTCATAGGGTTTCTGCACATACAGAGCTATGCACAGGATAATAGGACCTTGGAATATAGTGGTGAGCCAACCATAAACCTTAGCACCCAAAACCCCAACCCAACTAGCCTTAGCGTCCCATTGGCACCAATGTACCAATGCTTAGACAACCCAGAACACGGTATCTCTCTCTCAGGACACGCAGAGGCAAGAACACTCTTTCGTCACATTCGTACCTGTCCACAACATGCGTATGAAGAGACACTGTATAGGTTAAAATGTTTATTTCAACTTACGTGCTCTAAGATACAGTACACGTGTCAGTACTAGTAGCATAATACATAAGAACAATATAATCAGCATAGTTACTACTCCATAGAATACAAACGGGGAAAGCATCTCATAAAGCAGTGGAGATATGTCTAACTAACATTACCACCCTCCCCGTGCTGGAAGCCAGTTTATTATGATAATAGAAGACCTTTGGGCTTTGACTAGCGAACCCCCATACCTCAGTCTCTTGATGCAAAACTACATCAGCAAACAATCACAGCTCTTCTCTCTGGAAAGGTCGTCTCCAAGTGCTATCTTAGAGCAAGCGATCGCATTATTAAAAGCACACTAATTTCTCAATGGCAGCTGTACAAGTGTTATGTCTAGGTGCGAGGGACGGGCCAAATCAGTAGGAACCAGGGAGTTGTTATTCGACCTTGTAACTGTTGTTCAGACTGAGCCCAAAAGGGAACAGGAGAAAAGGTGAGAAACAGAATATGCAGACTGTTGTAGAATAACTTGGCAATAACAGAGGGCGAAAGAACAACATCCAATAATAACGTGCGCAAGAGTCATCATGGCAGCCAGGCCTGCGGTAACGTGGCCAGACCCGCCAGGAGGCCATGAGCCACAAGACAAAGCATGTATATTCCACATTCACTCCTAGCCAGTCCACGAACTGGCATCTGTTGAGATGTGTGTGCAATCAGGTCAAAGCTCAGTTGCTTAACCCCTTCTATGCGTCGGACGCGCGGGAGCCGTCCGACGCATAAGTGCTCATGTGCGTCGGACGGCTCCCACGCGTCCGACGCCATGGCACAGGGAATCCCTCTGGTGCGGGCACCAGAGGGATTCCCTTTACCCCCCAACAGCCTCAGGAGCTGGGGAAGAGCTTCCCCAGCTACCGAGGCCACCCCCTGGTTTCCCTGAAATGACGATCAGTGTGCACGTCGCGCTGACGTCATTTCAGTGAAACCGAAACTGAAATGAGCCAAGTGGCTCATTTCAGTTTCACTTTCCACATGCTTAGGGGGCTATCTCAGCCCCCCGAGCACGTAGAAAGACGGGAGAGGTATCATTGGAAAGTGGAGAATCTCCCCTTTCCAATGGTACCCCTCCCCAGTGGATCCATGCTTGGGGATTGCCCCAGGAGGGTGATCCCCAAGCAGGGATCCACCCACTAGACACCAGGGAGGGGGGAGCGGCCCCTTGGGCAAGGGCCTTTCCTCCCCCCCCAAACAATTTGGCCAAATTCAGTCTTTCTGCCCCCCCGGGGGGGCAAAAAGCCCACTAGACGCCAGGGATTTTTTTTGCACAATTTGAATTAGGGTGGGGGCAGCCCAAAACGGGCATGCCAATGCCCCCACCCCCCACAAAAATTACAGCCTTTCTGCCTCCCCAGGGGGGCAAAAAGCCCACTAGACGCCAGGGATTTTTTTTTCCAATTTGAATTAGGGTTGGGGGCTGCCCAAAACGGGCATGCCAATGCCCCCACCCCCGCAAAAATTTGTCTTTCTGCCCCCCCTGTGGGGCATATGGGGGCAGTATCCCCCAATCTGCCCCCCCCGGGGGGCAGAAAGCCCACTAGAAACCAGGGATTTTTTTTTTGTATTCATGTAGGGGTGGGGGCTGGCCAAAATGGGCATGACAATACCCCCCCTGAGAAATTCCAGTCTTTCTGCCCCCCGGGCGGGCAAATGGGGCAGTGGCCCCTGATCTGCCCCGGCAGAAAGCCCACTAGGCGCCAGCGATTACACTGGCTTTTTTTATGCGTGGGGGCTGCCCAGAATAGGCATACCAATGCCCCCACCCCCCAAAAAATAGCCACAGTCTTTCTTCCCCCCTTGGGGGCATATCGAGGCAACCCCCCCTCCCCGATTCTCCCCCAGGGCGGCAGAAAGCCCACTAGGCACAGACTTTTTTTTAGCAATGTGCCTACCTGTGGATTTTGGGCCCTAGCGCAGCCGGCACATGGGGAAACCTAGCAAATCTGTATATTTTTTAAAACTAGACACCAAGGGGAATCCAGGATGGGGTGACTTGTGTGCCTCTCACCAGGTTCTGTTACCCAGAATCCCTTGCAAACCTCAAACTTTGTAAAAAAAAACACATTTTCCTCACATTTTTGTGGTGGAAAGTTCTGGGATCTGTGTGGAAACACAAAATTCTACCCACCTCGCATTCCCCAAAGTCTTCAGAGAAAAATGGTACCTCACTTGTGTGGGTAGGCCTAGTGCCCGCAACAGGAAACGGCCCAAAACGGAACGTGGACACAACACATTTTCACAGTGAAAACTGATTCTTTTTTTGCAGAGTGCCTAGCTGTAGATTTTGAACCCTAGCTCTGCCGGCACCTAGGGAAACCCAGCAAACCTATATATTTTTGAAAACTAGACACCCAGGGGAATACAGGATGGGGTGACTTGTCTGGCTCTCACCAGGTTCTGTTACCCAGAAACCCTTGCAAACCTCAAACTTTGTCAAAAAAAACACATTTTCCTCACATTTTTGGGGTGGAAGGTTCTGGAATCTGCATGGATCCACAAATTTCCTACCACCCAGCATTCCCCCAGGTCTCCCGATAAAAATGATACCTCACTCACGTGGGTGGGTCAAGTACCCGCGACAGGCAATGGCCCAAAACGTATTGAGGAGACATCAAAATTACCTATCACAAAGCAACCTGGTTTTGCAAGGGGGGTCACCTGGGTTTTTGGCCCCGGGCTCGGCGGGCATCTTGGGAAACTACCAAACCCACACATTTCTGAAAACTAGACATCCGGGGGAGTCCAGCGAGGTATGGCTTTCATGGGTCCCCCAACGTTTTCCTACCCAGAATCCCCTGCAATCCTCAAATTTGGCTGAAAAAAATCACTTTTTTCTCAAATTTCTGTCTGGGAAAGTTCTAGAATCTATGTGGATCCACAAATTTCCTACGACCCAGCATTCCCCCAGGTCTCCCGATAAAAATGATACCTCACTCGCGTGGGTGGGTCAAGTACCCGCGACAGGCTAGAGCCCAAAACGTATTGAGGAGACATCAAAATTACCTATCACAAAACAACCTGGTTTTGCAAGGGGGGTCACCTGGGTTTTTGGCCCCGGGCTCGGTGGCCATCTTGGGAAACTACCAAACCCACACATTTCTGAAAACTAGACACCCCCGGAGTACAGCGAGGTATGGCTTGCGTGGGTCCCCCAACGTTTCCTACCCAGAATGCCCTGCAAACCTCAAATTTAGGTGAAAAAATCACTTTTTTCTCAAATTTCTGTGTGGGAAAGTTCTGGAATCTACGTGGATCCACACCTTTCCTACCACCCAGCATTCCCCCAGCCCCGATAAAAATGATACCTCACTCGCGTGGGTGGGTCACGTACCCGCGACAGGCAAGGGCACAAAACATATTGAGGAGACATCAAAATTACCTATCACAAAACAACCTGGTTTTGAAAGGGGGGTCACCTGGGTTTTTGGCCCCGGGCTCGGCGGCCATCTAGGAAAACTACCAAATCCACATATTTCTGAAAACTAGACACCCGGGGGAGTCCAGCGAGGTATGGCTTGCGTGGGTCCCCCAACGTTTTCCTACCCAGAATGCCCTGCAAACCTCAAATTTTGCTGAAAAAACACATTTTCCACATATTTTTGGGTGGAATCACCGTGCCGGCACAAATGTCCTACCCCACAGCGTTCCCCTCAGTCCCCCGAGTAAAATGATACCTCACTTGTGTGGGTGGGGCAAGGGCCTGTTACTGGGAAGAGCCCAAAACATAGGGATTAAGGGTATAGCACAGAAATTTCTAAGCGCTACATTTTTTTAAAAATACGTTTTTAGCCAATTCTGCATTGGACACCCACACAAGTGAGGTATCATTTTACTCGGGACACTAAGGAGAACGCTGTGGGGTAGGACATTTTTGCTGCCACAGGGATTCCACACAAAAATATGTAGAAAATGTGTTTTTTTCAGCAAAATTTGAGGTTTGCAGGGGATTCTGGGTAGGGAAACGTTGGGGGGTCCACGTAAGCCATACCTCATTGGGCTCCCAAGGGTGTCTAGTTTTCAGAAATGTGTGGGTTTGGTAGGTTTCCCTAGATGGTGGCGAGCCCGGGGCCAAAAAATCAGGTCCCCCCCCCCCAAAACCAGGTAGTTTTGTTATAGGTAATTTTGAAGTCTCCACAGTACGATTTGGGCCATTTCCTGTTGCAGCCACTATGCCTACCCACACAAGTGAAGTACCATTTTTATCAGGAGACCTGGGGGAACACTGGGTGGTAGGAAATTTGTGTCAGCCCGGTGATGCTATAACTTTCCCACACAGAAATGTGAGAAAAAATTGATTTTTTCAACAAAATTTGAGGTTTGCAGGGGATTCTGGGTAGGGAAATGTTGGGGGACCCAAGCAAGCCATACCTTGCTGGACTCCCCCAGGTGTCTAGTTTTCAGAAATGTGTGGGTTTGGTAGGTTTCTCTAGATGGCCGCCGAGCCCGGGGCCAAAAACTCACGGGACCCCCCTTGCAAAACCAGGTTGTTTTGTGATAGGTAATTTTGATGTCGCCTCAATAGGTTTTGGGCCCTTGCCTGTCACGGGTACTTGACCCACCCACGCGAGTGAGGTACCATTTTTATCGGGAGACCTGGGGGAACGCTGGGTGGTAGGAAATTTGTGCATCCACACAGATTCCAGAACTTTCCCACACAGAAATTTGAGAAAAAAGTGATTTTTTTTCAGCTAAATTTGAGGTTTGCAGGGGATTCTGGGTAGGAAAATTTTGGGGGACCCAGGCAAGCCATACCTCGCTGGACTCCCCCGGTGTCTAGTTTTAAGAAATGTGTGGGTTTGGTAGGTTTCCCAAGATGGCCGCCGAGCCCGGGGCCAAAAACTCATGGGACCCCCCTTGCAAAACCAGGTTGTTTTGTGATAGGTAATTTTGATGTCGCCTCAATACGTTTTGGGGGCTTGCCTGTCGCGGGTACTTGACCCACCCACACAAGTGAGGTACCATTTTTCTTGGAAGACTTTGGGGAATGCGGGGTGGGTGGAATTTTGTGGATCCACGCAGATTCCAGAACTTTCCACCACAGAAATGTGAGGAAAATTTGTTTTTTGGGACAAATTTTGAGGTTTGCAAGGGATTCTGGGTAACAGAACCTGGTGAGAGCCAGACAAGTCACCCCATCGTGGATTCCCCTGGGTGTGTAGTTTTCAAAAATGTATAGGTTTGCTAGGTTTCCGTAGGTGCCGGCAGAGCTAGGGTTCAAAATCTACAGCTAGGCACTTTGCAAAAAAAGGGTCAGTTTTCACCTTGAAAATGTGGTGTGTCCACGTTGCGTTTTGGGCCGTTTCCTGCCACGGGCACTAGGCCTACCCACACAAGTGAGGTACCATTTTTCTCGGAAGACTTTGGGGAATGCGGGGTGGGTGGAATTTCATGGATCCACGCAGATTCCAGAACTTTCCACCACAGAAATATGAGGAAAATGTGTTTTTTTGGACAAATTTTGAGGTGTGCAAGGAATTCTGGGTAACAGAACCTGGTGAGAGCCAGACAAGTCATCCCATCCTGAATTCCCCTGGGTGTCCAGTTTTCAAAAATGTATAAGTTTGCTAGGTTTCCCTCGGTGCCGGCAGAGCCAGGGTTCAAAATCTACAGCTAGGCAGTTTGCAAAAAAAGGGTCCCTTTCACTGTGAAAATGTGGTGTGTCCACGTTGCGTTTTGGGCCGTTTCCTGTCGCGGGCACTAGGTCTACCCACACAAGTGAGGTACCATTTTTCTTGGAAGACTTTGGGGAATGCGGGGTGGGTAGAATTGTGTGGATCCACGCAGATTCCAGAACTTTCCACCACAGAAATGTGAGGAAAATGTGTTTTTTTTGACAAATTTTGAGGTTTGCAAGGGATTCTAGGTAACAGAACCTGGTGAGAGCCAGACAGGTCACCCCATCCTGGATTACCCTGGGTGTCTAGTTTTAAAAAATGTATAGGTTTGCTAGGTTTCCCTAGGTGCCGGCAGAGATAGGGTTCAAAATCTACAGCTAGGCACTTTGCAAAAAAAGGGTCAGTTTTCACTGTCAAAATGTGGTGTGTCCATGTTGCGTTTTGGGCCGTTTCCTGTCGCGGGCACTAGGCCTACCCACACAAGTGAGGTACCATTTTTCTCAGAAGACTTTGGGGAATGCAGGGTGGTTGGAATTTTGTGGATCCACGTAGATTCCAGAACTTTCCACCACAGAAATGTGAGAAAAATGTGTTTTTTTGACAAATTTTGAGGTTTGCAAGGGTTTCTGGGCAACAGAACCTGGTGAGAGCCAGAGAAGTCACCCCATCCTGGATTCCCCTGGGTGTCTAATTTTTTAAAATGTATAGGTTTGGTAGGTTTCCCTAGGTGCCGGCAGAGCTAGGGTTCAAAATCTACAGCTCGGCACTTTGCAAAAAAAGGGTCAGTTTTCACTGTAAAAATAAAGTGTGTCCACGTTGCATTTTGAGCCGTTTCCTGTCGCGGGCACTAGGCCTACCCACACAAGTGAGGTACCATTTTTATCGGGAGACTTAGGGTAACACAGAATTGTAGAGCAACTGTTATTACCTATTGACTTTCAATGCATTTCTGCCTTCCAAATGAAAGACAATGTGTAAAAAGAAGTCACTTTTAAAAATGTCCTATAATTCTCATGCTAGTATGGGTACTCACAATTTCGGAAATGTGCAAATATCTACTGTTTCTAAACTATATATTTTGTTCCAATTTCAGAAGTACATAGGTGTCTTTCATACCGATTTTTCCATGTATATATTTTCCCAAATTAATTGCTATATACCCGGTACATAATAAAAACCATCGCAAGACGCTGCTCAGTTATTGGCTCTGGGTTCGTCGGGTTCTTGGTGAACCTACAAGTCCTGTATATCCCCACAACCAGAAAGGTCAAATGTAACGGTATATTGCTTTCAAATAGCTGTCATAATTAGAAGAAGTTACAGGTGAAAACGTTGGCACAAATTTCTGTTTTTTTCAACTAATTTTCAATTTTTCCTATATTCAACTGTTAGTTTCTATAAAGAAACCTTGACGGATCTACACAAATGACCCCTTGCTGAATTCAGAATTTTGTCTACGTTTCTAAAATGTATAGCTTTCCAGGATCCATTATTGCTTTCATACCCATTTCTACCGTTAACTGGAAGAAGGTTGAAAGCACAAAAAATAGCAAAAATAGGCTAAGTCCCAGTAAAATGCCAAAACTGTGTAAAAAATGTTGGTTTTCTGACAAAAGTCTGTCAGTCCCTAAGAGCTGGGAAAATGGTGATTTCATCCCCACAAACCCTTTGTTGATACCATTTGCAGGGAAAAAACCAGACGCTTTCATTTGCAGCACTTTTTTCCCATTTTTCAAAAAAATAAATTAGCTGTATTTTGGCTAATTTCTGGGTCCCCTCCAGGGGAATCCACAAACCCTGGGTACCTTTAGAATCCCCATGATGTTGGAAGAAAAGTACGCGAATTTGGCGTGGATACCTTATGTGGTCAAAAAGTTACAGGGGCCTAAGCGCAAACTACCCCAATTAGCCAAAAAAAGGCTTAGCACAGAGGGGGAAAAGACCTAACAGCGAAGGGGTTAAGTACCTTCCTGTCCTTATAGGTAAAATGAGTTTCCAATAGACTAAAAACATAAGGGGAATATTTGACAATAGTGTTCATGGATTAACCTTCGCTTATGCGAGCCCGAACACTGCTAATAATCATGGTTAATTTACTATAACCCCTTAATTTAGGAATTATTATGATTTATCTAATTGATCCCTATCTGTTCTAAATATATTACCAAAATCGTTTATACCTACAAACAAGCAACAGTATTGACCATGTGTTCAGCCCATCTTTTCTGCATTGTATGGTTTCCGTGTTGTGCATGCACCCCTCACCCCAAACCATAGCCCAAATCCCCGATTAAGAGCGTTTCCTTCTGCTAATACAGCTTTAAATATATCTTTTCCAAACCCCGAAAGGAAAATCAACCTTATGTAAGCCGTCGTGGAAATAAAGGTCAAGGAATACCTGCTCCCACCTGCTGACCTAGGAAAACTATCAAACTATAAGAAGAAAGTCATCTTTTTTACCCTTCTGTGTACACGCCACATCACTGATTAAACAGCATATGGAGAAAAAAAAGAAAATACCAAGTAGTGGCAAAAATAAACCAAAATGATTCTGATTCTGGTCAACCACAGTTACTCACAGACATTCCTTCTAATTCCTGTAATGGTACTGATGGAGCAAGGACTCAAAAATGAGACTTGCTTGAATGCAATTACCTCACAGTATTAATTTATTAATTATGTATTGTTTATACTAACGTTGCATACATTACACGAGTAGCAAGGAAGCTTGCCTATGTGTTCTAACTAACAAGTAACGCTTGTCTTATTCTAAAATGGCCGCTAAAGTGCGGGAACCTTACTGCGCATGTCTCATCCATATCACATGGTGTGACGTCTTTCTTTGCTTGGTGGGAAATTTCTGCTTCTGCGAAGTGTGCTCTAAAATGGCTGCTTGATGTTTTCACATGCTTCAGCTTGCTCTTGTGTTATTATTAATTTGTCGTTTTCTTAACGCTTACTAATGCGGGATAGATTTATAAGTAAATGGGGATAGAGTAGAAAGAGTGGGTATACAGTGAAACCTATTATTTGTGATTTTAATATTTTCTTCTTTGACTTTTATTAGTTCGTAAACTTGGGCCTGGGGTTGGTGATCTGAAACTCGAGAGACAATGATTCTGCGCATGTGTCCTCCTTGACTGCCAAAGAATGAAGTCAACCTGGACGTCGTCCAAGGCCATGACCTGGTGGCCGAAGCTGATGTGCTCTTGCCTTTCCTGTTGAAAATTGAAACTTTGTATATGAAGAATATATAACATTTGTCGTGAGACGGGTGGGAAATAAAGCAAATGTATAAAATTGGATGGGCGGTAGTTTAAAGACAATGGCCTACAGAAAATGAACTAAAAATCATATGGTGTGAGAATCCACCCCTGTCCCTGTCCAATCAGAAGTAGTGGTCCCATATTTTAGCAACATTAAGGGGAGGTACATGGGCGTAGAAGGGTATAATAGATATAGAATTAGTTAATTAGTTAGAGCTTACTCTCAGAACGCACAGAAGAGCTCCAGACCGCCAAGCTGATCGATTGCAGACTGAATCCCTGTCCAGAAGAGGTCCTGAGGAGGGGGCGGCGGAGTCCATTAGAAGAGAGGCACGGGAGAAATGAGGAGAAGTCGAGTATCAGAGAGGGGAACGACGCAGGCGTCGTTGTAGAGAGGTCACCGGTCCAGTCCTGATCCTGGAGGAGGTCTTTGGTCTTCATCCTTCCTGGGTCCTAATCTTTCCAACTCCTTGGCCACGGGTTGGGTTCTCGCATTTAGGTAAATATAAATGCAACCTTTAGTTGCGCAGCTGTCTCTATCTTCTCCTTTCTGAGGGACAGTCATTAATCAATAATTATTGTTCTCTACTTCACCTATGATATGCGACTAAGTACCATGTGTTTCTGTAATTTACTCTGCTAAATCTTTAGATAAACATTTTAAAACTTCCTGACTCAGTGGTTATTTCAGGATTATGTACTATAATGAATGTCACTCATTTTAAACTTCCCAATTAGCAAAGGATTCATTGATAAGTCATTACTCTTCAATCGGAAGGTAATTGGTAGCAGGGATTTTGATAAAGAGTAACAACTGATAAAACCCAGCGTAAGTATTAGCGTAGTATGAATGTACGGGCCCAAGTGAGTATCTAGTGTATGAATGCTGTTTGCTAATATCGTGCTGGATCAGTACGATCAATTTTCTGAGCTTCCTGCACAGTTTAACAGTCACATGGGATAAATCAGATCTCACAAAAATAGTTACATTGTCAACAGATTCAGGGGCCATTGGTCTAGCTTTGTATAGATTTCCTGTCGCAAAAATAAAGTTGCCAAAATAAATCCAAAATGGCTCTAGGTTGTATTCCCTGTCGAGTGTTTTTACTGAAGGGAAAGCAACGTGCTTGTTGAATTTATGATGCACCAACATAGAAGTCGGATAGATCCATGAGTGCCTTTTGCAGCACATCAACAATAAACTGTTGTGCACCTGCCCCCTCAATGCCCTTCTTGAGACCAGAACATGCAGGTTGTCACCTCTGTGTTACAGATCCTCATCGTTGCCCCTTGGCACCACACATTCCTGTTCAAAACCCCTTTCTTGTATTGTCCCAGCGCCCTCTTCCGTTTCAGCTGGTGTTTGCTCGGGCTCGGTGATACAATTTAAGCTTGCACCAATAATATCTCCAATGGCTTGGACAGTACCTTAACTTTTAGCCTGATCAGACTTTTGATCATTGTAATGTGTCTGAGCCTTCTCCCTGTGGGTTTAGATAAGACGATATTTCTCCAGCAGGGCAGGCGCAGCCTGGCACACTGCAGTGTCTTTTAAAATCTCCAGGCTCACAGATTTGGGGACAGAGCGTTGCACCCTAGTGGCTGCTGAGCTGTTTATTTGTGGGAGCAGAAGGTTACTGCTTAGAGTCTGCTGAGCAATTGGCATAATTTCATGTATTGTGGAGTGTTCATGCCTTGATTTGTATGTTTAATACACCATTGCTCTAATTCACGTGCCTCGGTCGAACTACGATATTGGCATCCGTTACTAAACTGCCTGCAGTTTCTTTTAAGAGGTTTGAGTCACTGTTCATAACTTTACCTCTTTTTCCCATCCTATCACAGTTAACACAGATTGGATAGGGCTCCCTTCACCTTCTTCCTTATTGAAATGTTGCTTTTGTGTAATACTAGGCATCTTAGTCACAGCATTGATATGCTGAGTGGCACCCCCCCTCCCCCCCAAAAGCGATACTGGCTGTGGTGTTCTTATGTTCACATTGTAGTTGGGGTGCATCTGTATCCGATCCGTCCTGACCACCGCTCCGCACACCATATCAGGCACAACACAATCCTATGCAGCCAGGAACCTTTTTTCAGCTTCGGTCTGAGTTGCACATTTTCTCTGATTGCCAGTTATGTTTTCTGGTGCTGTGTTTATGAATGTTATGTGCGGTCCCAATATATTTACCTTTGTCCACAATAAACTATGCATTGATATATATTGTTGCCCAGCATCTGAATTGGCCATCCCATCTACAATTAAACAACTTTCCAGAGCTAATGACTTACCTTTGTGTATTCTTCTCACCATTCGCTGTATCAGTACTTCCCTCCACCATGGATACTTTACTGGATACTTTGTTGCCAGTGAAAGAGTTAGTCTCTCTTTCCACCACAATGATCACCAGGGCTGAGGAAATGAAAGAAGATGCAGTTCTTCTATCCAGTGACTTCCTGAGTGTTTCGCCTCTGCTCTCAGCGACCCGGTTCTGTATCCGTGTGTAGCCCTGAAAAGCATCCTGTGGTGCAGTCGCTGGAAGAAGAGAAGAAGTCGGATGGGATACCACCTTCTGTGCTGTTGTCGCACTTCTCTGTGATCTCCTCCGCTGTCACCTCCTGAGATACCACGCAGGCCTTTTGGGCCTCACAGTGAGCCGCCACCAGCAAAGCAGGGCGCTGAGATGACTAACACAGGTCCACAAAACGAGTCTTCGGACCTTCTCAGGCAGCAGCTGCATTTCCGCCAACAGGCCCAGCAGAACCAGCCACTTGGGCACCTCGCACTGGAACCATTCTTCGGAGCTCGGCCACCTGCACAAAAACCCCACACAATAAGGGTGCTACTATCAGGTAAGCAATATTGTGACCTCCACACATCTCATGTATAGTCTCTCAGCCATTATTCACTTTCTGATGTTGGTGCCCAGCTGTAATGTTGTGGTTTCATCCCAGGAGTTAAGGGAGTATTCCACGGGTACGGGGATTTTGTGGTCCACCCCCAAAGATGGAGTTTGTAATGGTCACACCGAGATGTGAATTAGTTATAGTAAGAAAAGAGTCGTCCATTTCCAGGGACGTCAGTTAAAGTCGGATTCTAGTCTGTGTGCCTGATTGCGCTGCCGCAGCCCCAATATTTATGCGCATGCTTGGGCCCTCTGTACCACACCACACCAATGAAGCTAAGAGGTAGGTCCCAGTAGAGGAGCTGAGTGCCCTGACAGCTGTTGCTTAACTGGCTGCCATCTTTTCCCTGACTATGACCCCTAAAGCAAAAATGTCTGACAAAACTAATATACATAGGTCAGGTTGTGATTAGTTCACACTGACACTCACAACAAACAAGTGTGTCTCTATTTTGTATTCCCCAGAAACACCATGTCAAACTCCTCTTGGACAGAATAAGTGGTGGCTGACGAGGCCAAACCAAGTGCCCTTTGTACGAGTCAATGTCTTCAATCTGAAGGGATTCTCCTTTTCCTCCCAGCCCCGTATATGTACCATTTACTTTTATAGTTTTCATGTTTGTATTTGGCCCAATGGGCATAATCTTCGACTTTGCTACATTGGTTTTGAGACCCAG
The DNA here is from genome assembly GCA_963921515.1 of Calotriton arnoldi. Taxonomy (NCBI): domain Eukaryota; kingdom Metazoa; phylum Chordata; class Amphibia; order Caudata; family Salamandridae; genus Calotriton; species Calotriton arnoldi. Next base: position 334,891 of record CAWUFW010009912.1, on the reverse strand, counting down.
ATCTTACATATACACTAAATATTCATTCTCTAAATCAGGGGTATCCACCCTTTTTTGTAATAAGAGCTACTATTATTCTAAGAAAATCATCCCGAGCTATTAATATCATTGTAGTTGTAATTGTGACCCCATCAGACAAGATTACATTGGTGGTCACCAGAATAAGAATAAGAATAAGAATAAGGTAATTTGTACAGCGCATTGCTTCTGCTACTGAAAAGTCCCAGCTCTAGAATTCTGCAATTGATTCAGACATCAGACAAGATTATATTGGTGGCTACAGTAGTAGTAGTAATAATAATAATAATAATAATAATAATAATAATAATAATCTAATTTGTAAAGCACATGGCTTCTCCTACTGAAGAGTCCCAGCACTAGCATTCTGCAATTGACTCAGATATCAGACAAGATTATGTTGGTGGCCACCATAGTAATAACAACAACAACAATAATAATAATAATAATAATAATAATAATCTAATTTGTAAAGCACATGGCTTCTCCTACTGAAGAGTCCCAGCACTAGCATTCTGCAATTGACTCAGATATCAGACAAGATTATGTTGGTGGCCACCATAGTAATAACAACAACAATAATAATAATAATAATAATAATAATAAGCTAATTTGTAAAGCACATGGCTTCTCCTACTGAAGAGTCCCAGCACTAGCATTCTGCAAATGACTCAGGAAAGCTGCCTAGTATTAGGGGTATTAGGGGCTCAGAGTATTAAGATTAATTGAAAAGACAAGTTTTTAATTGTTTCCTAAAAACTTGGGGAGCTGCGCTAGCCTGGTACCCCACGATCGTAGATTCCTTGTAGGGGTGTAAGGCTTGATCAGAGTTTGGCGATAGCTTGGACCCGGGTTCAACAAAGCCTTATGACCACAGCATAAGGCTTTAAATTGGAACCGCTTCTCGATTGGCAACCAGTGCAGTTCTCTTAGGTGAGCCCTGATAGAAGCACGTCTAGGAATGTTTAACAACATCCGTGCTGCTGAATTTTGAATTCTCTGTAATTGATTTAATCTCACTTGAGAGAAACCTAAGTATAGAACGTCGCAATAATCTAGACAGGAGATTTATAGAGCATTAATTTGTTTTTGGAGACAGAAAGGGTAAAAGCCATAGTATCTTCATGAGAACTCTTAGTATACCAAAGCATTTGCCTGCTAAAGAACTCACTTGATCATCCAATGTCAATTGTTGATCTGGCCAAACTCCTAAATATTTAATTTTAATTTTGTTGGGTGGGGAAAAGGGCCTAAACGTACAGGCCACCATGCAGGGGACCTAAGTTAGTTTGGTTACTTAGAACCAACACCTCAGTCTTATCCCCATTGAATTTTAGGCAACTATCATCCATCCATCATTGGGGTTCTGTGAGAGAGTGATAATTAACTGTGTGTTGTCCGCATAAGGAAATATGGAGAGGCTAAAACCTTCTATAACATCTGCCAGCTGTTGGATGTGAGAAGTTGGCCTGGCATATGCTGTCCACTAATTATAGTGGGCACCTTGCACCAGTCCAAATCGACTCTTATGGTAGGTAGGTTAAAGACAACCTTATTGAAAGCTATCCTAGTGGTAGCTATGGAGAGCAGCCTTCAGGCTAAGTCTTGAAGGAATGTAAAGCAGCTTGTTTTACCAGTCTATAATCTCTTGAGTGACCAAATGAAAGAGCACCACACCAGGTATATATTCAAAATATATGTATTTATTACTAAACACACCCCTCTAGTCTCTTTATGAGGCTAGAGTTCGAAGTACATAGGTTATAAGATCTTAAATCACAGTAATAGCACAAATACACGTTTGAGCCCTAGGGGCGTACCAAACCATATACCAATAAAATGGTATGCGAACCACGACTGAACTAGACACTAGGCCTAGAGCCTCTAGAAGTGCTTGGACCACAAGGAACCACCCAAGGTAGTGACACAGGGGACCCACGGGAGACGCGTGCAGTGTAAATACACAACCGCGATACGCCGTTAACTTCTATGGAGAAAGTCGGGATCGGGAAAATAGAGGAAAGGGACACTTAAAAGAGGACTAGGACAAAACCCTTTGAGATCTAGGACTTTGAAGAGTCTCTACCCACGGGAGCACCGGAGTACTCGTGTTACCTCACCCAGGGAAGCCGGGTGCATAGGTGCCTTTCGGGGTCGGGTTTCGTCGTCGTTTCTTATGGCGATCTGCTGCAAAGTGCTGCTGGCGACCAGGAGAAAAGTGTCCGGGTGGATCCAAGAGTGGATCGGAGTTCTGAAGAACCTGAAAGCAGAGGGGACAGAGTCTGGGTCACTAGCCAGTGACCAGGAGGGCGATGGACAGATGCCCACCGATGTCGAGTGCTTCAAGTTCGTTGACGGTCGTCTTGACTCTTCAGCCACGAGGTCCGGGAGGCGTTGTCGGCGACCAGGAGCAGGATTCGGGCTGTTGCTCGATGTCTGTCGAGTGCAGAGGTGTCGGCGACCAGATTGGACCCAACAGGCCTTGGCAACGGCAAGTCTCGAGTAAGATGTAGATCGTCGATGATGCAGACCAGCAAGGTCTGGGGAACTCACCCAGCAAGGGTAAGTGAGGGCAGGCCTGGAGCAACCAGACTGCCAAGTAAAGAAAAGATTGGCCTTCGGTAAGGGCTACTAGCCAACGGGCTAGCGACCGCGAAGGAGCCTCGTGACGCCGCACGTGGAGCTGGCTTACAGGACACTCGTGGAGTGGGGGCCAGTGATCTTCGGTGCAGGTGGTGCTGGAGGCTAGGGCTACTCGGAGCCCAAAGCACGACTTCTTGGGAGACCCAGAAGATGGTGCACTTGCAAGTGTGCTCGGTGTCCAGGGGTCACGGTCTCACGTTACCCACGATAGCCACGGGCCTCAGCTTTGCTGGGGACTCAGGGTAGCCTCGGGGAAGTCTGAGAATCCACCTCTGGTGATGCGATGACTTCGGCGTCCGACGGGAGCTTCAGTGATGCGAACCGGACAGATGCTTCTTTGGTGCCTGCCAAGCAGGGGAGTCACTCCTTGACCCCAAGGGAGATTCTTCAGTCCTCTAATCGTGAGTAGAGCGTCGAAGGTCCAGGATTCTGTTTCAGAGTTTCGTCCAGGTATAATCTAAAGTCCTAAGGACTGGGTTCCTACCTTTATTCCAAAAATAGGGGATGGACTACTCTGTGGCCCCACCTATGGGTGGGTCAGGGCAGAGGGGTGGCTACACCCCTTTCCCTTTGTCCAGTTCGCGCCAAAGCAGGGGCTGCAAGCCCCTGATCCGGTTTGAACTGGGGTATGCACAGGGACACCAAATGTGCCCCCAGTGCAGGACTTCAAAGCACCCGAAAGTGCTCCCGCCCAGCCCCAATACACATTGTCCTGTCTGGGGAGGTGGTCACACCTCCCTGGGACAGGAAACCTATTGTCCAGGCCTCCCCTGCCGGAGTTTCGTCCAGCAGCAGGAGGCCAGACTCGTGTCTGTGGCAGCAGCATCCATTTTGTGATGCCAGGGCTCTGGAAAGAAGTTACCGGACTCGTCAGAGTTAACATGCCTTTCCCTCTAGAAGGGTGGAATGCTACCCCCGCCGCCAGGATTGGCGGGGGGTAGTATTCCAAGATGTTTGACACCAAACACGACATGTTTTGGTGCAGCCATTCCATAGTTAGCATTTTACCGCGAGGATATAATGCGTTTAAGAGTATATGGTCAGGCTGCACTACAAACAGCATCAGAGATGGTCTCCGAACGCTGCAGAGGGGCCCTGCTCATGCAGGGGCACCCTCTCACATAAGAACCATGCACTCTGCCTTTAGGATTGATAAGGCCTGCCTTAGGAGTGACTTATAGGTTTATATGTGTGTATGCTTTTAGTGATATAGGTAACCTATACCACAGCAAGGGGTGCATGCACCACCTTACCCAGGCTGCAGTAGCAGACCTGTGGTGTCAGTTTGGAGGGCCTACCAGGGGTGGCATAATACATGCTGCAGCCCCTGGCAGGCCTCTGAGGTACCTATGCCCTTGGTACATAGTATACCATATACTAGGGACTTACAAGGGCACTCCAGATCCCAATCAGTGATGTGCCTAAGGCACATGGAGACCCTTTTAAAGAGGAAACAGCTAGGCTGGGGTTCTGAATAGCAGGGCCCCAGCCAGACTAATGTCGAAAACCAGTGAAGTATCAGCAAAAAGTGGGGGTACCCCTGTGAAGCAGATCCTACTCTCCTACACAACCCCCCCCAAACGTAGGGACATTAAACTAACCTTGCCCAGTTAAGTCTTCATGTTCTAAGTGGAAATACCTAGAGAGTCCATCTGCATTCGCATGGTTACTCCCAGGCCTATGTTCCACTGTAAAGTCCATCCCCTGTAGGGAAATGGACCACCTAAGCAGTTTGGGGTTTTCACCCTTCATTTGTTTTAGCCATAAGAGGGGCTTATGGTCTGTCTGAACCAGGAAGTGTGTACCAAACAAGTATGGCCTCAACTTCTTCAGAGCCCAGACCACAGCAAAGGCCTCCCTCTCTATGGCTGACCAACGTTTCTCTCTAGGGGTCAGCCTTCTGCTAATAAAAGCTACTGGCTGATCCTGACCTTCTTCATTCAATTGTGACAGTACAGCCCCTACCCCCAATTCAGATGCATCTGTTTGGACAATGAACTTCTTGGAGTAATCAGGACTCTGCAGAATTGGAGCAGTGCACATGGCCTGCTTGAGGTCATCAAATGCCTTTTGACAGCTAACTGTCCACTGAACCTTTTTGGGCATTTTCTTAGAAGTTAAGTCATTCAAGGGTGTCACTATTGATCCATACCCCTTGACAAATCTCCTATAGTACCCAGTCAGGCCTAAGAAGGCTCTCACCTGAGTCTGGGTAGTTGGAGCAGTCCAGTCCATGATGGTCTGGATCTTGCTCTGCAAAGGTTGAACCTGGCCTCCACCCACAAGGTGGCCCAGGTACACAACCTGACTCTGCCCTATCTGGCACTTAGTGGCCTTGATAGTCAGGCCTGCCTTTTGCAGGGCCTGTAAAACATTCCTGAGGTGGACCAGGTGATCCTCCCAGGTGGAGCTAAAGACAGCAATATCATCTAGATAAGCTGCACTATAGGCCTCCAGTCCTGTGAGAACTGTGTTCACCAACCTCTGGAAAGTGGCAGGTGCATTTTTCAGACCAAAGGGCATCACCACAAATTGATAATGCCCACTAGGGGTTGAAAATGCTGTTTTGGGCTTTGCAGCATCAGCTAGTCTGATCTGCCAGTAGCCAGCTGTTAGGTCAAATGTGCTGAGATATTTGGCAGAGGCCAAAGTATCTATGAGCTCATCTGCCCTTGGTATTGGATGGGCATCAGTCCTAGTGACTGCATTGAGGCCCCTGTAGTCTACACAAAACCTCATCTCTCTTTTCCCACCACTGGTGTGAGGTTTAGGTACTAGGACTACTGGACTAGCCCAAGGGCTATCTGAGGGCTCAATCACTCCCAATTCCAACATCTTCTGGACTTCAGTCCTGATACAGTCCCTGACATGGTCAGGTTGCCTATAAATCTTGTTTTTAATAGGCAGACTGTCCCCAGTGTCCACTTCATGAGTGCACCAGGTGGTCTGACTGGGTGTCAGAGAAAACATATGTCTAAACTGATTGAGGACTTGCCTGCAATCAGTTTGTTGCTGGGTAGTGAGGCTGCCTGCCAAGGCTACACCATCAACTGACCCATCGTCAGGGTTCTGTGAGAGCAGGTCAGGGAGTGGGTCACTCTCTTCCTCCTGCCCTTCATCAGTAGCCATGAGCAAGCCCATGTCTGCCCTGTCCACATATGGCTTAAGTCTGTTGACATGGAGAACCCTGTGGGGACTCCTGGGTGTTCCCAGGTCTACTAAGTAAGTGACCTCACCCTTCTGCTCAACAATAGTGTGGGGTCCACTCCATTTGTCTTGGAGAGCTGCTGGGGCCACTGGCTCCAACACCCACACCTTCTGTCCTGGCTGGTAAACAGTTAGGACAGCTCTTTGGTCATGCCAGGCCTTTTGAAGTTCCTGGCTAGCCTCAAGGTTTTTGGTTGCCTTTTTCATGTACTCAGCCATCCTGGAGCGGAGACCAAGTACATAGTCCACTATATCTTGCTTTGGGGGCTTGAGAGGTAACTCCCATCCTTCCTTCACCAAGCACAGTGGACCCCTCACAGGGTGGCCAAACAGAAGTTCAAAAGGGCTGTAACCAACCCCCTTCTGAGGCACCTCCCTATATGCGAATAAAAGGCAGGGCAAGAGTATGTCCCATCTACGCCTAAGCTTTTCTGGGAGCCCTTTAATCATGCCCTTCAAGGTTTTGTTGAATCTCTCAACTAAACCATTGCATTGTGGGTGATAGGGTGTGGTGAACTTATAAGTAACTCCACACTCCTTCCACATTGCCTTTAAGTACCCAGACATGAAGTTTGCACCCCTGTCTGATACCACCTCCTTAGGAAAGCCCACTCTTGAGAAAATTCCCAGGAGGGCCCTTGCCACCACAGGTGCTGTAGTGGTCCTAAGGGGTATAGCCTCTGGATACCTGGTGGCATGATCCACTACCACCAGTATAAATCTGTGCCCAGATGCTGTTTGGGGATCCATGGGACCAACAATGTCAATCCCCACCCTCTCAAAGGGCACCCCCACCACAGGTAGTGGTATCAGGGGGCCTTTGTAGTGCCACCTGCTTTGCCACTGGCTTGGCAGGTTACACAGGAGCGACAAAACTCCTTACTGTCTTCAGACATGTGGGGCCAGTGAAAGTGAGGGACAATTCTGTCCCAAGTCTTGTTCTGGCCCAGGTGTCCTGCTAAGGGAATATCATGGGCTAGGGTCAATAGGAAGCCCCTGAACTTCAAAGGTATTACCAACCTCCTGGTAGCACCAGGCTTGGGGTCTCTACTCTCTGAGTACAGGAGTCCATCATCCCAATACACTGTATGGGGACCACTAGCTTTCCCAGCAGCCTCAGCAGCAGCTTGCTGTCTGAGGGGTTCAAGGGAGGGGCAGCTCTGCTGCTCCTGGCTCAGATCTGCCCTAGAAGGTCCCCCTGTCCCCAAGAACTCAACCTGGTCAGGCTCAAGTTCCTCTGGGACAGTTCCTTCTTCAGGGCTGAGATCATCCCCCTCAAGGGACTGATCTTCCTCCTGAGCCAAGGGGGAAGGCACTGCCTTAACCCTACTACTCCTCCTCTTGGAAGGCACTTGGTCCATTCTTCCAGAATCCAAGGCCTGTTCAGTTTTAGACAGTTTAGCTTGTGACCTGGTCACAGCAAACACATCTGCAGGGATCCCCAGCATTTCTGCATGGGTCCTGAGCTCCACTTCTGCCCAAGCAGAAGTCTCTAAGTCATTGCCAAGCAAGCATTCGACTGGTAGGTTTGCACTTACCACAACCTTCTTAAGGCCAGTTACCCCTCCCCAGGAGAAGTTAACAACTGCCAGAGTATGGTCTGTTCTGACATTGCTAGCATTGGTCACTTGGTACATTTCACCAAGTATAACTTGCCCAGGTAGCACAAGGTCTTGTGTCACCATTGTGACACTTGCCCCTGTGTCCCTAAATGCCAAAGCCTCTCGTCCATTGATTAAAGGCTGTTGTCTGTACTTGCCCAGATTACTGGGACTCACAGTGGAGGTCACATCCATGCCTCCATCACAGACTAACACAGCCTGAGTCAGCTCCCTGACTAAGTCAGAGCCCAACTCAGTTCCCAGGGTGAACCCTACTAAACCCTTTGCTGGAGCACTTCCACCAACTGTACTAGGGGGAACAGGTGCCTTAGGGGCATTGGTGGATGCTGGACTGGAGTCTTTGGACTTGGTGCAATCACTGGTCCAGTGGGTCTTTTGCTTACAGACCTTGCACCATGGTTTTCTTTGGCCTTTACCCTTGGTAGACTGGGAATCCCCACCAGAAGAAGATTTTTGGGGGCCTGATGAAGACTTTTGATCTTTACCCTTCTCCCCACCCTTGTCAGAGTTCTTAGCATCTTGCTTCTTGGTTTCCCCACCTTGGTTCTGTACCTTCTGCTTCACCCTGGTTCTGACCCATTTGTCTGCCTTCTTTCCCAATTCTTGGGGAGAGGTCAGATCAGAGTCAACCAGGTACTGATGCAACAGCTGGTTTTGACAGTTATTAAGAATCTGCTCCCTCATTATCAGATTATACAATCCTGAGAAGTCACACACCTTACTGCCCATCAACCAGCCTTCCAGAGCCTTGGCAGAACAATCCACATAGTCTACCCAGTCTTGAGTCTGTGCTTTTTGGGTGTCTCTGAACTTCAACCTGTACTGTTCAGTGGTTAGGCCAAACCCATCAATAAGAGCACTCTTCAAGACCTTGTAATTGTCAGCATCCTCCTCTCTAACAGTGAGGAGCTTGTCTCTACCTTTGTCAGCAAAGGAGAGCCACAAGATTGCTGCCCACTGCTCCTGAGGGACCTTCTGTACTTTACAGGCCCTCTCTAAAGCAGTTATCCATTTGTGGATATCATCCCCACTCTGGTAGGGAGGGACAATCTTGCTCAGGTTCCTATGGTCATAGGACCTTTCCCTATCTCTAGGGACATGGCTGCCACCATGGGACTCTAGTCCCAACTTTCTTCTCTCCCTAAGGAGATCTAGGGATTCTCTATCTAAAGCCAATTGCTTCTTCCTGATCTCCAGTTGAGTTTCCTCATACTGGACCAGTCTCTTTCTTCTCTCATGAGAGGATTCCCTCCTGTGAGAAGAAACAGAGCTCCCTATTGAGGTGCCAGAGTGGTTAGACTCCTGAGAAGGAGACCTAGACTTTCTGAGCACACTCATAATCCTTCCTGGGGGACAAAGGTGTGGTTCTCCAGATCCTCATCTTCATCTTCCCCAGAAGGGATTGGGTTTTCCAGGTCAGGGTCATTGTCACCCTCCTGGTCAGTTTCAGAGGGGGGCTGGGGGTAGTAGTACCCCTGGCCCCTTCCTCATCTGCTGGCCCACCCTCTGCTCCTACCCCTTCAGTCTCTGAGGACTTACTAAGATCATAAGCCACCAACATCTCCTGGAGGTGTTGGGTGGTGGGACTTTGGCCTGTCCTTAATTTCCTCACGTTACACAAAGCTCTCAGTTCCAAGAATGGGAGTGTGTCATACTTGGAGGGGGGAAGCTCAATGGCTTCCTGCAGGGCATCTCTAGATCCTGCTTTTAAAGACATCACTAGTGTGGTGTGGTGTATGCACTACCTACTCTAGTGTGGCCTACTAAACTCTCTTGAGTTGTAGAAAGGGTTGTGCTATCCCTTAACACACAACTCTAAGTTCAGTAGAACTTACTGATATTCTAAGCTTAAATTATATGTACCTTAGGTACCTTTAGTGGTTTTCAGTTGATCAATTCAATTGAGATTATCTGGTAAAACAATAGCAAGCTGGAATCCCACACGCTGCACACCAATGTGAGAAGTTGGCCTGGCATATGCTGTCCACTAATTATAGTGGGCACCTTGCACCAGTCCAAATCGACTCTTATGGTAGGTAGGTTAAAGACAACCTTATTGAAAGCTATCCTAGTGGTAGCTATGGAGAGCAGCCTTCAGGCTAAGTCTTGAAGGAATGTAAAGCAGCTTGTTTTACCAGTCTATAATCTCTTGAGTGACCAAATGAAAGAGCACCACACCAGGTATATATTCAAAATATATGTATTTATTACTAAACACACCCCTCTAGTCTCTTTATGAGGCTAGAGTTCGAAGTACATAGGTTATAAGATCTTAAATCACAGTAATAGCACAAATACACGTTTGAGCCCTAGGGGCGTACCAAACCATATACCAATAAAATGGTATGCGAACCACGACTGAACTAGACACTAGGCCTAGAGCCTCTAGAAGTGCTTGGACCACAAGGAACCACCCAAGGTAGTGACACAGGGGACCCACGGGAGACGCGTGCAGTGTAAATACACAACCGCGATACGCCGTTAACTTCTATGGAGAAAGTCGGGATCGGGAAAATAGAGGAAAGGGACACTTAAAAGAGGACTAGGACAAAACCCTTTGAGATCTAGGACTTTGAAGAGTCTCTACCCACGGGAGCACCGGAGTACTCGTGTTACCTCACCCAGGGAAGCCGGGTGCATAGGTGCCTTTCGGGGTCGGGTTTCGTCGTCGTTTCTTATGGCGATCTGCTGCAAAGTGCTGCTGGCGACCAGGAGAAAAGTGTCCGGGTGGATCCAAGAGTGGATCGGAGTTCTGAAGAACCTGAAAGCAGAGGGGACAGAGTCTGGGTCACTAGCCAGTGACCAGGAGGGCGATGGACAGATGCCCACCGATGTCGAGTGCTTCAAGTTCGTTGACGGTCGTCTTGACTCTTCAGCCACGAGGTCCGGGAGGCGTTGTCGGCGACCAGGAGCAGGATTCGGGCTGTTGCTCGATGTCTGTCGAGTGCAGAGGTGTCGGCGACCAGATTGGACCCAACAGGCCTTGGCAACGGCAAGTCTCGAGTAAGATGTAGATCGTCGATGATGCAGACCAGCAAGGTCTGGGGAACTCACCCAGCAAGGGTAAGTGAGGGCAGGCCTGGAGCAACCAGACTGCCAAGTAAAGAAAAGATTGGCCTTCGGTAAGGGCTACTAGCCAACGGGCTAGCGACCGCGAAGGAGCCTCGTGACGCCGCACGTGGAGCTGGCTTACAGGACACTCGTGGAGTGGGGGCCAGTGATCTTCGGTGCAGGTGGTGCTGGAGGCTAGGGCTACTCGGAGCCCAAAGCACGACTTCTTGGGAGACCCAGAAGATGGTGCACTTGCAAGTGTGCTCGGTGTCCAGGGGTCACGGTCTCACGTTACCCACGATAGCCACGGGCCTCAGCTTTGCTGGGGACTCAGGGTAGCCTCGGGGAAGTCTGAGAATCCACCTCTGGTGATGCGATGACTTCGGCGTCCGACGGGAGCTTCAGTGATGCGAACCGGACAGATGCTTCTTTGGTGCCTGCCAAGCAGGGGAGTCACTCCTTGACCCCAAGGGAGATTCTTCAGTCCTCTAATCGTGAGTAGAGCGTCGAAGGTCCAGGATTCTGTTTCAGAGTTTCGTCCAGGTATAATCTAAAGTCCTAAGGACTGGGTTCCTACCTTTATTCCAAAAATAGGGGATGGACTACTCTGTGGCCCCACCTATGGGTGGGTCAGGGCAGAGGGGTGGCTACACCCCTTTCCCTTTGTCCAGTTCGCGCCAAAGCAGGGGCTGCAAGCCCCTGATCCGGTTTGAACTGGGGTATGCACAGGGACACCAAATGTGCCCCCAGTGCAGGACTTCAAAGCACCCGAAAGTGCTCCCGCCCAGCCCCAATACACATTGTCCTGTCTGGGGAGGTGGTCACACCTCCCTGGGACAGGAAACCTATTGTCCAGGCCTCCCCTGCCGGAGTTTCGTCCAGCAGCAGGAGGCCAGACTCGTGTCTGTGGCAGCAGCATCCATTTTGTGATGCCAGGGCTCTGGAAAGAAGTTACCGGACTCGTCAGAGTTAACATGCCTTTCCCTCTAGAAGGGTGGAATGCTACCCCCGCCGCCAGGATTGGCGGGGGGTAGTATTCCAAGATGTTTGACACCAAACACGACATGTTTTGGTGCAGCCATTCCATAGTTAGCATTTTACCGCGAGGATATAATGCGTTTAAGAGTATATGGTCAGGCTGCACTACAAACAGCATCAGAGATGGTCTCCGAACGCTGCAGAGGGGCCCTGCTCATGCAGGGGCACCCTCTCACATAAGAACCATGCACTCTGCCTTTAGGATTGATAAGGCCTGCCTTAGGAGTGACTTATAGGTTTATATGTGTGTATGCTTTTAGTGATATAGGTAACCTATACCACAGCAAGGGGTGCATGCACCACCTTACCCAGGCTGCAGTAGCAGACCTGTGGTGTCAGTTTGGAGGGCCTACCAGGGGTGGCATAATACATGCTGCAGCCCCTGGCAGGCCTCTGAGGTACCTATGCCCTTGGTACATAGTATACCATATACTAGGGACTTACAAGGGCACTCCAGATCCCAATCAGTGATGTGCCTAAGGCACATGGAGACCCTTTTAAAGAGGAAACAGCTAGGCTGGGGTTCTGAATAGCAGGGCCCCAGCCAGACTAATGTCGAAAACCAGTGAAGTATCAGCAAAAAGTGGGGGTACCCCTGTGAAGCAGATCCTACTCTCCTACATTGGATATAAACATTAAAAAGAGTAGGGCTCAGGGAAGACCCCTGCAGAACTCCTTGTTGCTGAGGAAAAACCTTAGAATGAAAAGGTTTTAGAGCAACTTGAAACAATCTATCTTGTAAGTATGAGGCAAACCAGAGTAGGGCCTTGTTGTCAATACCACATTTCCACAATCTTTTTGAAACGAGTTAGAGATCTAGCATGATAACTGACACAGAACCTTCATGATCCATGATAGAACACACATTTTCCGTGGCCAGTAACGGAGCTGAGGCTGTGGTATATGAGGGGCGAAAGCCTGATTGAGACCAGTGAAGAAGATTATTGATTTCTAAACAATTAGAGAGCTGTGTTATGTGTTTCACCACAATTTTTTAATAGAATGGTAAAGGAAATTGTACGATAATTCTCAGGCTTTATGGGATCTAGCCTAGGTTTTTTTAATAGCTAAATTACCATTGCATGTTTCCAATCCTGGGGTAGACAGCCAATAGTAATAGATAAATTAAAAACGGCACATAAAACCTGATAAATGGATGCAGATCCACACTCCAAAATAAGCGCTGGTGCAGGATCCAATGGTGATCCTGATTTAATAGAAGAACAGAGAGACAGCATTTCCATTTTTTTAACAGGATCAAATTTCAGAAGACTGGGAGTCTCCTCTGATGCAATGGATCATGTATTCAAGCTGGGATAGGTTCTCACCTCAACCGGAAAAGTAGCTTATATCTTACCTACTTTATTAAAAAGATTATGCAAGATTACCAGCAGTGATCATTTCAGTGCATCAGGCATGGTGCCAACAGTAATGTAAAAAATACTTTGTCAATATGATACTTCTACATGGGTTGTACATAACAACCATAGCTGCAATGCCCCTGGCATCAAGTTCATAATATTATTACTGCATCTCCCAAATGCTACATGATTTATCACACACATACCAGCTTTAAATATATTTTGATAACTCATACGTTTTTCTCCAAACATCACTGTATCAGTTCTGAAAATACGCCCATTTTCATCTCAAATACACACTTTTCAATTTTGGTATTAGTGGCGGCTGCTCCCGGGAAGCAGCACTGAGGCGGGGAGGGGGCAAGAGGGGAAGGGGTTTAAAAAAAAAAAAAAACTTATCTGCTGGCCGGCTGCTACTTCTCTTCCGTCCTCTCCCTGGCTTCTCCTGTGCAAGCAGGAAGCATCCGGGCTCCCAGGCTCCCCATAGCCAATCACAATGCTGCAATGCAGCTTTGTGATTGGTCTGAGCGCCGTGGTTCAGCGCTCAGCCAGGGAATGGGAGCCTGGGCATGTTCTCCACCCAGGCTGTAATGCAGCCTGGGTGGAGAACATGCTAAGTGCACATAAATGTTTGGCCGGCCTGAGACGGCCGGCCAAACATTCATGTGTATGTAGGAAGTGCAAACTACTCCTCCCCTGCTCTGTAAGCAGCGCAGATCCACCCCGCCCGACGTCACAGCAAGAACAAATAAAATGATAATAACGTCCAGTTATTATCATTTTATTTTTCCTTTTTTTTACACTGCGAAAAGCAGTGGGGCGATGCTCCTCCGCCTTAGCAGGGGAGCCGCCACTATTTGGTGTATATATGTGTAAATACAACCAAGCAAACACTTTAATTTAGTAGGATGGGCTGCACACAGGGGAGCTCCTTACAGGAGATGACTACTCTGAATGCTCAAGACCAGTCACTGTCCTTGATTTCAACTCTGCTTCATCTATACATAGTAGAAGAGGGGAAGTTTGGAAACATAGCTGGATCCTCGACATCCTGCATTAACTTCCCAGGCCTGCAATCTGCAATAGTTTTTTGCCCAAAAGTAGAAACCAGAAGGGAGACGAGTCAGTGACGCCTACAATTAAACTGACTCCCCTTTTTATGTTCTGGCTTGGCAGCGCAGATGTTGCCAGACAATTATGTGAGCACCATTAGAGAGGGGCTTTAGCTTTGCCCACATGTTGGGAGCCAGGAGTACATGGTTTAATTGGGCAGAAGTTGTGTGCTTCCACAAAAAAAGTGCTTGCCCTCAACGCAGCTGTGATAATTTTGTTTAAGCCTAAGCTTGAACTTTCAGAAGCAAACACATTTATTTATTTTTATTTATTTAATGCGATTTTATATAGCGCGAACATTACCCGAAGGTGTCAGAGCGCTTTACAAAAGAACCAGTTGCGTTACATAAGGATTTAGGATTACATGAGTTACATAAGAGATACAAACAGAATTTTTTTTGCAAATGTACAAGTTGTAAAGTCACACAAGGAAGAGATACAAGCAGAAAAAATTGCAAATGTACAAGTTGTAAAGTCACTCAAGGAAGAGATACAAACGGATAAACTCTAAAAATCACATAGGAATGGTAGTAAGTACAAAGGTCTACTACATATACTAGTTGTTAGAGTTATATATATATACAAATAGTAAATTTACTCAGGATTACATTTTACCAGCGATTAGGCTTGGACAAGTATATATTACATATTTACAGAGTGAACGGAGAAATAAAACATCAAAAGGGGTAGAGAGCGGTAGGGGGGAGAAGAGTCGGAGGCTGAGATTGGTGAGAGGAGAGAGGGGGACCTGAGGGGAGAAAGAGATAAGGCAGTCCAGCAAAAGAGAAATGTCTGAAGGTCGGCAGGATGGAATCCAATGGACCGAAGGAAAGGACAAGAATCAACAAAATGGCGGATCCGGGTCGTGGGCATCGAAGGAAACCATCTCAAAATGGCAAGATGCAACCAAGTCAAGACCCAAAAAACCAGGAGAGCAGAGTTCCATTAAGTAGGGTCGGAGGGGGGCGCAGCCACAGCACCAAGGGAGGGCGTAGGGCAGTAGAATGTCTGCTGTTTGTGTGCACAGGCATAGCACCGCAAGGGCATCAGGCTGACGACCAGGCATCAAGGAGAGCTGAGAACTGGAGCGAGCCTCTGAACAAATAGGGACCACAGAGACCGAAATAGAAGAGTGACCAGCACGTTGCCTGCCCCGCTGGGAACAGTGACGAATTCAGGCCAAAATCCATGAACGAGGAAGGAAGCCGGAGCCACCGTTAAACAGCAAGCGCTGCCGAGGAGCACTCCACCATCTTGTGCTCAGCAAGGGCGCATCTGACCCGGGGAGTTTAAGGCCGTTGGGGGGACAGGTCATCGGAGCCCCCTACCGCCAATACTGGAACATCAGGGGAACCCAGGGTCATCAGCAGTGCCCCCGCTCACGTCTACCATCCCGTGGTGCGTGACAGCAGACAGTGGAGACCCCATGCATCCAGCGCTGCGCTCTCCCCTCAAGAAGCACATCGACAACCGCCAACTCCGCTCCGATCTCCCGCACCGCGAGTGGCGAGGCGAGGCGAGGCTCGCTGAAGTGCTGGGGGTCTCCGAGACCGCGCGCGCTCACCGTGTGTAGTGTGGGGAGGTGCCGGCAGCCGCGGGCAGTGGATCAGCCTCGGCAGCAGTGATGGCGCAGCTCCGCCGATGCCATCTGCGGCTCCTCTTCATCACCTGGGATCATCACCGGCGGGGACGGCAGCCAGGTGGCACTGGAGAATCGCGGTGCCAACCGATCCCTGGGTGTGTTGGAGTCGAGATGGGCCACTTTCAGGGATATTTCGCCAAAAAGGCGATCCCTAGCCCGAGAGCTCCCGGCCAGAGCTCCCTACTCATCGGCCATCTTGGGGTTCAGGATCATTGGTTCACATCATTGGAATGCTATTAAAGTGCCTTGGATAACTAGATAATTGATGTTGTTTTTCTCTAGCAGCAGCACACATGGGAGGAAGGCAGACATTAAATAATTTTTTAGGTCTGGTTTAAGAGTGCAACTTTCACCTGACCTTTTAACCTACAACAATATTATCCTACAGTTCTTTGCTTCCACACAAATACATATCTATTTCCATGCTATTTACTTGTTATGCTTCACATTACCAAACAACATTCCTTTAAAGCTAGACCAATTGGCATTACTAATGGTTGCTGGAAATAGGGATGACTGTACGTAGGCTCCTTGGCGCAAGGACCTTGTTAGACAGTACAGTTAGCCTTCAATACATTACTCAAAAGGGGGCCCCAAAGAGATAGGCATCAACGGGTACCCTGTCCAGACTCTTCTTTGAGGGACATTTTTTAATCCATTATTAATGCACTTTGAACACTTATCCTAGGAACTGACATATTTATCTCTTAATACAACGGTGTACATTTTGCAGAAACTGGAGTGAAGTGCACCAGTTCGACCAATATTAACAATATTTGTAAAGGAAGAGGTGGCACATAAGAGGAAAATAGTAAATATGTATGAAAAAACAAGACAATAAAATGACTTACAGTTGACGATTTTCCTAAAACTGGATACGTATGATGTACACATTGCCTATAACATGCTCATATAGGAAAATGAGCTTCCATCACTATTGTGTATGACTACATCGCATGCATAGAGGAAATGAATACATTACATGAATTTGCAAACACAAGTTGGGCACATACAAATTTAAATTACTTTTGGGACATTTCTCTTTCTCAACAGACCTTTTAGAATCAGCTTTAGGGTTTTGAAAATGTGGCAATTAAATGTTATGTGTTTGTTTATATTGTATCAGCATGTTTGTCCGAAGGTAACTTAGCAGTTTTTTTTAATAACATCCATGCACTTTGACACTTTAATGGGTCAAAAAACTGTAATGACTTAAATGACGTCTGTGTAGCAGCAATACAAACTAAACTGTATCAATCCCATCAACAGAGATGGAGAGTGTAAATAAAAAGCAGGCATGCAGTACACAGGATTATGCATAACAGCACTTCAAACAGCAGGACCTTTTAAACAACTTCCTAAAGTGCAACATTGATCTGAGCCGCTGCACATTGCAGGCTTTGGTGAAAGCAACAAAATGCAGCATCGCTCTTGCAACACAGTTTTACAAAACCCCTGGGTTGAAAATCTGAAATGTACTCACAAATACTTAAGCCTATGTTTCGAGTAACTTTCTGACTCATTTTTTCAACTGCAAAAGGATTCCTGGGGTAGTGACGTGTAGCAATTTACACACGAGGAAATGTACTTGCTTAATGCAGAAATACCATACTAAAAGATATTTTGCTTTTACAACTTTTTTACCGTTTCTCTCGTGAGGAAATATCCCACAAATGTTTGAGGTGGTTCCCTCCCTATTTACCCCTGCCCTGGATAGGAGCACAACTAATATAGGGGCATATTAGCAAGACCCACGTTAAAATTATCGCCGTTTTAGCGGCAGGAAACTGCCGGTAAAACGGCGATAATGGGCTTGCTAATATGCGTTATGGAATTCCAATAGAAGCCCAGGTTAGATGTCCTGCACATCTAACCTGGGCTTCTATTGGAATTCTATAACGCATATTAGCAAGCCCATTATCGCCGTTTTAGCGGCAGTTTCCTGCCGCTAAAACGGCGATAATTTTAACGTGGGTCTTGCTAATAAGCCCCATAGTTTCCACAATGGAAAATTACTGGTTTGAGGAATAACTATACATTTGTACGTTTTGGGTGGTCACTAACTTTTGCAGGTGAATGTCTATAAACACGTCCTGGAGAGCGAGATTTTGTTACAGTGACAGAGATTCCGCAATATTAGCACTTATTTCCAGCTTGTAAAATCCCATTTACTATTGCAAATTCACATGCTTACCGATTGAATGTGAATAAGTGGGCTACAAACGACAACATCGGAAACATGTTGACTAGTTTTCTTCCACCTTCAGACTTTAGATAACGGCAACAATGCCACCGTTTAATATTTCCAATTCTTATTTCACTGCTAGCACGAAGCAGCAGAGACAATTTAGGGCTTCGGGCGCCATCTCGTGGTCTTTAAGAATATTTATTAATGTATGCAATATATTTATTAATGCCCCGGTGACTTACTGATCATTTTCATTCCCCCTCATCCATCTTCGTCGTCCCAATCCTTACTGAGGTTGTAGCCAAAGTAAAAAAATAAATAAGGAAATGCATGAGAATCCACACAAATACTCCAACCAGGCCTGACTAGTACATATAATCTATATAACATAATAATAAAAAAACAGCCAGGCCGAAATCAAATGAATACGGTTGAGTGTACATTATGGACATGGTAGGTGTTAGCTAAGCTATGTGGCGCGAGCCCTCTCTGTGTGCCGCAGACTGGCGCATATCTGGCGAATATTCCTCAAATAGAGGTGGAAAGCGAACCGTTGGCCCCAAAACGTTTTTACAGTCAGAGATCTTTCTGTTAACAAAAGGTTCATCTCCCTGCAGGACTATAGTGCCAAGGCCAGATGTACACCTTTGGACACCCACTTGTATTCCAGATTACATAAAACAGCGGTAGAGAAATCCCCTCCTTCCCTGTGGAATCACAGGAGTGGTAATTTAGCAATTCTAAACCCATTACCCATGACTCTGGACCCAACTATGGGGTCGATTCCGATTCGGGCCGGAAATTTCTCCGACCGAGCCGGACCCGGAGAGATTTCCGACCGAATCGGACCCGTGCAGTCCGACCGAACGAGTACGATGCGTCCGTATGTTATCGGACTCGAGTCGGTCGGACTCCCATTGAAGTCAATGGGAGCCGGTCGTACAACGCGTACGCGGGCTCCCATTGACTCAATGGGTGCGAGTCGGACAAGTGCGCCCCCTACAGCGGGTACGCGGCGAAGCGATTCGCGCCGTACATGCACAGGTAGGGGGACCCATGGGTCCCCCTGTGTGCGACTCGCGCGGCTACGCGTACAGGGGGTCCGACACGGACCCCCAAAGTACGGCTCCGACAGCTCTTACGAGCCGGACGGCGCGGCTCGGTCGGACTGCTCGCGGCGCGCATCGTACTTACCCGGCCGGGAACGTCTCCATTGCGCGGTGCGAGTCGAGTCCGAGCGAAGTCGGTCGGAGCGGTTCGAGCCGGGAGCGAGTCGGTCGGAGCGGTCGGGATGCCCGGACGAGTCGGTCGGCGATTTCGCATCGTACTCGCTCGGCCGGACCCGCGTACGGTTCGGTCGGGAAACAGGGCTCCGAATCGGATCCGGTAAAGCCGAATCCGATTCGGAGCCCTACCGGCCGAGATCGGAATCGGCCCCTATGTGTAATGTGGTGATGGGGGAGCCTCGCCCCACCGGTTGTTGTTGGGCAAGGGGCATGTGGTCACAGGACCTGGGAATGGTACAGCCAGGTGTCCAAAGTGGGTTCTATTGCCGTCAAACTAGAGAGGGTTCAATGAAAGGCAGACACAGACAGTATGGGGCATACTGTACCCCGGCTGGTATGGTCCGCTGCGGTTTGGGGGAGGATGGGGCTGTAGGAGGTGCAAGGCCTGATGCAGCCTCCCTCCATCTGGCATGGACATGCCTCCCAATTGCGGATTTCTGGTGCTAGACAATCCGTACAGTAAATGAAATGACGGGGCTACAGATGGAGGTAAAGCCACTGCCTGCCTTTCTGGGTGACATGAAAGACGTCCCCCAGAGTGAGCAGGAAGTGCAGGGGTCTGGCTCTGCTGCTGGTACAACGCAGGGTGGCCATGGGATGGGGAAGCAGTTAGAAGAGCTCTTAAAAGAGATTGATGCCCCTTTCAACGCAGCGCAAGAGGCTGTATTTATTGAACGGATCCTTCTCTTTATCCGTAGAAAGAATAATCGTTTTCTTGAACGACCTGCTGAATAACGTTGCAAACGTGGTCCACAAATACCAAAAGTCACAAACGCTGCTTGACCTTTTCTAAAGCCGCTGCTCTGGTGATATAAATAGAAAGTGCTCTGTGTAACTTAAGGTTATGAAGCATTTCCTTCTATGGACAAATAGCGAATGGCAAATAGACTCAAAGCACTAAGGGACACATGCATCAAGCTAGGCAATTGCGATTCCTTAATAGCGATTATTAAGGAATCACTATTAAGGAATCGCAATTGCCTATGCATGTAGGTTTTACAAAAATATTTGCGGTTCCTACACATTCCTTAATTGCGAATCGCAATAAAGGCCCAAAGGAATGAATGGGAAGCCATTCGCAATTTGCGAGTACCAAATAGGTACTCGCAAATTGCGAATGCAATTTGAAGGGTGCTAAGGGGCCTTAAAGGCCACCCTGCTGCACCCCCAAATTTGGCATCTGTGCTCATGTGGCGCACACATATGCCCTAAGGGCATATGTGTGCGCCACATGGCACTTTGAAAAATGCACTTTTGTGCAAAGTATTTGCAAATTACCATCAACTTGCAGTTGATGGTAATTAGCGTTTCCTAAATGCGAAGTCGCATTTAGGAAAGGCTTTGATGCATCCCAAATAGGGAATCGCAATTTGCGATTCCCTAAAAGCATTCGCAATTTAGGTAATCGCAAAATTTGCGATTAACTATATTGCAAATGGGTTTTCGGTTGATGCATCCCAATCGCCTAAATACCGGTCGCAAAGGGGCCGATCCTGCGAATCGGCCCGTTTGCGATCGGTATTTAGGTTGATGAATGTGCCCCTAAGTCTTGTAAGGTATGAAAGTCAAATGTAATCTTCAGCAAAAAAAGAAGTGTTCCACCTCAAAACGACGTTATCTGGAAAGAAACTCAGAAATAAGTCAGCACGCAAAGGCGTACCCAACTACTCAGCACTTCTTCCAAAACAAAGCACTACCTGAACTAGAACTTTATAAGACAAAAACTTCACGCTACCCAGTAACTGCGCAAGGTGGAAACAGTTAGAACCAGAACAAACCTTTCCTTTCAAAATCCAACATTCTCAAGGGATCACACAAGTACTGAATTAATTGAATGATAAGAGGAAGAAAAAGATTTCCTGTGTCAAGCATAAATACTAGATGTGGCTGGACATCTGGGTTACTGGATAGCCAACCCTACCTATGAAAACCCCTACACCCAGAGATACAACCTCTTACGCTCCAAACCACCAACCGGAGACAAGTGAGGGTCGGCCTGTTGAGGTTCAGAGCTAACAGAAGAAAATGATCTAGAGTGAGAGCCCAATGAGGAGCCACAGACAGATGGAGAAGAAGAGGAAAGCAATTCTGTTTGGCCCAGCAAGGCCCCACCAACAGAACCTTCACATGATACGCAAGGATCTTCTGCAGCGCCATTGTAATTAAGGTTATTAGAGAGAATGCATAAAGCAGTCATCGGGGACAGGTCACTGAGAATGCATCAGACTGCTGCCCTTCCTCTCCGCCCCACGGAAATCACCTGCGGAGTCCCACAGAGGTCATCTCTGAGCCCGACCCTCTTTTAACATCTACATGGCCCCCCTCCCAGCCATCGTCCGGCAACATGGCCTCAACATTGTATCCTACGCCGACGACACCCAGCTCATCCTCTCCTTCACCAGAGACCCCGCCACCGACAAACTCAACTTCCAAAGAGGAATGCAAGACGTCGCAGTCTGGATGACCAACAGCTGCCTAAAACTCAACGCCGAGAAGACAGAAGTCCTCGGATCCACCCCCTCAGCATGGGACAACACCTGGTAGCCCACCGCCCTCGGAAGCCCACCTACCCCTTCAGACCAGGCCAAAAACCTCGGCCTCGTACTCGATTCATCACTCACCATGAACTGACAGGTCAACGCCGTCACCTCCAGCTGCTTCAACACCCTCCGCATCCTTTGCAAGAGTTTCAAATGGATCCCCCCTGAGTCTAGGAAGACAGTCACCCACGCTCTCGTCCCCAGCAGACTGGACTACGGAAATGCTCTCTACGCCGGCATCAACAAGTCCCTACTCCGTAAACTCCAGACAATACAGAACAAAGCGGCCAGACTCGTCCTTGGCATCCCCCAGCACGAACACATCAGCCGACACCTGCGTAAACTCCACTGGCTCCTGGTGGAGAAAAGAGTCACCTTCAAAGTCCTCACTCATGCCTACAAATGCCTACACAACAATGGACCCAAAAACCTCAACGACAGATTAACCTTCCACGTACCCAAAAGAAACCTCCGATCTTCTAACCTCGCACTGGCCGAAACCCCACGCATCCACAGAGCCAGAGCAGGCGGAAGATCCTTCTCTCACATCGCAGCCAAAACCTGGAACGAGCTACCGGCCCCCTCCCTGAACACCTTCAGGAAGACCCTCAAGACCTGGCTCTTCGGCTAAAACGGATCTGCATCCCCTCCCTCCCCCCAGCGCCTTGAGACCCTCGCGGGTGAGTAGCGCGCTTATAATTCCCTGATTGATTGATTGATTGATCCATTGCCCAAGGTCCTAAAGCAGGAGTAGGACTGCAAAACACAGGAAGCTGGGCATTCTTTTTGGAGGCAAAAAGGTTGAGCCATGGATGACCACATTTCAGAGTTATCTGATGAAAAATCAGATCAGAGATGTTAACGGGGGAAACTAGTGACTGGCATTTGTCGTAATGACATTCAATGAGGGAAGAAGAAAGGGGGTCCCATTGGTCAAGTAGTCTATCTGACGCCACCACTTCAGATTTTGAGTTACCTTTGGAAGAATGGGCACTGGAAGACTGCCTAAGAAAGAGGGACCCAATGCCTGAATAAGTGATAGACAAGGCCATACAATTAAGCCAGAACCCACGGAACTATCAATACAGGGAAAGCCATGCCCTTACCAACAACTCCCTGTTAGATCATTGCAACTTCACCAGGATACTTCTTAGAAGAGATAGAGGGTTGACTCTCCTGTAGTGTGGTACAAAAATCTGTCCCACTATTGAGTCGAACCTGACCCTGATGAATTGAAAAGCCTTTAATGGGATGTGGTTGGATTTCTCTATGTTCAACAAGGAACCAAACCAGGTCAGTGTTTTGATCTGGAAATCTTTTGATGCCTTAGAAAAAGAATGACAAGCAAGAAAGATAAGAAAAAAATTGAATGTCCTCCAAATCACTTTTGCCCACCATTGTCGCTGCAAATTTTGTGAAAGTTATCATAGCCGAGGCCAGACCAAATGACAGCACCTGGAGCTAGAAGTGGTCGTTCTGAACACAGAACCGAAGAATCCACTGGGAATGATTTTGAACTTTGGCATGCAGGTAAGTGTCTGCTAGGTCTATTTAAGCCAGATAATCCTTTTTCTTCAAGAGGAGGATGACTGAATCAAGGGTTAGCATCTTGAACCTTTGGTAGGGTACAAAAAAGTTCACCTGTTTGAGGTCTAGGACTGGCTTTAAAGTTCCAGATAATTTCTGAACCATGCACATTATCAAGTAGGAGCCATCCGCCATTTCAGTCCCTGGAATTGAATGGAATGATTGCTGTTTTGCTTAGAAGATCTTGGATGCCCTGGATGCCCTGCAGTAGAGCTGTCTGGCATGGAGGGTGTGGGAAATGACCCCTGCTAACCAGTGGTAAAGTGCTGTGCTCCCCCTTTAAACATGATCAAATTGGATTGGCATACCCCTGATTGGCATATTTAACTTATCTATAAGTCCCTAATATTTGATAGTTGAATGTCACATCTTTACAAGTGGGCTGCAGCACCCATTGTGCCATCCACTACAGTGACAGTGTAAACTTTGGGCCTGCCACCAGTAGCCTGGCTGTACAGATTTTAACTGCAAATTCGACCTGTCAAAATAACTCCTTTTGATAGGCCTAAGCCTTCCTTTGAAAAATGTATAAGTCACGCCTTAGTAGACCTTATAGCCCATAGAGTAGGGTACATGGTATTTAAAAGTAGACATGTAATATTTTTGTTTAAATCATTTTTATTATCATTTTTCTTTTGCACATCAGTAGGGAAGCATACATTCAGCTCAGTGCTCATATAGCGGGTATGAAAGAAGAGAAAAAGAGATCGCCAGTAGCATGATGTACAGTAACCAACAGTATCAGAAAACAGGGGTGAAAGACATGATGAGCACACCAGACCGGGAGGCAATATCCCAACAAAGGCAGAGCAGTGCTGTCAAAGTCCATAGCATCGGGTAGCATGGGAGTAGCGCATGTATGGTGCAGTTCAAACTTAACCAGGGACATAGGGTACAACAAAATGAGGACAACATAAGTGAAGGAAGGGTAAGGGAGAGTCGCTTCAAGACCTGCTGCTGCATCCAGTGTAGTTGGGGGGGCCAGATGGCCACTAGGAGCCGGGGGCAGTGGGGCACCGAGGCAGAGGGGCGAACTCAGTGCAGGCGTTGGTTTCAGTCCGCAATCACGGCAGTGGGAGATATACCCTGTGTAATAACCCTCTGTGATGTAGTCGGGTTCCCTGTGTCAGTGTCCATCTCTTGGAGTGTGGAGACCATTGCGTCCCATTGAGGTGCCAGGGGGAACATACAAATGCCAAGGAGGTCCTCCCTGTGTAGCGCCGCACCCTCCGCCCTTGCCCAGTTAAGCAGGGAGCGGCGCCAAGCAAGTGGGTGGGGAGATTGGGGGGATTTCCAGCGCTTGGTGATCAAGCGTTTGGCTGTGAGGAGACCCAGGTCCAGGAACCGTATGGCAGCTCTATATTTCTTGTTTCTGCAGAAGAGGTGTAATATATGAGCTTCCCACGTCTGGGGGATGGTGCGGGAGGTGCAGGAGGTTAGAGTGACCATCACAGCGCTCCAGTAGTCGGTCAGAACCGAACAACCCCACAGCATATGAAGTATTTCGGCATCTATGTGCCTACAGCGGGGACAGGCCGCGTCTATGCGGAGGAAATACCTATTGATTCGGTCAGGGGTAAGGTAGGCCTGATGTAGTATAAAAAATTGTATCTGCTTAAAACGCTGGTTACGGGGGATGAGGGTCGGGCTGCCTCGGGCGGTCGCCCACTCCTTATCCGTGAACGCCCTCCCCAAGGCTCCTTCCCAATGAAGTCGAAGTCGGGTGAGGTCTACCTCTGTGTGTTGTCGAAGTGAAGATGCGAACCAGCATGCGAGATGCCGTCCCGTCTCCATCACGTGAAGGTATTGTAAAGTGTGGTGCATGGGAGGTTCTTGATCAAGCGGACCCCACACGGACGAAAATGAAGCTATGAGTGTTCTGTGTAAAAGAAACTGCCCAGGGTGTAAGTTCTCCTCCGCTACGAGTTCCCGGAACGGGATAAGAGTGCCCTCCTGAAAAAGGTCCCCCACGTCCTGTATCCCGTCCGAGGTCCAGTGACGTAACTCAGCTGCCGTCGTGTAGGCGTTCCCCCGTGGAGTTCCCAGCAGTGGGATAGCTGGTGCGTAGGTGACGGTGGTTCTAGTGAGGAAGAGGCACCTACGGAAGCATTTGTATGCTACAGTAAGGAGAAGAGTATCGGGAGGTCTGAGTTTGGAGCAGGGATGGAAAATTTTTAAAAAGGGTTTTCAGCGGTAGTGGAGGCTGCGCAGAGGCTGTGTCTGGTAAGTAGTGTGAGGACAGCCACCTGGCGATCCATTGCAGTTGGGAGCCCAGGTAATAATGCTCAAAGTTGGGAACTGCAAGGCCGCCCAGTTCGGTAGGCAAATAAAGTTTTCCCATGGATACTCTATGGCGTGACGCCCCCCATATGAAATCCCGCACCACCTTTTCCCATTGCTTGAAGAAGGAGGGGGAGATGACAAGGGGCAGAGTGGCAAAATAATAGAGGAGCCGGGGAAGTACCACCATTTTGACCAGGGCGATTCTACCAGTGATCGCCAATGGGAGAGTCTGCCAGAAGCCCATCTGAGACCGAATCACCGTGGCAGCCCGGAGCATGTTCCCATCGAGGAGATCAGCTTTAGTGCGATAAACTCGGACCCCCAAGTAGCGGAAGGGGCCGATGTGCCAGGTCACCGGTAGTCCCCCTAGTGTGTAGCCCGGATCAAGAACGTCCCCTGAGAATGGAGATAATATGGATTTGCCGGATTCACTCGCAATCCCGAGGCACGCGCAAAATGGTTAAGGGCCTGATCAAGAGAGGGGGGAATGTCGTGAAGGTCCCGAGCATAGAGCAGCAGGTCGTCTGCATAGAGCAAAATGGTGTGAGTGCCGTCGCCTAATGCAATCCCCATATCGACATGTGCGCAGATGTGGGCCGCCAGCGGCTCCACCGCCAACGCAAACAAGAGCGGGGACAACGGGCATCCCTGTCGGGTTCCACGCCGCACCCGAATCGAAGCCGAGACATAAGGGCCTGTTCGAACCCGAACCAAGGGTTCACGATACAGTAGCTGCACCAACCCCAGGAAGTAGGGACCAACCCCAAAACGAGCTAGGGTAGCAAAAAGGAAGTTCCAGGCCAGCGAGTTGAAGGCCTTCTCAAGGTCCAATACCATGCAACCGGAGCGTGGCCAGTTGATCAGGGCATATTCCGCCACGCGAAAGTAGCGACGTATGTTCAGGGACGTATTGCGCTGTGGGACAAAGCCATTCTGGTCAGAATGCACTAGGTCAGGGACCAACGGGGCCAGCCGGTTAGCCAAGACTTTCGCCAGAATCTTATACTCCGTGTTCAGGATTGCAATCGGCCGATAGGAGCCAGGGGATGTGGGGTCCTTACCAGGCTTTAACAAGGATACCACATTAGCGGTGCGCATGGTTGGGGGCAGAGTCCCCTCCGAGACCGCCTCCGTGTACATCGAGTGGAGATGTGGCACCAAGTATTCCGCATACGTTTTAAAAAACTCCGTCGGGAGGCCGTCAGGTCCCGGGGTTTTACCAGAGGACAAAGAGCGCAATGCGTCACGCACTTCGTCTTCGACTAGTGGGGAGTCCAGCTCCAGGGACTGGTCTATTGTGAGAGTCGGCAACTCCACTGTGTCCAGAAAGGACCCCACGTCTCGGGTGTTGTCCGTCAGGAGAGTCTCATATAAGTGAGTGTAGTGTGCAGTCATCAGTGCGTGGATGTCTCTCTGGGTACTGCGCTCTCGACCGAGGTCGTCGAGTAAGAAATGTATGGGGCACTGGGGATGCTCCTGCCTGATCAAGTAAGCCAGCAGCTTCCCGGCTCGGTCCGCGGCAGAGTGAGAACGAATCGAATGCGCCAGATAAGTATGGCATCGTAGCCTTTCCAGCAGTGCCTCCCGTTCGGTATGGGCCGTATCTAGGCGTCGTCGTCTGGCCGGGTTGGATACAACCTGTGCCTCGAGCGACAGCAGCCGTCCCTCAATATGTGCCAGCGAGGTGTCCAATTGTCTGCGGATACTCCAAGTCTGCCCAAGACAATGCCCCCGAACCACCACCTTAAAAGCCTCCCATTCAGTGACCACTGATTCCGTGGAACCAGCGTTAAGTGCGAAATAACTAGCTACCGCCGATTCCAGTGAACCGCGGAAAAGGGGATCCTCCAAAGCCGAGGTCTGCAGGCGCCAGGTCGGGACCGGAGGGGGTTGTGGTTCCCAGGCCAAGCGCATCACCAAGGGATTATGATCCAAGTGTGTCCGGCCTAGATAATCAATCGTCTGTATTAAGGGGAGGAGGGCAGCGGACGTAAGGATACGATCGAGGCGTACGTGCAGTTTATGGACTGGGGAATAGAACGAGTATACCCTGGAACGAGGATGATGTTCCCGCCAAACATCCGAAAGAACCCAGCTACTCAACCAGGTTTTTAAAAGGTGAGCATTAGAGGAGGCCGTCGCACTAGTGAGTGGGGGAAAGGAGCGGTCGAGGGAGACATCAAGCACAGCATTAAAATCACCACCCAGGAGCCACGGCACATCTTTCCATTGGAGCAGTACCTCGGAGAGAGCACTCAGAAATGTACCCTGCGCAACGTTGGGGGCATATAGGGAGCCAAGTAAGAGCGGTTGGCCGTTCAGTCTACCTCCCACCAAGACATAGCGCCCCATGGGGTATATCAGGACTTCTTTCTCCTCCCATGGGACCCCTGCTTTAATCCATATCATCGCCCCTCTAGCCATGGACGAATAGTTGGTGCTGTACACCTGGCCACGCCAGCGTCGGCGCAAGCGGGTAGCCTCGACTGCAGTCAGGTGCGTCTCCTGCAAAAGCGCAACACTCGACTTATGACGCTGTAAATAAGCGTAAATGGCGTATCGCTTAGAGGGTGTTTGAATGTCCCTGACATTCCAGGTTATGACGTTAAGGTTAGTCATTGGGATAATGTATGTTGGTGTGCCCCGCCCCTGTGGTATGGAAGCCTCTACGTGGCGGACCCCTTCGGATGGGAAGGACGTAATAGCAGCAGGTCTGTAAGGATGGCGACTCATGCCTGGGGAGAAAAGTAATGAGGTGAAGCTGTAAGAAACCAGACAACAGGAAAAGAGCGGAACCCCAACATGAGGAACTGCCCAAACAATCACGCCAAAGCATGGCTATGGAACTAGTCTCGTTATAGGACTGCAGGGGGATGTAAACCAGCGAGAAGGAGGAATCGGTGCAGAGACTGTCCCCTTTGGTTATCCCCAGAGAGCAGGAGACAAAGCATTATAGAATTACGGAAAGAAACATGCCCTAGAGCGATATGGCGTTCAAATAAGTACAAGAAGCAAAAGTCAAATGATGCAGTCTGCAGTTTGTGGGGTGACACCCTGAAGTGGTGGGAAGTCCACATCCAGGGACCACTCCGGCGTGGATTCAGAGGCCCCGGACCTGGGGGGAGAGACAACAGAGTCAACTGGGGAGGGAGGTCCTGCGGACTGGAGGGCCGCCATTGCCTGCAGGGCCCCCTGGCGGTCCCGTTGAATTTGGTCAGGGCTGGGGGCAGCCACTCCAGAGCCGACTTCTTTGGCCTTTCTCCCCCTGCGTCTACCTCCGCGGGGGCGTTCACGGGGACGGGACTCATCAGCCGATTTGGGTGCGGTCGCCAGCCCCTGCTCTTCGAGCCAGTCCCACACCTCCGTAGGGGAGTCGAAGTACTTTGTGTTACCATCTTTAATGACTCGCAGGCGGGCCGGGAAGAGTAAGGAGTAACGGAGGTACAGATCACGGAGCTGCTTCTTGACTGCGGTGAAGGTGGCTCGTCTTCTCTGTACCTGGGCTGTGTAATCTGGAAAGAGAGAGACGGTAACATTCTGTACCTTAGGGCCGGGGTGTTTGCCCAATTCCCGCAGAATAGCATCTCTGTCCCTGAAGTTCATAACTCGGAATAGGAATGGACGAGGGCGTGCCCCAGGGGGGGGCCTGCGAGCAGGTATGCGATGGGCCCGCTCCACCACGAACTGTGGGGAGAGTGAGCCGGGTGGCATGAGTTCTTTCATCCAGGCTTCCGTGAAGGTCTCAGGATCCCGCCCCTCGGAGCCCTCGGGGAGATTAACCACATGGACATTGTTACGGCGTGAGCGGCCCTCCGCGTCGTCCGCCCTCTCCTCCAGGGTGCAAACCCGGTCTAGCAGGTCTTGTAGTGTGGAGCGTGATTCCGGGATCTGGGCTGAAGGTCCATAATTGCGGTCTCAGTTTCACGGACCCTGTCCGAGAGTTTGTGTTGGTCGGCTCGGAGGAGCATAAAGTCCGAGGTGATGGTGTCCATCCGGCCCTCCAGAGAGGTGCGGGTCTGGTCCAGGGCATTACCGATGCGTTCAACTGCCGCCAAGACAGTGTCCAGCTTGGCTGCAAGGTCGGGCGGACCCACCCTCGGCGCGGATCCAGGTGCCGTGGGCGTCTGTCCAGCTTGACCCTCAGGGGGTAGATCGCGGTGGGTGGTGTTGCGTAGCCGGCCCATAACGATTTTCTGCACGCTCCGCATAGGGAGCGAAGTCAGGGCGTCCGGCCTCCACAGCCCGGCGGGGGGTCCCCAGGCCCGACCAGCTCTCGTAACCACTCACCACGAGTCCGGCAGCAGAGACGTGCTCCGAGGGGCGATCGCAGTGACTACAGGGCCACCCCAGGCATCAAAGTTTCGTCCACGGGGGTCACCGAAGGCACCACAGGCGAGGAGAGGATCAGAAAAGGCCCCGCAATCGCTACCACTCTAAAGCCCTCGTGACAGCCGCACAGTGCGCGAGCACGGACGCTGAGCGATGTCCCAGCCGATAGCCCGTGAAGGGAATGCAGATGTGGGGCCCTGGGCCCGACCGACCCCCGTGGCCCCCAACTGCAAAGCAATCCCCGCAGGCAGCCCCACGCAGCCTCCCGGGCGTGAAGAACGCACTACCAGGAGCGAAATCTATGCACGGTGAGTGGCGTGCCACCGGTCCCCGTCTCCTCCCAGATCGTCGCTGGAGGTACGTCGCACTGATGGGGCGCGTCGCGATCCGTGCTAGACGCCGCGTCAAAGAGCCGGGTCTTTGAAGGGGCCACAACTGGCGGCACAGAAGGCAGTGTTCGCACCAGAAGGTGGGAGAAAAGGTAATATGTGGCTCCAATATTGGCCCTGGGAGTAGCGGGGTATGAGTGCGGCCACTCCACGACCTCCGGGCCCACAGCAGGTACGGCCGCCCAGTTCCAGCCATGTCTAGGCGAGGGGCCCTAGGCCCGATCGACCCCCGTGGACCCCCACTCTAGACAGGCGCTGTAATTCCAGGGCGACCGCAGGGGCCACCGTGTACACCCGGGCAGCAGGATCGCCCCGCGCAGGACACCCCTGCAGGAGCCCTAGGCCCGACCGACCCCCATGGCTTCTCACTGCCGGCCAGGAACCCAGGCGCAGTCGCTCCACGTGTAGGCAGGGGGCCTTAGGCCCGACCGACCCCCGCGGCTCATCCGATAAAAGAGTGCCGCAATCGCGCCTCGTGGGCCTACCTTGTTGGCGAAGGCTTCTCCGGGCATCTCAAGGCGGGCAACAGCGACGGCCTCCGCAGTCGCGGCCCGGACCTCCCGCGGTCAGTCTTCCGGCAGCCCCCACCAGTCTTCAGAGGCACAGTGCGCCCCCCGCTCACCGCGGTGTCCTCAGGACAGGAGGCGGCAGTGCCAGGCGGCCCCAGGGCTACCGCAGGCGCCGTCGCGATGGCACAGGCAGCAGAGTCACTCCGCACGAGTCAGCCACGTGAGCAGGCCCAGGTCTCCTCCGCTCAGCAGGCCGCACCTCCCAGGGCCGCCGCGGAAAGACCCCAGGGTCCGGACGGCACTCCCCGGGCAGCGCAGCCTCAGGCAGCCATGGCAGACGAGCACTGGGCCGGGCAGACCGCCATTAAATAAAGATGCCCAGGATAATCAGGGGATGGGGTACGGAGCGTTAGCAAGACGCGTCCGCCATCTTCGGCGCCTGGCCACGTCCCCCGACATGTAATATTTTAATGTTAAAAGTGTACTTATAGTGACTAGCATATCAAAGCTATTTTCACTGTAGCAGGCCTGGCTGTTCCGTAGGAAACACTGGGATGTAATATTAAATACTAGTACTGTATATCGTGAATGGGGCTAACTAAAAAAATAATGTAACAACTACTTGTATTAGTTATAAAAAATTCAATTCAATGGTGAAGTTGGACTTTTTCTAAATATCACAGAAAGGTAATTTTGAGAAAGTTGCCTTTGAACTGCCTGGAGTTTCTGGAAGCTAAAGCTGTATTTTGCTCTCCCACTTCAGCCAGCCAGTAATTAGCATTTAAATAGGCATGAATAAAGTGTAAACTTGCTCTCAGGAGAAAACAACAGGTTGACCTGAATGGGCAGAGATGGCTCATTTGAACCTGACACAATTGGAGGATCTTTTTTTACATTAAAGTGTCAAATTTTTCTATTTTATAGGCTCTATGTGTTACTGTCAGAAGTGATGTCACAACCACTGGATGTAACTATAATCACAGAAGTGCCATGCCATCAGCTGATCATGGAATTGTTATCCATAGTACTGCATTCTGCACCAATTATATATTTGACTATTTAGATGATATTTGGATGAATCTCAGCAGGAATGCTCTTAGCAAGCAAAGTGGAATAAGAGGGGAAGTGATATAAAATTCAATAACAAACTTGCACTCATCCTAGTAGAAAAGGATGCCCTACTGATTCAAGATAAGTCACAAATGTAGTTTGGAAGTCTGCTTTCTTTTTCCATTGTGGCAGTGGACAGCTTGAAATGAGAGCACTTCCCCTAACAGTCATTGTTTTTGACAGTTGGAGTATTGGTGATTCACATGGCAAATGGTATCACCTGGGGAATCATGTGAATTAGTCCTGGATAATACAAGCTGTAGCATGCCACATATCTTCAGGGCGGCAAGAAAATTGAACTATAGCAGTCTGAGCATGGTTTAGTGACTGAACTTTATCAATATCTCCTTATGGATTTGGGCAGTCCCGGGCAGTTTCAAAATTGATAACTGGAAAAAAGTCTAAAAAAAAAACAAGGTCAGACCCAGAGGACTTTAATATTATCTGTCCAATCACCATCTCACCCTTCATGGCAAAACATCTGGAAAGTCACATGGAACCACAACTCACACTACACCTTCATGAAAAGGAGCTACTTGGTGATCTTAAGTCTAATTACAGAGGACGACACATCACCGAAACTGCTATCTTCAAAATAGTCAACAACACTCTTAGAATCCTGGAAAATGAAGATTTTTGCTTCCTCATCTTCTTAAATCTGTTAGTGGCTTTTGGCACAGTTAACTACTTTTTACTCTAACAAACTCTAGAGGTCAGGATGGGCCTGAATAGTGCAGGCCTTTGCTACTTTACTTCAAATTTCAATGTGTTAAAATTACCAACTTTTTCTCTGGCAAAGCATGACTGCAACAGGTAGTCCCACATGGCTGACGACACTCAAAAATTTCATCTCCAGAGATGTCTCCATAGCGTCACAATAACTCGCAAAGTTTGAGTGCTGGATGAGCTGACAACACCCTAAACTAAATCCACTAAAAACTGAATTTCTATTGAGCTCCCCTCCCAATAGCAACGTACCTCTTCAAAAGTAGCTCAAGGAGAAATAATTACTCATTTGCAAACCAAACATCATAGAAGGCACTTAAGCAATAGGTTTCATTCTAGGTAAAAACTTAAACCTCCAAGACCACATCAATAACTTGAACAAGGGAGAGCAATTTCAACTCAAATTCCAACTAGGGATCAAGCGATTCATTCCAGCCCATGACTTAAAATTCATTGTCCAAACCCTTATACTCTCGAGGATGGATTACAACAATTCTCTACATTAGGAATCCCCAAAATGCACCCTGCATCCCACAGAGCAGCTCAATACTCATCTGCTAGGTTAGTCACAGGATACCGAAAATTCACATACATCCATCCCATACTTATTTCCCTGAATTGGCTTCCTTTTGAAGAAAATAACATTTTTAAACTTGCTCGCATCACTCATAAGGGGCGTCATGGGAGTAACCCTATATACCTTCATTCAAACCACTCAAAAAGGAATTGAAAATCTTACTTTTCCAACACCACTTCCAATCATAACCACAAGATGCCCTTATGAATGGATGCTGACCTGTCATCTTGTCTCAACTGATTACTGTGGCAAATACCTCATGCACCCTGATAGAGCAGATTTGTATCCCTTGGTAAATTCCTATTTCTAAATACATGGGACCGAGAGCCTTGTCCGTTCTGCTGTAAATTTACACTGCAAAGTTGATTGACGCATGTAAACTATCTCATATAGACTGCTATTTGTAGGCTCCATCTAAATCACCCTCCTCCCCCATATACGCTGCAAATTATATGCTTCATATTACTCACCCTGCCCCATATCCATTCCCCTTCCTGCCCTCTTTTACATATCCTTCTTTTTTTATATGTTCTACGTACTGTCAATTTGTGATTTATCTCACCGTGGACTTCCTGTTGTGGAAATTCTTTGTATGTAAAGTGCTCTGATATCCACGGGTCTTTTTATGCTGTACGAAAACTGTCAAGAAATAATTAAATAAAAATAAACAGAGGTAACTAAAGTAGATGCAGGGAAAGCATAATTTGTTTAATCTCTGGAAACTTGGGTCGAAAACTTGATATACTAAAAGGCTTGCTTTCTTTCTTTTTTTGATAAACAAATTTTCTTTGATTTTGACAAAAGTAGTACAAATAAATCAAAATAACATAAATCGCAGCAATGCTCCTTATATTCAGTCTTGTTCCCCCCACTCTTCACTTGCCGCCCATGCAAATCAAACCACATCAAATGGCAAAGTATCCACTGTAGAGGACAACCTATAGTAATCCCAACATTTAACCCAAATTTTAAAGAATTTCTTCGACATCCCAGGGAAATATAGATCAGTTCCTCTTGTTTGGCACACCAGTCCATGCCTGCACGCCACTGCGGAAACCTCTGCGCATCCGGTTATTTCCAGGATTGCGCAATGTCTCTTTTGGTCACCAGGGCCACCAGCCTCACCAGAGCTCTGTCTTCCCGTGTGTCCCCAAAATCATCCATTATTCCCAACAGGGCCACCTTTGGAGTCAATACTATAGATCTGTCCAGGATCGCCAAGAGGGCAGCGCTAATCCGGGTCCATTAACAAACAATCTGTGGACATTGCCAAACCATATGAAAGAAGTCTGCTGTTGGAGAATCTGGGGTCGGAAAGGATACCTGCATAACCCAGTCGATGTGGAGTCATGTAGGCTTGGTGGAGGTAGTGTAGTTGGACCAAACGCAGATGGGTAAAGATTGCTAGCTCCCTAGGAGCCATACATGCGTCCCGCCATTCAACTTCCTCCAGGTCCCCAATACATCTCTCCCTTCTTTGTCGGAGAAAGTCCAATGTCTCCGGTGCGTTACCTATGAGGGCACAGTAGAGTTGGGAGATACCCCCAGAGCTCAGTTTCCCCATCAATAAACGCGCCTCTAAGGGGCTAAAATCTGGGAGCTCCGGAAGGCGAACGTCATAACACCAGAGGGCATGGCAGACCTGTAAACATTTATAGAACTGGGTGTTAGAGAGAACAAACTGGGTCTGAAGGTCAGATTCACTTTCTTGTAGCTGTCTGAATTTATGCAAATTATAACGGTAATGCAAATATTGGGTCTGTGCCCAAAGCACACCCTTCAAACGAAAAAAATGGATGACAGGAGCATAAGAAGGATTAAAATTAATTAGATTTATAAAATGTTCTGTAATGGAGCCATCAGTACTAAACGGCTTTTACTTTATTTCTTAATTTTATCAACTACTTTACTCCAGACGGTTACAGAGCCTTGATTCCACAATGCTCACATTGTGCACCATGGAAAAGTCCTTTCAATAGGCCCCTTTATCAGAGATCAGTGTTTATGTTCAAGCTGTATTATTTTCCCTAGTGTCAGTGCCACCAGAAAGTAACTAGTACATTGGTATGACAAGAGGGCGTCTGTATGACACGTGGAGAGGAAGCAGTGCCAGAGCTCCCTACAATGGCAACTGTTCCAGCATTCAGAGCATTTTCAGATTGTTGATCTGATGACTGTATCCAGGACATGTTGGTACTAGTACTCTTTCACTGATGTTATGTTATGCGTACGGTAGAGCGCACTATCACCCGTGAGGGTATCCAGGCACTGGCGTTCTGTTATGCGTATGGTAGAGCGTGCTATCACCAACGCTGGTATCCTGGCGGTGACTGTGTTAATGGCAACAAGAGTGTGCCAGGTAGCCAGTGGAGTTGTAAAGGTACAGGTAAATGTGGAGACCCCACAAATAGCTGATAGGACACAGGGAAGGAAAGTTTGATATCCAAATATTGGACTAGAAAAAAACATATTGAAAGAGGCAAGTAAGTGCCAGCCCCAAAATGAAGATGACATTGGGGATCCTGAACAGGAAAAAGGACCTGTGTCAAGATAGGCAATGGAGAGCCCAATGCGTGACCCATAGAAAGGCCCGAAGGCCACATTAGACGGAGAGTGGAGTCAGAGTCTTTTGTGAATGATTGGCTCTGTCCCCCTGAATCCGTGGAGCGGCATGGGACCCAGCCGTTGACAGGGTTCTACACAGCGAAGGTGAAGCGCAGTCATCCTCCCTAGAGAGTGAGGATAAAGCAGGCGGAAGTCCTCAGCGACTTCTTACAAAGTGCTGGTCAGGACAGTGACTTCCCTTGGGTTACCAAGTACTGGTACCCACCATCGTGATGATGGGAGGTACCATGTATAGTCTCACATACCCAGGCGACTGCCACCAGGAGCTTCTAGGTGAGTTGTGTAAGCCAAGCAAAGCTCAAGCCTGCCTCAGGCTGGTCTGGCTCAGCCCTTGTCCTTAACCCATGGGAACTGGTGAACCAAAACGGAGCAGAGCCAAGCATCCTAGGCACTACCCTTTCCCCTACCTATTGCAGTTTTAAAAGACAAAACCCCTAGATGCAAGGCAGATGAGAACACATTAAAAAAGGTGCTTGTCTGCTGTGTGAGGCTAAAGCCAACCTGATCTCCATTTCCTATGTGTTTCAAGGAATATCTGTCATGTGAGAGAAAACTCTATGGGATGTCAGAGTCCTCTTTGTTCTACTAATAAGTGTCACTGCCATCTTTGAGGCGCTGACCCTCAGACCCTCTTTGTCTTTCAGTTTTGTTCAAGGAAGGCATTTTGACATTTTCGATATGTCGCGTATAACTGATTTAACATGCCATACTTACATTTATTGAAAACAGGATATTTAGGGTAATCTGCTTTCAGTGGTTTTTTGTGTGGAGTACAGTGGGTATTTTCCAGTGTTTTCCTTCTTTCTGACAATCATTGGTTATCAGTCTATAAATTTTAATGCCACAGACTTTGGCACCAACAGTTTTTTCCTTTGTTCATCAACTACAGCTACAGATAACATTTCTATTGTTGCAGGACCACCTCTTACACGAGGTGATGTTGTTTAAAGGAGTTTTCACTCGCTATATTTTGGAATTGGAGGCTCATAATAGAAACAAGCATTTGCAAAGCAATAGGTCTCGCATTTGTGAAAGTTAGAGCTATTGGCATTGTAAATGATAATGTTTGTTACTTATGTTTTTTAGGTCTCGCCTACGCAGCGCGCATGCGCTGCTTAGGAAAGAGACCTTTAGCCATGGACACAGCTTTGCGGGCAAAAACGTGCACGCGTTGCATTGCTTCCAATGGCAACGCGTGCACGTCTGGCGATTCCCTTG
This sequence comes from Calotriton arnoldi, assembly GCA_963921515.1. Taxonomy (NCBI): domain Eukaryota; kingdom Metazoa; phylum Chordata; class Amphibia; order Caudata; family Salamandridae; genus Calotriton; species Calotriton arnoldi. The sequence goes on along the minus strand of CAWUFW010009912.1, from coordinate 297,829 downwards.
CGGGAGCGAGCGGCGCCATATGGTAGCAATTATCGCGCTCGCTCCCGCAAGGGAAACGCTGCCTGCTCTCGGCCGCACTCACCCCCCACCCCCTACTTGCGCGCGCGCTTGTTTACTCTGTCATGCTGATTCAAGTGAAAAATAGAACTAGTGCTCTTACTTCATTCACTGATCATCTGCTTTGAAAACATCTGGAGATTTTCAGAGTGGCATGTACATATTTTTATCAAATACTGACATACGATGAAGAAACAGTTATGTATCCTATAACTTGCAGCAGAATAGGTTTTTGTACATTTGTCGGTTTCCGTGAAGGTGTAATAGTTTGCACCCTGCTTAACTTCAGAAACCGTTTACTGTGTAATATTCCGCTTCCAGCGTGCTGCTGATTGTGGTCTTACAAGGCACTCGGTGTAACAGTGAGTGCGGGTTAACGGCTGGCCGATAACAAACGCTAGAACTCATTGAAATAGCAATAACTAGGTCATGTGAAGGAGGAGGTTGGCTTGGGTATCTAGTTACGCATTGTCCGTGCATCTGTGACGAGTGAAAAGTGTGGGGCTGCACTTCGCAGAGGCCGCATGCCTGTCAGGAGAGGGAAACTGTGTTGCTGCACCTCACCAGAAGAGTCGTGACGCGTTGAAAAAAAACATGTCAGAAGATAGTGCCTTGAGAGGTATCCCACAAACTGATTTATGTGCAGTGAAGGATTGTGCTTTGTGTTTTATTTCAAAGCTAGGGTCCCCACTGTTGTATCAGACGCCTGCTAGGCTCCGGCAGAAGGCCCAGGTGCAGCAAACCAGTCCCATGGCAGTTGCTTCAAAGTTCCCAAAATAAAACACTCGTGTTGTTTGTTTCCAAATATCCTGAAAGCATCTCTGACTCGAGCTCCATTCTGGTTGTGTTAAAAACTCCATGCAGCGGTCAGTAAGGGCCTTCATTGCTGGCAGCCCAGGACACACTAGACCGGCAAGGGCCAAACTCTTGCACTTTGTGGACTTACAGAAGCCCCAGCGCTCAGGGGAATGAGTATCCCAGCACCTCTCGCTCACCATCTCTTGAACTGGAATGTTGTCTTCTGGGGAGAGTTTACACGAGGTCTGATGGCAGACACTTGAGAGGGGAAGAGGGAGCCTCCCGTGGCCTCTGCCCGACCTGCCCAACTTATTTTTGTTCATTGTACCATGATTTCTAACTGCCATGGCTTGATTCGCCTGACGGACACCCGTCGCCCTGGAACTCATCGCCTCCTCTCCCCTGCTGTTCCTTTCCCTCCCAATTCCCTGTCCTACCTGCTTGATCTGGAAATTGCTCAGGCCAGCAACCCACAATGCATCTTGGCGTGGTCCGGTGGAGAGACTTGCCTTTTGATGAAGCCAACTCCATCCACAAGCCTCTTTCCTCTGTCCCTCTATCATCTCCTTTCCCCTCCTGTTTTCTATGTGTTCTGTAAGTCCAAGTGCTCTGAGGTTACATAAAATGCTGTTCACAGAACTATCAAACGTACCAATTAGAACAACTCAATTCTATGTCAGGCTTGCAGACACGCTTCTTTTGTAAAGTCAAAGTGCAAAGAAAATATACAAGTGGGGCAGATTGTAAATTTGTCCACTGTGACTTGATTAACAAGAATCATTTAAATAAACACATTTTAGCCGTGGGTAGATCTCTAGCCCAGTCGGACCACATGAGCACATTCTTCGCATTTGAGCGCTTGTTTGGAAGAGCTACTTCATCTAATATACCTAAACAGATTCCCATCTTGGAAACTTAAATAAACATTGTGCGCATCATGGATTCTTCACAAGTTTTATTAATGTGCCAAGCCCAGTTCTCATTCTAGTGAACAGTTCCCTTTACAATAGTAAACAGTTGCTTTTACTAAATAATATCTAATTACCTCATCAAGCCTAAATTGTGCACTTGAATTAAGATAAAAATGGATTACAAAATAGCCGTGGCAGCATGTTTCTATAAATAGTTTTTGCTTTTAAAATTATCATGTATGCACAAAACACATGGCATTGCCTTTGAGCAGGAGCTCACAGAGCCTGTACAATAGCCAGATGTCCCTTTTAATCTGAATGAATGTTTGTTGTATCGAAATCAAAAAGCCTGGTAAAATCAAATGAGCTTTGCTTGTGATAAAATGTTCATGACTAGTGTTAGTTATCCCCATGCAACCTGTTTCCCACGTAATGACTTTAAGTAAGCTGGGGTTATGTCCACCTTTTAATCTCTCATAACTGTATTTTAAACACATACACATGCTAGCCTTCTTTATAAATGCACCATTTATCTGATAGCTGTTGATCCCAGTCATTTCCCTGTTGATGAGTAATGTCTTAAGACAACAGGCTATCTTGAATCTTGTGGCGTAGCGAGCACGGACCCAGGTCTGGGCATAACCTTCCCACTTAGGGCGACAAATGTAACAAGCATTGGCATAGCCAATAGGTCTCGCCTTTGAGACCTTATAAGTATTTAATTATGCAGCACAATATCCTTGGTGCAACATCAACTGTTTCATGGCTAAACACTTATAATGTCCCAAAGGCGAGACCTATTGGCTATGCCAATGCTTGTTTTATTTGCAGTGGAGTGATTATTTGGCATGTTTTTGTTGTATAGCTTTTGTACTACATAAAAGGTGACAGAGTGAGTTAAGCATAATTTAATTTATTGACTGTATTTTAAGAGTGCTGGCCTGGGCGCTGTGAAGGATGCAAAGGTGTCTGTGAGCGGCTCAACCTCATTTTTAGAAGCGATTTGCAAGGGAGGGCGAATAAAGTCACAAGCAGTGTATAGCAAAATAATGCTTTTTGGCTCTAACAAAGAAAGCAGCTAACCAGTTGCTATTTGAGCTAACTATGGTTAAGAGCATGTGTTATGTCTGCCTTTGTTTTAATGTGAAAAAATAAAAATAAGTGCTGAAGAATAAAAAAGGGCACGCCTCGTTTGTTGAAAAGTGTAACTGTTTAAAATGTAAAACAGCGTATATGCCAGAATACATCTCCTATAAACCCAGCGCACAGTGGCGTAACGAAACTCGAGGGGGCCCTCCTGCAAAGTACATGGAGCCCCCTTCCGGCTCACTCAGGAGCTCCCAGGCCAGCATACTTTGCTGAGGGGCCCCCCTGGAGCTCGGGGCCCCCTGCACCGCGGGGGCTGCTGGGCCTTTGTTACGCCCCTGCCAGCGCGGTTTTAAAGAGCAGCCCTCTCAAGGGCTAATAGCGCCCAAGCTGCCTCAAACTGATGATGAAATGTCATTGCTATTTTAACCGTTATCAGCAGGAATATCCTTGTGGAAGTGGGCAGTGGGAACGTCCGGGCTGGGCCAACTGCAAACCTTTGCCAAATTTTTAGAAACGATTTGCTTTGGAAATCTTTTTCAAAATATCCTCATAGTTTTAAAAGTGCCATTGGAATAGTGTAACAAGTTTATTTTTATTGTTTCAATGCTCCTAATGCGAGAAACTGGCAAAACGATGTTCGTAATGTCTGCGTATGAGAACTGCATTACCTCCAAATTGCGACACTAATGCGGCACATTCGCAGTGTTTTGTTACCTTTCCATAGCTTCGAGGTGCTTAGTGCAGTGTTGTAAAAACTTTAAAAGGTTCTTTAGTTATTGGTGAAGGGTGGTGTGCCGTGCTGCTTTAAAGACACAGTGTTGTTTGGGGCTGGATATTGAAGAAGCGGCCGCTATTGCAGATTTGCGGTGTACCGTGCTGATTTAATAAAACATCAATATTGAAAAAATAGAGTTAGGCAGCCCGCGCAGACGAGTAGAAAGGCGGGCGGCTTCCATTATTAAAGATAAAGCACTTAAAACATACACAGATATAGATTTCCAGCTTCCTCCTCACGTCGTTAACCTATAATTCTTTTATCCACTGTGCCACCTCAGTTTGGACCCAGTCATATGCAAATCAGTCTTGGTTGATTTTAATGGGAAGTTCTTCTGGGGGCTTGAATCCTTCATGGAATAATTAAGAGAAGGATCATAGAAGGGAATGGAGAGGGAGAATAAATTACGACACTGCAGGTGTTGGAGGATGTGCTGCCACAAACCCCAGCAGATTGCTGCCACATGGGGGACAGGCAGTGCTTAATTTGAGCCATTGTATTCCGGTGCTGGGCACTGGCACTTAATAGTCAACACTGGCACTCATGACAATTTGCCATATGGTGACACTGGATGTCTAATTTAAAGATAAGCAAAACAACAGCTGTTTATCAATTCAATATACTGCAAAATGACTAATACCTGCCGCTAAAGCCATTCTTATAGCTTTGGGGGCCTAAAACAGTCTGAATTGTCACTGTCAATTCTCATTGACAGCACTGGCAGGGGCAAATGGGTGGTGCAAGTTGCCACGTTGTAGTGGCATACTGACGTGGGCCTACAAACTTATGTTTTTACAAATTAAGCACTGGGGACAGGTTTGCGTTCTTTATTTACTCCTATGTGCATGGGGCAGTGGTAAGACAACCCAGGTTTTGTGCCGCGCTCAGTGGGATGGACTGATTCAGACTGGGAGATGAAGGTTAAAGGTGGGGAAATGCAAGAAGGATCAAAAGGGAAATGGGAAACGGGTGGAGGGGAACAAGTCACACTACAGGATGATAGGTTCAGAGGTAAGAAGTAAGGCTTCCTAAAGTAAAGAGGGAGCTGGAGAGAGGTTGTATGGGCATGAAGATGGTAGGGAAGTGAAGGGAAAAGAAGCACTGGGGGTAATGAGTTGCTGCCTCATGTCAGGTGGTGTCCATACAGGGAATATGGCACCCATTTTTTCCAGGGTTTGTTAGGATATAGGAGAAGAGTGGAGCTGATTGTGTAACTGCTGTGTTTGTTTATACCCGATGGTGAGGGGGGATTTGAGAAATATAGGTGTGCCTCTCTGGTAATGCTATTGTGCAGTGGACAAGGGCGCATGCAGGATAGAATTGCGGTGGTGAGGCTCCTTTGAGGGCATGGAAGTTCAGAGGTCAGGCAACGGGGCAGGTAATGGTGCCATCTCATTGATCCCAGTAGGAGACCAGTACCAGACCTGACCCTAATAAATTTTATAGGTATAGAGCCGATCAAGATAATAAAAAAGGCCTTTTAGGCATAATGGTCAGGCGGACAGGCAGGGCAGTGGTTTAGACAGCACTCACCATGCTCGGAATGGAGGGTTGTGAGGGCTGAGCACCCACAGCACACCCTGGACCACTACACTGCCATATCAGAACTGGGAAATGGCCCATTTACACACTGCAGGCTACTGCAAACTCACTATACAGCACGGCTCAGTGCACACTGGAGAGCATGCACACACACACTCTGGAGCACAGCAGCCACTGGAAGACACTGCACTGCGTGCATCAGAAAACACTGCACACACCGGAGTGCACTGCAAACACTGCACTATACACATCAGAGAGATCTGCATACACAGGAGTGCACTACAAACACTGAACACATTGGACAGCACTGTAATCACTGGAAGACACCAAACTGTGCACATTGGAAAACTCTGCACACAAAGGAGTGCACTACAAATACTACACTGTACACATCATAGAGCTCTTTCCACACAGGTAGGTGGGGACATGTGATACGTGTAGGGGTAGGTAATAAAATGTTTTAATTGTCCATAATTGTGTCAGCTAAGACTATTGTCACCTTCCACTGCCCATCCACGACAACATCCAAACCCCAAGCTCCCAGGGAGCTGCATTCACTGTCCATCTGCTTCTTGTCCCTGGTCAGCACTTTTATTCTACTCAAAAATGGTCATTATGCAGCCACACAGTTGTTAATACTTCTGTTAATATAGCTAGACATCTAGCCGTGAGTTTGTTGCATTCCAGACTTTGAGAATATCGGCAGTCAACATGAATAGGAAATCTGCACCTTAATGTATTTGGAATAATTAAGGAAACATCTAGAAATCTTGTCATTTACAAATGTTGCAAATAATAGAAACAAGCATCAGCAAAGCCAGTTGATCTGCTTACACATGCACCCAGAGTTGCATTTGTGTATGCCTCTGCACGAGGTGGCATATGTAAGCCAGAGCTATTGGCTTTATAAATGCTTGACAAATATTTCTGGAGTAGGCCAGGCCTTTCGGGAGATGCAGATATCTTCATCAGCACATAACGAATGGCAGTTGATATTCTTGAACATATGCGGACAAACCAGAAGATTATTTTTAATATTAACAACCATGCTCATCCACCATACCATTCATTGACTCTAACCTACCATTCAGAGGAGTTCAAGGCTCTGTCATTTTGGGAACATGCCTCTTTGGTTTGCTGCACGAGAGGGCTTCGACTTATCAGACTTTTTACACAGAGGAACTGGCATTGCCACCCCTTGCAAAGCAAGGGGTGAACATTTAATTCATTGCTGAAGGTGGAAGCAGCCTGTAATCAAGTGACAGTAATCCATCTGTACAGGACCGGACTGGCCGTAGCGGGCACCGGGCGTTTCCTCGATGGGCTGGAGGGGGGTGGGGGGGGGGACTGTTTTCACGATGTGGCGGTGGCTGGTTTTGTCACTGGGTCTGGTTTTGCAGTGCTGCAAAATCGGCCCATAGTAACAAAAGCGGGAGCCGTGCTTTTTACCAGCACCCCCCCTCCCCCGTCACAGGGCCGGTTGAGCAGCAATCTGCCAGGGCTGCTTCCTGTTCTCAGTCTGGCCCTGCATCTGTAGGTGACTTGTTATTTACTATAAGAGTCATTTCAAGAGCTGAATATAAAAACGTCAGTTATTATATGTGATGGAACTGCTGTAGATATGTAAGCTAATATAAACATTGTTTTTTCAGCGCCTCCTTGTCCTCAAATTGAGCTTTTATTAACGGAGGGAAACCCACCAGAAAAAGAAAGGCACTGGACTTACTCTTGAGCATAGTTTGTAATTTTTTTGAGGTGTAAGAACAATTAGCATGCCTGTGGGGAAAATAAGACAGGCATGATGAACATGATCAAACATAAGCCAAACTCTAAAGTAAGAGATTTACGTAAGTCTGTCGATGTAAAAGCAGAGTTACAAGTTGGCTTGTATTTTAGAGACACAACCTATACTTTTTTTTACATGAAGACCCATAATAATGAAAATAAGTAAATAAGAAAACGGCAAAACGAAAAAAACAGTAATGAAATTAGGCAAAACCTCCTCTGGCTTTATGAACCCCAAGAAGGAAATTCAACCAACCGAGTTAAAGGTTCACAAAGCTATGAACCCTCGTTGCAATTTTTAGTCCATTTATAACAATATTAAAAGCAGTCCTACAAGTCCCAGAATGCAGCGTATTGTTGTTAAAAAGCCTGCACTGTCTGAACATGTTGCATATAGCATGGACATGCTTGTCATTTAAAGAAGGATGCTCCTTGCTGCAGAAGAAGCAATATGTTGCATCTACACGTAAAGTCCTGACTGTTGTGCGGAATATAAAAGAATGCGAAGCAGCTCCGACGCACATCATGGCTTAACAGACATGCATAACAACGGAAGGTTCGGAGGTGAAGGGGGCTCAGGTAGGTGAGCTGACTTACCAACTGCAGTATCCTCCGGAACATAACTGCAAAATGCTCGCTACAACTTGGAAGCACCAGTTATCGGCGGGCTTGAACCTCGTCTACTCCAGTCACATATTAGCACTGTTTCAAGGCAAGACTTTCACCAGAAGTTACTTGAGAGAGTTCAGGAAATGGAAAGAAAAATAAAATACAAAATCAGGAGGAGGAGGGCACTAAGGGAGGCGTGCCCATAACAACGCTAGTACCATGCTACAAGCTTGATAGTAGTGTTTATTTAAAAAAAAAAAAAAAAGTCAGTTGATCTCACTGTGATAAACGCTCAGCCTTATCCTACTATCGTCAGACAGGAACTCACCCCTACATACATGCACGTTAATTACATATTCGATCTACACATGTTTTACAAACTGACAAAAAGGCACAAACGTAGGTGAACTATATGTGTATATTATCACTGCAGATATTAATTTGGGGAAAACAGCAAGGGACTAGTAGCATAATGCAAAGGAGAAGAAATGTCCTGCGGTGCCATGTTTGTGTTTGTAGCCAGCACAGGCATACAAATAGAAAGAGGACTATGGGGCGCTTACGGTCTGTAATGCGGGCTGCGGGAGGCGGCTCCGGTGCTAGGCTGATCTTTATAGCTGGTACAGATAAAGCTGTTGGTTTAATGTTGATATCAGCAGCAAAACACAAAGCAGTGTTGTGAGATACGTGAGGGGGTGGGTGGGGCAGCATAGGGAGAGTAAGTGAATGGTGCAAAACACCAACAGGCAAAAAAAAAAGGAAGTAGTCCCCAGAGCAACAGATAAAGAACCATAGCGGAATGAGACAGTACTAAGTTTCTGCTCTGTAGGAATAACAGAAGAGAGAAAGGAGGGACAAAGAGGCAAGACTGACCACTATCAAGCAAGGAGTTTTAAAGGACACTGACATAGACAAATGAAAAGTAATGGCAAGAAAGGGGATGGACTTCAAGCGCACAGACTGATTACAGCAGGTCTTGAAGAGACAGCACATGCGCTGTCTAGCTCGACCTAAAAACTTATTTCTGTTGTGTCTCACTGGGTTAATGCTACTGTAATGCAACATACAAGTACAGACAGCATCAGGTGAAATATTGCCTTGCTTCCTGGTCAGTATTTCCAGAGAGATTTTATCACCATTAATTGCAGTCTCCGATGAGATTGCTGAAAAAGAGACACATTTTTGTTTGTGGGCCTGGCATGAGAGTCCAGGGACACAGAGGAGGTAAATAATCACCCTGGGGCTAGAGACAAAACGAAGGAGTGCTTTGTTTACATCTGAAATTATTACGTATATAGATAAGCTCCTTTATCAAGATCTTTAAATCTGATATCAGCAAATAAATCATCTCCCTTTCCCTTTGGGAATAGTCTACACCTTCTCAATCTAAAACACACAATATTTCTATTATACATTTTCTTCTTCCGCTCTCCGACACCCATGCCATGGTCTCCTCAAAATCTGGAAATCTGCAAAGAGAAATAAAATAACACAACTTAGTTACTTTTCCATTTTCGACACCAGCCAGCTGACTGAAAGCTGTTTCACTGCAGGCATTCAAATTCATCCTTATTAGCATAACTCAAGGTAGAAACTTGTTTCTGAACCTACATTTAGCGGGACACTTGTGTGGCACAACTCCTCCCTCCCATATATAAACATGTCAAGCATGCACTGGCCCATCAGAGGCACCTCCGCACCGCTCATGTTGACAATGTGTAGAGTCACTCTGAGGCATCGAGACTGAGTGGCAGATCTAGCCCAGCCTCGACCGAGGCTTCTTGGTCTACCACTGAGGGCCAACAGACGCAACTGGACAAAAGGGATCATTGTCTGTCAAGTGATTTACCTGCAACACGAACAGATGGTCAATCCCACCAGAGTCTAACAGGACGTAGTTAGCAGTGCTGTGGTCTGAGCCGGGGATGTTTACAGGTCAAGGCTGGTGGCAGGTGATGCTAACGTACCCACTGGAGTCTAACAGGACGTAGTTGAAAGTGCTTTGGTCTGAATTGGGGATGCTACGGGTCAAGGCTGGTGGCAGATGATGCTGATGTCCTCACTGGAGTTTAACAGGCCGTAGTTAGCAGTGCTTTGATCTGAGCCGGGGATGCTACGGGTCTCAGCTGACACAGGGGATGCTGACATCCCCACTAGAGTCTAACAGGACGCAGTTAGCAGTGCTTTGGTCTGAGCCAAGGATGTTTACGTGTCAAGCCTGGTGGCAGGTGATGCGGACGTCTTCACTGGAGTCTAACAGGACATAGTTAGCAGTGCTTTGGTCTGAGCCTGTTTATGGGTAAAGGCTGGTGGCAGGTGATGCATTTCAGGCTTTATTTCAAGATATCAATTTAAATTACTGTGTGCAAGTTCTATGCAGCTATAGTTCATTCTTTTGATTGTACTGAACGGTGCACATTTTGCAACAAAATATGGTGCCCTTCACAGCAATGCTAAGCTTTGCTGCTTCAGTTTGAGGCACTGAATTTGCTGTAATATCCATGTGATGCAGTTTACTTGCCATGATTGTGAAAACACCAGTTGCATTGCATGTGGTGCAGTGTTTTAAAAATAATGTGACTGTTTGTCGAGCAGGTTATTTTTTTACAGATATGGAAGTGTATAATAGTGTGGAGGGCCGAAAGAGGGTGAGAACTTTCAGATGATACCTGTGTCACAGATAGCCATGGTCCGTGCAGCTAACAGCGGTGGGACGGTGGGGGCGCGTGAGGGGGGATTTCGAGGGACGATGCAGAGGGAAAATTAAATAAATAATTAATTTTCCTCTGCATCGTCCCTCGAAATCCCCCCCTCAAGCGGCCCCACCGCCCCAGTGCTGTTACCTGCACGGACCGCGGCTGGTCACAGACACTGTAGGTCATGGCAAGCTGCTGTTTGTCCGTGGGTCTGACATGTCAAGTGTGTCTGACAGATCTGAACTATGCCTTGTGGTGAAATGGGCATTTGGCTTAAATAAAGGCTGTGCAAGTATTTAGGTTTTGTGGTTCAAGTCTTTGTATATCTGTAGAATAATAATCTTAGTATTTGGTTAAAGCAGTTAAGGACTCTTCATCTCTGTTTTATGATGAAAGGACTGGGGTGGTAAAGTATAGGAAACCTTTCCCTATCATTCACCATGCAGAGATCTCTGCCCGACTGTGGTTTCTCCCTTTAGTATAGTAAGGAGTAAAAAAGTGTATTCAACATAGAAAATGTTTGTTAAAATATTTTTAATGTAAAATATTGATGTAAGAATTTTATATATTGATTTTAAATGTTGAAATAAGGAAAAAATACAACAGCACTATTAACTTAATTTTGACCTAAAAATTAAATTATTTAAAATATATTAAATTATTCTTACATTTTTTTTCTCATGGTTAAAACAATAAATAAATTCCCACCTCAACTAAAAAAATATTTCTATTATGCTTTAATAATTAATCAAAGTTATGTGTAATTTAAATATATTTTTTAAATGTGTTGTTAACTTAGGTGTCCATTACGATACCCGGCGGTAAAAAATCCGCCATCTACCATAGCCTCAAAAAACCGCCCGCATACACCGTGTGAATACCGACCGAGCAATCATGATGTCGCGAAGCGAACACCGCCCGCGGCGTTAAAAACACACAAAATACCGCCCGTCCATGTCCGAGTAGAAGATAATCCGTCCGCCACGGACGCAAACCCGCACGACAACCCAAAACCGCCCGCCCTGACGACCGAGACACCGGCCGTGAAATTAGGATCTCCCCGACATGAGCGCGGTAAATCCACATATTCCCCGCCCGCCATCGTTAACAACAGTGATGAAAACTGACACGGCGGAAGCCCTGGTGGCCACGTCCGTGCACGGAAACCATCCGCGGAGCCAAAGAAACAGACACAACATGGCCAACAAGTCCACACAGCAACCCACGCCCAAATACCCAAACACAGAACACATCCCAAAGACACATCCCCCCTGGCAAAACTAAAAAACGACAAATCCCAGAACACCAGCCACAACACACCTGAAAACAACAGCCCATCATGACACACCCACATAGGTAAGTACAAAAGCAGCCCCTTCACAGACCACAATCCCTTGCACCACCACAAAGTGAAGACGAGAGGAGAGAACACAGAGAGCCATAAAGGACAGCAGAACACCACACGCACACACCCATCACACCTATCACCACCATCACCACCAAACACCAGCCCCACTAACCCCCTGCACATCACACACCACACACACACCGCACCAGCACCACAAACACCAAACCACACACCATGGCAGCACAGAGAATGCCCAAGTACACTGCCACTGAGCTGACGGTCATGGTCGACGAGATCATCAAGGTGCACCCACAAATCTATGGGAACCAGGTCCAACAGACACCAGTAGCCACCTGGAACAGAATGTGGAGCAGGATCGTAGACCAGGTGAATGCAGTCGGGAACGTGCCACGCAACCGAGCTAAAATCACTAAGAGGTGGCACGACCTGAAAAGCGTGGTCAGAAAAAAGGAGGCCAAGAATCGGCAGCTGGCTGACAGGACTAGCGGAGGAAATCCCGCGCTATTCAAGACCTTCAAGGCGTGGGAGGAGAAGGTGCGAGGCATCCTACATCCGGAGAGTCTCACCGGAATACCAGGGGGAGTGGAGGCTGGTAAGTACAAACAAATGTATACCAGCACATCGCTATGTACTGTCATGCACCACCAGAATGCCACAGCTCCGAGGGACAAACACCCCCATGTCCAGTACACAATCCACAAGACATCACTCACACATGCAACAGACACTCCCACACACTCAGCCCAAAGCTACCAACTAACAAAACCATGGGGGCATGCATACAGTCAGCCAGCATCGCAACTCCCACCAGGTCCCCTTGTACTCCAGATACGCCAGAAGGAGCACCGCCCACACCCACACTCATGTGTCAGCCATAGCTGCACTAACCAACAAGTAACAGGTAAGTAGCCTTAACACAAAGTCTGTGGGTCGGAGGGGGGACTGCTGAAGTACAACACCCACCAGGCCCCTAGTCCTACAGCGCAGCAAGATGGAGCACTCCCCACACCCATGTGTCAGCCACTGCAGTGCACACCTTCAGCCGACAGGTAGATATCTTACCGTACATGGAGGGGTGTCTGTGTGTGGTAAGCCATCACCACAACTCACAACACCGCCCCCACTCCCACAGACCAGCAAGATGGAGCACCCCTCCCTCCCATAACCATGTGGCATCCATTGCATTGCGCCCTCCAAACCAACAAGTAGGTAGACCACTGTACAGGGCGGGGTGTCTGTAGGCATGAGGACTGTATTACGACTAACATTTGGGACATGTCACGTAGCAGAGGAACAGGCAGCACTGCTCCCTGACATAATCATGTGACGAATGTGCACACGGACATCAATTACAGAGTCATAGCCCACATGAGCCATCTCAAATACAGTAACACGTAAGGAGTCACGTCTGCATGCACAAGTCTCACTGGAGTACTGACCCACACGGCGTGCACTGTGCCACTCATCACACACATCAGCAACACCATCAAAGTCTTGTCCATGTAGTCGTGTCTGCTTGTTCCCTTGACATCGTACAACATCACCCATGTAAGTCTAACCTGTCTCAAAGTAACAGAGTGGAACCCCAGTAATGTCACATACACCACTGGACCCATGAACCACACAGCCACACAATGCACATTCAACATCTCATCCATCTCATCTTTCAGCCCCAGTGTCATGAAAGGTATATAATCTGAACAGCTGGCCCTTATACAGTAGTTCAGCAAAGATTCCTGCCGATGACATGTGTCTGCAGTGACTGAAGCGCACGTCACACTGTGATTTACAACATACATAATGTAGTCAACACCCCAAGAGCACTGCATTGCTGCAGATGGCTGAGGGTAGCACGCACACCAAGGAATTGGCCCATCTGCAATACGTTGTGTGGCACACAACCATCACTCACTCACTACAATGCTTGCAGTGTAATGTCCCTAAATGACAACAGTGAGCAGATATGCTGGGTATGTTAGACATACACACACCTTTGTCTCTGCAGTGTCATGTGGCCAAAACACATGTCCCCTTCTGCACCCATATGTCACAGTATGTACCACAAAACCATATTTCACCTCAAAAGCGTACACGGGGCTGTACACCTTTTGCCATCAGCGTCTCTAAGCGTCCCATTAGAAGCCCAAAACCACATTTCACCTCAAAAGCGTTGAGGGGGCTGTACCCCTTTTGCCATTTGCGTTTGTAAGCGTTCCATTTGAACCCCAAAACCACATTTCACCTCAAAAGCGTTGAGGGGGCTGTACCCCTTGTGCCATTTGCGTTTGTAAGCGTTCCATTTGAACCCCAAAACCATATTTCACCTCAAAAGCGTTGAGGGGGCTGTACCCCTTTTGCCATTTGCGTTTGTAAGCGTTCCATTTGAACCCCAAAACCACATTTCACCTCAAAAGCGTTGAGGGGGCTGTGCCCCTTGTGCCATTTGCGTTTGTAAGCGTTCCATTTGAACCCCAAAACCATATTTCACCTCAAAAGCATTGAGGGGGCTGTACCCCTTTTGCCATCTGCGTACCTAAGCGTTTCATATGAACCCCAAAACACTATTTCATCACAAAAGCGTTGATGGGGCTGGACCCCGCATACACCCAAGCCACAAAATGTAGGTGTACAGCAACACACACCCATTGCCATTGCAAATCCGTCCCATGCCATATGATCACATCACACAATTCCATCGCCTTGCCCATGCATACACACATTGTATATCCACACACACGCATCTGGGAAATCTGTGCACGACAGTGCACAAACTGTGAATGTCAGACAACTAATACAAACTTTGCAAGGTGCAACACAATAACCTATCTTATCTGCCCCACAGGTGCCGAACAGCTCGATGCTGGAGAGGGAGACAGCAGCCGGCACAGCCAGTCCGCAAGCCCCCGACCCGGACTCATGGATGTGGAAGACCTGGACACCTCTTCGGACGAGGACCCCCGAGCAGGCACATCTGGTGTGGCAGGGCTCAACCGCTCCCCAGGCCCCCTCCTACCCACCAACCCATCACCCAGGGCTGCTGACCAGTCCCAGACCCCTGCTGCCACGGTCGTTGCGGCCACCACCACCGCCGCAACCACCACCACCACCAGGCCCTCCCTGACCACTCAACCTGCGCAAGGCGTGGTACGCCCATCGGGCTCGACCCTGGGAGCCAGACCGAGGACCGGGGTGACCAATGTGGCGAGTGGGCAGGTCGGTGGCAGCAGTTCTGGTGGGAGGAGCAGGGTCAGGCCAACGCCATCTGAGCCTGGGAGCCAAGCCCTGCCGCAAATCACCAGAGTCCTTGGGGCCTATGAAGAGGCCCAAGGACAATGGGCCAGGTCAGCTGCCGACACGCGGGAAGTCCTTGCGGTGTTGAGGTCCATGGACGCCCATATGGGCCAATTCGTGACCCGTATGGACCAACTTGTGGACCTCATGGGCCAGCTGGTGGTGGTGGTAAGGGCCCAAGCAAGGCCAGCCACACCACCTCCGCCACCACGTGCTGTGGCGCAGGGTCGTGCAACATCCAGTTCCCCTGCATCCACAGCGAGTGGGCAGTCCTCAGCCACCACCAGCAGCCCACCACCACAACCCCCCCTCCCAAACGTGGAAGGGGCCGTCCAAAGAGGAAACAGGTGTCCAGAGAGGACTTCGCACGCTCCAAACGCCAGTGAGTCAGCCAGCCACGGTGGCCACCTACTGCATTCACTTGGACTACGATCCTACCCCACACTGCCATGTGAATGGCATGTGTCTGTTGGACTGTGGACATAGAACATCATGGGTACACCTTGACCATCACGCAGCCATGACCGTCAACTCATTGTTTCAGCATGCACCACTTTTGTCATCACCTTGCCCACAATCACATGTCACCGCTGTAAATAAATACACCTGGATCACATTCTGCTATATGTGCTCTGTGTTTAATCAAGGATGTGCAACCGTCACCATGATCAGAAATGCATCTGGAGTGTGGTATGTCGATAGGCCAGGAGAGGCTGTAGGGACCTAGGGGTGAAAAACAGAACAAGAGTCCATTGAATGTGTGTGTCACACACTCATCACACAGTACTTGTCAACAACTTTAAGCAATGTACACACATCTCACAGAGCAACAGGGCACAATGCCACAGCCACTGTCAGTGGCATACTACCCTGGACATGGACCATTGCCACACAGCACTCAGTGAACAATAGGCCTCCGTGACAATGCACACATACACCTACACAACTACAGCAACATCAGCCGTCGTACATGGTCACTCACCGTCAAGTGAAGTAGCGGGCGATGAGCTGCTGACGAACAGTCACAGCTTCCTCCTCTCCACTGTCCTCGTCACTGGACCCGTCCTGGTCTGCAGGCGGGGGCCCTGGCTGATCACCGTCATCCACTATCAGGGGGATCTGCCTGCGAATCGCCAGATTGTGCAGCATGCAGCATGCCACAACTATCTGGCACACCTTCTGTGGTGAGTACGCCAGTGCACCCCCGGTGCGGTCCAGGCATCTGAATCTGGACTTCAGGAGTCCAAAAGTCTGCTCCACCACACGTCTGGCCCTCCCATGTGCCTCATTGTATCGGACATCAGCTGGTGTCCGAGGATGACGTAATGGGCTCAGCAGCCAAGTCCCGTTAGGATAAGCAGAATCACCTGGGTGTGAGGAACATAGAGAATCGTTGCAATTCCAACAGGACACAAGACAGCATTGCACACCCAGCACGCTACACGAGTATACATACTCACCAACAATCCATGCACGGTCCGGTTGCAGATTGGTCATCAGACGTGGTAGGAAGCTGTTGCGCATGATGTGCGAGTCATGTGCGGATCCTGGAAACTTCGCACACACGTGTGTGATGACCATGTCCGCAAGGCACACCACTTGCACATTCACGGAGTGGAAGTGCTTGCGATTGCGATAAATGTGCTCCATGGCCTGTGGTGCAACAAGGCCAACATGGGTGCAATCAATTGCACCAACAACGTGGGGGATCCGTCCAAGGGCATAGAAAGCACCCTTCACTGCCGCCAAATCACGAGCCCTGGGGAATTGGATGTACCGGTTCCTGTACAGCATCATGGCTGACAGGACATCCCGTAGCACCATGCTGAACATGGGTTGGGACATTCCACCTCCACTGCCCACTGTGTGTTGGAATGATCCTGTGGCGAAAAATGCAGTGCAGCCATCACCTTAGCCGTGGGGGTGAATGCAGTTGGATACACCCTGCGAGGACGAAGGTGGGGTTCCAACAAGGCACATAGGTGATGCAGGGTGGGTCGGTCCAGACGGAATTTCCGGATTACCTCCACATCCTCCATGTCTGCCAGCAATTGGTAGGGGCGATGTATGTTTGGTCTCCTCCTAGGAGAGATGGAAGTGGACACATGTCAATGCAAGACAACACATGGCATTTACACATACCCAAAACAAAAATCACAGACAATGCAATTGAATCACAGAACAGCTGACAAGTAGGGACAGCACAGCCACAATACACTTACACAGGATCCCTTACCAATAGCAATGACCAGGGACACAAACCATTGCTATGAGCATGCACATGAGGATTTAGGCCATAATAACTTGTAAGGCATGATGATGATATCAGACTGCATATGTGGGAAGCGGCAACACCACAGCAATATACCTAGCTGCTGTGCCTGACACAGCTACCGAGGCTGGGTGAGTATGGCACACACCAACAACACAATGTACACAGGCTGAGCGGCCCAAACAAGTGGGTCCTGTTGCACAAGGGGATATGAGACAGTCAATGATGTCCCTAGTTCACCCAATGTACAGCACTGTACGTATCACACCTCCAACACACATTGACAGGTGTACACATTGACAACTCCATGACAACACAGCTGTGTGAATGCAAATATACATCACAAGTGACACGTAACGTTGCACGTGCCAAGTGGGAGATGTACATAGAGAAATATGGCATGTGTGTGCATATGCACATCCCATGCTCCCATGCCAATGTGTACATGATGATGTGCCAACAGACATGTGGAGGCTGAGCACTGGCCGTCCCTGCCTATGCACACAGCATGAAGTGGCCCTGTCCAGTGTGGACCTGCTCCCACACACAAGTCATGGCCACACCTGCAGATGCATGGCGCACATTAAACTGTGGAGTTCACATGGCACCAGTGGACTGTACCCACCATGGGCCAGGCCCTTGAGGCCAACTCTAATGGCCCTCGCGGTTGCACCCTGCGTGTTCGACTATAGAGGTAAGCGTCCCGGGACAGCTCGGAGCAGGCCATTGTGTGCATTTGAAGCAGGCAGACATGGTACACCAATTGCAGCAGCTTGGACCCACTGAAACAGCCCCAGGGGGCCATATGAGTGTGGGAGGGAGACCGGCATTACCACAGCTACCAGGGACTGCAGCCTGGCATCCCTCAACAACACCTGCTGCTGCTGCCACCTGTCCACCTTCACGTCGACGACTCTGAAGATATGTCCAGGTCCACTCAACAGCGAGGAGCTGGAGATCCTGGGATCCGAGCTCCACGCACACTGGCCAAGGCTATTTAATGCAATAGTTGTGTGTGAAAGACAACTACAGTGTGTGTGGCAGTGCATGTGGGGGACACACATGTCGTTGATCCGCAGCACTATGAGTCAGAGCCTGTGGGGTTCCAACATGCACTGCTCACCATGCTTACTACAGGTGGAAGGGGTATGTAGGCTCTCTGGCGCTTAGCCATGCATGTCCCTCCCGAGTGGTGGTACATGGCATCTTTATGTCAGACATCCAGTGACGCAGCCACTTGGCAATGCAGGTCTCAGGGCAGTTATTGCTTGTGAGAATGGCAGGCTGGGTCCCTGCTGCCCTTCTCAGTCTCAGCAGACCTGGGCTGCACATTGACCGCACAATCCTCGAAGGAGACAACACTGACTGTACAGTGGGTTACATGTGTCTTTTGTTCAGGACCCTCCTGAAATGCGCTAACTCAGCCCTGTCGATTGGACACACCATGCCTTGTGATAGGGATGTGTGTGAGAGATAGTGGCACTGAATGTGACCTCCATTGTGGGGTGAGCCATGCACAGGGCGAGTACGTTGAGGGCTGCGCAGTGTTGGACACAGTGGGTACACCCACAAAGATGTGTTGCCTTGTGATCTTTGTGTTGGTCCACCTGACAATGGACAGTAGATGTGGGCAGACTACACATTGCTCAATGTGCTGGCAACCTGCATGTGAATGGGTTGGACAGGTACTGTGTACACACTCCTACCAGCATGCATTCACGTGCGGTGTACACATGCTGTTAGGCCATGTCCGATTACTTCATGGCTCTGTTGCACGTCTCTGAGTATTTGGGATGGGTCAGCAGCATGCCACTGTGATTGGTGGATGTGGGTGATGTTGAGAAGTGTATGAGTGATATTCCAAGCTACCTGTGTACCATCCCTGCAGTTGGAAGTCCTCCAGCCCAAGGGCTTGTGATGAGCCATTGCAACCAAGTTGATGCCTCTGTGTATGTGTGACCGGCAGTGCAGCCAATTCCACAAAGGGTGTGACGTCATCTGCAGGATGAGCTACTACGTGGTGATGACGAATCGGGGATGCCCCCTCGTATTGTCAGATCAGCACGGCGCTGCATTTCACCAGTAATGGTCTGCATCTTGACAGTCACACAGCCTGTGCCGGATGCATGTTCGTAGGGGCATCAGCAGCAAGCAAGTGTACAGTATTGTGGGATGGTGTCTTTTGCTGTGAGAGGCAGCATGTGTCCACAGCCTACACATAATCTGGGTAATGTGATGTGTGTTGTGTGATGCAGTGGGTTGCAAGTGTACTCTGTGCTGTGTGCATCTGACATGCGTATGCTAGTCCTGAGGCTCAAGATGTAATTTGAGCACTCTGCATTCTCAATGCACTCAGAGTCGTAGCCCTCAGGAACAACCTGTAGTAGGCTGGAGTGGCAATTCACATGTATGTTAGAGGCACTGTGCCTACTCTGATTTCGTTTGGACATATGTGTGCGATGCCTCACCTCATGTCTCTGGTACTTACACATCCGGCACACTGTGCAACAGCAGTTGTGCTCGTGTGAAGGACAGGTGGATGGCATGGGCTCATGGCCATTGTGGCCTGTCATGTTGCAGTCTGTGTGAGTAGTTTCCCATTCTGCTCCATGCAGGTATGTCTTTGGCCTACTTACGTAGTGGTCATCCTTGCCACCATCAGGACAGTGGGTGTGCACACCGCGATTTGGGGCTATGGTCGCAGGGTGACACAGGCCGGGTGTAGTGCTATGTGCACAACACTTGTGCCACTTATTTGCGGCTTCCTTTACTGTACGCCAGCCATTAGGTGTTGATTGAGGTGGCTGTATACAATTGCACAGGTATCGTGCAACATGTGGATTTGGGAATGTTCTGTGCTGCTTCCCTTGCACATATCTGTTTCATTGATGCCAGATGAGTGAGGCCACCTCGCTCTCTCTCATGTGGCATCTCCCCTGGGTGCTGAGGGACAGGGGACGCTCAACAGTGGGGTGGCATCGGATGTAGCAGCTGCACAGGTGCTGAGTGAGACAGATGTGACCAGCGCCTCGGAGGGGCTAGACGTGTGCTGGATGAATCACAGGCCGAGACGGCTATTTCGGCGTCATCTGAGGACAGAGGTGATGCATCCATGTTTGCTAACACAGGGGACGTGGACTCTGGGTCCTCTTCAGCCACGCGGAGGCCAATGCCCGTCCTCCCATCCACTTCCACTGGTGCAACACGTGTCGGCACAGGGATGAAGGATAGAGTGTCCTTCACACCAGGCACAGCTGCCCCTGCACATGTGACCCCTGCTGCCCTCAGTGCTGGGTCTGTTGAGCTGATGCGCCATCTCTGCGTGGGGCAGACAGCTCTCCTCAATTACGTCATTGCCCATGACATCACTTTGCCGCAGGTGACATAGATCATGGAGGGCCCACATGTACGCGTGGGTGGGCTACACCAGACTGTCCAATGGTTGTCCCCCCCAGTCAAGGTGGGCCTTCAACTGGGCCAATCTCGGGCTGACATTCCTGACCCTTTCTCCACCCCCCTGGGGAGTGGCACATCTGACAGCAGCAGTGCACGAGTCCTAATGAGAAGAAGTGGAGGGATGCTGACGTCACGACAGGAAGTGACATCACGGAAGGTGGCTTGCACCGTCAGACTGATGGCCTCCCCTCGCTCACCCCAATATGCGTTTGCATCTGAGAAGCCAGCGCATGCACAGGCAGCTCCGAGCTCGCCCCAGAGAGGCCAAAGAGTGGATGTGTGGGTCCATTTGACCAAGTTATCTGTCTCGCGGTATAATCAGTGGTGGGACGCCGTCCACCAGCGTGGTACCCCGACTCGAGACCTGGACAACAGTGACAATGCATGACAGCCTCCGGAGTCCGGATACACCACATGATACACACAGAGGCTGTAGCTGCCCTAGCGGCCCAGGCCGCGAACACAATCCCAGACGAAAGGTGGACCCACCCCGGCACGCATTGTCATTACAACCGCTGCCATTGACAAGGGACCCATGTGGTGGGACATGGGCCTCAGGGTGACGGGCCTCCGAGCCATCCCCTGCCAACGACTGTCATGCATCTCACATATATCGCTAAGCCAATAGGACACTTTGCCTGCACACCAGGTCTCGATTCGGGTTGCCACGCGGGTGGACGGCGTGCCAGCAATGATTATCACGCGGGCACGATAACTGGAGCTAATGGACCCACACATTCACTCTTTGGCCTCTCTGGGGCGAGCTCGGAGCTGCTTGTGCACGCGCTGGCTTCTCTGTTGCAATCGCATGTAACAGGTGGGGGAAAATAGGCAATAAGTCAGATGGTGCAAGCCACCTTTCGTGACGTCACTTCCGGTCGTGATGTGTGCGTCCCCCCACTACTTATTTATGACTTGTGCCATGTTGCACAATGAGGATGTGTTGCCTGCGAGATATGACCAGGAGAAGCGCGCCATGACCTCCCACCCACCAAGCTCCACTGCCATCCCGTGCCCTGGGTAGCCTGTGCAGGTGGACAATGTTGGGGGTACACTTGGTGGACAGGGGATGTGAGTGCCTTGGCAAGGGCCTGGCAGACGCACAGCAGTATCCAGCATGTCCACAGAGGGTGGGCTGACGTCTACACCTGATGCAGCATTGATCGTGTGCCCGCCTGTTGTGCCTACACGAGTTCACATTCATCCCCAGACAGGTGGTCTTTCCAAATGCCCAAGACAGTGGAAATCTAGTGCTCCGGAATCCTCCCAACACAGTCTGTTTCAACAATGCATGTGTGCACCTGCCCGTCACAACCACCCACCTGGGACAAGTGGAACTCCCGCTTCACATGACACATGTGTGTCTTCCACAGTTGTGCTTCTCTCTCAGGGGCGGACCTGCAACTGTCCCGTAGCACACAAACAGCACCGAGTCGAACTGGCATCCTGTTTGAATGGTAGGCACACTCACACATCTACCTGTGACACAGTGGTGGCTGTAATGGCTATTGGGACTGCCATGGCAGTGTTGCTGGCCATGGCAGGGCTCACTCACACACATTGCATATGCAGCTCTTCGTGTCACTACTCGGCACATCGAACTGGCCACTGTCCCTGGGGTTGAAAAATGTTGCCGCCTGTCTATGTAATCTGTGACTGGATGCTGTTGTTCCTGTAGTCGGTTGTATCTGTGTAGTTGATGATTGCAGTTGTTGCAGTGTGTGCATGGTTAAGTTAGCACATGCTGTGTATGGTACCTCAGCAATTGCAATGTCTGGTCTCACATTCCAATGTGTTGTACACGTGGCAGGGACTTCACTTCTTTCAGACTCTGCTACTTGTGTGTGTGATGAATATGCTTTTCTGTGACACGGATTGACTGCATGTATTTGGTGGTATTTCTGGGGAAATGTATCCGTGTCATGTTTGCGTGCAAGCAATGCACAGGGTGTGAGTCTAGCCACAGGATGACAGGCAGCATGCGCAGAGTATGCAGGTATGTGTGTGCTTACTTGCTGTGTGGCCAGCAGTGTAGGTGTATGTTAGTCTTGTGATGTACATTGTGCCTGTGCACATGGCTTACTTTCAATGTGTGCATATGGGAGGTGTAGATGTGTGTGGTGTGAGTGGTGTGACTTTGGGGTAGTGTTGGTGTGTGTGTGCGCTGTGGCAATGTCGACTACACACATGTGTTACCCAGGCCCATGGTGGATGTTTGTATCCGTGTTCAGGTCTGTGAATGTGATCACATGTGTGTGTTGTATGTTGCACAGTGTGCAGTGTGTGGGTGTGTCCTTGCAGTTCAGGCTGACTCCTACTTGTTATGTTTCGGACGTTGTGTGTCTGCAGGGTGTGTGACTGTCAAGATTGAGCCTTGTTCAATTCAGCATGTATGTGAATTTCTGCAGTTCTTACTCAGTGTCCAGTCATGCCCACCCACACTGATGTCGTGTGTGTGTTTTGTCAGGCATTGCTGTAGCATGCATTTGCGTGGCTCCTACTTTTGCTTGCTGAGTGTGATGCCAGACTGTGAGGGAAATTGTAGACATATGTAGGACTGTGCTTTGTAGTGACCAGGCCGTCAGTGTTAATGTGATGATCTGTTGGGCCACGTCAGAGCCTGACAAGTCCTGGCCCACGAGCTGTAGTATTTCACTATGTCCACTGTTGCGGCTACTCATATGCGTTGACATCCAATGACACTGGACTACATGGTCATCTCACGGCTGTCGTGTACTTCACACACTCTCATCCTCTCTCATTCGTACTTGTCTTCGTGAAATAATTCAGCTGAGTCACATATTAGCTTCAAGCCATGTATTTGGACTTACGTCCTCTGTGATGCAGTATGGTGGACACTACTGGCAGCGAAATGCATGTGGAGGATATACTTAGCATGATTACACATACAAAAGGGGGTACGGGTAGATGTGATTGGTTGTTGACTGTGGAATGAAGGCTTCAGAGTTACAACCGCCTTGCCCTTGCTATGCTAAAGTACATTTGCTAATTACTGAGGAGCTGTAGACTTTGACACAGACAGTATTCATTTTGCCTACCAGACAGCTTGTCATCATAGGCACAGTACATCTCAGTTCCATGGTACAGGTTTACTACAAAAGTAACTACGACACACCTGCGTCAGAGGTGACATCAGAGCATGAGCCTACATGCATGCAGCAGTGTCTCACAAGTTGTTGCAATGTGGTGGCAACTGAACAAGACACAATAACTAGGGCCATGTTGTAGGGGGTTGCATTTGTTGTCCATGCAAAAGTCCGGGCACGGATGTACAGACGAAAGTGAGGTATCAGTTCTCACGTAATACAGCAGACAGATTAGTGTGCACTGACCGGTGCATGTGTTCAGGTGCGCTGAATGCATATTATGGCATAGTTGTTCGTGCAGTATTGCCATGTGGTTACTGTACACAAGTCCTCTGCCTCCCCCTGTTCATGCAGAGATACGGGATATGGTGAGGAACAGAGTGCATGTCCCGAAAATGTCCGATGTCATGGCAGTGGAGTTGATGGTGTGGTGTTTGTTGCAGGTTGTATGGTATAGTTGTTGTACAGCTAACTGCCCAGTCCGTGCGAAAGCCAAGCATAGGTACGGTGTTGAACATCATTGTTCAATTGGGGGTATTGAGTCGGGGCCCGATGAATTGACAAGTTGTCAGGTATGCGATACCTTCCAGCAGGGCATCAATGGCATTGGTGGTAAACATGGATGCCATCCAATGAAGCGGATGGTGGCTGGCAATGTGTTCATCATAAGTTGGCCCTTGTAGAAGCCTGATGGGACATGTTGGATGACATTCGATGAAACTGTGATCCAGAATACGTTGTGTGGAGGCACACTGGTCCCATTGCAGTGTGTGTCCGATTGCAGCCACATATGCCATGCCCCCATACACTGAACAGATCCTGTCGTGGGCGTCCAGGGGTGCAAACAAGTGTACCAAGTCCGCCTTTGGACATGCCGGGTTGGAGAGACATAAATCCACAGGACAGTGGAACGGACACCTCCGACAGTAGATAACGGGGATGACGCAGCTGAACATGATGATGCGGTAAGTTACTCGGTAACTTACGTTCAGCATGGCCAGATTTTCACAGCCCACTATCTGTAGCAGGCTCTCAATGTACAGCTGCATCTGTCCGGCGTAGTTGGGAAGCAGTGGTGCAACAGCCATTTTGCTACAGGGCGATGTGATGGCGTGCTCCGGCTGGCTGTGCAGTCAGCAGAGTGCAACCTCCGACGATGCTGGGGATTCTGGAATGGTTGAACGGAGGCAGGACTTGGGTTATAGCTTGTGCGGAGGACACAGGCCCTCATCCCACATGCTTCAATGAATGGTCAAGGCCAGTGGTGTCTGACTCCTTCCAGATTATTTGCATTTGACCCACATGGAGTAGTGGTATTATTACTTTTTTTTGTTATTAACTTTCTTTCATCTTGGGCGCTATCTGCCCAGTGGACGGTTTACTCTGCATGGCTCTGTTTGGCTTCTTGTTGGTATAATGGCTCCATTTTCCTGCATGAATAGTTGCAATGTGATTTCAGAGTGGGAATGGAAGGCCATTCAGTGCTATCTGCTCTCCCGTGTGTGGGCGGGACACTGCATTTCCGCTATACATTGGGGCTTCTGTGTGGGTGTAGGAATTGAAAACACCTGTTCTCAGGCAGCAGGGTTTTTCAATGTTGTATATTGCATGTCTTGGTATTGCGAGCAGGATGGTATTGGTATTCTTGGATGGTACTGGCGTGCCTTTTGCGGACGAGGTCCATATTCTGCGCTGTTATGTAGCTGCCGCTGTGTGCTTCGCCTGTTTTGCACACATGGGTGTGTCCTATTTTGGCATCACATCACTCCCCTGTTCGGGACACTTGTGTGACATCAGGTTGGCAACTGTGAGTTGCCGGTTGGGGACATGACTGATGCAGAAATGCCACATGACATGTGCCTTCAGGGTGGGGCTGGTGTGTGGGGTGTGTAGTTGTGACCCTGTGGTGTTTGTGTGCAGCCCATGCATGGCGCTGTCGTTGGCCTCTGCGATGTGCACATGTGTACCTGCGTCATCGCCGCTGCGCTGCGGTGCCGTGACGGGGACGTCACTTCCTGGTCCCGGGTAGTGGGTGCCCGGTTGTTGCGAGTTGTTTCATTTTGACAGGTGGGACATTTGTGGGTACAGTGGTGGATGTGTCCTGTCCACACAGGGGTGTCTGGGGGGCCCTTGTACAGTTTTTCCGCACTTGCATTGTGTGCGGTGTTTGCGTGCCCTTGTTGTGTGTCTGCCTACCTGCGTCGCCGCGGCGCGTTGACTCCTAGGTGGTGCATCAGGTAGAGCATGGGGATGGCCTGGAGTGCAGGATTCATGTCGGGGTGGGCCGCCTTTTTGGTCTCCGTACTCAGCAGTCGAGTTACCGCCTTGGTATCTCGTGCGGTGTCTCTTAGCCGGGGGAGCTGTTTGGTTGTGGCATCGTAATTTGTACGCCGGGCGGTACGTCATTTCGTCGGACGGTGTGTCTCCATTGGCTCGCGCCGCTACGTGGACGGGCGCACTTTGATGGCGGGCGGCGTCGCTGGCTTACGGGCGGTGTTTGGCTGACTTTTCACATCCTAATTTGCCGGGCGTGTGGGCCGTAGCTGGCGGACGGTAACTAGCGGTTTTTGCCTCCGACAGCCCGGCGGTAGTGCTTCCGCCCGACATCCTAATGGACCCCTTAATTTTTAAATGCAAAAAAGGTATTACAATTTTTTATAATTAAACTAAAATATATTTTCTTGGTATATGTAATTTAACATTACAGTATATGCATTTATTTTGCTAGCTATTTAAATTAATTTATTTTAATTTAGCATGATTTCCTATGGGTTTTATTTTAGGTCCCTAACTCCATTGATTTCTGTTGGAGGTTGTTGCAGTACCAGTGGCTGACGGATCACTGACAGAATATCGAGGAGCAAAATATCGACCTGCCAAAATATCGATGAAAAAATATAGAATGACAGAATATCGACTTCCTATCTACAAACAGGTAAGTACAAAAATATCGAATCCAAAATATCGTTGTAAATAATATAGTTTGCTAAAATATCTAATTTTTTAAATGTCTTAAAAGTAATGTAAAATAATTAAATAATGAATATAATTAAGTAAAACATACTCAAAAATACTTAAATAACTTTAAAATTAATAAATAATTAATGTAAATTAAAAAAAAAACATGCATTTTTATTTTTTAATACATATATATGTTAACTTAATAATATTAAAAAATATTCAATATTTTTAGTGTTGGATAGCGGGAGGGTAAAATTTACTATTCCCACTCCAGTGAGTGCAACAGTAGGGAAAGCGTTAGATAGCGGGAGGGTAAAAATTACTATTCCCACTCCAGTGAGTGCAACAGTAGGGAAAGCGTTGGATAGCGGGAGGGTAAAAATTACTATTCCCACTCCAGTCAGTGCAACAGTAAGGAAAGCGTTGGATAGCGAGAGGGTAAAAATTACTATTCACACTCCAGTGAGTGCAACAGTAGGGAAAGCGTTGGATAGCGGGTAGGTAAAAATTACTATTCCCACTCCAGTGAGTGCAACAGTAGGGAAAGTGTTGGATAGCGTAGGGGTAAAAATTACTATTCCCACTCCAGAGAGGGCAACAGTAGGGAAAGTGTTGGACAGCGGAAGGGTAAAAATAACTATTCCCACTCCAGTGAGTGCAACAGTAGGGAAAGCGTTGGATAGCGGGAGGGTAAAAATTACTATTCCCACTCCACAGAGTGCAACAGTAGGGAAAGTGTTAGATAGCGTAGGGGTAAAAATTACTATTCCCACTCCAGTGAGTGCAACAGTAGGGAAAGTGTTGGATAGCGTAGGGGTAAGAATTACTATTCCCCCTCCAATGAGTGGAACAGTAGGGAAAGTAATGATTTAATAATTAAATATATATAAATTAATTATCAATACCAATAAAAAATTAATAAAAAGTAATTACCAATTACAAATTATTTAATAATTAATTAATTATAAATACCAATAAATATTAATTATTAAAAATTAATTACCTATCAATAATTAATTTGCAACAAATTAATTTTCATTACCAAAAATTAATAAGTAATATAAAACAATTACCAATTAATAATTAATTAACAGTAAATTAATTATCAATACACAAAAATAATTTCAATAATTACGTAATTACAATTAAATTACTTCCCACCCTATTCCCCTATAAACACACAACCCGCTCCGAATAATAAATTAATACAATTAATATAATTATCAATTAATAAATTAATAAAAATTAATTACCAATTAATAAAAATTAATTGCCAATTAATAATTAATTAACAATAAATTATTTATCAATACCAATAAATAAAAATAAATTATTACATATTTACAATTAAATTACTTCCCACCCTATTCCCCTATAAACGCACAACCCGCTCCGAATAATAAATTAATACAATTAATATAATTATCAATTAATCAATTAATAAAAATGAATTACCAATTAATAAAAATGAATTACCAATTAATAATTAATTAACAATAAATTAATTATCAATACCAATAAATAAAAATAAATATTTACTTAATTACAATTAAAATACTTCCCACCCTATTCCCCTCTAAACCCACAACCCGCTACAGATCTAAAACGCAAAATTAAATTAAAAATAATCAATAATTCCTAAAAATTAATATTTAATTTACTATAATTAAATTACTTCCCACCCTATTCCCCTATAAACCCACAACCCGCTACGGAATTAAATTACGCAAAATTTAAATAACATAAAATTCTTTACTTTAAAAAAATTCAAACATACATTACAAAAATAATACATACTTTTAACCCATATACTAACACTTAAAACACTATAAAAAAAATCGATATTTTTAACTATATTATGACTATCGATATTTCTTACCTGAATTTCGATATTCTGCACCACTATATTTTTGCAATTCGATATTCTGTCCATTCTATATAAAAAACTCGATATTCTGTCCAGTCGATATTTTTTTTTATATTGTGACTAGTTACCGTGGCTGACGTGTGGTGCTGGACATAGTTCCTTTCTGTGCTGGAACACCTTACAAATGTCTTGGGCCACATTTTAGCTGTAGTAACTTTAGAAGTACAGTCTATTGATAATAATGGGCTTACTCTTTTGAGGGTGGGTAGATGTCCCTCTCTGAACCCATTCCTGAACCTCCCTTAACCCCTCCATATTCCTCCCTATTCACCTCCCCTTTAGTGGTAAGTTTTGCCCATTTTCCAGCCACTTCCCTCTGTCCCTCACACAACTTATACTAAAACGTATACTTACGTGTGCAGAAACTCCACACTCAGGTGATCTCTGCTCAGAAAGAGATAGAGGAGGCAGAGGCATCAACTTTGCACGCAAGTTTTTGAATATCATTTTATAGTATGTTTTGTGGTACTACAAAATGTATTACAAAATGCAGTTTGAGAATAGGCCCCATAGTGTACTAAGTTACATCATGAAATAAATTAACACAAATAATTGTTGCCTTTAGTGGTAAAGGGATGGAGAAGGTAGTATTTATCCAGAAGCTAACAGCACAGTGTGTAACTAGGACATTTGTGTGCAAATCCCAGCTTTCACACTGACCAAACTCTGGGACGCTAGGCAAACCATTTTACTTTACTTTACCTTATTTTAATTGAGCATCAGATCTGAGACCACCTTGAAGAAACGTTCACTTATGTTTGCTTCAATATAAAATATTGTTTCTCCACATACAACAACGGTATTGTCCGTGTTTATACAGCGCGCATGAAAAAATAGACATTTCTTGGTTCACTGATGTAAGTGTTGTCAGAGCAACAAGGAAAATTCACGTTATTTTTGACAGATGTCAATCAGTTATTTAACCTACAGCATTAAGGGAAACACAGACCTCCCAGAAGCAACCTAATTTAATCCTAACGAGTTTTTATCATGTTTTTACAGGACGTTTGTTGTACCATTTACATGCTGAATCTGTTGATGGCTTAGCTTGTGTTTCGGCTCCTGGAGGCAAGCAAGACCCTGTCTCAACTCTGGCTGAACTCTCCCTATGAATTGCCACCCTTGCCCATCTCTACTTTTAGGATGCAGCGATTGCAGGCCTCTTGCATCCGCTGTATATGCAAACTGTCGGAAAGCAGATCAGTTTGTCCATAGGAGAGGTGGCATGGACTCCTATCTGAGAGGTTTGAGAGACTGGGGGGTCGATTCCGATTCGGGCCGGAAATTTCTCCGACCGAGCCGGACCCGGAGAGATTTCCGACCGAATCGGACCCGTGCAGTCCGACCGAACGAGTACGATGCGGCCGTATGTTATCGGACTCGAGTCGGTCGGACTCCCATTGAAGTCAATGGGAGCCGGTCGTACAACGCGTACGCGGGCTCCCATTGACTCAATGGGTGCGGAGTCGGACAAGGGCGCCCCTACAGCGGGTACGCGGCGATGCGATTCGCGCCGTACACGCACAGGTAGGGGGGACCCATGGGTCCCCCCTGTGTGCGACTCGCGCGGCTACGCGTACTGGGGGGTCCGACACGGACCCCCAAAGTACGGCTCCGACAGCTCTTTCGAGCCGGAGTGCGCGGCTCGGTCGGACTGCTCGCGGCGCGCATCGTACTTACCCGGCCGGGGAACGTCTCCATTGCGCGGTGCGAGTCGAGTCCGAGCGAGTCGGTCGGAGCGGTTCGAGTCCGAGCGAGTCGGTCGGAGCGGTCGGGACGCCCGGACGAGTCGGTCGGCGATTTCGCATCGTACTCGCTCGGCCGGACCCGCGTACGGTTCGGTCGGGAAACAGGGCTCCGAATCGGATCCGGTAAAGCCGAATCCTATTCGGAGCCCTACCGGCCGAGATCGGAATCGGCCCCTGGGTGTCTGTAAGATGTGTCAGAGCTTGGCCTGTACCATGGCCATATGTTTACTCAGAGAATGTAGAGA
Organism: Calotriton arnoldi; assembly: GCA_963921515.1. Classification (NCBI taxonomy): domain Eukaryota; kingdom Metazoa; phylum Chordata; class Amphibia; order Caudata; family Salamandridae; genus Calotriton; species Calotriton arnoldi. The sequence goes on along the minus strand of CAWUFW010009912.1, from coordinate 267,191 downwards.
TCATGGTGCATGTTGTAAGTGCATCAAAATCTCTGGGTTGAGAGGGTGGAGTGAGAATATGCGATAGACAGATAGATCAACCGGAGTCATGGAATCTGCTTATCAATCACTGTTTTCTCATTTGCTGCAAAGCCAAGTTTTGAACTTTTGTTTCAAAGAAATATTATATTGCCCATCGGTTAAGGTTGAACTTTGAGTGATGTAACTTAATGTGATGTTGTTTGTGCTAAAAAGTCATGACATGTCACTTTGGTTTGGTTAAATGGTACCCCTATGGATACACTGTCAAAATGCTACACTACTTAAATCATGGCTTGAGGCTACTCAATTGTTTATGATGTCATAGAGGTCAATGTGCCTCAGAGAAAAACATGTATATCTAAGAATGACAACCTAGTGCCTTCAAATACCAGTCATCTCACCATTGGAGGCTATGATCAAGCCAGTTTGGAAACCAGATGTGAAGTGCTGAGATTCATTAATTGTGGTGAAGTGGAGAACATTTCCGCCAGAATTAAGCACAGAAATTATGGTTATTTATAGTCTTTAGAATTATCAATAAAACATGTTTGTTAATAATGCTTACTTGTAAACTTGTCCCGTAATAATAAGAAATGTCAGAGGAAATGTAATGTTTGCTGTAGCGGAAAGCTCAATGAATCACGTCACATTAAAATGTTTAAACATTTCCAGGGCATGATGTGGCAGAACTGAGTGGAAATCTGCAACTGGCATGTCAAATGAAAGCAGATGTGTTGCAGGCAGTTGCTGTCGGGGCCACAGTCAAATGTAGTCCACATACTCTTAGCAGGCATTGGCAATGCCAATAGGGCTGGTTTATGAATGAGAGTGCCTTTTGAGGAAAAGATGGATGTAGACACTCAATAAATCATCATGTATTCACTCTGCCACTCATCTTTGCACTCATGCATCCATTCATACAACCACTGACTTATCCTTGCAATCACCCTCTGACACACCCAAAATAAAAAAACACACAAATAGAAAAAGAAAACTTGCAGCCATCTAAACATGACGGGCATATGCTTGTAATAACGAAACTACACTTAGCAGTGGGTTTTTGCTTTGCAGATGCCCATGGTTTGTTGCACAGGGTAACCAATACCATATATACACAGTACTTCTGACCCACTGGCTTTTTCGAACATTTCATAATAAACAGCTCAGTATTTATAAAATGATCTTTGTTTTGCCAAGTAAGCACCTCAGTCTTGCTGTAATGAGTATAAGCTAAACAGATCAGTATACTTACATAATCATTGGTTTGTCACCATAAGCACCTCAGTCATGCTGTAATGAGTATAAGCTAAACAGATCAGTATACGTACATAATCATTGGTTTGTCACCATAAACACCTCAGTCATGCTGTAATGAGTATAAGCTTTGCCACTAAGCCAAAAAGTGCACTACATGCACTCTTTTCAGTGGAAGCACACTACTTTGGCCAGTTAAATCCTATACTTTGGGCAACCAACATGTGAGTAGAGCCTAAGCCCCTCTCTCAGATGTACTCTGAAAGGTCTTTTTTGTTGATCACATAAGACCTAATAAAAAGGGTACAACCTACTTTTGTTTCCTGTTATGCAGCCCAGCACCACTGCTATCATGCTTCAATCATTGTCTCAGTGCTAAGCAGAGGAGCAGTACTTTGACATTTTCATATCCTCTCATACAGTTCTTTAAAATCAGGTTATGCATTTATTTGTGATACCAATATGTTATCTGTGTTGGTCCTCAAAAGATATCTTCATTTCCTCAGTATTTGTCTCCTGGACCAACATGGCTCTGCAGCTTGCTTTTCTTCGAAAATATTGTGTATTCAAGTTTTTACACTAGGTGGCGCCCTTTAATGTGTATTCAATATCATTAAATTTACCTCAGCAAGAAGTAGAAGTTTGCATAGCTAGCCTGTTGATCATTATTATTCGGGCCTCGAGGATGATGGCAGGAACTGAATGAAATGGTATTGAGGCAGCGGCTCCACCCTTACACATCACAAATATGCAACATATATGTGCATTTACCACTACATATTCAGAGTGTTCTAACATTATTCATTTAAAGTGCTGCACTTGAACTCAGTAATGAAGTGCATTCACTGTACAATTAGGAATTCATTTATTCTGTGTGCCTTAACCTTATTGAAAATAATATATTCCTTAGACTCTCGATAAAACCATCCTCACACTATTTAAATGTATTTACTTTAGAAACAAGAAAGGTTTCTGTAACGTCTGCACTAATGTTTCATATTTGGCTTTATAATGTAGTTCTTAGTCACATTTATATAAATGTACTCAAAGTTATTTCACCTTTATGCAAAGTGTAACATGAACCTAATGTACTGACATTTTCTATTTTGTTGTAGTTGTGTGCACACGCATATTAAATGTGCACCATTGAGTTAACACAATTATGTTGACTTGAGTAGGCCTATATTTCTTTTTCATAAGCTACTGCTTTTCCATTTCTGCTTGCGTCTTTTCCTTGCAGGAGCAGTCACATAGTTTGTTAGTTTGAGAATAGATGTAACACTGCATTAGCGATAGAGAGCCCGAGAAGAAGACCTTGATAAAGAACATGTAGAGCCAGAGCTTCAACTGACTCTGGCTCTATTCAGTAATGGTGCCGGGTTTGGGCTGGGAGAATTCACGAATGTTGCAGCTCACAACATGAGAATGGAAAGGACAACGGAGCCCCTGATGGTGTGAGCAAGGGGTTTTACCCAGAACAGTTGTGTGGAAACAACTGGAGTTCTCACAGGTTGTTGTTGGCCACTGTTCCTTTGGACTTTGAGAGGAACAGACCTCTATTCTTACCTTCTCTGATTCTTTGCTGAGTGTGGTGTAGGCTAACACTTATTCCCCTATCTCTAGAAGACTCTTCACCGAGCTTCTGAAAATCTGACACCTTCCCACATACTTACCAGATTTATCTCTTTTTTCTGCATTTTTCTGACCTTTTGAGATCCCTTTAACTTAACTATTCTCATTATTTTAGACTTTAAATTAAATAATTCCACACTTTACTCATGTTGAGTAGAGAGGATCTGAGACTCTTCCCTGAGCATCAAATCTTACTATTAATCTTTTGTATTGCTATAATGGAACTTCTTGTTTGCCTTATGCTGATGCGCCTGAACTTCTTTGGGAGGTTAGGCTATCCTGTTCTTATTCTGTATCTTTACAGCATGGTATTGAGATTCATTTACCAGAATTTTACCACTAATTTGTAATACATCCCTGGGTTACATGGTTAATTATATGTGGTTGACCAAGTGCTAACTCCCATCACCTCTCAGTCGCATAAAAAGACCCATTGTATGACCAATGGTAAGAGGGTTGGCGCAGCGCTGGATCACTTATCATAAAGAAAATTACGTTTAAGACCAAAAAAAAGTGCACTGTCCCAGAATAGGTGACGCAGAGCTCCCTTTCTGCTCAGTGCAAGGCGATAGATTGATTAATTGATGTCAGCGGCGCTCAGCCTTATATAACATCACCTGGATTTGTGATTTGATTGGGTGCAGCAGAAGTGGACTGGCCAATATTCCAATGATAGCTGAACGCTCTAGCAAGCAATGAGGAGGGAGTAGATGTGGCCCAATGAACAGAGCTGCCGACTTTGGCACTGGAGAGCCAGGTTTGGTTCAACCTGTGATTCTGTAATGTAATCTGGTGCTCGTACAAAGCACTCCAAAGTCCATGGGCCGACTTTACACCATATGAAAATCTGCAAAAATGACAAAAGCAGATTCTGTGATTAAAGAAAGTATTCTACACTTATATGGCATAATCAACTATTTGTTATGGCATTTTGACCCAATGCCTTCTTGGAATTTTCAGAAAAACTTGAGTATTAACCAGATACATACACAATGTTAGACAGCTACAATTAATGATTATGTTTTGCATGGGAACACAGGAGCACTAATCTAAATGTTGTCCTTAGTAAGTTATTATCACCTGTCAAAAAGTGTAAAATGTGTTGGGCTATTCACAAAGGTAACTTACACCGGTGAGTTACACATGCAAGTTTATTCTTACACTTTTGAGTAACTTTACTACTTTTGGCTATTGAGCATTTACGAGCATAAAGTAACTCAAAAATGTAGACCTACATGTCTCTACTCCCTGAAACAAGGGAAGAAGCAAAATTTACAAGTGTAAGTTAATACAGCCAAAAAGGAGCAGTAGTAAGTCCAGCATCACACATGGCCAGCCACTATTTCTGCAACACCATCCCATAGAAAATAATGAAGGCAAAGACTTAAAATAGAACTCCAAAGGAAATAATGTGAAATTAAATTAACTTATTTTGAATTTTTAAATATATGTAAAGTTAATTTAATGTTTAAAAAAATTACATATAATTAAAAATAAATATTATTTTATGAAAAAATATTCTAATAAAAGCATTTTTAATTTTCATTCTACATTTAAAATAAATATATCAAATTAATTAACATTAATATTTAAAATGAAAATATTTTTACTCTTTTTAAGAGCTTAATACACTTTTAAAATTATCCCTGCATTTTACTATATGGACATCTTCATCCCATTTGTGCAACAGAACATTCACAAAGTTTTTCTTAGTCCATAAGGGGATATTCACAATTTCTTTTCTTAGCAGCCTGCCATTGGTGGTGATGATTGCTGAGGTTGCTCAGTGCCAACACTGCTCAGTCCTGTTTCCTTCTCAAGACTATATTTCCTCCCACCATAAAGTGCTTGTCTTTTTATCTGACCTTTGCAAGTACTTCTTCAGATCTTATTTCTCCCTTTTTCAGTGTTTTGATATTTTTCCCTTCCTCCTTCTTTTGCCTGTTGATGCCTTTCTCTTTCTTGTTCTGGTTCAAGGTCTGATGATGAAATGTAAGCCTTGATCCCCAACAATACGTCTGTTGCATTCCTCTGTGCAACCACTGGCACACATTAAACTCACTAGTGGAGAGGTAGGGGTGTTACTTAATCAGAAAAGAGGTGCACTTGAATTTGCCATCTGCCTCATTATCTTTCATTTGTGCCAGTCAGGACCAGGTGCATGGATGCTGCAGATGAAGGTGTAATGTACACAGAGACGTTTTAAGGCATGTGCAAAGGGGGCTCTGGCCCAGGTTCCCAGCCTTTCAGGGGGCCCCTAATAGAGCCAGCTCTGTTCTGCAGAGACTCTTGTCCTGAAGAGCCTGAATAATTCTTAAACAGATTGCTTTAAATATTGTTCTTTTCATTTATTTTTAATGTGGGTGATGTGTGAGAGTCTATTACAGACAATTTGCAGTGAAATGTTGTGTTTATTTTTCATGCAACCTCAATAAAAAAAATCTTTTAGATCAAAACAGGTCCTCACATATGAAAAATGGGAGGGTTTCACAAAGATTATTTGCAGTAATATTAGTGAGCTGCTGCTGTGTTACAATATTAAAAACACACATTACTATCCCTGAATATTAGATGTGAACACATTTAGAATTTGGATGAGTGTGCCTGTGCGCTGTCGGTGATCTGGCCAAAGAGGGCATGAAAGAGCTGAAATTGGATCATAAATTCAAAATCCTTAAGATGTCACTGAATGTAAACAGGAAACAAATATGTTCCCTACTCCCATGGCAACATTGTACACCAAGGTTCATGCAGCTCATCACTATTCGATGATTTCTGTACCCGTCTTGGATTAGAGGTAGAAATAATATGAATCACATTTCACTTGAGAAGCAACATGGCGGAGGTCCGTTAGCTGGCTGACTTGAGACAGCGCCGTCCATTGCCCCATGGCTCTTGATTGCCTGAGGCTACTAAGTCAGCAAACAAATGCCTGCTCCTTCAATATGCTACAGCAGTGGTTCCCAAACTTTTTCGACCTGTGGCTCCCTTGACCCATTGGCCATTGCCGTGGCACCCCACTGTTACTTTTTTTGGAGGGTGGGAGGGATGTAAGCCCGGCCTCGGGAGTACTTGCATTTATCTCCCTGAAAATAATTGGGATGAAGCTGATGAAGGTATTATAATCATATACGCAGGGTGTTTCGTATAACTAAGGCGGTGCCTCTAATAAAATATTCCTAGTTACACTTCTTTGCCCATGCCTTTTTAGAGTACCCTCTCAAACTTGTTTTATCCCACTTACAGTGCTAGATAGCGCCCCTATTCATGTAGGTCCCATTGCCAAAGTGTTTCTGCGCTTGAAAAATATTTGCATGCACTTCCATTTCTACCCATGTCATACATTCCAAAAAACCTGTCTCAGCAGGGTGACTAACGATTTTTTAAACCACATACAGCTTTAATTTTGCTGTCTCCTCCCTAAAATTGCCTCCAAGCCAATGCAAGTAAAATACATTCCTCAGATTTTTTTTTTTTAAAGTCCCTCTTTCTTGCTTCTAAATGTTGGCATTATGCCGTATATGGTGTTTTACTTCCCTGTGCTCAAGGAGAGAGCAGGCCTGTCTGGAAATGTGTGTGTACTGAAAGAAATGTGTACTGGAAGTACTTATGATTCAAGTACAAATGTCAATACTTAATAATACTTAGTGTGTTTAATAGACAGGACAACTGTACTTTCCTGATAACTTGCATTGGTGTAAAATGCGTTTGGGAAACAAAACTAAACTATTAATGAGTCTAACAAAATAAATCAGGCATCTTCCGCTTACTTTGGGAGTGTTGGAATGTGGGGATCCAGTGAAATATGGAGGTCATCTTCCTCGACATGCTATCAATTAAGCATTAGGTTTACAGCTTTAGGCATGTCACTTACAAATCATCGACATCATGCGTTTAAGTCTAATTAGTTTAACTGAAGCCATCAACCCCTTCAACATTAAATGCATTTAAGTGCTTGGTGCGCGGCTCCCCTGGCTAGGTTTGATGGCTCCCCAGGGAGCCACGGTGCACAGTTTGGGAACCACTGTGCTACAGGCATGTCTTCACAACACCTGCAAAGCCATACATGCAGGCCCCCTTTGTGACTTGCAACCTGCATGTGTCGAAGCCAAATTCACATTTGCAAAGAGAGAAATGCTCCCTGCAATTTTGTGTCTTCGCGTTTATGAAACCGGCCCGCAGTCTTTATGTTTCGCATTGAAGACCATCACAGAGGTTCTTTTGCCACTACGAGCAGGCCTACATCGAGGATGTTAACTCCACTTGAGTTTTTCATTGCTTGAATGTCTGAGTACAGCAGGCCAGATAATTGTGTTAAACATCTGGCACAGTGATGCATTTCACATGAAACGGTTCTGTGTAACTTTACCTACAAACCTTTGTCTAAATGCACAGTTTCCAGGGCAGATGAGGGATATTAAGAATACAGCAATGACGTAAAGCCCTATTATGCAGGTTAATATTGTAGTAACAATATCAAACCATTCCAGTAGCCCTACCTATTCTCTAGGTATCATTAGCTCTTTAAAACTGTGCCTGTTGGTGATTAGTTTTCATGCAAAATATCTTGCCTCTCTGTGTTCTGGTCAGGAAGCTTACCCGCAATCCAGATCCAGGTATTTCACTGCCCGAGAAAAGGGCAGCCATTTTCTAAAGCTGTGATGTCACCACACGCTGTGACATCTAATTGGCATGTGTCTTCAAGAAGTAGTCACCTTCTAAGGAGATAAAAGGCAAAGTTGTAAAAAACCTCCTGCTGGATAAAGACTTCAAAGGACTGAAGAAAACCCGGAATCAGGAACCCAACAATGGATTTTTGTCTGGAGCAAAGAGTCAGGATCAGCAAGTGAGGGACCGAGGAAACAACTGAAGGAAAGAATCTTTGTTGAGACACACCCTCCAACCCAACTGAAGCCCTTATACAGCAAAAGAAACGGAAAAGCAAATGACAAACAACATCACATGGCAGGAACTATAATGGATTGGGAAAATCAGGAAGAAACAGCCATGATGAAAAAAGATAAGAAAAGAGAATGAAAGCTTGAGCAGGACTAGCTGTGGAGTAGCTTTAAAAGGTAGCTGCAAACTTTCAGAGAGGTGACTGGCATTTTGGCCCTGGAGAGGCGAGGGAAAGCAACCAGTAGACCAGGAGCATGCGAGAAGGCAACCCCAGGTGAGTGAGAATCACAGCCCACAGCTCTGGCTTCTTGCAATGTTTTATGATGCCAAGGAACCACAGAACCATCCAAATTACCGTAAACCTCTGATGCCTAGATGGCTGAGACGCTGCAGGCACAACACTCGGCCAGGTAATGTGCACAACATGGGAATATGCAATCTGAACTTGTTCAGTGGATCCTCTTGAACTATTATTGCCCTAAAATTAATTCAGTGGAAGAAAGAGCTTGATTAGTCCTATTGAAATTAATCAGGCCATTGACTGAAACATTCTCTGTCCATTGGACTGAGCACCTAAAACAGGAAGGGAGTTTATGTATCCACTGTCGCTTATGATATTACCAGTTTAAGAGAATGTAGATGTTAAACCTGTCATCCTTAGTGTGGTCTTCCCCCAACTTTTTGCCTGCTTACCTCAAGTTTTTGCTATATTTTTTTGTTGGCCTTAGAACTCTGAGTACTTTAATTCTACTCACCAGTGCTAAAGTGCATGTGCTTCTCCCCTAAAACATGGTGACATTGGCATATACCTGATTGGCATATTTAGTTTACCTGTAAGTCCCGTGTAAAGTGGCATACCATATACCCAGGACTTGTTATCTAAATCCTACAAGTGGGCCTGCAGTACTGATTGTGCCACCCACACAAGTAGCCTTTCAAACCCGTTTCAGGCCTGCCATTGCAAGGCCTGTGTGTGCAGTTTACTGCCACTTCGAAAAACCCAAGCCTTAAACACTCCTTTTATTACACATAGGTTGCCCTTAAGGTATGCCCTAGGTAGTCCTATGGTCAGGGTGCTGTGTAACTAAAAGATAGGACATGTACTTTTAAGTTTTACATGTCCAGGTAGTAACTAACAGCTCAATTTATTTTTCACTACTGTGTGAGGCCTACTCTTCTCATAGTCTAGCATTGGGAATTCCTTAAACCACTTTTAAACTGTAATTCCTGATTAGAAAGGAGTAGCTACCTATGGAGTGGTAATGATAAATCCTCATTAGTGGTAAAGTTGGATTTGACATTATTATTTTAGAAATGCCACTTTTAGAAATTTAAAATTTCTCTGCTCTATAGTATGCTCTGTATGCCTGCAGTCTGTCTCCAATACACGTCTGGGCTGGGTGACAGCTACACTTTGTGCATTCCCTCTAGACAGCCACAAACACAAGAAGGTGAGGCTCATCTGCATTCTGAGCACTCATCTGCATTCTGATGGGTCATCCTGGGCAGGCACGAATGGGAGGGGCTGACACTTACACTTCAATAGGTAGTGACCCGGCCACACGCAAAGCACTGATTCACCCACCACAGTTAGCATGCCAGACAGGACTGGGTTGAAAGGGATCCTTGTGCACTTCTGAGAGCTCCTTTGAAGTCACCCTCTATATCAAAGGCACTTTTGAGTATAAGTAGTGGGGCTACGACCCTACCAAATCAGTATACTACTGGACCTGGGAAGAACTCTGCTGGAGTAAAGACTTCTGTGTTGTAGGATTGCCACTTTGCCTTGACTGACGGTTCTGAGGAACTGCTTCTCTGCTTTGCTGAGCTGCGCTGCGCTGATGCCTGCTGATCTCTGTCCTGCTGAGGACAAGAACTGGACCCATCTTACTTCAACCCAGAGTGACTCCAAGAGCTTGCTGGCTTGCCTCCTGTTTTCTGAAGTCTCAGGGACACAAAAGACTTCCTGCAATCCTGATGGTGCTGCGGGACTCTGACATCTGTGAGTCCTACCTATGCCTAAGGTGCTCTCTCCAGTCCTGGGCCTCAGAAGTGGGTTCTGCAGCTGATTTATGCAAAAACTGATACCTTTCCAGGACCGCATGAGAAATTCCACTGCATCGCCCTTCGATGCAGAGGCTGCTTGATAACTAAAAGATAGGACATGTACTTTTAAGTTTTACATGTCCAGGTAGTAACTAACAGCTCAATTTATTTTTCACTACTGTGTGAGGCCTACTCTTCTCATAGTCTAGCATTGGGAATTCCTTAAACCACTTTTATTACACATAGGTTGCCCTTAAGGTATGCCCTAGGTAGTCCTATGGTCAGGGTGCTGTGTAACTAAAAGATAGGACATGTACTTTTAAGTTTTACATGTCCAGGTAGTAACTAACAGCTCGATTTATTTTTCACTACTGTGTGAGGCCTACTCTTCTCATAGTCTAGCATTGGGAATTCCTTAAACCACTTTTAAACTGTAATTCCTGATTAGAAAGGAGTAGCTACCTATGGAGTGGTAATGATAAATCCTCATTAGTGGTAAAGTTGGATTTGACATTATTATTTTAGAAATGCCACTTTTAGAAATTTAAAATTTCTCTGCTCTATAGTATGCTCTGTATGCCTGCAGTCTGTCTCCAATACACGTCTGGGCTGGGTGACAGCTACACTTTGTGCATTCCCTCTAGACAGCCACAAACACAAGAAGGTGAGGCTCATCTGCATTCTGAGCACTCATCTGCATTCTGATGGGTCTTCCTGGGCAGGCACGAATGGGAGGGGCTGACACTTACACTTCAATAGGTAGTGACCCGGCCACACGCAAAGCACTGATTCACCCACCACAGTTAGCATGCCAGACAGGACTGGGTTGAAAGGGATCCTTGTGCACTTCTGAGAGCTCCTTTGAAGTCACCCTCTATATCAAAGGCACTTTTCAGTATAAGTAGTGGGGCTACGACCCTACCAAATCAGTATACTACTGGACCTGGGAAGAACTCTGCTGGAGTAAAGACTTCTGTGTTGTAGGATTGCCACTTTGCCTTGACTGACGGTTCTGAGGAACTGCTTCTCTGCTTTGCTGAGCTGCGCTGCGCTGATGCCTGCTGATCTCTGTCCTGCTGAGGACAAGAACTGGACCCATCTTACTTCAACCCAGAGTGACTCCAAGAGCTTGCTGGCTTGCCTCCTGTTTTCTGAAGTCTCAGGGACACAAAAGACTTCCTGCAATCCTGATGGTGCTGCTGGACTCTGACATCTGTGAGTCCTACCTATGCCTAAGGTGCTCCCTCCAGTCCTGGGCCTCAGAAGTGGGTTCTGCAGCTGATTTATGCAAAAACTGATACCTTTCCAGGACCGCATGAGAAATTCCACTGCATCGCCCTTCGATGCAGAGGCTGCTTGATAACAGCAGATCCACAGCCTGCACAGCTCAATGACAACAGGCTGTGCAGCTTGACGACGGCACATTGCATTCACTTCAACAGAGCTCAACGACGACGTGGGACCACCTTTGCGCAGCTTGATGATGACGCAGTAGGCTCACGACATCGACACTTGCTCCAGCCACAGTATTTCTTCAGAGGAACCTTTCTGGGTCCTTTAGCCAGCCTGCCCTCAATCGCAGTCGGCCTGACCTTTGGATTTGTCCCGGTCTCCCGGGACCTCAAGTAACCTTTTGACTGCTAGTGACTTCTAAGCACTATTTTTGCATTTTTTGCAAAAATTCATATCTCGACTTCTACTGTTTGGATTTATGTCATTTTGGTCCTGTTTTAATCAGATAAATATTCTCAATTTTTCTAAACCAGTGTGGGGTCTTTTTGTGGTGTTTTCATTGTGTTACTGTGTATGAGTGTAGCACAAATACTTTACATATTGCCTCTTAAATTAAGGCTGCCTGCTCTGTGCCAAGCTACCAGAGGGTAAGCACAGGTTAATTTAAAGTGTGTATCTAGCTTACCTGGACTAGGATTGTGGTCCCTACTTGGACCGGATGCAAACCTCTGCCAACTAGAGACCCACATTCTAACAGCAGAACTATGGAATTAAAAATTCTACAGTAATGCAAAAATTTATACTTTTGTTCCTTTAAAACAGATAGGTCTAAAACCGAAATATTTCACAGTCCTTTTTAGGTCTCGCCTGGCGTTGCAGCGCGTATGCGCTGCTCGTTCTATGAGGGTTTTTGGAATTGATACGGTTTGAGAAGGGTACTTTAAGCCACGCCCTTCTTTTCAATTGATTTGCGTCAGCGTTTATGTTAAGCGCTGGCGCGTGATTGGCAATTGGGCTTTTTGGTTCCCGCCTTGTCCTATTTTAGTACGGCCCATTTCGACAGGCCAACGCCATCTTTGTTCCTGTGACGTATGAGGGGTCCAGTGAATGCCAGGAGCCAATGACAAGCGGACGCGAGAAAATTCAAGCGCACTGCATCATAGTCTTTCCTTCCGCTGTCTTGAGTTTTCGTCGGTGCTGCACGCGACGAAAGGGGATCCGTTGCTGTGAAAGTTGTAGAGGTGGCTCGATAAGGTGAGGAAGGGGTTGTGAGCCGATTCTGTAGGGTCGCTTTCCGTTCGTTGCCTTTCCGCTACACTCTTTCTTAAAGGGGTTTGGCTGAGGTGATCAAACCTAAGCGTCCTCTTGTGGCGTTCAAAGCGACTAAGCAAAGGCGGGATATTTAAGCATCGCTTAGGTTCTAGAGGTGCTGTTTGCGTTTGAGCAGTCTATCTGCAGGACGTCCCTTTGTGTTCAATATTTCCCCATACCACTGTTGCTTGCATGATTGATGCGTATGCTCCAAAACATAATTGAATCACATTGTTTGCTAAGACTTCTGTGTTTTTGTAAGATCCTATTTTGTGTTTTTGAAAATCAGCATCAAGTTTGATTCATTCGAATGCTTAGATAGGGTTAGCATATAGGTGCTGCACATGCACGTATTGATGTAAGACACAAAGCGTATGCATCTGATGTATTTCTCGTGATACAGCAGTGGCTGAAGACGCCCATATTTATTGTGTGAATGCGCCAATGATGTTGCCTTGAAACCATACGTAGTGTGTATGCTGGATGTGGTTAGGGGGAAGTTTTGTATTGCATCGACCTCGTCTGGTCTGCTTAAGTTACAAAGCCATTGGCATATGTTTGCATCATCAAAATTCTGCCCGTTGGTAATGGAATGTGGACGTCACTTATGTTACAGAAGAATTATCAGATATTACTGGACGTGCTGACAAGAACCAGTGACTTCATAACATTACAGAGAACATTATCTACCAAATCTCACTTATACATTAAATTCCTGTCATTCCCCGCTTCCTTAATCCCAATTTGTGAACATTGCAATTGCAAAACCCCGCCATATGCTTCTACCTCTTTCGTTTCATCTTCCATTCCAGCCTTTTCCTTTCATTCCCCAGACTCCCTCGCACTCCTGCAATCCCCCCATGTGAACTCTCCTATTTTGCTCCAAAGCCTAAAACTTACTCTTTCCCTTCCTTGAGCCTTCCCTCCCCGAGTGAATATGCCTGTACAGTGCTCCCGCCGCCCCCTCCCCCCCCACACCCTCACTACTGTCACTTTAGGGTTACAACTTCTCTTCCGGTCTTACTGTGGCAACAAGTTTCTATTCTCTTCACTGGAAAGATCCTTCTGCTAGATACTGAAACTGCCTGCCTACTTGGTTATTGGAGCCTATGACTACCTGACTTCATAACATTACAGTAGACATCAACAACCAAACCTCACTAATACATTACATTCCTGTAATTTCCCCTCCCTTAAACTCCCAACTTGTGAACATTGCAATAATAAAACCCCGCCATACGATTCCACCTCTTTCCTTTCTTTTTCCATTCTGCCTTTTCCTTGCATTTCTCAATATCTCTCTCACGACCCTGCAAGCAACCCCAAGCCATCTACCCTAGTGTTGATCCAAAGCCCCAAACTTACTCTTGCCCTCCTTTGTGCTCCACCCCCCAGCGGCGCATACGCTTGCACCAGACTCTCCATGCCCCCCTGTCAACCTGCTTCCACCGGGAAAACCCCGTGCTATTTTCCTTCCACACTTACCCCTCCATACTTAAGTCAAATAATTGATACTTCCCTGCACACTACCACTTTTAATTCCATATTTTATAGCACTTTCTCACGAAAGGCACAGGTGCTACTAGCACTGCCTTAATCAAGGAAACTGCTTTCGGCGACATTGGAATGATGAAACACATGTCCAGTCCCTCTGATAAGCACATGTGACCTGCAGGTTCTGTGCAGCAGGTGCTAACTCTTTGAGCTGTAACGAGAGGAAGTCTGAGTACAGTCTGGCAGCTGTCTCCTATTAAATGTGACTTTATTGCATGCTTTTGATAATGTTTACTGTTACCTCCAAACCCTCACCCCCTGTCAAATCTAATGGTTTCTCCCATTGCCAGAGAGTGTGCATGGCTAAATACTTATAAGGTCCCAAAGGCGAGACCGATTGCATTGCAAATGCTTGTTTATTCACAGGACTGTGTATGCTGAAAACATGGTAAAGATCTTGATAGCATCTAGTACGTTGAAATTACACAACGTTCTCTTTGATAAAATCTTGTGAGATTTTCACCCTGAGGCCATAAGGCATGGTAATGTTACAAAGTTCGGTACCAGGTTCCACTGATACCTTCTTCAGTATGTGCCTTTTTAACAAAATGAAGTCAGGCTTGTTATGAAAATGAAAGTTGATTATTGGGTCTCTGAGTTAACTTGTAGAGCTCAACCTACAATTATTGAAGAATCTCGGATTGTAGTCAACAAGCAGTTTTCCCCATTATGGGCCAAACTGAAGGTTTATTGGAAATCAGATACAGTAAAACCACACCCAGTATTTCCTATACCAGAAGGAGAATCCAGGTAGCTTTTACATCCACTGCCATCCTCTGCCTACAGTTGCCATCAAGACCTGGGCACCACATCATCTGAATACCATGGCCACAGCAAGGCTGTCCAAGGTCAAATTTACAGTGAGGGGGCTCCAGGTGCTGGTGGAGAAAGTGATGAAAGAAGAGACACTGAGGGTCACTTTGTAAATAGCACTTTGAATCTAGTTGAGGTTAGTTGTCTTACTGTAGGGCATAGATGAGGTGTTAGTTAGGGAGCAGGTGGGAAGAGGGTAGCACTTCCAAGGAACAAGTGTAGTGGGTTTAAGTTGAGAGGTAGGATATAACATCAAGGCCTCTCCCCTCTCCCCCTCTCCTGGGGTGCTGGTTCAGGAGGGATGGTTGGGAGGGGGGATCGCTGGATGGTGGGGAGCACACATTGCAAAAAAGAGCAGAATCGTAGTAGTTTATGTATTGTAGGGATTCTATCATCTAGGGAAGACAAGATTCAGAGTGTGTTATCAGGGTAATGGGTCTTAAAGCAGGAATCATCTCTTGTAATGTCAATGGAATGTCAAACAAGCAAAAGTATCGGGGGTTGATTAGATGGCTAACCTCTTTTTCCCCTCAAGTTTTATTTCTTCAGGAGACCCACCTTAAAAATAACTCCCCGAAGCTTTTTATTCCTAAGCATTACTCTAAGATGGCTTTTACTTCAGCGGGGTAAGCGGTCAGGCGGGTAGCCGTGCATCTAGGTAAAGGGGTAGAATGGTTGGTCTCTCAAGTTACCAGGAGCCCTAAAGGTAGATGGATCTGACTCACAGTAAGTGTAAATGGCAATCCCTTGTATTTGGTGAACTAGTACTCCCCAAATTTGGATGACGCGTACGCAATTATTCAGATTTATAATATGGCCATGGGAGCAGGAGGCCCAATAATTATGGGGGGAGATTTTAATTGTTTCCAGGACTTCGTTTGGGATGCAACTAATACATCTAAAAAACAATTGAAGCGGAAAACAAAAAAGGTGATAGATGTAATGAAGCAAGATTACTAATTGTTTGATCCATGGCGTAGAGACCACTTGGGAAACTCGCAATATACTTGCTTTTTGCACCGTTACCATACAGCTTCCCATGTTGACTATTTCCTTATCTCCCACTCTTTAAAATGTACGGGTTCAGATATCTGGGCAAATTCTTTTCGGATCACTCTCTAGTCACCATCGAAGTTGAATTGGAGGTAAAGGGAGAGATCCAGGTGGCAGATGGACCATAACCTTCATATTAACCAAAAGTGGTTAAAAGGTATGAGAACATTCATTAGGGAGTTTTTTCAGTTGAATAATGGTTCAGCGTCACCTTTATCAGTCTGGGAAGCTTTTAAGGCAACTCTCTGGGGGCAGGTAATTACTTTTATGGCTCTACAATGCAAAAATATGGGCTAATCGTATTACTCTGGTAGCCCAGGCGGTTATACATAATGACCAGATAGGGTTTGTGGCTGGTAGGGTGATGTCAGTCAATACAGGCTATTTTATGCACGCACTAGATTATTTTGAGGTAAACCAGACCCCTACAGTTATAATGGCGGCCAATGCAGGGAAGGCATTTGATCTGGTAAACTGGGATGCCCTTTTCTTTGGTCTAGCAAGGTTTGGTTTCCCTTCTCAATTCATGGTGATGCTTAGGAATTTATATCAAGGGGCTCAAGACAAGGTGTTTGTTAACTCTAACCTAACAGGAGTGGTGGAAATAAATAGGGGAACACGCCAGTGGGAAACTATGTCCCCAGTTTTATTTAAATTTGTTACAGAACCCTTGGCAGTGAGGAGACAGAGGCTCCTATCGTAGGGATGTCACAATTAAAATTATTTACTGGTGATATTATCCTCTACTGTAGGCCAGTAGAATTAAATTTACTAAAGCTGTTGGGTGAGTTCGAGCATTTTCAAATGATTGGGGGATATAAAATCAATCAGAGTAAATCCGAATTTCTTCTATTTCACACTTCTGGAAGCAATCTCCCCCCCCCCTCCCCTCCCCACTCTTCAGCAGCAGGCTCGTTTTCTTGACCTAATTTGATATTTAGGGATATATATAACAAATCGTTACTCCCAGCTCTACCCATTAAATTACGTGGCTACGATGAAGACGATTAAGGAATTATTGGACAAGTGAACACACCTTCCTCTTACATTAGTAGGGAGGGCTTCTGACTAGGATTGATCAGGAGGCCAGTGTCGCCCTCTTTGGCTTTTTAAGCCTGAGGGAGAACATTTTGATAGGTAAAGGGGGTAGGTCATTTATTGCGATAGCCTCCTTAATTGCTCGCTCATTTATCCTCCAGAATTAGAAGACATCAAGAATACCAACATATCAAGAGAGGCATAATAAAATGAATTGACGAAAAAGTTTGAAGAGGCATATGCAAGGAGAGTTGGGGATATAAAAAGATTCAATACTTTGTGGCAGTTTATGGAGGTCATAGAAAATGCTACAGAACAGGGCTAGTTATCGAAGGCATGATGGCAATTTAGTGTTGATATTAGTTGGTATTATTTATCCTGATGGCAGCGATATTATGAAATTTTTCAGAGGCACGTTGCACTTTCAGTGGCAGATATTCCTCGATATGTGCTGTCTAATATAATTTTTACTACAGTATATGTACTGTATTATATCTTTGTATTTATTCTGATGGCAGTTATATTATGAAATTTGTCAAAGGCACGATTACATTTTCAGTCACGTAAAATTTCTTGTTGAACATCATTCTTTTTCTGATGGCTGCTATATTTTTAATGTCAAGGCATGATTGCACTTTTTTGAGGGAAGGCTGTTAATTTGTCGATGTCTTAGGCACATTTGCACTTAAAATTGATTGCTGCTATATAAGTATCATATAAAAAAATATGTTGTTGTATTTAGGGAACTGTCCCTTCTCTCTTCGTACTTTATAGCTATGACCTGTGCTTCGCCAGGTATTTAGCTTGGCATGAAGGCACTTTATTTGTAGGCAAGATCTTGGAAGTTTGCAATGATTGGCCTCTTTGAAACAATGTTGTATCCCAATTTTGTAATCCAATGAGTATGTTACTATTCGCTATTAATTTGTATCTAATGTCATTGAATTGTCCTCTTGGTATTTGTATGTTCCATGAATCTGCTCAATAACAAAAGTTTAAAAAAAAAAGCCCATTGTTTAGGCTAGGTTGTAGGTGTAAAGTGATGAGTTATTTGGGGAGCAAGTGACTTGACAAATGTGTTAATGAACTGGGACTCTTTTAATAAATTATTTGAACATTATGTTTGGTTTAATTTGCAATTTAATGGGAAAGTGTATTGTAGTGTGTGATCGTGTTCTGTCTGTAATCCCTCAGTCCATGGTAACTCCACCTCTAACCTCTACAGATGCTGTATACTCTTTGCAGTCTAGCCCTTCTTCTCTGTCCACAGTGCTGGGTCCCAAGTCTGGAAGGGGAATTGGATTCTCACCACCTCGGAACGGCTCAAAGCTAGAAAGCTAACTTGATGAAGAGATGGAGTACCTTTGCCTGACATTTAGGGCCTGATTTAGAGTTTGGCAAGTGAAGTACAGTTCATCAGGCTGGCAGAGGACATTACCTCCTCCACCCTGATATATTGAGTATCTTGGAGATGACTGCCGGCCGATCAACCACCACAGCATCCTTTCAATGTACAAAAAGGTTGGTGGCTGCCCGCCATCTGTTTTAAAGGTCGTAGATTAAACTTTAAGCTTTAAAAAAAAAAAAAAAAAATGACCCCCAGAGACAGGAAGATTACTCCCACAGTATGATGGGTCGTTATTTTTTCCTGACCCTAACCACCAATTTTTTTCTGGCAGTTATAGACAGGGAAAATGGCATTATACTGTCCATATATATTTAGCGCCAGGACACCTCCGGGTAATCGACGCGCTTTATAAGTGTCATTAACATTAACATTAACATAACATTAACATATAGGGTGGATGGTGTAACGTCCTACCTTCATTGGCCCCTACTTTGTTGGGGTATTGGAGGCAGTATTCTGCTGACGGAGCTAACAGGGGCTACGACGGAATACTAAAGGTCCACCCATTTCTAAATGAAGAAGGCAGACCAAGGGTTTGGCAGATAGGGTACTCCGTCCCCTTCTTTACCCACCACACACTGATTTTGGTGTTTTCAAAATGTATCGCTACCTGATGCAAGCAGCACTGGCATTCTGGCTTTGTTGGCACACTTGTGTCCCTTCTTCATTATCACTATCACTTGTCTTTTCATTAACCTCACATCCTTCCCCTGGAACAAGCACATTATCTCACTTCAGTATCATGCAGCATGCAACAATGAGTGGAGTGTTACATACCTTGTGTGGTGCATGTGCTATGACACCGCCAGTGCGGTGAAGGCATCGGAAAGGGCCTTTCAACAGTCCATGAGTTTAGTACTATAGTGCATTATGTCCTGTGCTTGTTTGCAAACTGCTTCCAATGCAGCTGCTGGTCTGTGTAGGTGGGCCATCAGCCACTGCAGAAGTTGGCACCCAGAGTCTCCCACAGGAGGTGGACAGGTAAGTAAGACAAGCTAGAATATTCCCATGCACATATTCTTGTACCGTTGCTTACTTAGTTGATACATATCTAATGCTGTGTTCCATATCCAACATTTATCAATCCAGTAGTTCTTATTGAGTGCATGCACACACCTGTCGGCACTGTTGAATTTGTGGCAATCATTTTATCAATATGAGGATCCAACTTAGGAAATAATAATACACAGACACTGCACTAGGGAGGACAGGAGAGTGTTTTGGGGTTTGGGTTTTGTCAACATGTCTACGGTTGTATGGTCCATAAGCACAAGATCTGCCAAGCCAGTACAAGCTTGTAAATTTGGGGTGCTAAACAGTGTTACTCCTTCCCCGTGGATGTGCTCTGACAAACAAACCATGTCACCTTCCATATGCAAATGATGACATTCTTATTTACTGATACGACCTTACATTCCTAAAAAAGTTTGCGATCAACTGAAGCATATCAATTGGCTGTCCCTGAGATTCGGAAAGCTAGAAGTGGTGGCCGGTGTTTGGCATATCTTGTTCCTAAACTATGCAATGCATTACCTGAGAAGATACGCAAGACTAAGGAGGAACTGAGATTTAGAAAGTCATTAAAAACCTTGCTACAAAAATACACAGCACCGCTTCCAAGACATAAGCGTCTAAAACCTGAATTATTTATTCATGGTATCCTTTTCAAGTTGCCCTGAAGCTGGCACAGGTTTATGATGTAATCTGAAATATATTCCGACATTTCTTGAAGACTGCATGATATGAGTTGGTGTCTAAATTTGAAGCAACTATGGAAGCTAACATCACTTGTAGTGTATGGGTGATGGCCTAGCAGTTACCTCCAGGCCTATAAGTATTGTATTCAATGTAAGTTGGTCTCACTCCAGTTTATTTTCTGTTTTCCTATTTGTCTTTGGTGAATATTTTATTGACCTGTACTGCCTATTTACAACAAAATATTTTATTTTGAGTTTTGTTCCTCTTATATCCTCATTCTGTGATAATGGTTATACATTATTTGTGGGAACTCTCAACCACATTTCATACGGTACACTTATCCGTCAGTCTGGATATTTCACTGCGGGACAAACACCAACACACTCTAGGCACGTTTCACTGCTGTGATTTTGATGTCCCCTCCACCTTTGCCCCACATTTCATTTTTTAACTACAGGGGAGTGCCCCCCCCCCCTGCACCCCATGTTCTTTTCTCTGCTTCCCCTTCCCCCTGCCAAGGCATGTTGCCACTCCCACCTGCCGTATTGTTTCATTATACGGAGCAGTGCAAGCAGCAAACTGTTTATCGATAGGAAGGATGCATACCATTCACTCTCATTAAACACAGTGGCAGCCGGCACAGGTAAGCACGGTGGAGCAGTGGGGCTGGGTGGGGTGGGAGGGGGGAAGTCGACAGACGACGGAATAGGTAAAATTAAATAAAACCTATTCCGTCATCTGTCAACTCCCCCCCGCCCTGCCCTGCCCCACTCAACCACCCCACCGTGCTTACCTGCACCAGCGGTGACTGATTAAACCCTACTTGACTGCAATACACTAATTAAGTAAAAGGGGAACAATTCCTATACCTTAATGATCCACAATATAGGGTCCTGATTGTTCACCTGGCCCCTAGTTACCTCATGGTACCCCACTGCAGCTCTCAAACCAAGGGTAGATTACTGAGGCACAGTTTATGGTTTCAGAAAATCTGGGGCCTTTCTCAGGAAAGTCCAGGGAGGGCCCGGGTAGTGGTCTAAAAAGTAAGAGCTACCCAGGATTACTGGTATCAGGGCCAGCTTTAGTGCTTTTGGCGCCCCCCAATGACCACCTACGCCACGGATTCTCTCACTACCATCCTTTAACAGTTCCCCTCAAGTCTCCATAACCACTCTCTCTCAGATGCATTTAACTAGTTTTATAGTGCCACTCATATCAGTGTAGGGTGTCAGAGCACTTTACATCACACACATTACATAGAGACAATCAATCATAGATGTGTAAATCAGTGTATAGGATATGTTACGCCAGGCAGAAGACTACATGGTGT
The DNA here is from genome assembly GCA_963921515.1 of Calotriton arnoldi. NCBI lineage: Eukaryota > Metazoa > Chordata > Amphibia > Caudata > Salamandridae > Calotriton > Calotriton arnoldi. The sequence continues at coordinate 245,901 of CAWUFW010009912.1, read as the reverse complement.
AGGAGTCACATGTCATCCGTACTGGTAGGCTGGATCGTTTAAGAGTGCTTGGCAGTGCTTAATTTGTAAAAAATGAAGTGCCAGGGCCCTTTTCGTAAGGCCACTGCAGCCTGCACCACGCAGTGCCCCAGCCAGTGCTGCCAATGACAGTACCATCATAACACCTAACCATCACACTCCTACGAGTGAGACAATTCCGACTATTTCAGGCCACACAAAGCTATAATAATGTCGTGAGAGGCTGGCATTATTCATTTTCAATTCCATTTGACTTAATAAACACGGCTGTTGTGTTGTGCTCATCTCAGACACCGCCACCATGTGGTGGACTGTCACCAGAGCTGGTGCTGACAATGAAGTGCCGGTGCCGAGCACAGGAAACCAACTGCTCAAACTAAGCACTGGTGCTTGGTCTGGAGAAGAACAAACTCAGAATTTGAAACTTAACACCATGGTTGGGGGTTCTCTTTAATAATCAGAATTGATTTCTATCCAAATGAACCCTTTTCTCCAAATCACGATAATGAATGACTGGGGAAAAAGTCATATTGTTCTAATATATACCTTGCAGTTTGCAAGCAGCTCATTGATGAAGGTTAATAGCTCACTGTTCTATGTTAGGATTGTAACTGCAAGTAACAAAAGGATCTCTCAAACAAACGTAGTGACCCACTGACCTATTTACATTATGTGCACTTTGTGATCTGCATGGTACACGTTCTTTGCAGCAGGCATATTAACCCACTGAGTTACCTTACCATGAGCCAAAACTTCTACTAGACAAACTAGTCAGCGCCCGGTGTGGTGGCACCAGTCGCACCGCCCTAGAGCCGGCCCTGACTGGCATCCAGACTGCAATTCCAGACCCCGACTACCGACATTCCTCCGATATCTTCACAGGTTACTTCAGCTCTGGCTGGCACTAGAACATTCTGCAGAACAACACGCAGGCGTGTTGTACAGAGTCGAAGACAGTTACCACCCTTAAATGCCCCTATGGCATGAGCCTGTCATCATTAGACAAGACAAATGTTGCATTTTGAACACTAAAAAAATTGAAGTTGCTACGATTCGTGACACAATGAACTGATATTATAATAGGAAGAATAATATTTTAATAGAAAGGCATAATTTATATATTCGAGGTTAAAGGGTTGTCCCGTGTGTCGTGTAAGATTACGGAATCGCTGTCATGTTTCTATTGGGTTTTTTGTCTACATAACGTTTGGTCTTTCGTGTGTGTTTTATACTTGTGTGAGATGTTTATAAAAAAACTTTAGCTGAGGTAACTTGAATTCAAGTTACAGTGCCTCTCCTCCTAAATCAATAACAGAATTATATTCCCAGAAACTTGATTTTTCTTGGTGTATTTGGCTAACGGCAGTTATTAGAAGGGCGCCAGGACCTCGGTGGTGTGTTACCTTTGCTCGAGCACAGGGTGAACTGGCAATAATCCAAAAACCTTAATTACACCTAACACAGTGGATGCCTCACCTAGTGGGAGTGATGCAGTCGGATCTACCGCCTATAGTGGTGTAGTGGCCCAACGAGGTACAGGTTGTCCCCGTGGTGAAAGAACAGTACAGCAATCCTTGGGAGGGGGTTTGGCACAAAAACTGCTTGGAGGACCAAAGGAAAGATCTAATCCTAGGGAGTCTAAGCATATTTTGCCATTTATTGACTTACCCCCTGATTCCTCACCATATGTCGTTGTACTGACCGGGGTGCCTGAATTAGACAAAGATAGTGTAGAATCTTATAATGAATTAAAAATAAATCTATTCATTGGCTGAATAACAACAGACCTCTCCCGCCGAATGTGCAAAGTCAAATCTTGTTTGCCCGTAGAGTAAGCTGGGTGGGCCGAAGAGTGAAAGACTTAGCGGGCGATTGTATTATTATTAATTTTAGAGATAGACGGGTGGTCAAACATATATGCGAGTGGTCTCACCAAAGGACAAAAACTGGTATTCAGTCTTTTGACTTAAGTTACTTTACCCTCCCCCAACCACCACGGAGAAATTTGGATATCCAGGTAAGAATTGGGTAGGGAGAGCCCAGTTAGATAATGCCTCCAATAGAGGAGTGAACGATGGTATTTGTTTTGTATCCAGTATCCCCCTCAGCAATAGATTTAGGGGCCGATTCCGATCTCGGTCGGAGGTGCACCCAATACCATTCGGTCGGGAAAAAAGCCATGCGAAAGCCTGTTTCCCGACCGATCCGTACAGCACACCGAACGAGCAAGTACGATGCGCACAACAGCAAAAATTCCGGCCGAGCCGTACTCACCCAAACCAGGTCCTGTTCTCCGACCGAGGCGAATCCGGAAACGCCGAATCGAGTCGCACGGAAGGAAAAATGCAGCCCCGTCCGGCCGGACAAGTACGATGCGCTTCCCGTACGCGCCGAACCCGTCGCTACGCACGGCACGTTAAAGCATCCGGGAGAGGCGCACATAAGCTCCGAATCGCGCCACAACACGATCCACGGCTACGAGACGAACACGGCACCGACGAGGACGACGCGAAGCGACGAGGACGAGCGAAGCGACGAGGACGACGCGAAGCAACGAGAAGGACGAACGACACGAACCAACCATGAATCCCTTCGTCCCGATCATACCAATATTCTACATCTACTACCGGAACAGGCACGGACGCGTACGGCGCAGAAGGTAAGCCAGACACCAACCACAAAACACATACAACACGTACACGACACATCACACACATACACGGGGATTCTGAATATACTTACACCAGCAACAGCAGCACCATAGGGGCGGGATGCCCATCACCAATGCCACATATGCACACAGGGGCCTGAATGCGCACCACCACCCCTACCCAGGGGGGCTGGATGCCTACCACTACTACCACCCACACCCAGGGGGTGCATGATGCCTACCACTACTACCACCCTTAGCCAGGGGTGGCATGATGCCCACCACCACAACCACCCTCACCCAGGGGTGGCAGGATGCCTACCACTACTACCACCCTCACCCAGGGGGCAGGATGCCCACCACTACTACCACCCTCACCCAGGGGGGCAGGATGCCTACCACTACTACCACCCTTAGCCAGGGGGCAGGATGCCCACCACTACTACCACCCTCACCCAGGGGGGCAGGATGCCTACCACTACTACCACCCTTAGCCAGGGGGCTGGATGCCTACCACTACTACCACCCTCACCCAGGGGGCAGGATGCCCACCACTACTACCACCCTCACCCAGGGGGGCAGGATGCCTACCACTACTACCACCCTCACCCAGGGGGCAGGATGCCTACCACTACTACCACCCTCACCCAGGGGGCAGGATGCCCACCACTACTACCACCCTCACCCAGGGGGCAGGATGCCCACCACTACTACCACCCTCACCCAGGGGGCAGGATGCCCACAACTACTACCACCCTCACCCAGGGGGGCAGGATGCCTACCACTACTACCACCCTCACCCAGGGGGCAGGATGCCCACCACTACTACCACCCTCACCCAGGGGGCAGGATGCCCACCACTACTACCACCCTCACCCAGGGGGGCAGGATGCCTACCACTACTACCACCCTTAGCCAGGGGGCAGGATGCCCACCACTACTACCACCCTCACCCAGGGGGCAGGATGCCTACCACTACTACCACCCTCACCCAGGGGGGCAGGATGCCTACCACTACTACCACCCTTAGCCAGGGGGCAGGATGCCCACCACTACTACCACCCTCACCCAGGGGGGCAGGATGCCTACCACTACTACCACCCTCACCCAGGGGGGCAGGATGCCTACCACTACTACCACCCTTAGCCAGGGGGCTGGATGCCTACCACTACTACCACCCTCACCCAGGGGGCAGGATGCCCACCACTACTACCACCCTCACCCAGGGGGCAGGATGCCCACCACTACTACCACCCTCACCCAGGGGGTGCAGGATGCCTACCACTACTACCACCCTTAGCCAGGGGGGCTGGATGCCTACCACTACTACCACCCTCACCCAGGGGGCAGGATGCCTACCACTACTACCACCCTTAGCCAGGGGGGCTGGATGCCTACCACTACTACCACCCTCACCCAGGGGGCAGGATGCCCACCACTACTACCACCCTCACCCAGGGGGCAGGATGCCCACCACTACTACCACCCTCACCCAGGGGTGCAGGATGCCTACCACTACTACCACCCTCAGCCAGGGGGCTGGATGCCTACCACTACTACCACCCTCACCCAGGGGGCAGGATGCCTACCACTACTACCACCCTTAGCCAGGGGGCTGGATGCCTACCACTACTACCACCCCCACTCATAGGATGGACAATGCATGACACAACAAGCACACCACAACCTAGGGAATGCAAGATTAAGACATCCCCCACCACCATGACAAGCGTGTGTAGGCTGTGTCAAATGCCTACAACACCGAACATGACTTTGAACATACAATGTGACCCCCTAGCACATGTGCCACACATATATGTGTGTGGCACCCACAATGCAAGCAGCCCATGACCATTGTGGCAATGGGGCCTAAACCCCCATCATCACAGTGACCAAAAGGTAAGTGTGGGGTCCATAGTCGAAGCACATTTTGACCATTGTGGCAATGGGGTCTAAACCCCCATCATCACAGTGACCAAAAGGCAAGTGTGGGGTCCATAGCTGAAGCACATTTTGACCATTGTGGCAATGGGGTCTAAACCCCCATCATCACAGTGACCAAAAGGCAAGTGTGGGGTCCATAGCTGAAGCACATTTTGACCATTGTGGCAATGGGGTCTAAACCCCCATCATCACAGTGACCAAAAGGCAAGTGTGGGGTCCATAGCTGAAGCACATTTTGACCATTGTGGCAATGGGGTCTAAACCCCCATCATCACAGTGACCAAAAGGCAAGTGTGGGGTCCATAGCTGAAGCACATTTTGACCATTGTGGCAATGGGGTCTAAACCCCCATCATCACAGTGACCAAAAGGCAAGTGTGGGGTCCATAGCTGAAGCACATTTTGACCATTGTGGCAATGGGGTCTAAACCCCCATCATCACAGTGACCAAAAGGCAAGTGTGAGGTCCATAGCTGAAGCACATTTTGACCATTGTGGCAATGGGGTCTAAACCCCCATCATCACAGTGACCAAAAGGCAAGTGTGGGGTCCATAGCTGAAGCACATTTTGACCATTGTGGCAATGGGGTCTACACCCTCATCATCACAGTGACCAAAAGGTAATTGTTGACAAAGAAAGAGCTGCAACTGCCAAACTGCATGGATCATTCCTGGTCACAGAACCAAAAACTCATCTGTGGCAAAGTAGTGTATGTGTCCCATTGCAACATAAATTGGGGGAGCCAAATACTGCAGTGCAAATGAAACATTCCTTTGGCCATGTGCAGACAAACAACACCCATGGGGGCTGAGACCGTCAACAGTCATCAATGACACAATGACAGAAGTGACCATCAGAATGCAGAACCACATATTTGCACCAATGGGCACACAAATGCAGATATCCTGTGGAGACAGCAGATGTGAGGTGAACAGATACCATACCATGGCAGCAATGGGACACACAAACCATGATCACTGTGCTGACCGATGACCTAGGAGTCCCAGGGACAGCAGGGGAAACACACCAAACAACATACAGCCAATGGCACACCCAAGATATGCCAATGCAGTGGTGCAGATGCACAAACACAAACAGGCAGACCAACACTGTCATCATACACAGCAGGTGAGGGGTGGGGGTGCCAGTGTCCCCAGGCAACCACACAACACATGAGGAGAGCTGAATACCAATCATACAGATGTGCATACACTGCCACACTAAGGTAACTCATGGATCCAAATCCCCTATGTGGGCAAGCAGGCATTGTCAGGTGAGAGGGAGCACAAAACACACATGTCACACAGGCACGTAGGAACAACAACTGACACAGCAAGACACAGACACACCACAGCACCACCCCCAGGGCCCCCACAATGTGGTGACCCTGGGCTGAATAAAAATCCCACTGTGATGACAAAGCTAAATGTCGTTCACACTGTGAACCACAGTCAGGTGTCCTGAGCAACAAACTACCATCACACCTACACAAGCACAAATCAATCAGCATGGCCAGTAAGCCAAGGCCAACATGGAGGCAGGGGACTAGCTGGGCAACAACTCCCATCTGCACACACTCAAGACCACACCCCTCGACCTCTGACAATGTGCAGCAGTGAAGTACACATGCACTGGTGACATTGCACATGCACCCATGACTATTCCAGGGTGGTGGGTGGGAACCAAGGTGCAGAAACACATCACACATGGACACTCAACAAGACTCCTGAATGTCTGACACACTGCACACTACGCTGTACATGGACATGACGGCGATACCACACCGACCAATGGGATCCCAGCCACAGTCACACACCAATGAAGAAGCCAAGGTCACCCACAAAGAACACACATAGACAACAACCAACATTGCAGCCCGGACCCTGAGGAGTGCCAGCAGTCACACACACAACGTGTCACAATCACTGAAAGATAACACGAACTGGAAATCACATGACAGGGGCAAACAACAAGTGCCAAGGGGAAACCTGACTGTGACCCATCTGCGTCTGCACACAAACTCAGCCCTGACCGAAAACACACCTATGGGTGACACCCTGATGACCAGTAATGTGCCATGCACCCACATCACAGAGAACACAGGGAGAAGACTTTGGGGGAACATAGCTCAAGTCAGCAAGCATCACAAACAGGTACAACACTAGGGATCACAGCATGCGCAGATGAATGGAAGTGAACACACAGACATGCACATACAACACACACCTTGGGCGCAGGCAATGTCACACGTGTACACACTGCCATGAGGGGACTCCACTCCTGTGTGAGGATAGCTGTGCCATATGTTGCCTCAGTAGGGCCCCATCATGTCAGCTGAGCACTTGGTCACACAATCAACAATTAGCACCAAATGAGGGCTCCCATCACATCAGCCTGGTCATGGATGTGCCAACGGAATCATCAGCACAGATCCAACACACTTGTATAGCAATGTTGCACTGACTACACGGATGAGTCCTTCCCCATTGATGCCCAAACCTGCATGTCCACTGGAGATGGCAACACGGTCAGGGAAGTAGAGAAATGCAACGATGGCAGGCACAACAGATGTGCAGGGTGGAAGCCACAGATATGAAATTGCCAATGTAAGTAGGAAACCCATTGCCAAATACTGAACACATGACACCCTCAGATGCTGCTATTGATGACATGGATACACCACATGATAGGACACATTCCCCCTGGACCACATGGGTTCCTGCACAGTAACACTTCATAATCATGAGACCAGATATCAGAGGGGGAGGACACCCTCACCACATCAGTGGCACAGACAAGCGCAGCGGGGGGTGTGGTGCTGGGAGAGCAAGTGGCAGGGGGAGAAGGCCTGATCCTCTTGGGGATGGTATATCTGTGGGTGGGGGAACCTGGGGCTGGGTGTGGTGGGGGCACCTGTGCAGTGGGGGCCTGAGGGATGGAGGATGGAGACCTTGTGCCTGAGCTGCAGGGCGGTGGCGGGGTCTTGCTCTTACCACTCCGGGGGACTTGCGGGTGGGGGCCTCAGTCCGTCTGCGCCTGGGGGAGGGTGTCCGGGGGCGAGGGGCACTCTGCTCCGTGTGGGTGGGCTTCCTCTTCCCCGGGATGCTGGAGCAGCTTCATCGGTGGGGAAGAGGCCGAGGTCACAGAGGAAGAGCTGCTGTGACTTTGGGGTTGCATGTGAGGCAAGGGAGGGTGCTTTGGAGGGAGAGGGAACTGAGGACTGCGCAGTGCATGTGGATGCGTGTGTGTGTTCCAGGGCCCCATCCCCTGTGAGTCTGGCTTCAGTCCCCTGAATGTGCGTGCGTGTGCGTTTTGTCATTGGCGTGTGTGTCAGTGTGCTGGATGTGTGTGTGCTGGTGTGTGCCTGTGCCGGTGTGTGTGTGCTTGGGACGGGTAAGGTGCTGGGGAGTGTGGATGGAGCAGAGGCAGGAGGGGTGAGGGACCGTTTGAGGAGGGACACTGCTGCCGTCAGGGAGGAGTCCATGGACCTATTGCCCCTCTGTAGGTCAGACATGCCCGATGAGATGCCCTCCATGAACGACACCAGCTGAGTCAACAGCGCGGTGTGCGCATGGAGGACACTCAGCATGGCTGTCTGCCCTACATGGAGCTGGCGAAGGAGGTACACAGACTCCTCACTCAGGGCAGCAGGGGACACAGGGGCAGGGGGTGCGGTGCCTGGCCCAAAGGAAACACGCTCCCGGACATGGGAGCCTCCACGGACCTGGGGAATGGGAGCCGATGGGAGGGCGGTGGTGGTGCTGGTGGTGGCGGGGACAGCAACACTAGCTGGGGTGTGGTGGCTGCTGACACCCGCCTCCACAAGGGAGTCATCCTCCGAGTTGCTCTGGTCCTCAGCTGAGGTGGATGCTGCTGAGGACTCCTCGGTGTGGCTCCCCTCGCCCTCCGTGCCACTGGGTCCCTCCGACCACTCCTCGGCTGCTGACCCAGTCTGGCTCTCTGGCTCCTCCTGGTCCGTGGAGCTGTCCCCTTCCGTGGCCGTGGATGTATCTGCAAACAATGGGGATACAGACAGACATCAGTCACCTGCACATAACGCACACACCACTGTGAGCACAGCACATCACAGAGCAAGCCCTGGCATCATCAGTTGTACATTGCTAAAAGTGCCCTAATTGAACAGGAGAAGTCAATTGTCAGTCTGATGCCAAGCATGGCACTCACATCCCACATGGCCTTGCACCCATCTGTCTGGTGTCTGTTGGATTGCAACACCCCAGTGTTGACACATGCACCAAGTACACAGTAGTTGGACAGTGCAGAGGACACGGTGTGGCATGTGGACATGCACACATCACAACTCTTGCCAGTGAGTCAGTACAGGTTTCCGGATGAAAGGGATGCCCAGAGTCAAATAGGAAATGCATGTGATGCATACCAGCGACAGACACCATGATGCACCCATGTCCTGATAGCCAGCGCCACTATGGTGTGCATGTAGCACATGTCACTCCCCTGCAGGCTCACCAATCAGTAGACACATGCCATGGCGGAGGCATGACTGCAAAGTCATACATCACTGTCTCAGTGATGTATGACTTTGCAGCCAGACAACAACACTCTGCACTGTGTCACTATAGTAGGTCATGGGGAATGCAAGTCCTGGAGCTGCACAAGTGCACATGTACATCCCCCCCACAACACATCCTCTTAACCCTCATCTGTCCAGGTCATACCTATTGGACATATGGTAGACCTGTGACACTACCCTCTGAACCTGAGCCCCTCACACTCTGCTGTGCATGGGGAACAGCTGCCTGAACTTCACATTCACATGCCCCAGTCTGCATGGGCAGCTGATCAGACACCTATGTGTCACACAAGTATCGTCTCCTATGGTCACATCTCCAGTGGCATGCTGAGCCCCTACCAAGAAACTCCACAGCAGTCCTGGCGACTAATCCACAGCACACTGACACAGAGGCAGACACCTGAGGGGTCAAATCACTGCGCACAATGTGTCAGCTGATACACGGGAGTGGGAGTACAGAGTGTATTGTATGGCCTGGAGTAGGCATGACTGTCCAGCCCCACATGAATGAGGGATGAGCCCTGGACTGTAGGCAGCTGGCTAAGTATGTGTGACACACGTCATATACATACTCCTGGGGCCCAAACATTGTTCCCACCCGCAGCATGGGTGTGTGCCAGATACCCCAGCCACATGTGGTGGATCAGCTCAGCAATTGGACCACAGATCAAAGTAACACGCTGAATACATGTCAGAATACAGGCATTGTGTAAGCAATGGACCCACCCATGATGCCCACCACAGAGTCAGGGAAACAGATGCTGTCTCCCACCTTGAGTCAAGCAAACTGCAAGGACACAGTCCTAAGTGACAGAATTCCCTGCATGTAAGGGCCACACCTGGGTATCAGATGAGGAGTGGGCAGTGCACAATAGAGGGACATGGCTCCTGGACAACATGACTGCTGTACTGTGGCAGTTTAACCAGGCCCGAGGAGGGCACATAGCATGTTAGACAGAGTACACAGTGCAGTCTTTGACTCACCCCCTCCTTGCTGCTCTCTGGCCTTCAGCTGCCCATCCAGGTCTGGAAAGACCACCGCCAGGATCCTGAGCATGTGGGGGTCAGGGTCCGTGTTCCGCCCCTCCTGCGAGGAGGCGACAGCTTCAGCTGGACCCGTGCAATCCTCCGGGTCCAGCCCCGAAGGTCCTGCCACCTCTTTTGGCAGTTGCGGATCCGGCGCTTGTAGACCCCCACGGACCGGACAGCCCGGACGATGTCCTTCCATATCTCATGCTTCCGATGGGCAGAAGCCTGTCAGGATGACAAAGTGATAAGGCCATTACTACACATGCAACATATCCGTGCATGACACAGTTGCATATACATGTCGCAATCACAGGGGCACATGGTGTACACAGGCAGTGCACGGCTGCCCATGGACAGTTTTCCAGAAGTCACTACATGGTATCATTGCATGGGGAGTAAAACCCTGTTCAGAAGCACTGTCACTGCACCATACCTGTCCAGTGCAAGTCACTACACACTATGGGGGGTGACAACTACTCAGTGAGCCTGCTAGCCAGTGGCGTGCAGACTCTCAGCCTTGCTAGTCAGACAAAATGCACATTCAGAAAGGCAGTGCACAGGACACTCACCTGCTCCCTGGTGTCCCATACAGCTTGCTGTACTGTGGAAGTAGGCTGTCCAGCAGGGCCTGGTTCTCCTCAAGGCTGAAGGCTGGGGCTCTCTCCACAGTACGTGCCATTGCAGGGTCCAGAGGGGCAGAGACAGCAGCAGTGCAGTGGCAGATGTCGTCCTGGAGCATGTAGTGCAGGCAAGTGGGCTCTCAGGGGAACAGCCAGCAATATATATGTGCTGGAGAGGCAGATACTGTCCCTTGTGTCCAAAGTGATAGGTCCAAGTCGTTTGCATCTTCTGAATCTGGCCAATCCATGGAATAGCAGCACCAAAACACGCCCACAGCATCCTTCAAAACTTCAACTTCATGACATACATGATTTTGCAACATTGTTGTGGGTGACCAACTGAATTCCCAGCAACCGACTCGTTCGAAATTCGAAAACGCGTCCGTTGCCAGGCAAGCCCATTGTCAATGGGTGCGCACTGATCGGTCCATTGCGGTTCAACGCGCACAGGGGTACAACGCGTACCCGCACACATTGAAGGCAATGGGCCGGCCGGAGGCACCGATCGGTCCATTGCGGTACAACGCGCACAGGGGTACAACGCGTACCCGCACACATTGAAGGCAATGGGCCGGCCGGAGGCACCGATCGGTCCATTGCGATGTCAACGCGCACAGGGGTACAACGCTGCACCGCACACATTGAAGGCAATGGGCCGGCCGGAGGCACCGATCGGTCCATTGCGGTACTAACGCACAGGGGTACAACGCGTACCCGCACACATTGAAGGCAATGGGCCGGCCGGAGGCACCGATCGGTCCATTGCGGTACAACGCGCACAGGGGTACAACGCGTACCCGCACACATTGAAGGCAATGGGCCGGCCGGAGGCACCGATCGGTCCATTGCGGTACAACGCGCACAGGGGTACAACGCGTACCGCGCACATTGAAGGCAATGGGCCGGCCGGAGGCACCGATCGGTCCATTGCGGTACAACGCGCACAGGGGTACAACGCGTACCCGCACACATTGAAGGCAATGGGCCGGCCGGAGGCACCGATCGGTCCATTGCGGTACAACGCGCACAGGGGTACAACGCGTACCCGCACACATTGAAGGCAATGGGCCGGCCGGAGGCACCGATCGGTCCATTGCGGTACAACGCGCACAGGGGTACAACGCGTACCCGCACACATTGAAGGCAATGGGCCGGCCGGAGGCACCGATCGGTCCATTGCGGTACAACGCATCACTGTACATGTGACTGGCATAGGTCAGCATGCCTGTCTCAGATGGACATATGCCAGCCACAGATAGCTCCCAGGGAGTGAGGGGCACACCTACATCACGACAGCCTGTCCAAACCTTATCATAAGGCATGTAAGGCTGCATTTCCTATTGTGTGTATGTTGGTGTACATGTTGTCCTGTGGGTGTCACCTGTGGGCAGCCACCCCCAGGCTGTGCACGTGTTCATGGGGACAGGATCCTGGGTGTTACGTGTACGTGACCACTGTGATGTGCAACTGTTCATATCTGTGCATGTGTCATGGTCACATTTCACAGTGGTGTTTGTGTATGTCATGTCACATACCCCGTGAGTCCCATGTGGGACGGTATGTTTGAGCCAGGGTGTCCCAGTGGCACAATAGTGATGGCCCTCCACAGTCTTTGTGCATGTAGTGTTTACAATGTCTCTGATTTCATGTGCACAATGGGAGACAGTCTCCACATCCACGTTGTGTGTGCATGGACTCTGATGTTGTGCGTGTGTGTCACAGACGTCCATGTCTGTCCTGCCATGGCAAGTGGGGCCACTACCTGTGGGGGTCATGTTTGTTTTGCTGTGGTGTACACATGATACTCCAGGTGATGCCAGTGTCCATGTGGCATTACAGGGTCCCTGGGAATGTACCTGTCGTTGAGCTGTGGTGCCTGGGGCACATCTGTCCTCACATGTCACTGAGGGGGTGACTGTGACACAGCATCATGATATCAAATGGGCCAACCTGGGACAAATTGATGCCACCTGTAGGACCGTGTTGACAGATGTTGGCCATGTATGTACCATACATGTCCTTCCGGTACTGCACACTTCATGTAGTTGTGCCTCATGATGATGTATGTTGGGATCTTGAGTGTGTTCAATGCCGCATATGTGGGGTGACTGACGATCTTGCTTACTTCTCCTCTGCACTGCAGGGCTCCTGCTGTCCATCGGCCATTCCCAGACCTGGCAACGATGGTGGAACGGGACAGCATCCGACGGTACCGCTTCACCAGGCAGCTGATTGAGGATTTGGCAGTGCAGTTGTCCCCACATTTGCAGCCTGGCCGGCCGTATCCTACAGCGCTGACCCCCAAGGTGAAGGTGATGGCAGCCCTACACTTCTTTGCCACCGGTACCTTCCAACATACTGTGGCATCTGCTGGTGGGATGTCACAGACCATGTTCAGCCGTGTGCTCCGCGATGTTTTGGCGGCAATGTTGCTCTTCCTGAACCGGTACATCTATTTCCCTAGACTGCGACGACTCACTGATGTGAAGAGTGACTTTTATGCCCTGGGGAGGATGCCGCATGTCATTGGCTCCATTGATGGGACACATGTGGCTTTGGTACCACCACAGGCCCAGGAGCAGGCCTACAGGAACCGCAAGCACTACCACTCGGTCAATGCACTGGTGGTGTGTCTTGCAGACATGACCATCACACACGTGTGTGCCCGTTTCCCTGGTTCAGCACACGATGCCTTTGTGATGAGGAGTAGTCGCATCCCCAGGATGATGGCACAGATGCAGAACCAGCGTGCCTGGCTTGTCGGTGTGTACTGACTTTGTGCCATTGTGTGTGATCTGATCTGTAGTATTCCGCCCACTTTTCCAAGTCAGCTGATGTGCACTTGTCTGTCCGTAGGTGACTCGGGATACCCCAACATGCCGTGGTTGCTGACACCCCTCAGGAACCCTGTGACACCTGCCCAGATGCGCTACAATGAGGCACATGGTCGGACCAGGAGAGTGATTGAGCGGACCTTTGGTCTCCTGAAGAGCCGCTTCCGCTGCCTGGACAAGACCGGAGGGTCCCTCCCATATGCCCCTGCGAAAGTGTGCAAGATTATCATCGTCTGCTGCATGCTACACAACCTGGCAGTGCGGAAGGAGTTGCCTCTCATCCAGGATGACGATGACCAACATCCGCCACCTGTGGAGGATCCTGGCCTGGACCACGATGCCAGTGACGATGATGATGATGATGGTGATGGTGATGTCCGCACACAGTTCATCACCAACTTCTTTAGCTGAATGTGAGTATCCTGAGGTGTCATGTGAATGATGTGAGTTGGCATGATGTGTGGGTGGGGCTCTGGCGCTGTTGGAGTGTGTCCATGGGCTACTTGACTGGATGTGTGTTGCGATGTGTGGTTACAGGTGGGCTGTACTCCCCAACAGTGTTGACATGCTAACTTGGTTCTGGGTGGGTATCTTGTAACATGTATTGTGCATGAGTTTTGCTGTTCTGTCCTGTACTGCATTGCTTTTGACTGTGTGTCATTTCTGTCCTTCACAGGGTACTTTCAGATTCGTTTGGTCAACTGTGTCCACCGACGACGTGATTGCACATCCAGGCTGGTAGCTGTTGTGTCCCTACAGGTCCTGTGCGCCACACCCATGGACTTCCTTCCGTCTACAGTTCCCCGCATCCGGTCTCACAGACGACACCTTTCATTCGGCATCTACCACGCTGCCATCCGATCGGCGTACCCGCCTTTTTGTTTCGACAACCACGATACCTCTTCCTTCATCATCTCTCCATAGGGCTTACCCGCCTCTTCTCTCCAACTACACGGACACTGTTTGGTCCTCGTGAGCTGGTATTCTAGGCGCACCCGCCCCTGTTCGTTCTACTGTTCTGACCCCCGGGTCTTGTCCGTCCACAGGGCTTGACTTTTCCCTACGGATTTCCCCACCGGCTCCCCGGTCCACTGGCCCTGCGGAACCCACTCCTTGCACCCCTCCATTCTGACACTCAATCCGTCACAGTCATTACAGCCCTGATGAGTCACGGGAGTAATCCCGCATGACGAAACACGTGTCGGCTGGTTGCTTTCTTTTGTCATTGCGCCATTAAATAACTTTTACATTGACTTTGGTGTCGACTCAAGCAATTTTGAACTCCTAGGAGACTTCTGATTCTATTATACCGTCAATACGTGTGCCCGGGACTTTGTTCTCAAATTCCAGTGTGGGTCTTTTACTCATACACCTACGGGGGTTATAGGGTAGTTCCCCCGACCTGGTAGCACCGTCAACATAGGGACATAATTACACCACGCGTTTTGTCTGTGCGCCATTTCTCCCTGATCTACTAAAAACCCTGCATCCAGACATTCCTTCCGTCTACAGTTGTTGACTGTGTGCCCGCTACCAGGTGGGGTTACCTTGCATCTGTAGTGGTTACGGCATGTTGCTACTGTGTAATAAACCTGTGCTTCACTTAGTGATGTGCGTTGTCTGTGGTCACACATTTGACTGCCATTTGCTTACTGCACCTGTGGGCTACTTGACTACAACTGGGAATGGGTGTGGTGTCTGTGCATTGCACCGTCTTCCCTGGCAACATCAGTGTAGGCAATGAGTCAGATGGCCTAGGTGTGTATGTGTTGTGTAGCCCTGGTGGTGTGTCTCCTCATATGTGTCACATTGCCTGTACTCACATGCCTGTGTTGTCCTTGCTGTTGCAGTTCGCATACACAGTGTAATTTTGCAGTTCATCATCCCCATAACAGCACCCACGTTGGAATCACGACAGAGGCAAGTATGGTGTATTAGTGTGTTTATTGTGATACATTTGTGTTAATAGTGCATAGGATGGGTTGTGCTGTACATAAATCTTGCAATCCCAAGTTCCTAGGTGAATTGAAAGTCCATGTAGGCAGGATCCCCAGTATCGGGCCACAGTTGTCTGACACATTGGTCCAACTTGTACTCCCCATGCAATGTGTGGGAGTAGTGTTGCCGTCAACAGGGTGAACAGTCTGTGCACAAAGGCGAAAATCCAGAACAGGTTCAGGCTTCCTGGGAGTTGCGCTTGGCCATCAGCCTCTCACTTTCCCCTCCTCGGACGACCCCTCTTCTTGGGGGGGGGGGCCCTCAAGTGCAGGCTGATGCGGTGCAGGGGACTCTCCGCCAGAGTCCTCCTCCCTCCCTGTGGCAGTTGCAGTTTGTTCGGTACCAGATGTTGTTGGCACACAGGGAGGTGTGGACTGGTTGCTGTTCATCTGGCGGAGGCATTGTAAAATGTCCCTGTACACCGCCGTCATCTCATGTAGTACATCCCACTTGGACTCCACGCGGGACATGTGTGAGTCCACACGTGACATGTGTGACTCCACGTGGGACATGTGGGAGTCCAAGCGGGCATGATGGGCAGCCTGCTGCTGTTTGATGTCTCTGAGGAGCCCCACTACCTGGCTGAGCTCTCCGGTGCTGGACTGGTACGCATCAGCTATGCGTACCAGTTGTGGGTCTTCATGCACACCAGCAACGTCTGCAAGCAGCGACCTCTGTCTCCCACCCCTCCCACCACCCCTGATGACATGTGCAGTGTGTGCAGTTGCACGCACAGATAACCCTGGTCCACCTTGGGGGTTGGTGGTGGTGGTGGTGTCCATGGCCCCAGGTTGGTCCAGGGTCACTGCGCTGGTGTTGCTCCTTATTCTGTCCATGTCGGCAGGGATGGTAATCGTGGTGACAGTCGTTGTAGGGGTGGGTGCAGGGAGTGCAGCTGGTGGTCCTGCTGGTGCTGCAGCTGGTGGTCCTGCTGGTGCTGCATGTTGACTTGCACCGGATGTGCCAGGTTGTTCATCGTCCGAGGAGGACAGAGGCTGTACGACGCCAGTGAGCTCGGCATCCTCTTGAGCCTGGGACTGGGACTCCTCAGCGTCTGCTGCTGTGTCCCCATCATCACCTGTTTTTGGGAGACACAAACAATGTATGTCATGTTTCTGCAGGCATCAGTGGTTGACACACCTGACAGTTGTGACTGTGCCTCTGGGTGCGGGCCTGTACATTGCATTGTCCTAAGTCGTCACAGTCAGGGGTTGATATTGGTGTGGCACATTGTCCTGCATTATTTGGGCATTTCTATGTATTTTCTGGGGTGTGAACATGGTCTGCATTGCTTGTGTTTGGTTGACAGCCAGACCTCCTTCCCACCCAGCCAGCCAGTCAGTTATCCCACCATGGAACGTGCTTGCGTTGCAGGGAGTGGAAGTTGTCTCTCAGGATGTCAGTCAGTGGTGTCCTGCTGTTTGTTGGTGCACAGTTGGCAGCAGGGCCTTGTGCTCCCCACAGCAGTAGCCAGTGTCAGCCATCTTGTGAGTCCTTCTCCACTCCCTGTGATGTGAGCATGGTTCAGGGTGGTGTTGATGGGCCAGTTGTGAGGCTGAGCAATGTCTGTGACTACGACTCCCATCATGCTATTGCCTCCTCCCCCTTCCCAGCATGCCCATGCTTCCTTCCTTTGACTCTGCTTCCCTGTGGGGTGGGCTGGCTGTGCTGACAGGATGGCTGGGAGTGTTGTCCTGGCAGTTGTTTGGCTAAGAGTCCCAAGAGTGTCCCTGTGCTTCACACAACATAACCCAGGGTGGTGGTGCTTTGTGGGATCTTGTGTTAGGATGGAGGGCATTGCATTCTACCAGGTGGGTACTGTGGAGTTTGTGTTGGGGAGGGTGTGAGGGGAGGTGCTGGTGACTATAGTCAGTGCTGCAAGTCCCCCTTCCCACCCAGCCAGCCAGATATCCCACCATGGAACGTGCTTGCATTGCAGGGAGTGGAAGTTGTCTCTCAGGATGTCAGTCAGTGGTGTCCTGCTGTTTGTTGGTGCACAGTTGGCAGCAGGGCCTTGTGCTCTCCACAGCAGTAGCCAGTGTCAGCCATCTTGTGAGTCCTTCTCCACTCCCTGTGATGTGAGCATGGTTCAGGGTGGTGTTGATGGGACAGTTGTGAGGCTGAGCAATGTCTGTGACTACGACTCCCATCATGCTATTGCCTCCTCCCCCTTCCCAGCATGCCCATGCTTCCTTCCTTTTGACTCTGCTTCCCTGTGGGGTGGGCTGGCTGTGCTGACAGGATGGCTGGGAGTGTTGTCCTGGCAGTTGTTTGGCTAAGAGTCCCAAGAGTGTCCCTGTGCTTCACACAACATAACCCAGGGTGGTGGTGCTTTGTGGGATCTTGTGTTAGGATGGAGGGCATTGCATTCTACCAGGTGGGTACTGTGGAGTTTGTGTTGGGGAGGGTGTGAGGGGAGGTGCTGGTGACTATAGTCAGTGCTGCACGTCCCCCTTCCCACCCAGCCAGCCAGATATCCCACCATGGAACGTGCTTGCATTGCAGGGAGTGGAAGTTGTCTCTCAGGATGTCAGTCAGTGGTGTCCTGCTGTTTGTTGGTGCACAGTTGGCAGCAGGGCCTTGTGCTCTCCACAGCAGTAGCCAGTGTCAGCCATCTTGTGAGTCCTTCTCCACTCCCTGTGATGTGAGCATGGTTCAGGGTGGTGTTGATGGGACAGTTGTGAGGCTGAGCAATGTCTGTGACTACGACTCCCATCATGCTATTGCCTCCTCCCCCTTTCCCAGCATGCCCATGCTTCCTTCCTTTTGACTCTGCTTCCCTGTGGGGTGGGCTGGCTGTGCTGACAGGATGGCTGGGAGTGTTGTCCTGGCAGTTGTTTGGCTAAGAGTCCCAAGAGTGTCCCTGTGCTTCACACAACATAACCCAGGGTGGTGGTGCTTTGTGGGATCTTGTGTTAGGATGGAGGGCATTGCATTCTACCAGGTGGGTACTGTGGAGTTTGTGTTGGGGAGGGTGTGAGGGGAGGTGCTGGTGACTATAGTCAGTGCTGCAAGTCCCCCTTCCCACCCAGCCAGCCAGATATCCCACCATGGAACGTGCTTGCATTGCAGGGAGTGGAAGTTGTCTCTCAGGATGTCAGTCAGTGGTGTCCTGCTGTTTGTTGGTGCACAGTTGGCAGCAGGGCCTTGTGCTCTCCACAGCAGTAGCCAGTGTCAGCCATCTTGTGAGTCCTTCTCCACTCCCTGTGATGTGAGCATGGTTCAGGGTGGTGTTGATGGGACAGTTGTGAGGCTGAGCAATGTCTGTGACTACGACTCCCATCATGCTATTGCCTCCTCCCCCTTCCCAGCATGCCCATGCTTCCTTCCTTTTGACTCTGCTTCCCTGTGGGGTGGGCTGGCTGTGCTGACAGGATGGCTGGGAGTGTTGTCCTGGCAGTTGTTTGGCTAAGAGTCCCAAGAGTGTCCCTGTGCTTCACACAACATAACCCAGGGTGGTGGTGCTTTGTGGGATCTTGTGTTAGGATGGAGGGCATTGCATTCTACCAGGTGGGTACTGTGGAGTTTGTGTTGGGGAGGGTGTGAGGGGAGGTGCTGGTGACTATAGTCAGTGCTGCAAGTCCCCCTTCCCACCCAGCCAGCCAGATATCCCACCATGGAACGTGCTTGCATTGCAGGGAGTGGAAGTTGTCTCTCAGGATGTCAGTCAGTGGTGTCCTGCTGTTTGTTGGTGCACAGTTGGCAGCAGGGCCTTGTGCTCTCCACAGCAGTAGCCAGTGTCAGCCATCTTGTGAGTCCTTCTCCACTCCCTGTGATGTGAGCATGGTTCAGGGTGGTGTTGATGGGACAGTTGTGAGGCTGAGCAATGTCTGTGACTACGACTCCCATCATGCTATTGCCTCCTCCCCCTTCCCAGCATGCCCATGCTTCCTTCCTTTTGACTCTGCTTCCCTGTGGGGTGGGCTGGCTGTGCTGACAGGATGGCTGGGAGTGTTGTCCTGGCAGTTGTTTGGCTAAGAGTCCCAAGAGTGTCCCTGTGCTTCACACAACATAACCCAGGGTGGTGGTGCTTTGTGGGATCTTGTGTTAGGATGGAGGGCATTGCATTCTACCAGGTGGGTACTGTGGAGTTTGTGTTGGGGAGGGTGTGAGGGGAGGTGCTGGTGACTATAGTCAGTGCTGCAAGTCCCCCTTCCCACCCAGCCAGCCAGATATCCCACCATGGAACGTGCTTGCATTGCAGGGAGTGGAAGTTGTCTCTCAGGATGTCAGTCAGTGGTGTCCTGCTGTTTGTTGGTGCACAGTTGGCAGCAGGGCCTTGTGCTCTCCACAGCAGTAGCCAGTGTCAGCCATCTTGTGAGTCCTTCTCCACTCCCTGTGATGTGAGCATGGTTCAGGGTGGTGTTGATGGGACAGTTTTGGTGCGGGCAATATGTGTGACTGCGACTCCCATGATGCTATTGGCTACACTGACTTGGCCAGCATACACAGAATTCCTTCCTTTGAGTGGTCTTCACTGTGTGTTGGTGTTGTTGTGGTGGCTACATGTGTGGATGTGTTTGTTAGTTCTATTTGTGCCACTGCCTAGCTGTAGTTGTGGTTGTGTTTGTACATGTGTTGGCACAGTTGGATGTGACTTTTTTGATGGCATGTGTTGTGTTTCTCTGACTGACATACACATTTTGGGATGATTCTGTTCTGGTTGCTGTGTGATTGCTATGAGTGCATGGTTTGACTCTCCCCTTGACAGTGATGTGTGTGTGTTTTGTGGCAGTATATTGTGTACATTTGTTGTGTACTCACCAGGCTCTGGGATGTTCTCTAGTCCATATACGCTCACTGGCGGAAGGATGGCCCGCACCTTCTCCTCCCAGGGCCTGAGGTATACTGGCTTGGCAGGAGGGCCACTGCCGGTGTATTGGCTGATGAGGTAGTCTTTCTTGAGCAGCTCACGGACCCTCCTGCGCACGTCATACCACCTGTTCTGGATGTCGGTCTTTGTGCGCAGACATGGTGATTGGGCGTTCACCCTGTTGATGATCCTCTCCCACATCTTGGTTTTCTGCGACATGGGGGTCTGTTGGACCAATGTGCCAAACAGCTGTGGCTCTACCCTGAGGATCTCGTCTACCAGGACTTTCAATTCACAATCTAGGAACTTGTGATTCTTCTTGGGGGCATGGTGATGGGTGGTGATGGTGAGTGATGTGTGTGTTGGTGTGCAGGTGAGGGTGTGTGAGTGTGTGTTTTGCTGGGTGTATGTGAGGTAGGTATTTGTTGGTGTGCTGCTGGTGTGTGGCTTGTGTGAGGGATGAGCTGTGGGTGTGTGGTTGCTTTCTCGTGGGTGCTGGCAGTGGAATGGCATTTGCAAAGGCTCATGGTAGTGATTTGTGTCCTTTATATAGGTGGAGTTGTGGGTGTGTCTTTGTTCTCTGTCCCCACCCCCCAGTATTTATTGGCTTGGTAATTGCTTGTTTGGCCTTTTTTGGGTGATTTTTCCTTTGTGTTGTTTGTGTATGTTGGAAACGTTCTTGTGACCGAGTCGGACCCTGCATTGGTCTCGTACGGTGTTTTCCGTTTCGTTCACGCTGTGTTTGTGCAGTTTTCTATGCTGCGTACGCGTCGGTCGCGGTGTATTGTGTTGCTTCGGCTCGGTTTTGTATGCGTGTCGGTCGTACGGCTTGTCCTCCGTCCGACTCGGTCGTGGTTTTCGCGCCTTGCATCGTACTTTGCGGTTTGGAGTTGGCGGGTACGTTTCGGTCGGATTTGTTCCGGGTGCGTGTCGGTCGGTTGGATTCGCGTGTTTTTCCGGCCGGATTGCTATTTTCCGTGCGGCTCGGTCGGTCGACTTGGTTTCCTTACGTGTCGGTCGGATTTATCGCGGCTTGCATCGTACTTGGCGTGTCGGGCGCCACTGGTACGTGTCGGTCGGTAATTTTTCCGGCTCCGAGTCGGTCGGTGCTTTTTCCGGCCCGAATCGGAATCGACCCCTTAGTGTTTTAGACCAGGTGGATTGACTGACCCCCACCGACTTTTGCCCACTTATCACGGACAAACAGTCGTGTAATAGTCCTTTGGGTATGGGGGCTGAGGTAATAAACCAACAGGCCGTATTAAGCAATGAGAAGGGGAATGAGGAGACAAGCAAAACCACTAAAGTTAGTGACAGTGGGGAAGTGGGGAAACCCTTAGATGCACCTAAGAATAGTATTGTTACAACCAGTGAGGTGGCACTAAACTCTGAAACATTAGGGACTGCTGATAACAACTGCGAGCCCCTAGAAGTTATAAATAGGGGATTTTATGAGGTGACCTATGAGAGTGAGTTGGAAGCAAGATCACATGGCCCCAGGATCCTGTCGTGGAATATTGCGGGCCTAATGTCCAGATTGGATCTCCCCGATGGGAGCGATTTCATAGACTCCCACGAGATTTGCTTATTCCAAGAAACTTGGGCAGTAAGACCATTATATAGAGTAGGTTTTGTAGCATATTGTGAAGCGGCAGTGAAGGGCCCAAGGGGTAGACCGTCGGGGGTTTGTGTATTTGGGTAGGTACCCACTTGGGTTGTACTGTGAAGAGAATAGAAACTCATTCACCTGATATTTTATGTATTCTTCTCACCCATAGAAACCTTCCAAAGCTGGCCATTATCAATGTCTACTCTCGCCCAGTTAAGTATGGGCAAACTTCGCCGACGTTAGATTGTTTGGCTGTTCTTCTTAATTTACTGTCTGGGGAAGCGTATTTTTTAATTGGTGGGGATTTTAATTGTCACTTTGAACCCCTTAGTGGGTTGTCAACACCTATCTCCAGTGACGAGGATTCACCATGGTTAATTCCAGCGTCTAATGCGTACCCGATAAGGGGGTGGACCCCGCTAGTCTTGCAATTAACCTCTCTTACCCTCACCCATTCATTGAGGGCATGTAATGGCCGGTTCCCTGACGATAATCCTGGGCATCCCACCTTCGATAGAACTGGGCAGGCAACAATAATTGATTATATTTTAATAAATGTTGAAATTTGGCATGAGGTTGTGAAGTTTTCTGTCCTCCCCCGTGATGAAAGCGACCACAATCCATTGGTCGTAACCCTAGATAGCCATGTAGTGGAAGTAGGGCAAGACCTGGAAAATCCGCTACTAGACAATTTGATAGTGGTTGAAGGAGGGAGAAGAATACGCTGGGGCTCAATAATCCAAGCTCCAGAAGTAATGGCGGATATGTATACTAGCATTATTCCCCTGTTAGAAAAAGCAAGTCTTGTCTCTGGAAGCAGTGCTAACTTAGAACCCGATGAAGATATAGGAAAAATCCATCTTGACATGGTTGCATGCCTGGCGGATTTTTTTTATAGCAGTAAGCCCAATAAGAGTAACCATCGCAGAGATAAAAACCCCTGGTACAATAGGTCATGCAGGGATGCGAAGAGAGCACTGTTGTCAAGCCTGAGGGGGGGGGATAGCATGCAAATAAGGGAAGCAAGGGTGTTTTTAAAAAAAAATATTTTAGCTGCGAAATCTGAATGGGAAATGGAAAGATGGCAGGCCATTAAGAATGCCTTGGATGTTAAAGACACAAGAGCTTTCTGGAATTTAGTCCATACCGGGAAGATAGAGGGTAGGTCTACCCTCGAGCCTAATATTGCTGAGGAAGCCTGGCGTCTTTACTTTAAAGATTTATATTCAAGCCCCTATAATGGACCTAGTGAGGGTGGGATATCGGTTTGTTGTCATACCTTTGATTCCCTTGGGGATATACCCCCATGTACCTTGGCCGAGTTATTATCTGCCCTAGCCAAAATACTGCCAAACAAAGCTCCTGGGCTGGATAGAATCCCCGGGGACCTGTATAGAAATGAACAGACTGTTTGGGCCCCATACCTCCAGACATTATATAATGCCATTCTTCATGGCATGCCACCCCCCCCCCCCCTACGTGGGCTGGGGCAGAGATTATTCCTATTTATAAAAAAGGGTCTCCCATAGAACCAGCAAATTACAGGCCAATCAGCCTTATTGATGTAACTCAAAAGATTTTTGCTAGAATCTTACTGGGAAGACTCCAGGAATGGATGGAAGACCTTAATATTTTAACTCCTTTACAGGCAGGCTTCAGATGTAAAACATCTACTATAGATCAGTTGTTTAGGCTTCAATTGATCTATTGGAAGCATATAGTTTTGGAGGGTGGTAGTCTGTACCTTACATTCGTGGATCTCAAATCGGTGTTTGATATGGTGGATCGTGACCAGCTGTGGGGAATCTTGCTGGATATGGGAGTACCACCATACCTCTGCCACCAGTTTAAACGCCTCCACGAGGGAACATTTGCTAGGCTAAGGTTCGGCAAGAATGGGAAATTAACGGCTCCTTTTCCTGTAGGAAAGGGGGTGAGGCAGGGTTGTGTGCTTGCACCAACCCTTTTCTCACTCTTTCTCAACGGGTTAATAGGAGACCTTCTTGCCGTTAAGGACATTGATTCTCCAAAACTAGCCAACCGCAAATTTCCTGCCCTAATGTTTACGGACGATACCCTGCTCCTCTCGAAATCACCAATGGGGATGCAGCGTGTATTAGAGGAATTTAGTCGGTTTTGTAAAAGGAGGAATTTGGTAGTAAATATTAAGAAAACAAAATATATGGTCTTCCACGCTGACTCTATAAACTGTCCGCACCCAAGAATGGATGATGGACCCTTAGAAAGGGTTCCTATCTTTGATTATTTGGGCCTCACATTAAACGATAAAATGGGGTGGGGACCCCAAATCAACAAAGCTAATTTAAAGCTAATTCAGGCAGACGGGGGATTTTAAAGGTTTATAAGAGATGTGCCCTAAAGGTTATAAGCCCGCCTGTAGAAATCTACAAGGTCCAAGCTAGGGGGCAACTATGTATGGGGCCGAACTTTGGGGACATAGCTTAGTTAATGCCCTCACTATAACAGAAAATAATTTTATGAGACAAATCCTGTGTTTGCCTAAAAGTACTCCTTTAACGCCACTAAGGATGGATCTGGGCATCCTTCCCATCGCAGACCTAATTGCTTCTCGCCCACTGCTTTACTGGCGACGGCGGTGGAGTACGCCAGAGCTAGGACATTATAGAGAGGAATTAAAGGCTGTAATGTCCACTCTGGGGGCGGGTAATATCCCGTGGTTCTCCTTTATCAGAGACTCATTCCGTGCGATAGGAAGGGAGGACCTATGGTCGGCACCGGAGGAGTCATGCTCAGCTATCTCAAAAAAATCCTTGGTTTGTGTACTGAAGGGGTATAAATTGTCATGCATTTTACAGACCGCTAATTCTTCTAGTTTAACCTATGGGTTCCTGGATATAAAACAGCAATATAAATTGGAGCAGGTGTTGGATTTTATTCAACCGCCAACAGCAAAAAACCTGTGTTTGCAATTTAGATATGGGACGCTGCCGCTCCATGCACTCACCAACAAATGGGCAGGCGCTACCACCCACCTTTGCCCGGGGTGCCTAGTAGAGGAGGAAACTGTAATTCATGTGTTGTTCTTCTGCTTGGCATATAAGTGGGCAAGGTTAAAGTGGGTTACTCAACTGTGTAGGAACCTAGGTATTAGAAATTATAAGGAATCCTACAGGGTTTTAAAATCTGATACTAACCCGGTTTTTGCTGTTGCAATCTCTAAGTTTCTCTTTGCAATGTGGTGTAAGCGAAGGTATCTATTGAAAAATCGATGTGAGAATTAGTAATACCCGCTCCCGTCTGTCAACCATTGTGACCCTAGTTTTGGCAAAAAACCTAGCCTGTAAGTGTAGGTATTTTATCAAACAACTGATACGAGATCTATTAAGACCTGCTTTTAATTGGCTGCTACCGCGACTTAGGTTTTATATAAAAACATAGGCTGTGAATTTTCTTTTAATATTTTTAGTTTAATTTATATTTTTTATGATTGGCTTGCAGTGATTATATTGCCCATAGTGATGATTATTATTTTTATTTCTCTGTTTCCCAATGAGCGATCATTACTGCTATCTATGCTTGTACTATTTTATAATAAGTGGTTCTTACGACATCGTACTTTTTTTAATATTAATTTTAAGTGGTTGTGTATATGTATGTACTTTTATGGCCGTAATAGCCGAAATAAAGTTTCATGAATGAATGAATACAGCAGTGTCTTAAAGAAACTCATAGAGCTCGAAACAATTCCGAATCTGTGCAATTTACGACAGCTAACAACCCAGGCGGATGTTCCTGCTATCTAGTTATAAATTTGTTTTCAGAATAGCTGTGTGCACGTGTGCGTTTAACATAAGACACAATTAATCCCAGCGAGTAAATGAATATACCAGCGAGTAAATGAATATGATTGAGGATGGCATACCAAGTCGAGTAAAGCTTGAAGAGGAAAATCGAACAAGCAGCCACTTGTATGCCCAGGTCCACCCCATGAAAGCCATACCCAGAACCACCACAAGCACCGAGATTGCATACATACTCCTAGATTGAAAGAATGGCAACATCTACATTGTCCAACAAGAACATTTAAAGCGCCACTTAACAAGAAACAAACACCCAATATGTGATTAACAAATAGTTAATTAACAATGGTGAACAGGGTATGTTGTTATGTTATGAACTTTTTGTATATATATTGAGTAGACTGGGTCAAACAGGACATGCTACCTGCATCTCAAGAGCCATGTTTTTAATGCTTCACGAAGGCCAAGATTTGCAGGGAGGTAGGAAGTTCCAACGCTTAGGAACCAGTGAAACAATTGAGGGGCCACCAAGCCACACCTCCTTACAATGACTGGAATTCACAAAATTATCAGAAGAGGAAAGCGGTCTTCTTCCTGGACAATAGGCCCTAATATGTTTTTTTCCCCAAAATAAGGCCCGACGACCAAACTCGTACTTGGAAACAGGGAAAGCGCCTTGATGGAAACTCTGGCCTTAATTGTCAACCAATTCAGGACCTGAAGCAATAGTTGAGCATTCCAGAATGTATGTGATCTGGTGACTAGTCTGGATGCAGTAGTTTGGACAACTTGCAGTTTATTCTGAAGAAGTACTGAAAGCACCAAGCATCGGATATTACAATTGGCTGAGCAAATACCATTAAGTGCCGGAACAGCCATGTTACCACTTCCGGCATCAGGTATGGTACTATCCTGTAAAGCTTCCATAAACTAAACATACAAGATGATAACACAGCTTTTACTTGGGATCCAGCAGCAGAGGACACCCAGTCATAATCCCTAAATTATTTAATGTCTTAGCCGTAATGGGGAACATCTCCAATCCTCTTGACCAAAAAATCTGGGAGACCAGAGTTCCATCCTTCTGCCAACAACTAGAATGTATTTACTTATAGAATCTCTGTTTTCTTAGTGGAGCTTCAGCCTGCTGCCACCCATCCAGTCCATGGCCTCCAACATACACCTCTGACTGGACATTATTACCTGTCTATGAAGAATGTGACTGTCGCCTACTTAGGTGCGCAGCAGTTTATGGGCTCAGATGAGCGCATCAAATGAAGCCACACAGATATTAAAATGACACTGTGACATAGCTGCCCCCGAGGCACTTTGCAAAACAAGTCAACTGCCTCAAAAAAAGAGAAAGTGACACTTTCGGTATCTGTCCCTCCAAAACAGGGCCGAGAACCCTCAAAGCCCTGTCTTTCAGCTGGATCCTAGAGAGACTAGACACAGCAACAGTACCGACGCCACTGAGGCCCTAGCAAAACCATTTATTAAAAGCACAGAGTAAACAACTGGAAAAACAATATGGGGAAAAAAGTCAGATGGAGAAAAATACATCCCACATCACCAGAGTGAAAACACTTGTAACATCATGCATTAAGGACCATACTGTTTGTTTGGGAAATAAAGTAGCCAACTGGATATGTTCAATTGTACTCAATTCAGCCGAAAAGAGTAATACATTTATTCATTAGTTAATAGATATCATGACACATGTTTATTTTAAATATAATGCACAAAAAACAGTGAGTAGGATTTTTTTTAAAAAAAGGAAATAAAGTGACAGATGCGACCCCAGTGAAGTGACATAACCAAATATAAACTTTAAAAGGACATATCGTGACTTAAAATCAAAAAACGGGTTATTGGTATGTTCTAGGATGTGTATGTAGTTTTGTTTTAATACTCCAGAGGAAGAACCAGATTATTCTCTGGTGCTTTATTAGACTATCCTTAGGTGTTGCCGATGACGTTTCGACCCTACTTGGAATGGGAGGGTCTCTTCAGGACAGAAGTATCCTGGGGACTATAAAGCACCTGTGCTCCCAATGATACGCACAGAGCTGAGTCTGTCACCACAAGAATGGGGACAGACAAAGTCCCCGGGTACTGGGCAGTGAGCAGACAAGCAGCATGTAATTTGAGCAGGGGGGACAAAAAGGAACAGGTCAGACCAGGGTTCCATGGAAGTGGGAAGGTGAAAGTTGGGTGAAATGCATTAAGATAGAGAGAATGGGGAGTCTTCTCCTTTAGCTAAGACAATGAGTGAGAGGGAAAATAGCTGACAAGTCGCACATCGACGAGAAACCCAAACGCAAAGGGCCCTATTCACAAAGGTATCTATTGAGTAAATTTAAACCTTTGAGTAATTTGCCAATTTTTGGTATTCACAAACTGCACTTTTGTAGTAACTTAGGGCCAGATGTACGAAAGTAAATTTCATATCTTAATGGACCGAATCGCTATTTCGGTCCGTTAACAAATGCAATACTGCCTTTCAATATGTACAAAGGCCTAAGCATGGTCACAAAATGCGATTTCTACACAATAGAAATTGCGTTTTGCACTTCCCTAAAAAGGGTATTGCAAATAGGGATTTCCAATTTGTGATTTCCTAAGCACATGTACGAAGCATTTCCTAAATGCGAAATGGCCAATTAGGAAACACTATTACCATTGATTCCAAATCGATGGAAACCATGTGCAAATTAGGAAAAGGCACCCAAAACTGCAGTTTTGGTAGTGCCATAGAGCACACACATGCCCCTAGGGCTTTTGTGTGATTTACATGTGCACCATGTTTTTGGGGCGCATCAAGGAGAGCCTTCAGTCCATAGGCACCCTTGGTTTTGCATTTCCAAATCTGTGATTTCCTGCTAGGAAGTCACAAATTTGGAAAAGCAAAACCATTCATACCTATGGGCCTTTAGGCCCATATTAACAAATGGTTTAGCATTTTCTAAATAGCGATTTCCAAATAGGCGATTCGGACTCTGTATGAATCACAATTAGGAAATCGAAATTTAGTGTACATTCCATTTTGCATTTCCTAAATAGCGATTTCTTAGGATTCGCAATTTAGGAAATGCAAACTGAAGTTTTGTACATCTGGTCCTTACATTTTTGTGGTTAGGCCAGCACTACACATGGCAAACAACTGGCACTGCAACATCATCCCATACAAAATAATGGAGGTAGGGACTTACTCCAAAAGTATAAGTCACTACAAAATTGCAGATTGTGAATACCGAAAAGAAGTAAACTTACTCAAAATTGTAATTTACTACAAAAGTGCAGAAAAAAACCTACATACATCCTGCCCATCGCCACATGCAAGGAAGAAACCAGCATGCAACTATATTTTCTTATATGAAGGTAGGCAGCAGTGAGACCTCCTCAGAGAGGACAAACAGTTCATGGAAGACAAGAAGCGCAAGAAAGAAGATAGGAAAAGGAAAAAAGCTGCTCAGAAGGTATGAGACTAGGCGTTCTTTTGATTATTCAATATCTGTAGTAGGGCCTTATATACAGGAAGTGATGATTGTGAAGATATGTCCCCATTTCATGGAAGGTTTATAAACTATACTTTGGCATGGTGCAGCGTACAGAGCCTGAACCAAGGTTGGTGTACTCCAACAATTTTAAAATTTCTATCCTAGGATGGCACACAGCAGGCTAGACTCTTAGGGCCTGATTACGATGTGAGTCGGAAAACCTCCGACCACAGGGTGGAGGCTTTCCGACTCGCATCGTAGGTTTCATTTTTGACCCCCACATTACAATGCCGGGGGTTGAAAGTGAAACCGGCTGGATTCCGATGAACTCAAGAAGCCCGTCAGCCAGTCGGAGGCCCCGCCGTAATCCCTGAGGACAGCATTTCCGCCGTCGGGATTATGATCTCGGTTTCCGACAGGCTTTGGGCTTTATGACATGGAAAGCCTGTTGGAAAGTGATTTTAGGACCCCTAGCAGGGCCCCTATTCCTCCACGGCCTCCGGTTGGGGACCGAAGGGGCACCTATGGTGTCCCACTGCTAATCCCTGCACCGTGTGGCAGGCACCTTGAGGTGCCTGCCACACAGTGCAGGGATTAACAGATCTTCCATTTCTCTATGGGAGCTTGTGCTACAGTCAGTTTACGGCCGCAGCACGAGCTCCTATAGAGAAATGGGAGTATGCGACTGCACCATGTGCGGTCGCATTGTAATACTGCGGTCTGCACCGCTGACCAGAGGTCGGTCGGTCCAGATTCTGTGAGGATGTCGGTCAGAGGCAACTCCAACCGACATCATAATCAGGGCCATAATGTTTAAGTGATGTGTACACTCGAATTTGCATGCTTTAATCTGTCTGCCCGGGATATGGAGCACTATGTAGAATGCTTTCTTTTTACAGCTTACATCCTCAGATTGTTTCTTACAGCTTACATTCTTAGATTGCTTGGTATCTCAGAAAGCTGCCTTCCACTATACGCCTAAAACACTGCATGAAAAAGCTGAACTTGGCTTAATTACACTTGATACCTTTAGACTTGATTCCTCTCCTTTCTTTCTGCAGAGTGACTGTCTTCTTACTGTACATCCTCCGCATGCCTGCTATTTCTGACTATAGCCTCCCCTCAGTCTCATGGCTGTCTTCCTTATTCTCTCTCTATTTATTATTTTATTTATTAATTGAGCAGATCTCACCACATTTTGTCAATAAAGGCATAATAATGACAGCTGTTTAGCAGCATAAAAAACAAGTGACTGCCTTGAATCAATACACTGAACTGAACCATACAGTCAAATGTAGTGTAATAAAGCTGTTACAACGAAAAGAAAAACATTCAGGTTCAAGTGCACATAGTAGAAAACCCTTAAGAACATTTCAGAATAGATGATGTGCATATTCTCCCCTTACTCCAACACACAGTACTACTAGTCATGGCACTGCCATATACCAATATTCAGTGAGCCCCAATTCTAAATACGTTTATATTGCAAATTAATACACCAAGCTTTCTATAAAAGTTCCCCCTCTCCCCTGTTATTGATAAGAAGGATATAGCAGCATATGATCAAGTAAAGTGCAAAAGCTCCAAAGTGCATATAGCAAAATAAAGGCTTTAAACAAGTGAAGTGCATATGTGCTAGACCAACTTAAAGTGCGAGGAGCAGGTCGAACATTGCGGACAGTAGTTGCTGTAGCGCAAAGAGCCGGTTGTTGCTGGAGCTTTGCATTGGCGGTCATTACGGGTGGTCGATTTTTGGCTTGAAGAGGTGAATTCATGGTCAGGAGGAGCTCAAACTTAAGGATTTCATGTTTTCTTGAGGGGGAGTTCACAATGATGCCAGCCAAGGGTTCTATGACCTGGGGGGCACCTCTTGGGGATCACGACTCACTCCAGCACAGGCCAGCAGCAGAGCTCAGGTAAGTCCAGTTAGTGCTGGTCAGCTGGGCAGTTGCAGGAAGGCCTCTGAAAGCTTGTTGTGTCCCTGTACCTCACATAGGAGGTCAGTCAACTGACACTTGAAATCTCTTCTGGGTAGCCTGGGATCAAAGCAAGCAGGTCCTTCTTCAGACAGCAAAACAGTCCTTCCAGCAGCAGGGCGTCCTTATGGCAGCAGGGAAGTCCTTATTCTGAATCTTCTGTATGTCCAGCAGTGTTCTGATGGGATTGAAGGTCCCATTGTTATAACTGTTGCCAGACTATGTGTGGGGGAATTCTCTGGCCTATTCCCAAAACTGGTTCTGGTCAGTTCTGCCCCTGGCCCCAAACTGTCTATGATGACAAAGCCAAGGGCAGGCCTCATATCAGGTTCCTTTGTGTATGCTACATGCCTGGTCCTTTTAAATGTAATAAGGGCGGGGTACAGCTCTTCCCCAGCCATCCTGTACGGAAGACCCTCTCCCCACACTAAGGGGCCGATTCCGATCTCGGCCGCTAGTGCTCCGAATCGGATTCGGATTTACCGGATCCAATTCAGAGCCCTGTTTCCCGACCGAATCGTACGCGGGTCCGGCCGAGCGAGTACGATGCAAGATCCCGCGAAATCGCCGACCGACTCGTACGCGGCTTCAACACGCTCCGACCGACTCGCACGGACACGACTCGCACCGCGCTATGGAGAGCGTTTCCCGGCCGGGTAAGTACGATGCGCGCCGCGGGCGAGTCCGACCGACTCGCGCCGTCCGGCTCGAAAGAGCTGTCGGAGCCAGACTTTGGGGGTCCGCGTCGGACCCCCCTGTACGCGTAGGCTCATGAGTCGCACACAGGGGGGACCCATGGGTCCCCCCTACCTGTGCAGGTATGCGTACCCGCTGTAGGGGGCGCCCTTGTTCGCCTCGCACCCATTGAGTCAATGGGAGCCCGCGTACGCGTTGTACGACCGGCTCCCATTGACTTCAATGGGAGTCCGACCGAATCGAGTCCGATAGCATGCGAATGCATCGTACTCGTCCGGTCGGACTGCTAGGGTCCGATTCGGTCGGAATTCTCTCTGGGTCCGGCTCGGTCGGAGAGATTTCCGGCCGGAATCGGAATCGGCCCCATAATGTCTTCTTTGTCTCACTGTCTGGACATAATACACAACCCATAACAGCAGAGTCATTCACAGTCATGTGACCCAGGAAATTGGCTGAAAGACAGATTAGGTTTGGCAGAAAAATCCTAACTTTCTAAAAGTGGCATTTTCAAAATTGTAATCTAAAATCTGACTTTACCATTAAAGAGGAGTTTAAATTACAGTTCATTTGAGTGTGACAGCATATCCCTATCTGCTCCCAATCTGAAGTTAGCACTTATTAAATTCAATAAGGTAATCCAGTGTTAGTCTATGGGAGAGACAGGCCTTACACCAGTGAAAAACGACTTTAGGAGTTTTTCACTGTCAAGGCATAAACCCACATTCTACTTATTAAATACCCTGCCATATAAGCCTCTAGGGCTTACATTAGGGGTGACTTCTAAGTATTAACAAGCATTTGCAATGCAGTAGGTCTTGCATTCACGAGATTTTGAGCTATTGGCATTGTAAATGACAATGCCTTTTATTTATGTGTTGTTTTTAAAGCCCTATTGCTATTTGAGAAAATAGTGCTCAGAGGCTGTAATTAAAGCCTACAGAGTAACAACACTCGTAACAAGGGGTGTCGCCATGGGAAGTTACAAAATGAGACAAGGGGGTACTAAGGAGGGTCTACTAAGCCTATTGACCAATGAACAGCCACAGTTTACAGTGGACAATGACACAAGCCAATGAAAAATATGGGCAGAGCTTCAAGTCCCTACCTGAATACAGCATGCCTCGCAGAGCAGCGGATGCGCTGCACAGGCTCGACCTAAAAAGGAAGATTTAGGCCTGGCAAAAGGTTTATTTTGCCAGGTCAAAATGGCAGTTTAAAACTGTGCTACAGGCTGCAGTGGCAGGCCTGGGACATGTTTTAAAAGGCCACTTCAGTGGGTGGCACAGTGAGCGCTGCAGCCCATAAGTGCCATTTAATTTACAGGCCCTGGGTACATGTGGTACCATTTACCAGGGACTTAGAAGTAAATTAAATGTGCCAATTAGGTGTACGCCAATGTTACCATATTTTAAGGAGCGAGCACAAGCACTTTATTACTGGCTAACAGTGGTAAAGTGTACAGAGTCCTACTGCCAACTAAAAAGAGTTCAGAAAGGAAAGAGAGTGAAGGCAAAAAGTTTGGAGGAATACCACGCCAAGGTTGTCAGGGCTAGCATCTATGTACCACTCTTGATTCTTTCCAATACTCTGTCATTGTCTATTGCCCTTGTTTCATTGATCATTATTAAAATGAATAGATAGACCATGCAAAGAAAACACTTCATGCAGTGTTCCAGTGGTGTATTTCCAAGGAGTATTTACTGGGAAAGCCCATTAACATTGTGTTTATTTAATACATGACTGTTTTTGTTTTACTTTTCTTAATCTTCCTTCACGTGCACAATGTATTTTTTGTGCTTAGTGAGTGTTGTTGTGACCTTTGACTGGCCTGGGCTTAGGTAGGGTAAGTACTGTAGCTAAGTGATAATGGCAATGCTTTCATTTTCCATCAGTGTTCTCCCATTGTCATCTGTCCTAAGACTAGAGTGTAATTGGTTCAACTTCACCTGACATAGTATAGTTTCTGTACACCGCTACCAAGTGTTCTTTCTGAAGGGGCAGTGTTTCTGTATTCACGCTGCGCATTGTGGTTTGGCATTGAGAGATATTCAACTGTTGTAGACGTGTTAGAACTTTGTTTTGTAACAATGGTGTACCAATGCCAAGACATGGTTGTGTGTGGAGGAACATCTCCAATTTCGATGTATTCCTGGTGGCACTAAGTTTTGTCTTGTAATTACTGACATATTGTGTTTACTTTGGCCACAAGTGCACACCTTACTCAACCTGACCCTTTATGGCCAGTAATAAAGCAAAGGAAATTCTACCCGCCGCTTGCTACGGGTTGGTCATCAAGCAAACCAGAGTGCTGCTGGAACTCCCAGTCCGAGAGTCTAGATAAGGCAGTGTTGCTGACTAGAGGCAGCCAACAAGAAGGGCGCTATGCAGCTCCTGCCTACAAGTTACCAGCTGTATGTGGTATAAATTGTGACTTGTGTGTCTGATTACTGGATTCCAAGTTGTAGATTGTGAAGGGTTCCAGTAGGTTTTTTGATTGTTGCTTGCTTTAAGGAAAATGAATAAAAGAACACTGTAATAAGTGATCAGGGGAATGCACGCCTCAACAAAGCTTCAAAATGTCAGCTTATGCCCCGCTCTGCCAGCAATATGTTATTTGCCACAACTGTTCAGGTCTGCACGTAGCTGACAGTATTTCGCTACTTCACCCAAACCGGCGTTTCTCTTCCCCTTGAGCAGGAAATAACACAGAAAGCTCGTGCGATGTGTGGTTTCCATTTTAGTTTCTTCTTTCGAATAATTTGAAATAATTAATTCAAAATGTTTTCCTTACATGAATGACTCGCTTTTAAGAAAAAGCAAATGTTTTTATTTCTTACAGTTCGACATTAATATTTAGAACAAACAGCTTTGGGAGCATGGATGTATGTTAGATGCGCAATCTAAAGATTAACACACGTTCAACACTTTACCAATTCAAAGTAATGTTATATTACTGCATTACAAATGTGTTCATACCACATTTGAAATGCAGTAATACCACAAGTTAGCAAGTAAAGCCATACCCCTTAGCATTAGCAAAAAGATGAAGCTAAAACATGGAAAAGCTAGTCGACACACCGAATCCACAAGTTAGCTCAAACCTAAAGGCAAATCTGTGGCCTTGCCCTGCATACCATGTACAGTAATGAAGTTATATATTTACTATATTTCTGGGATTTACCTAAATTCTCTGTCTGAGGCCCTGTAGCCTTGCATTGCAATAGCCTGAAGAACCCTTCATTTCTTTGTAGATCAATGTCAGCGGTGAGGGGAGAGGTGGACACGAAAGGATTAGGTAGTAATCACAGGGTTGCAGTTCAGAAACATGGATGGAATATTGACGAGGCTCTGATCCACGTGGCTCTCTTGAAAAGCCTGCAAACCAGTTCTCCTACTTTACTGACGTGCCTTCCTAAGCTCTACCATAGTTGTACTAGAAGACTACACGTCCAATAAAAGCCGGTTTTTCCAGGTTATGTTAGTCACCTTCAACATACCGCAAGCTATGGGTTTATTTAAGAAAGCATCTAACTTCAATCTTTCATATGTACTGTAGATAAAAAGCTAGATATGAAACAGCAACTTACTAAGAATAAGGCACACTCATCAGCGGGGAATGCAAGGCCCTCATCAACCCCATCATCGTATTTGGGTCCTGGTAAATCAAAAAACAGTGTTTGTATGTCTCGCGTTCAACATGACTACCACAACTTCTTAGAACCACGTCAGCCGGGATTCAGCCGCAGGCACAAAAGTGAAAGAGCCTTTGCCCGAATCTAGGAAGGCTGGTTGTGAATCAGCTGTTCATGATCAGACATGCCTTCTACTTGCTAACAGATCTTATCACAGCTTTTGTTGCCATAGACCACAAAATACTGTTTTGTAACCTTTATAGGCGGCAGTGGCCACTGGATCCTCTCATGCCTGTTTCACTGCTTCTTCATGTCAAGAAAGGCCTCTTTTAGGCTGGCTTCCACCAGATCTTGGATGCAACCTCTCAAGGGCACTCCATTTCATCAGTGCTTTTTAATGTCTATCTCCAACCCACTTAAGAAACACTGCATCATAACGCCCTACACTATTGTACGATGATGATATACACGTTTACCTGGGCACCACCAAAAAGCAAAACCAATACTAGGCCCTAGAAAACAGTCCTGACCAACAATGAATCAGGAAGTGCTGCAAGCGTTCTGGACTTGGGTGCTCTCAAATGATACTATCATTCCTCAATATTAAATGCATCACCTACTGCTCCCCTGACCAAATATTTGCATACGTTTCATGTACATTCAGGATGCGTCGTTTGCGGACGGCTTCGTGCCGGTTAGAGGAGCTTACCCAATCTCCTACTTGAAAGGAGTCAGATCTCCTTCGAAGCTACTAGTGTGGCATTTGAAAACTTGGATCCTGGATATTTGGCGGGATTTTGAACACTAATTTGCAGGCTTCTGCTGACCAATGCGCTTACTGTAAGGCCCGACTGTGACTTGCTCATACTGTGTAATATATTAATCATTATATTAGAGACACATGGTTATACTATAAAGTGCAGGAAATCTACCTTTGGGATAAGATAAACCACAATTATGTATCAAACATCCATTGTGAGGGTCTCACACGTCATTCCATAGTAACCCCAAAACTAATCAAGTCAAATACCACTGAGTTATCAAATAGTTCAAGTCTTCAATATCAAATGTTCACACATAGTATTTATAACAACATGTAGAATGTACAGAATCTTGTACAAAAGTGAAACCTGGTCACTATAGAATCATCAATTAAAACAATAGAAAATATTTTTTTTTAAATCACAATTTCATCAAGATAATGTATTAGAACAAGAGAAAAAAATACAAGGATAAAATATCTCTCTTTGTTATATGCTAATCAATGTAAATCAAGAATTTGGGCACATGATTGTTGAGACGATCACCATCTCTTGTGTACACGTGTTCATCAGATTTAGCAAAATATAAGCGTTGCCGAGTTTCAGTGGTTAATACAGATTCTGACCACCTTCAGGGCAACAAGATTTCTCTCATACACGGGGGCATAATGTTAAAATATCCCTCTATGAAGACCTATAAATATAACCTAGGGTTTCCCCGAGGCAACATGTATATTTTTAAATACCTGAACGTATACCGCTAAAAGGACATTCTGCAAATGTCTGTCACGTGTTTTAAACCGTGTTGTAAGTCTACTGGGTAAAAGTGCATTGAGTGTTATATATAAAAATGATGGCGGTAAACCGCTGGCATTAAATGGCACGCACACTATATTTTTTCATAAAAATTGTATTATTTTAAAGGGGCAAAAACGTTGCTATACACGCCATAACATGTACTGCATTCAATAAATTAATGTTCACAACACAAATGCCAGTAACAAACCAAATGCAAATTACAAAAACTTCTGAATACTAGCTGTCACTCATCCAGACTTCCGTTCCGTATAGAAGTATAGGTTCCAAGAAACGGTCTCCTCACATGCCTGCAAAATAAAGCAGTTGATATGCACCAGTGTGTCCAACTAAGACTCAGGAAGGCCAGATCCGTGTCAGGTTTTTAGGATAAACACTATGGGCATATTTACAAACCCCTATCTCCACAGGAACGTCACTTTTTACGACGTTCCTGTGGCGATAGGGGCTTCGCCTTATTTACAAGTCCAGCAGTGTATTCCTATATGTCCCCTTCCAACGTTCATCAACACTAACAATACACAACCCATCCCAGTGTCTAGGCTTGCCCCCTCTCCCTCCCCAACCAGTCGTCCAAAAGTCGCGTCCTTGAGCAATGTAATTAATTTGAACAAATGTCACATTTTTAAGAAATGTGTGTTTTTATCCCGTTGTGTTCAACGAGAAGAGCTTAAGGTGCAAATTAATAACCTGAACTTGATCAGAACATTGTGTTATATGAGGTTTTATAGAGCCCTTTTACTACAAAGTGCATTGTTGCCCGGGATACATACCTATGCTTTCATCGAAGTGCAGTAAGCTGGGAAACACGTAACAGATTACAATGGATGAACTGAGTACAATTAACAAATTAGGGTACAGAGTGAATAGTGAGCAGAAGAAGTTTTTTTAATTAATGTGTCTGGTTTCTAATTTACGTCAGAGGTCTGAGGAGAGCTTTACATAGACAGGGCAGGAGCAGAAATGAGCAACCCATTGAACACGTTTGGTTATGATTTGGTGTGACAAGGAGCAGAGCATCTGAAAATCTTAATGATCTTCCTGATACATATCGTAGCAATTTCCCCTAGATGAATCAAGCCGCATTAGATGGATTACTTAGGAGATGGTACACAGGGGTCTGGATTTTATTACAAGCTGCTATTATGCTTTCTTTTCTTGCATTTAATTGAATAGCAGCCAAGATAAACTACAGTTCCCATCATGCAAAGAGAAAACAACTACAGGATGATACCATTAGGTAGTAACCAAATACAGTTCAACAAGGTTATAAACCACTTGACTGGGAGCAACAAGTCCTCTTTTCTTGCTGCTCACAGTCAAGATAAGTATAACTTTTACCTTTCTTTTAAAATATTTCTGGATTTATGATGTTCTATTTTGTATGACTTAAATTGACTGTTGAACAGTACTATTCAGGGTAACCTTCACTGATCGGTCCATTCCTTTCTGATCAGTGCTTGCTCTTCAAGACTCCCTTTTCTGTCTTTAATGACACGCCAACTGTTGCTTCATGCTCTTTTATTACCCCTCAGCACAGCTTCCTAGACAGCACATTGAAGAGAGGAAGCGTCCTTGTTGCCACGTGTCCGATGGTGCTCGGAACTCCGGTTTTTAGGTCTCGCAGACCTGCGTTGCAGCGCGCATGCGCTGCTCGATCTGCGAGGCTTATTGTAATCGGGAGAATTCAGAAGTGGAGTTGAAGCCCCGCCGATCATTCTTATTGGCTGGCGTCATCGTTTATGCTAAATGCTGGCTTCCGATTCAAAATGAGGCTTCTTTGTTACCGCCCTGTCTCCTTTTTGGACGGCCCATCCGGACTGGATCTTTTGCTTGCGGCTATACAGTCTCCTTTAACTAATGGGTAAGCACTTTTTTTTCTTAGTCGCTTAATGGCGACAGCTTGTTTCAGTCGCCTTTGGCAAGGGCGGCCGCGTGTTTATTTTTGCATCGCGCTTTCACTTAAAGTGAAAGCGCGATGGAAATATAAACAAGCGGCTGCCTTTGCGCAATGGCGAGAGCTTGTTTTCATTTGGCTTTGGCAAAGGCAGCCGCGGGTTTATTTTTGTATTGTGCTTTCACTTTAACTGCTATTGTTAAAGTGAAAGCGCGATGCACTTCTGTCCAGCAGTCAGTTTGTCTTCTGCTCTTTCCGCTAACCTCTCTAAACATACCTTAGGTAAGGGGGCATGTATTGTTTACATGATTGTTTATTACGCTGTTGCTTAGCTGGGCGAGAAAGCTGCTCCCGGGTAAGTGTTTGAGCTCAAACAGCGGCCAAAAGACTGCTGAGTCTCTCTTACGAGACGGCTGTCCTGGGTATCGACTTTGTGACATTTCGTGAACAGTCAAGTAATTCGATTTGTTGTAATTGAACTGACAGTGCACTGTTAACGCAGTTGGACAGGCAGAAGTGATGTACAACAGGTTTACTTGGGAGGGAAGGGTAACGGCACGACTTCCCTGCTTATGTTAAGAATATTAGCAGGAAACACATACTAATAGCCTGTATTCCAAGATTGTGTCGGCACCATTTGGCCTAGACGCGGATGACTCCCACCGCCGTAAGTCACCTGTGGTTTGCAGTAAGACGTGCTGCACATTGCGGGGTTTACTGAAGTCTGCCTGCCTGCTTTGCACCGCCCAGTGCAGGGTTGAGTTTGCCGTCTTTCATGCAATACAGTTACTGTTAGGCTTATGAGATAATGAGACCGGGAGCAGCAATGTCTATTGTTAGAAATGGGGGTCTCTAGTTGGCAAGGGTTTGCACCTTTGTCCAAACAGGGACCCTTCTTCCTAGTCAGGATAAGGGAGTTACACTCCTAAAATAACCCCTGCTCACCCCCATGGTAGCTTGGCACGAGCAGTCAGGCTTATCTTAGAGGCAGTGTGTAAAGCATTTGCACATAACCCACAGTAATACAGTGTAAGCACTACAAAAGGACACCACACCAGTTTAGAAAAATATCCAATATTTTTATATACTTAAGACAAGACCAAAAACGATAAAAATCTACAATACAGTACTTAAAAATCTTCAGTTATCAAATTATGCTTGAAAAACAGTTCCTTGATGTCGATAGCTCCGTCCGGGGCTATCACGGCGTCGTGAGCAAACAAATCCAAACAGTTCTGGCTGACCGCGGCGTCGCGGGCCAGCTACGATGTCGGGAAGACCCGCAAACAGTACCTTTTAGAAATGCGGGCGTCGGCGACCTTTCGTTGAGCTTCCGAAGCACGGCGTCCGCAGGCGTCGGTTCCGAGAGTCGGTGCAGGAGTCGTCGGAGCCCTCGAAGTCACGCGCGTTGCAGACCGAATTCCTCTCTGTTGAAGTCAGGAGTGCTGGCGTCGGCAGGCGTCTGGTGCTACGGTGCGAAGTGCAGCGGTGCGGCGTGCAGAGCCCTCAGGTCGCGGTGCGAGCAGCTGCTCGGTGGCGGCGTCAGATGGCGTCGTCGGTGAGACCAGGGTCGTGGTGCGAAGTGAATGCGGTGCTCGTTGCGGTGCTGGCAGGTCACGGTGCAAGCAGCGGCGTCGTCGTTGCTGAAGCGCTGTCGTCGGCTGACGAACTGGTGTCGATGGCGCCGGTAGGCCAAGGCTGCGGTGCGGGATGAGGGCGGTGCGTCGTGTAACTTTACGAGCGGTGCCCTCGAACCACGGTTCAAGCAGCACCGTCGATTTCGGCATGGGGCGGCGTCGTCTGGGATACCGAGGCGTCGTCGTGAAGTGAGGCGGTGTGGAGTGCAGTGCCCACAGGTCGCGGTGCGAGCAGCGGCTCGGTGGCGGCGTCAGCAGGCGTCGTCGGTGAGACCAGGGTCGCGGTGCGGCGTTGCGGCGGTGCCCTCTGCGGTGCCCTCTGCGGTGCCGTCAGGACACGGAGTCGGCAGCGTCGTCGTCGACGTTGTCGGGTTGCTTTTTCTTCTGTTGCAGCACAAAACACACAGTCCCCAGTGCTGAGGGCAGAAGAGCTTGAAGTCTTTGTTGTGCCTGAGACTTCTTGAACAGGGGGGCAAGCTCTACCTCAAGCCCTTGGAGAAACTCACAAAAGTAGATTGCAGAAAGTTCAATCCAGTCCTTTCACTGCCCAAGACAGAAGCAGCCACTGCAGGCCAACACAGCAAAGCACACAGCAGAGTGGTAGTCCCTCCTCACAGCTTCTCCAGCTCTTCTTCTTGGCAGTCTTCTTGGTCCAAAAGAGTTCTAAGGTTCAGGGGTCTGGGCCCCAATATTTATATCCCAAAATCCTTTGATCTCTTAGGCAGAGAGTGTCTGTGCCCAGCCAGAACCAGTTCTGCCTCTTCTGGTGTGACTTCCTGGCAGGAGGTGGAGACGGCATTGTCAGAGGCAGACCAGGCCCTTTGAGGTGCAAGGAAATCTCCTCCCCCTTTCCCAGTTGCAGCCCAGGTCTATTCAGCCCTTTCCTGACCCACCTAGACTATCTGGAGCCACTCCTGCTCCCCAGCCTTCTGTCATCCAAAACCCAGAAACACTAAGCCAGCACAAACAGAGTCAAAACCGGGAGGTCAGAAAGCAAAAACTCAGGGGAAACACGCCAAAAAGATGCCAAGTCTAACA
The DNA here is from genome assembly GCA_963921515.1 of Calotriton arnoldi. Taxonomy (NCBI): domain Eukaryota; kingdom Metazoa; phylum Chordata; class Amphibia; order Caudata; family Salamandridae; genus Calotriton; species Calotriton arnoldi. The sequence goes on along the minus strand of CAWUFW010009912.1, from coordinate 204,099 downwards.
CATGTCCCCTCCAGCTGAAAGTAGGGAGAACTACCCAACCTCCTGGGAGTTCTCTTCACTAAGGCGGAAGAGCCTGGACAGACCATCTGCATTGGCGTGTTCTGTGCCAGGGCGGTGTTCCACCGTAAAGTCCATTCCCTGTAGGGAGATGGACCACCTCAGCAGTTTTGGATTCTCAACCCTCATTTGCAACAACCATCTGAGGGGCCTGTGGTCTGTCTGAACCCGGAAGTGAGTCCCAAACAGGTAGGGCCTCAGCTTCTTCAGTGCACAGACCACAGCGAAAGCTTCCCTTTCTATGGCACTACACCTCTGTTCCCTGGGGAGTAGTTTCGGGCTAAGGAAGACTGCAGGCTGGTCTAGGCCCTCTTCGTTCAGTTGTGAGAGCACCGCTCCCACTCCATGCTCTGAAGCGTCAGTCTGCACGACGAATTCCTTGGAGAAGTCGAGTGCCTTGAGCACGGGTGCCGTGCACATGGCGGCCTTCAGGGCATCAAAAGCCTTCTGGCAGGACTCAGTCCAGATCACCTTCTTGGGCTGCTTCCTGGAAGTCAGCTCTGTTAAGGGGGCAACAATGATGCCATACCCCTTAACAAACCTCCTGTAGTACCCGGTGAGTCCTAAGAAGGTCCTCACCTCTGTCTGGGTCTTGGGGGGCTCCCAAGCCAGAATGGTGTCAATCTTGGGTTGTAGGGGCGCCACCTGGCAGCTTCCTACCTGGTGTCCCAAGTACACCACCGAACCCTGCCCGATCTGGCACTTACTGGCCTTGATTGTGAGGCCTGCCCTCTGCAGTGCCTTCAACACTTCACTGCGGTGCTGCAAGTGTTCTTCCCAGCTGGAACTGAACACTGCGATGTCATCCAGGTAGGCGGCACTGAAATCCTCCAGCCCAGCCAACACCTGGTTGACCAACCACTGAAAGGTGGCAGGGGCATTCTTCAACCCAAAGGGCATCACCCGGAACTGGTAATGTCCTTCTGGGGTTGAAAATGCTGACCTCTCCTTGGCCCCATCGGTTAAGGCAATCTGCCAGTACCCAGACGTTAAATCAAACGTGCTGAGGAACTTGGCAGCTCCCAACCGATCAATGAGCTCATCAGCTCTGGGGATGGGGTGTGCGTCACTCCTGGTGACAGCATTGAGCCCACGGTAGTCCACACAAAACCGCAGTTCTGGAGTGGCACCAGGTGCAGCAGCCTTTGGGACCAAGACCACTGGGCTGGCCCAAGGACTGTTGGAAGGCTCGATCACCCCTGACGCCAACATCTTAGAGACCTCCTCTTTAATGTTGGCCTTGACCCGGTCAGTCAACCTGTAAATCTTGTGCTTCACAGGAGGGCTGTCACCGGTGTCCATGTCATGGGTACACCAGTGAGTAACACCTGGGGTCAGAGAGAACAGGGGGGCAAACTGTCCCAACAACTGGTGACAATCGCTCCGCTGTTCTGGGCTCAGTGTAGGGGAGAGGATCACACCTTCCACTGACCCATCGTGCTCCTTGGTAGACAGGAGGTCAGGGAGAGGTTCACTCTCCTCTTCCATCCCATCATCTGTCGCCAAGAGCATGCTCACTTCGGACCTCTCGAAGTGGGGTTTGAGGCGGTTCACGTGGAGGACCCTCAAAGGGTTCCTTGGAGCCCGCAAATCCACCAGGTAGGTGACATCACTATTACGCTCCACCACCTCAAACGGCCCAGTCCACTTGTCCAGCAAGGCACAAGGTTCCACTGGGGCCATGACCCACACTTTCTGCCCAGGTTGAAATTCGACCAGAGTGGCATTCTGGTCACACCACTTCTTCATTTCTTCATGGCTTGCTTCCAGGTTCGCCTGAGCGAGTTTCCTGAAGCGGGCAGTTTGGTTTCTGAAGGCCAGCATGTAACTAAACACATCCTGGTGAGTTTTCCTGGGAGCTCCCTCCCAGCCTTCCTTGACCAAACTCAGAGGTCATCTCACAGGGTGACCATACAGAAGCTCAAAGGGACTGAACCCAAGAGACTTCTGTGGCACCTCCCTGTACGCAAAGAGAAGGCATGGCAAGAGGACGTCCCACTTATGCCCCATGGGTTCTGTTAGACCCTTAATCATGCCCTTCAAGGTCTGGTTGAATCTCTCCACCAGACCGTTACCTTGTGGGTGGTAAGGGGTGGTGAACTTGTAGGTTACACCACACTCCTTCCACAGGGATGTCATATACTTGGATATGAAATTGGTCCCTCTGTCAGAAACCACCTCTCTGGGGAACCCCATGCGGGAAAAGATCCCCATTAACGACCGGCCCACCACTGGCGCCGTCGTTGTCCTGAGAGGGATTGCCTCCGGGTACCGGGTGGCATGGTCCACCAAGACCAGGATGTACCTGTTGCCCATGGCTGTCTTGGGATCCAGTAGCCCCACAATGTCCATCCCTACCCTTTCAAAGGGTGTTCCAACAACTGGAAAAGGTTGGAGAGGAGCTTTGACCTTCCTCCCACTCTTACCACTTGCCTGGCAAGTTTGGCAAGACCTGCAATGTCCATCTGACTGCCTTCCATTTGGGGCCAGAAGAAGTGGGTGACAAGCCTGTCAAAGGTCTTGTCCTGCCACAAATGTCCTGCCAAAGGCACGTCATGAGCCAGACCCAGTAGGAAGGTCCTGAAGCGCTGGGGTACCACCAGCACACGGGCTGACCCAGGCTCAGCGACCTTAGGCTCACTGTACAGGAGACCATTCTCCCAATAGATCCAATGTGATCCGGACTGATCACCAGCTGCCTGGTCTGCAGCCTGCCACCGCAGACCCTCTAGAGAAGGGCACTCTTTCTGCTCCTTGCAGAATTCCTCCCTGCTGGGACCCCCTTCTTGCTGCCAATGGGTCAGCTCAGAGATGTCCCCCAGTTCAGCTACCTGCTCCCCTGTAGGCACCGGGGCGTCTCCCTCAAGGTCCGCCTCCTCCCGGTCCATGGGAACTTCAGAGGCCGGTTTCCTGCGCCCCTTGCCCTTTCTCTTGGCAGGGACTTGGGACACTGTTTCAGGCTCCAAGTCCTCTTGATCACCCTCTCTGGCCGCCATTGACCGGGTGGACACGCATGCCCACTCTGGCAACCCAAGCATCTCCAATTGAGACCTGAGCTCAACATCCTTCCATAAGGACTGCTCCAGGTCGTTACCTAGCAGACAATCTACAGGCATGGAAGGGCTCACAACCACCCTCAAGGGACCTGAGACCCCCCCACTCGAAGGGAACCCGCGCCACCAGACACTGGTGCTCTGAATTGTCTACAGCAATTACTTGGTGGAATGCCCATGGGACTACTTGCTTCTCAGAGACCAGGTGACACCGGACTGAGGTCACACTGGCTCCAGTATCTCTGAGAGCCTCTACCCTTTTCCCATTGATGGTCACCCAGGTGCTGTATTTCTTTGCGTTAGGGGCACCTGGTTTCCTGGGACCATCTCACTGTCCCCTAGTGAGACGAGGGTCATTTCTGCGGGATCCCCATCCTCCTGTGGGTACTCCTCCTCCGCAAGCGCTACACTAGCCAACACTTTGGATTGCCCACCGGTGGGTGGCTGTGCCCCCTTCGGGCACTTGGGGTCCCCCTTCATGTTACCCACCTGGTCACATGCAAAACACTTGCGGGGGCTGGTCTCAGCAGGCTTTCCTGAAGAGACCCCTTGTTTCTTATCTCCGGGGGGATGGGAACCTTTACCCTGGGTGTTAGTTTGGGGCCCTTTAGAGAACTCCTGGGCTTTACCCTTGTCCCCCCAACTTTTCTGCTGGGGACCCTATCCACCTTTGGCTGAGTCTCCCCCAAACGCTTTCTTGTGGACCCTGGTACTCACCCAGCGGTCCGCCTCCATAGCAAGCTTCCTGGGGTCAGTCAGCTTAACTAGGTGCTGGCGCAGATCTGCAAAACATAGACTAGCCAAGTGCTCCCATGCAATCAAATTGTAGAGCCCCTGAAAATCTGTCACATTACTGCCCTTCACCCAGCCATCCAGTGACCGGCAAAACACATCCACACATTCCAACCAAGTGTTGGCATCAGACTTTTTACTGGACCCGAACTGATCCCTGTACTTTTCAGCAGTAAGACCATACTTAGTGAGAAGGGCGTCCTTCATGTCGGGATAGGTGAGGTGATACCCTTACCCAAAGCTATTAAAGTATCCCGGGCTTCTTCCGGAAAGAGAGGCCACAATCCTGCTCCCCAATTCTCCTCAGGGACCCCATTCATGTGCATCGCTGCCTCGTAACCCTGAAACCACCTTTGTATGTCGTCCCCCTTCTTGAATTCCTTGCCTACATTCTTAGGGATGTGCACAATTCTGTCTGCCTGTCTTGATGAGTTGCTGCCACCATCTGAACTGGCTCTATTCCTTAGCTCCAGCTCTTTAAGACTTCGCTCATGATCTAAGATCATCTTCCTTTCCTCCATGGCTATTCTTTTATCCTCCCTTTCACTTTCCATCCTGAGTTTCTCCAACTCAAACTTCCTTGCTTCCCGCCTGTCCTCCAGCTCCTCTGGGGACAGGCCACTGCTGCCTGGCCTGGAGGGTTCCCCCCCTCCCAAAAGCACATCCACCCTAGGAATAGGCTCCTCCGCCTCTCCACTGAGATCACCAGACTGCTCGCTGACATGTCTGGCTGCTACCCAGGCCCTCAGCGCCTTTTGTAGCTCCTCCTTCCTAGTGAGGCCTCTGACTTGGTCTTTTAGGTTTCTGCAAATTGATTTCAATTCCTTAACATTGTAGGAATCCAACCTATCCTCCTCAAAGGCAATTTCGAGGGATGCAACAGATGATGCTCTTGATTCAGGCATGATGAAGTAGCAAGTTCAAACTGGCAAGATCAAAAATTGGCCAAAAAGAAAAAGGACCAGTATGTGGCACCCCACCAACAGAATTTGATTTACAGGCCCTGGCACACGCAGTGCACTTTACTAGGGACTGACACATAAATCAAATAGGCCAATCATGGAAACATCAATCCATAACACAGTTTACCACAGGAGCACTTGCACTTTACCACTGATCAGCAGTGAGAAAAGTGCGCAGAAACACTAAGCCAGCACAAACAGAGTCAAAACCGGGAGGTCAGAAAGCAAAAACTCAGGGGAAACACGCCAAAAAGATGCCAAGTCTAACATCTATTTTCAGATGAACCAAGAACCAGGCCTCATTGCGCGTAACCCTGCCCACGTGAGGGTATGAATGGAGTCCACTTTGTTTACCGTACTTTTAAGTTTTGTTGTAGATGTTGGTACAGTACAGTGGCCTCGATAGGCCGGCGCTTCAGGACACTACAGTCGTGCGACCCCCGTCCAAGGACGTGCCGTCGGCCGTGTGAGGAGGCCCCATCATACCGAGGGCGTTCAATGTAGAACAGCTCGTAGCCATCGGGGCCACCATGATTGCATGTTAACAGCTGGAAAGGCCGAGGGCAAATGGAATCTGCCAATTGGAGGATGCGTGGGAACAAAACAGGGTGCTGGAGAGATTAACATTCTAAAGACCCATTTCCAAGGTCGCGGGGGGCACAGGAAGAGGAAGGCTTAGCCACACGTTGGGGAGGCCAAGTCCTTTACACACAGCTTTGCCAACACCGGGGGTGCGCAAAAGCGAAGAGACGTTTTTGGTTACAATGCATGCTGCTCCGTGTGCTCCCGGGCACTGCATGCTACACACTTGTATCATGTTACCATTTTAGATCCCTTTCCTGCTCCGTACAGGCCCAGGTTGCAGAGCATGGTCCCTCTCTCTCCGAGAAACCTTCCCGTTCCGTTTGGGCTTGCTGGCCGCCTGCCGTTCGTCTCCTTGTGGTGTGTAGATGGTGATTATTCAACCTCCAGACTCGCAGGGTTCCTTCTAACTAACCTTTTGTATGTCGCACAAGAGCAGCCACTGAATGGGATGGGAGCCCCTCCCCCACCAGGGCCTCCCCAGCAGTAGCCCTCTCTTCTTAGTCTGTTTGGCTGATACGTCATTAGAGGTGCACATCGGTTATTTTCAATTCAATTCAATTCGTTCTTTATTCGGATAAAAGATATCCATAAAAGTACAGAATAAAATACCAGCACAAATATGCATTAAAAACAATGACAATCGACATACATAAAAACAATGAACGCATAGCTAAAAGCAATAGGCACACAAAAACATATACAAAGTGCAAAAATCGATACAGCAAATTCATCATAAACTTGTAATTTAGTTAAAACCAATAACAATGATATTTCTAAAAACAGTGTGAATCATAAAATGTAGCAGCATAATGTAATAAAGTGCAGACAATTTAACTTATACAGTACCCATAGAGGCACGGGATCGAACAGCCAGTCTTAAAAGGTACTAACACGAAGGGTTACATTTTCCCCATTAAGCGTAACAATATCCCTGTAGGCCGCCTTAAAATCAGTAATGGCCGAAGCCTTAAAAAGGGAATCAGCAGCTAATTACTATATATTTGGTAGAAGTTACAAAAAAACAGAAAGTGTAACATGGATTGATTACCGCGGTTTCCACAGGGGCAAGGCATTTGCTCAAGATTGATATTAAAGCCCAAGGGGAAGCACAGTAGGTATTTTAAGGTGCCAGCCCTAAGGCGAAAGAGCAAGCTTCGTTCCCAGCGGTTGGTCACTTTTAAGAGATAACTAGCTGGGAATTTTGTAGAGGGCCATCAACTTCCACCATAGTTATATACCGGGCGACTGAGGATTTCAAAATGTCTTGCTTATATCTCAAGTCGCCGTAATACTCATACAAAGACTTCTGGATAATCTTTTTGTTAATGCCTGCCATGGTGCTTGGGTTTGTGAAAATATGCAACAAGTTTACAGTGGACAGGCTATCCTTAACGGCCGCCAACCATGGTATGTCACAGCCCTTGTTACATTTAAGACAGTCAACTATGATTTCTCTAGTTAACATGGCTGCTGGATTTTGCCATACTTTTATCCAGAAAATGGCTGGGCGGGTCCTAATATAATCCTCTATATAGGACAGTTTTAACTCATGGTGGCAGACAAAGGATGAGGAACAGATCGGTGCCCCCAGAACTCTCCGACAGAATCTATTTTCTTCTACCTGGATACTGTTGCAATTCACGTGGCCCCAAACTTCAGCTCCATATGTTGCAGTAGGTAAGCACTGAGTTTTGTATATTTTCAATAGAGAATACACTACCTCAGTTCTTCTAGGTTGGGGAAGGCACAGTCTGTTTGGCTGATACGTCATTAGAGGTGCACATCGGTTATTTTTGGTCCATGGCTGTACTAAGCCGCCTTTTAGCAGAAAATAGTTAGCCTTACTCTAGTTTTTCAGTACTTATTTTGCACATATGGTCTTTCTTGTTCTGTATATTATAATGCCTCTACAAAGGACGAAACTCGCACAGTTCCCTTTTTCCACTGCATTGACAATAGCGAGCAGAGTGAGGGCTCTGGTATGCTTATGTTTTTGTCTTCTGCCCATTTGGTTTTTAAACCTAGTCTGTGTTTGGTTGTGAGTCAGTGTTCCATTCGCAGTGACCATCTGCTTGTTGGACTGTAGCAAGTGATAGCTCATGGAACTGTTGGGCGCTGCTAGTGTGCTGTAATGTTCTACACTATGCGCTGCTAGTGTGCTGTAATATGTACACTACAAGCTCCCTCTTACCACCCCCGTGCATCTTCACCACCAAGTAAATATATCATCAATCCTCTTTGGATATCAAGCTTAAATACATACAGACGTAGACCCCTGGCTTTGTTTCGTGTAAATCAGATCAGTGAATGTCGCCTTCTCATGAGCAGTTCATAACTTGCACTTATGGGACCAGTAATGGAAACTGGAGATGTGTGTGAAGTATGGAAGCCATTTGCAGCTACCACCTCCAGTTGTCGAGTCTTTCAGTTTACCTGCATAGAACCGTGCAACCCACTGTAGTTCCACTGCACGTTGTTGGCACAGTGAGCTCCGCAGAGCAAACAGTAGAAGCATTATAGATAAGTCTAAGATTTGTTGTTGAACGCTCCAGGAGTAGGCCACTGGCCGGCAGAAGATGGAGGAAGAGCAGGCATCTTGGGTAAGGTGGCCGAGACGTTTCTCAATATCACTGTGGGCATCAGTATGTTGAATATTAGTAGATTCCTGTAAGTGTTCTGTAAACAAGTACTTTTTACACCTTTCTTGAATGAATACCACTCTGCTCATTACTAGCATGAGCCAAAATTCTGTAGTTCACCATAGTATGGAAAGCAGTATTGTTTTTTGACACTTGGATGCACTCATTTTGGTCGCCCTGTAGAAAAGGTTGGTGTATTTTTATTACTTCATGGTGTAGTGACCACGTCTGTGCCAATGCAAGGCTACAACATCCTGCAAGGTTCAAAAATCTCCCATCAGCATCTTCAAACCATTGTATATAATAGTCTGTGTAGATAGAATTCAGAGTGGCAAGTTCACGTCAAAGACTGATGTGGTGCATGTTCGATGAGCAGGTATAGAAAAGCCTATGCAGTCTTCATGCAGTTTGGTGACTGTCGGAGATCCTTTCTTGTTTATAATGCATTTCACGTATGTATTTGAAACCCTTAATTACAGAGGAGTAATGGTTATATATAGTGACTTCAGTTTAGCGATCATTGCTGCTATAGCTATGAGTTGCCCCTCTTGCAACAATACCACTTGCACCTAATTTGGGAAAGGACGACATACCTAGAGTAGCAGTCTCGCTTCACCAATATAATGGAAGCATTTTTAGTCACTGTTCGACAGCATGTCAAACATAGCAAGCCTAGCACAGGACTTGCCTAACATCCTGAATCATTGAATCCCAAAAAGAAGGGTGTGGCAGACTGACGTTAAAAGTATCCTTGGAAACAAAAAGACGAGGGCAGTCAAGACCACGCCTTTGTTAAACAAGCATTTGCAATGCAATAGGTCTCGCATTTACGCAAGTTTAAGCTATTGGCATTGTAAATAACAATGCCTTTTATTTAAGTTTTAAAAACGAAAACAAAAATAAAAGGCATTTTTATTTGTAATGTGAATAGCTCAAACTCGCGTAAATGCGAGACCTATTGCATTGTAAATACTTGTTCACTGGGTAACCTGCCTGCGACCTACTTTGAAACGCTGACAGCCTGTCTCCAGCCCACCTTTACTTGCCTCCAGTCCGCCTCCACCCATCTCTAGCCTGCTTCCGGACCGCCTCTGGCACTGCCTACAGAATTAAAACTCACCTCCAGCCTGCATCCTCATATCAATACAGCGGTAAAAATCTTTATTAGTAAACAAATCATTTTGCCAATCATCATAATTTAAAATTAAGAATATATTTTATATTAATATTTATTTTAACAAATATTACTTTGTCTTGCAGCCCTCAATTTATTTTAAGCCATTTCACGAATATGGAGACATATTCTGAAGAAGAGGAAGCACAGCTTTTTGGGGAAAAAGGAGTCTTTGACTCTATAAATAATATTTCCAAATTAATTGAGGCTTCTGTGCAAAACTTATTGGCACAAAAAACTAGTTCTGAATCTGGCTATTCTAAACATGGTAGAATACGTCCCTATCAACAAACAAGTAAATCTAAGAACTCTCCAAATATACAAATTCCTTCTGGCAAGAACATTAATAAGTTACCCATTCATATGTTCAATTACGTGACAGAGGTGATGATGATGGAGCGTAAACGTTAGATAACAGTTGCCTCTATCAATTCTCACTTTCAATAGTAATTTATGATAATTATTTTTGATATAATGCATGTTAACTGGTTAAGTCGAAAAATGTGAAATTTCATACTGCATCGTAAAAGCATGCAGAAGAGTTTTGGAACATGGAATTGAGAATATGTAACGAGAGAGAGAGAAACAATGGAAATGTACTTTTGCATAATCACGTGTTTGAGAAACTAAATAATAGCTAACATAGAAAATGTACTGACGATAATTTTCAAAATGTGTCAAATGAAAGTAATACCTGCATATTGAAGCACCAGAAATGATAAAATGTTTAATTCAAAGATGAGTGAATAGTATGAAGATTGGCAGTTTCCTTTAGTATTGTGTGAAAAAAACGTGTATTTTAGAATGACTCGTAAATATATGTTGAGAAAAAAGTATTAATATGCAAATGATTTTTTTGGTAGTGCTTAAAACTGATCTATAATCTATAAAGAAGAATGATGATTGAACTTAACTAAGGAGACGAAATGCAATTAATAATGTGTGTTTTATATTAATCATAATGTGGTAATGATTCAGTGGAAATTCATGTAGGCCTCAGATGCTTTTCTCTTTTTTCCTGCTCAAATGGGCAAAATCTAGTTGAAGTAGTCATTTTAGACGCTGTGAGAACTTTTCATGATTTTTTTCTGTGCTCTAGGACAATGGACCAACGTTTGATTCAGCAACACTTTCGACAGAAATGTTTCGATAAAATTACAAACCCAGAGAGAGCGTCTGGGAACGGACAGACTGTGAACAAAGTGAAATTTCTTACTTCCGAGGAAAGAATGGAAATATAAAATAATTGAATTTGATGATTTTGCACAAGGATTACTTAATGCTTCCAGATCCTTAAGTGAGGTATTGATCCCAACATGAGCAGCCCACTGTGGACAGCCAATGGAAACCAAATGAGATGACAATGGGCGTAAACTGTAAACTTTTGGAAGTATAATTGCCCCTTGGAGGAGGAGGCAGGGCTGCTGGCTGTCATTTTCTATTTCCCTGCCTGGCATGCTGTCGGACTGAACTCTGATTTCCCTTTAATGCCAAACCATTGAACTGAACTTTCCTGAACGGACTTGAACCTGCACTTTGCCGGCTGGTAATATGTGTAGGAAATAACCTTTCGGCTGAAGGGTTTACTGACTCCTTTCTGTGGCACGCTGTGCTTCAGTTCTGCGTATTTGGTTTGTATGATCTAAATGCTGAATCTCGATTTTTCCCATTTATTTCTCTCATTCTTTTTCTAGGTAACCAGCAAATGCTTTCTTTTATTGAATCTGTATGGCATTGTGTGGCTAATTTTACTAATTGACTGTTATTAAATCTGATTATGAAATGTGATTTCATGTTTCCTGACCATTCAAATTGAGGCTTTAGATAAATGACTTACATGAGCAAACTTTATCGTATTTGAGTAATTCTTGAAGTGAACTTTTTTGTCCTAAGATTTATGGATGTTGGTGACAACTGTGAATTGGTGACAGAAATTAGCATGTATTTGGCATTTCTTATTCTAGGTCCTCATAAGGAATTGCCTCACGTTCTCTAAATACCCAAGTTCCTGTTAGCTCACATAAAAGAGCCATTGGAGGAGCAATGTTTGAAGTAAGTTATGTTATGGGCCCAGTAAGTGTAAATGATCTAATTGAAGAATTTGTAGTGAAATAAAAATGTGCCCAGTTTTCCGCTGCATCAGTTTTCTGGTAGCCTGTCGGATGGTTAGTTTGACTAATTAAACTAGGATAAGAAGAGACGTGATTTAAGGGTGTTGTTTTTATAGTAGTTTAGAAGGAATAGTAGGGTTCTGACTGGTGGTGAAGTTTTGACATTGCCGAAGATTGAAATGGACTTGTGATCACAGAAATATTGTCGTATTGTGAAAATTGTATGTTTATGTTGTATTGAATTAGGTCCGTCGAGGCCTAAGTGAGTAAGGGTCCGTCGAGGCCTAAGATCCCGGGATATGCCTACGGGCAGTCTTAGTGTGGCATACACTAAGTGTGTTTGTCTACTGTTTTGTGAGTAATGTGCATGAGATGTCGTCTCCGGTACTGAGAAAGGGAACTTGAAGCGTGACAAATTGGAATTGTTGAGATTTCTTCAGGAAGCACACCAGGAGAGATTTTAAAGATTTTTACTTAAAGAGAGTGGAATCGCGCTGGACGAGGTTTAACTGGAAGTGAATGATATTTCCTGAATGAGTGGGTATCTATAATTCTTTTAGTGGAGCAGACAAAGTTGTTTTATGTTGTATTTGTCTTTCCGTGAAATTTTGTTTTAAAAGACGAAAGAGAAAATACGACAAACAGTTTGTGAAGGGAGGGTCAGTTTCAGTGAGGAGTTAGACTGATGTCATATAAGTGCCGCACTGGTATTGGAGGTTGGTGTGAAGCTGCGCTGGCATTGGTAGATGAAAACGAACGGTGATTGGAGGTAGAAACAATATTGCGGATGAGTGTTTGGAGGTTTAAAAACAGATTGAGTTAGAGTAAAGAAAACATGAAATTCTTTAAACTGTTAAAAGCTTTAATGCGCAAGGATGAGCCTATACCAACAAGGGAAGGAGTTCCTGTTTCTCCGGAAGGTACACCTGCCTTGCAGATGTCATTAGAGAGAGGATATCACACTTGTACCTGGTTAGAGAATTGGGTAAAATATACAGAGAAAGATGATCCCTTAGCGTTTCCACAGTACGGGACATTTAATGTAAGGATTTTAGAAAATTTGAGAAGACAGATGAATGATCTGAAACCTAGTCCTAGACCCATACAATATGAAGCCCTTGAAGAGCGGGAACACGAAGCACATCGGAGAGAAAAAGCGAAATGTCAGGGGAGATATAGAAATACACTGAATCGATATGCAGAGGCAAAATGGGATTCCCAGAAATAGTTATGGAGACAAGTTGTTGCTTTGGGAGCTCAAAAGTATCCAGTAATGGTAGCTGAACATAAGGAAGGAGAAAAGTGTAAGGAGAAAAAGAAACGTATTGAAGAGCCAAAAGCTCAAGTACTTCCTGTGACAGATGAGAGTCTAGAGGATATAGATAATTAATTATTGAACAAACTTTTATTGAATAGACCTCCACCTTATAATGAAGAACAGAATAATTCAGGGACAAATCCGTTCGTGGGTTTAAGGCCTGAAGCTCCACCTGCGCATTTAAATCCAGCCTTTTCTTGGACAAAATTCAGACTCCTGAAAGAGCAGGATTTTCAAATGTAGTCATGACAAATAGTCCTGATGCATTATCAGTTCCCATAACTATTGGTCCGGTTGTTCCTCTTTATCAGACAGGGCGAGGAGTTTTGCAGACCCATGCAATAACGGTTCAAACTGGAACTGTAGGAGAAATCCATTCTTTACATGAGATGAGAGATCAGGGAACATTATCTACACCAGAAAAAACTGAAACCCATGGGAGTGGTTTAGAAATGTGTAATAGAATGAATTCCACCATGCAAAGGAGAATAGATCCATTAATAAGTATTTTAGAAAAGAGTCTTGAAACGCCACGTAGAAGACAGCAAATGATTACTGGGAGAGTTTTGCAAATGGGAAATCAGAAAGCAGATTCACAAGAAGTGCAGAAGACGGGAGAAGTTAGTGGAGAATCTCAGCCATTGGAAACGAGTACCTCGATAGGGCCATCTCCGGAAGAACTTGATGATTTGAAATTGGATTAGAGCTATAGGTCCTACTGGTAGTGTACTAAGTAATACAAATCGAGGCATGAATATAGATGTGAGCAAATTAAAGGTGGAATTAGTTGAAATGATATTGGGAATGATTAGTCCAGAGAGACTATCAAAATATTGTGATGAGGAATTACTATTCATGAGTAAGGATATAACACGGAAAGCAAGAAATACTCATGAGAAATTTGCTGAGGTAGCACAGAAATATAGGGTGGATGTAGAAACATCCAAAGCCTTACAGAAAACATATTGATTGGATTTTAGTGACAAAGATTTGGAGAGTTTGAATCCCTCTGGAAAAAGACTGCAAATTAAAGAGTTAATAACAACTCTGAAGCGATGGGGAGGAATAGAAAGATGGGAAGGCAGATGGGCTAAAAAGAAAGAAGATACTACAGTGGTTCTGCCCTCATAACCAATGATAGAAAATTAAAAGGGTGAGGCAGATGCAATGGCATATCCCATGAGAGAAGTACCGGGAGGGGGTATGTACATGTCCCCTGGAGAAGATAAAACATATTGTCCTTTACTAATGATTTTCCGAGGTTGAGAGAGAAACCAGTTGAGTGGTATAAACAGGTGGAAAGATTTGTGAAGGTTTCAAAAGTTTTGTTAAAGGATTTGGATGCTTTGTTTGATATTGTGGTTTCTACAAATTTATGAGTGGAATGTAAAATAGCTATTGATTGGCCAGAGACGGGACCTGCTAGAGATTCAAAAATAGGTGCGCCATCAGTGGAAGTGATGAAAACATACAATCAGGTCATTACGTACTTGAAAGGAAAGATTTCGCCAAAACATACGGATTGGGTCAAAATAGATAGTACTACCCAAGAATGAAAAGAATCAGTACATGCATATTACGAGAGACTTTTGCAAGCATTCAAACAGTATAGTGGGATTGAAAACGTGTCAGAGAAAGATATGGGACATTTTGTGTATCAATTTGTCTGTGATTTGAGGCCTGAGATTAGTGCCATGATTCAGCAGCATTTTATTTGCTGACAGAGCAAGTCTATAGATGAAATACTTAGTACAAAACAAAAGAATCCACCTCTAAAGAAGGTACAGTCAAGTATGTTCCTCACTGTATTATGGAAAGTGTGAATCCTCCAATGGTTGGACGCACGCTGCGTTTGCTAAAATACCCCTCACACACCAAAAGGGCCCTTGGTGTCATGCTTCATCATAGGGGTCTTCCCGCCCCGCTGCGGGACGGGGCGTGCTACGACCTGCAAGTATGCGGGAGCACTAATAATGTAATATTATGTGTGGTGCAAAGGTAGTGAGAGGGAGGGTCAGAGGTAAATAAAACAGTGAGTTTAAAAAGGACCTGGCCTGGTATGTTAAATCGAGGTTAAACGTAAGGGGTCAGAATCAGAATATGCCTCAAGCTCCTATGCAAAATTTGAATGGACAGGTACAGAAATACAATGTGAACATGGGTTTCCATACCAGTGACTAAGTAAATCCGAATATACAAGTGGCCTCACAATATTTGTTACAGATGGATGACAGTGACTCAGATACTTCCCTATGACGGTGCCTGAGAGATGAGGAGGAATGCGTGCTTGGCGCATCCTTAGAGGTAGATCAGAATGGTCCGAATGTGGACGGCAAGGTAAATTGAACACCTATTTCATTCCTTGTAGAAAACTGGTGCTACCCGATCCACTGTGAGAACTGTGGAAATTCCCAACCTACCCCTCTCGGGGTAAACAATCCAATTAGTAGGAGTATCGGATCAATTGATCCCAACCCGAGTGACAGAACCTGTGCAAGTACAGATTGGAACATTTGAGGATATACATAAATTTGTGGTGTGTGACTCTAATCCGGTAAATCTGTTAGGACGGGATTTGTTGTACAAAATAAATTGTTTCATTTATTGTACTCCAGAAGGAATAGTATTTCATACCAAAGATGAGGACGGAGTGTTTAAAATGGCTAGACAAAAGACAGAAGTAAAGTGTTTGTATCCCTTACTTACTGATAATGAATTACCTCCTGTGTTAAGCGATACAGTTTTACCTGAAGTGTGAAATGTT
This sequence comes from Calotriton arnoldi, assembly GCA_963921515.1. Lineage (NCBI taxonomy): Eukaryota > Metazoa > Chordata > Amphibia > Caudata > Salamandridae > Calotriton > Calotriton arnoldi. The sequence continues at coordinate 188,644 of CAWUFW010009912.1, read as the reverse complement.
TTGAGGAAAAGACATTGGATTGATGAAAGGAGTAGCTCCAATTCGAATCACAGTAAAACCAAATGCAGAATACCCAAGAACTCCAGCATATAACTTGAGTCCCGAAACTATTGCTGAAATAACTCCATTGATTGAATCTCTGATTCAACAAGGAATATTGAGAGAGATTTTGGGCAGTCCATGTAATTCACTTATCATGGGCATACGAAAACTGAATGGGAAATATAGAATTGTCGAGGATTTGAGAAAAATTAATCAGCTTGTGATACCCTGTTGTCCAATAGTACCAAATCCTGCTGTAATTCTATATCAGATTCCATGTGAAGCTGGTTTTCGGTGATCGACTTGTGTCAAGCATTTTTCTCCATTCCCTTGCATCCGGATAGCCAATATTTGTTTGCATTCCGGTTCAGAAACCGTGTTTTGGCATGGTGCTGAGTTCCACAAGTGTATACGGAAAGCCCCTCATTTTTCTTTTTTTTAACTCTTTTTATTGAACAAAAGTTCAGTATAGATCATACAATCATAATGCAGCGATTATACATTCCAGTGTTATCATCTCTTTGTTTTCAGGTAAATACAATTCTCGTGTCTCTTGACAAACCCAAAGCTATTATTAGCAAAGTCTGTTCTCTGATCTAGTGTCTAGCCCCCCCCCTCATCTCGCCTTAGTACCCGCGATACGCCCACCAATACCCCCAGATTTGATCCCATTTGTGTGGACATCCTCTGGCTTTGTATATCACCTTCTCGGCCCCGGAGCACCAATCCAGATCACTTTCCCATTCCCTTAGACCTGCCTTACACCCCACTTCCTAGCTATATTTTGTTTTGCTACCAGTACCATCGCAGCCACTCTTAACCATATGGTCGTGTATTTAGGACATTTTTCCTCCCCTGTAACACACAATAGCAGCCAACGTGGTTCTGTTGGAATCCCGATCCCCGTGACCTCAGTCATGACTCTCGTTACAGCCTTCCAATATTCATTGATATACTTACAGTCCCAAATAATATGAAAGAAGGAACCAATTTCGCCACATTCCCTAGCACAATAGTTCTAGGGAACCATGTCCCAGTCTATACAGTAGCGTCCTGGAGGCATATGACCTGTGAAGTATGCGCAATTGAACCAAACGGAACCTGGCTTTAACGGCCACTTCCCGGGGACTCAGTACTGCCTCTTCCCAGTCATCATCTTCTAGCATTCCTAAATCTCCTTCCCAAGCCATCCGCAGGGGGTCTAGCGGGTTGGGAGAGTTGTATACTAGTTTTTTATATGTCAATGAGGTGGCCTTTGTCGCCATCGGGTCCATTATTAGTCTATCTTCCAGGGGTGAGTGGTCTGGAAGGGTCTCTCCCTCTCTAAGATGTTGGCGTAAAGAGTGGCTTAATTGCATGTATATCTTTCAGTTTCCGCCAGTTCATATTCGCTTTTAAATTCTTGGAAAGTAAGTTGTTTCTGTCCTCTCCATATGTCTTCTAACCTTTCAATCCCTAGCACTTCCCATTTTTTAAAGGTCCCTCTCAGTACCCCCACCTCTGCCAACTGGTCGCTATCCCACAATTGGGTTCTTCCTGTCAATTTACTATCCCAACCAGTGTGTTTTGTCGCTTCTCTCCAGACTCGTATCACCGTCTGTGTGTGTGGGGGAAGCTGTTTTTCCCTGCGTCTACAGTATAGTGCTGCAAGGTGTCCACTCTCTCCCATTGCCCAATGACCTGCCCTGAATGCCGGGTCTCCACGACCCGTAAATGTACAATCATTAACCACTATCAATTGCGAGGCCCAATAATATTTGTTTATATCAGGGACTGCCAGCCCTCCCTCATAGACTCCCATCTGAAGCTTACCTAAGGCTATCCTAGCACTTCCTCCATCCCAAAGGAGTTTACGCAGTTCACTGTTTATATCTTGGAACACCTTCCTAGGTATCATGTATGGGGTGTTCTGCAGCACATACAATAGTCTAGGCAGTGACATCATTTTAAAAATGACTGCTCTACCCATCAAGGATACCAGCAGTTTCCTCCAATGCTCCACGCCACTGCCAAGTCTATGTAGTTGGGGGTATAAGTTATCAGTTAATAAATCCTCTTCCTCTGTAGATATCTGAATGCCTAAGTATGTAAACTTTGTTTTAATTAATAGGGGGGTAGTGTCTACCAGTCTCTGCGGAACCATACCTGCCAGTGGGAAAATGAGGGATTTTGCCCAAATTATTGTGTATCCAGAGTAGCGACCAAACAGCTGGAAAATATGGAGAACCCTGTGTACGGACCTATATGGGTTGACCAGGTACAGGAGTATGTCGTCGGCATATAGGGATATTATGTCCTCCCAGTCCCCCCCTCCAGGTACCCCCTGCATTATTGGGTTGTTGCGGACCCATGCTACTTGGGCTCCAGTGCTAGGGCAGAGCTCATTGGCGATAGCGGGCACCCCTGCCGTGTATTCTTATGAAGGAGAAAGGAGTGCGACACCTCTCCATCTACTTTCACCCTAGCCTGTGGGTCTTGATACAGGAGTTTTACCCAAGATCAAAATTGTGGTCCAAATCCTAGTCTTTCCAGGGTGGGAAATATGAACTTCCATTCAATACTATCAAATGCCATTTGGGCGTCCAGTGATAGGAGCACTGCATCTCTATCCTGCGACGTTTTGGTCCAATGTAGTACCCCATATAACCTTTGTAGGTTAAGTCACGTGCTCCTATGGGGAATGAACCCTGACTGATCGGGATGGACCAGTGTGGAAATGACCATTTAGCCTATTGGCAAGTACCTTAGCTAGCGCCTTTGCCTCAGTGTTCAATAGGGATATCGGTCTGTATGACCCACATTCGGTTGGTGATTTGCCTTTTTTGGGAATCACCACTATTGTAGCTGTGCGTTGATCTAAGGGGAGTTCCCCCTTCTCCCTCGAATCTATATACATATTTAAAAGATGAGGAGCAACCCTGCTCGCCACGCTCTTGTATAACTCAACTGGTTGCCCATTAGGGCCAGCCGCTTTTCCGGACTGGAGGACTGCCAAGGCGCTCGCTACCGCTTTCACCATGATTTCTTGCTCCAATGCCTGCTTGTCTTCCTTCTCTAACCTTGGGAGATTAATCTCTCATAGCAGCTTGTCACAGTCCTCCCTTGACCGCTCCGTGGAGGAGGCATAAATTTCTTCATAATATTTTGCGAATTCCTCTGCTATTTCCTTACTTGTGTGTTTAATTTCTCCCCCTGAGTTATGTATTTGTTGGACCCAACTTCTATCTCTATCTCTTCGCTCCAGCCAAGCGATCATTTTGTTGGCCTTATCTCCTACGTCATAGAGTTTCCTCTGGATAACTAGTCCCTGCACCCTCGCCTTGTGTTCCCCCAATTCCTGTCGCTTGAGAGCAAGTTGTCTTGCCACTGACTCGTCGACATTTCTATCCTCCCCTATTGCTTTCTCAAATTGGCTTATTTCTGTTTCTAAGTTTTCCTCCTCTTTGTTTTGTTCTTTTTTATACATGCCTATTTGTGCCTGGATGTACCCTCTAATCACTGTCTTGTACGCCTCCCACTGTGTGGAGGCTGAGTCCACCGAGCCCTCATTAACTTCAAAATATTGCCTGGTATGAGTCTGTACCTTCTGGGCGAAGTGTTTATTTCTGAAATGCCATGGATCTATCCGCGGAGGCAATGTGTTGTTCCTAGTTGGTCCCTTTAGTTGTACTACGACTGGTGAGTGGTCAGATATACCCCGTGCTTTGAGCGTTGTTTCCCTAAATTGTCCCACCTGTGATGTAAAGGTGAAGATGTAATCCAATCTGGAGTGGCTTTTATGCGCCGCCGAGGTATGTGTGTATTGTCGACTCGATGGATTATGAGCCCGCCATAGGTCCGTTATGCCCATCGCCTCTATGAATCCCTTTCGTGGTTCCTTTCCTAGTGCCCCAATTGCCCTTGTCAATATGTCTAGTTGAGGGTCCATGACTGCGTTCATGTCACCCCCGAGAATGAGCGTGCCTAGAGGCATCTCAAGGATGATGTTTCCCAGCTGTGTAAAGGTATCGGTATGTAACCGCGGAGGGACATACACCAAACAGAGATTTAGAGCTTTCCCCTCCCAAGTACCTAAGATCGCTGCATATCTTCCTAGTTTGTCGAGCCAGCATCTATTCACTAACAATGAGACTGATGTCTTAACTAAAATCCCTGCTCCCCTGGAACCTGCTGTATACCCCGCATGTGCCTGCATCTTGTATCCATATCTATCCATTGCTTTGCAGTGGTTACCTTGTAGATAGGTTTCCTGAAGCAGGACCACGTCTGGGCCATACTTACGAAGGTATTGTAGCACTAGCATTCACTTCACTTTGCTGTCCAACCCATTAACATTCCATGTTAAAATTGTAAGTGTCATCCTAGAAGATGGTCGTGTTGTCATGAATATGATCTCTCATCCCATCGGGCCTCCACACGCATGTATGCCTAATCTCTATTACCCTGTATCTGCCTACCTTAAGGGCTTCCCTGTACCTGACAACTCTTGTCCATGTGTCCTCGTGCAATATTGTGTGTCTTATCACTGAGCATAGAACTACTAACTATTCGAACAAACTCACCCACCTGTTGGGTTTCTATCCCTCTTAACTTCACCACCCCATCCTACTTCCCTGCTTGACAGGTCTAAAACTACCCGCCACCCCAACCTCCAGAGAGCCTGTCGCCCCACAGAACTTGCTTCACGCTAGGGTAGGCTGGAGTCTTCTGTCTACCCCGTTCTCGCCCACGCTTCCAGACCCTTCAATCCAATTAAAGTTTGTTACCTTGTACAGTGTCTCCATTGACATATCCCGTCCCAGTGTCTTCCATGTGTTGTCACTCCCTCCCCGGGTCCCCTTCACTCAGGACCAACCACCAAGGCGCCATCTGCACAGTGTCCATTCGCTTAATCACCCTGCATCGTCCTCTTTCTGGCCAAATCTCGCCTCTCTTTCTGCGCCCCCCAGGCCCTGGGATCTCTGCTGCTCCTTGGGCTTTGACGCCTTTTGCTTCACTACTCGCCATCCTTCCAGCCACTCCCAGGCCTCTTCTGGCGTGCTGAAATGCCAGGACTTCCCTTCTGCCATTACCCGCAGGCGCGCCGGATAAAACATCATGTATTTAATGTCTTTGGCTCGCAGCTCTTTCTTTACTACCTCAAAACTGTGACGCAGGTTTTGAACCTGGAGTGTAAAGTCTGGAAAAAAACGGATCGTTGCGTTTTCATATTTAAGGTCTCCATGAGTTCTGGCTGTTTGTAATATCACATCTCTGTCTCTAAAATGTAGGACTTTGGCGATTATCATCCGAGGAGGCGCTCCTGGTCATGGTCTCGGGCCCGGGGCTCTGTGTGCTCGTTCAATGGTAAAAAAATTGACATCTGTTTTGAACACAAATGCTGTGTGATCAGGTCCTCCAGGAAGAGCTCTACACTGGGTCCTTCCATCCCTTCTGGCACACCTACCACCCATACGTTGTTTCGTCGCGTCGCCCTTCCTGGTCTTCGAGTTTTGCTGCTAGGGAATCTTGCTGTCACTTGAGATTCTTCATTTGTTCCTCTAGACCCTGTGTGGTGGCCTGCAACTGTGTAATATTTCCTTCCGCCATCGTCACTTTTTCGAATATTTTCCTGAAATCGGCCCTAAGAGTTTTACTTCCACCGTGACAGTATCTATTTTGGGCTCCAGTACTCCTTTTAGATCCGTTATGGCCGCCATGATGGCTGTTAGTGATGGTTCCGCTGCTCCTCGTTCCTCTCCCTGGGCCCCCATGTCCGCTGTCAGAGGTTTTGCGACTGTGTATTTATCCATTTTATTTGTTTGGGTTGTCCTAGTGCCTTTTGGTTTCACCATGTCCTTTATAATCGTCTCTATTTGTGTGTCAAAACCACTCTAGCACTGTGTCTGACTACACTCTCCAACCCTTCTTTCGCCCGTTTGGGATATTGGTCTCCCGTCTGGCCGCCCAGTCCCCACGTTTCCCCCTTCGTTGTTATATATTCAAGGGGCCATCTTCTTCCGACGGCTGGCCCCACCCTGCATAGGTGTTGTGCGGTCTCTTTATCTGGGTGCTTCTTCGAGTTCGTACTCTGTGTCGTGCTGGTGGGCCTCGGGTGTCCAGGGTTTCCTCACCTCTCCCCCACCACCCTCTCAGTCCGCTTCAACGTGTTACACAACCCCGTCTGCTACCAAATGCACTCACCCTCACTGCGTTGCCTCTTTGAGGTGCAATCAGACACTTCTCTCCCAATTGCGGCTGCCCTGATCCAAAGTTACACCCAAGAGTCAATTGTGTACTCTTTGTGTACCGTGCAATCAGGCCCGCAACTCTCTCTTAGGGCCCAGTTGGACCTGAGAGGTCTGTCTTTCCCCACAAAGGCTTTATACACGATCTCTGTCCCGGCGCTGTCTTGATCCTGTCCCACTTTTCAGGTGTGAGCCTCTGGGGACCCTGTTGATCTCCGTTTCCTGCTCACTGCCCCTGATTGATTAGGAGTGCAGGAAGGGAAAGGTAGAGGCACACTCAGCCGGCACTCAATGTTCCCCGCCGGTCGCTCTCCCCACCGTCCCGACCCCACCGCTCTGATTCAGATCGCCAGTCTTACGGCGTGCAGGTCCCTCGATGCCGGTCACTTCCGGTTGCTTCCAGCCTCGCAGCATCTCCTCTCGAGTCGCGATCCGGAGCGCTTCTCATGTCTCTGCCCGCCCAAGTCTAGCTTTATATCTCAGCTTCGGTCGCCCTGGCCGTCATCGGCATTGCAGTCCTCACCCGCGGCCTTCACATGGTCTGGCCACTTCTCGATCGCTCCCCTGCTCCGCCCCCACAGACTCTCTTCACGGGCCGACCCGGCCCCGCTTCTCCCTGTTAGGCCCTAGGGGGCACCGGCGACGTATGTCCCCGGCTTGCGGCCCCGATACAATCCAGGTTGCGGGAGCTGGGCAGGGGGGAAGCAGGCTCAAGCGGTTCACTGTTGCTCCTCGCCAGACGCTTCCGTTGAGCTCCGGCATCTCCTTTCGATTTCGAGTCGCGGTCCACGCAGCGTGTAGGCCTCTCACGGCCTTGGCTTCTGCGTGTTTCCTTTTCGCTGGGATTTTCGTCTGTTTCTACGTTCATCCGGGGTGCGACGGACTTCACCACCCCTTTTGCACTGCACAAGGTCGGAGTTTCTGACGGATATCGGGCTTTTTACGCTACCGAGCCCGGAGCTTCTCTAATGTGTGGCCATTGCTGTTGACTCCAGGCCACTCCCCCCAAGCCCTTCAATTTTTAATTAAATATTGAAGAGAAATATGGAATCATTGGAAATGCCGAATCACTCTGTGCTGGTGCAGTACATTGATGATTTATTAGTTGCATCTGGAACTAAAGAAGCTTGTGTTTCAGATACTTTTGCTTTACTGAATCATTTGGCAGTGAGTGGGCATAAGGTGTCACCGGCAAAACTCCAGTTTTGCAAGAGAGAAGTTCTCTATTTGGGACACCACATTGAAAAAGGAGTCAGAAAAGTGTCACAAGATCGAATCACTGCTATATTGCAGATGAATCCACAGAGTACACAAAAGGAAGTTCTTATGTTTTTTGGAATGGTTGGCTATTGCAGGCAGTGGATACCAAATTTTTTCTCTGATTGACAAGCCACTTCAGAGATTGACGCACAAAGACGTGTCAGATCCTGTTCCATGGGATGAAGAATGCATGCACTCTTTCCTCGAACTGCGAGACAGTTTGTGTTGAGCTCCAGTATTGAGAATGCCCCACTTTAACAAGAGTTTTACTCTGTTTTGCAGTGAGCGTGAAGGTTGTGCACTATCAGTTCTAACGCAAATGCATGGAACTGCACGCAGACCTGTTGCATATTTTTCAGCTACATTGGATCCTGTAGCTGCTGCTCTACCTGGATGTTTGAAAGCTGTTGCTGCAACATGTATGAGTTTGGAAAAATGTGAAAACACTGTGATGGGTCATCCTTTGAAAGTGTATGTGCCACATTCAGTTGAAATTTTGTTAACTCGAATTCGAACACGAGTAGTCGGTTAACAAAATATGAGCAGGTGATTTTGGGTGCAGAGAATGTGACTGTGATGAGATGAACAAGCTTGAATCCAGCTACCTTGATGCCATTACCAGGACATGAAGTTGTGATGGAAGAAGCTGATCATGATTGTCTTGATGTGACTGAATTGTGTACCAAGCCGCGTCCTGACATCCAAGATACTACGTTGCCTGAGTCAGATCATGTTCTGTTTGTGGATGGATCCAGTTTGAGAGATTCAGGAGGTACCTTGAGAGCTGCGTATGCGATCTGCACTGTGGTAGGTGTAGTTGAAGCATCATGGTTGAAAGGAGTGTATTCAGAACAAGTGGCTGAATTGATTGCACTTACCAGGGCTTGCAGCATCACAGAACAAATGAGAGTAACCATATTCGCAGACAGTCATTATGGTTTCGGGTTGGTGCACGACTTCGGGCAGTTGTGGTCTCAACGTGGGTTCATGACCTCTTCGGGTTCACCTATACAAAACGGAAAGTGTGTGAAAAACCTACTGATGGCCTACTGCCGGCTCAGATTGCGGTGGTGAAATGTTCCGCCCACCAAACTGGTCATGATTATGTCACGGTTCACAATCGTTATGCGGATGAGACTGCACGTTATTGCGCCCTTAATTCTTATGCATTTAATGGGGAATCTTTGAAGGAACAGTCTGATGACACAGAATGCAGGTTGATGTTTTTAGTTGTTGAAACTTGGGAAGAAATCAGAGAATTACAAGATTCAGTACTGCAAGCAGAGAGAGAAGGGTGGATTGAAACAGGATGTAACCGTAGACAGGAGGATGAGTGTGGGTGTACACGGATGGGAGGCCTGTGTTGCCAGAAAGTCTATTGTCTCTGATGGCAAGGATTTGCCATGGACCTGCACATGTGGGTAGATATGCGATGGTACGTCTCTTTCGTCAAACTTGGTACAATCCACGATTTAGAGCCATTGCAGAGAGTCAGTGTCAAAAGATGTGTGATGATTTGTCGACAACAAAATGCAGGAAGAAAAACAGTGGTCAGTACGAGTCACATTGGGAAATCGTTAAGTCCTTTTACCCACATGCAACTAGATTTTATTGAGATGCCCCCTTGCAATGGATTGAAATATGTCCTTGTGATTGTGTGCTTGTTTTCTCGTTAGGTAGAGGCTTACCCCACAAGGCGCAATGATAGCTTAACGGTAGCTAAACTGCTTCTTAGAGAGTTAATACCAAGATTTGGTTTTCCAGTCTCATTGGAATCGGATAGAGGTAACCACTTCAACATTGAAGTGGTACGAATGCTTTGTGCTGCATTGCAAATTGAGCAAAGACTACATTGTGTCTATCGACCAGAGGCATCCGGTGTCGTTGAACAAGTAAATGGAACTATTAAGACCAGACTAGCAAAAGTGTGTCCGTCCACATCCCTGAAATGGCCTGATGCATTACCTTTGGTGTTAATAAGTTTGCGAAGCATCCCAGACAGAAGAACTGGACTGTCCCTTCATGAAATAATTATGGGGAGGGCTATGAGGCAGCCTATAGTCCCAGCAAATCAGCTTGTGAATAATTCTGATGACTTGGTACTCGATTATTGTAAAGGACTGGGTGATGTGGTACGTTCTGTGTCTCACCAGGTTGGAGAAGTCCCAACTACCGTTCAACAGGAGCAGTGCCACGACCTGTGCCCAGGTGACTGGGTACTCGTTAAAGAAGCACGTGCGAAAGTCCTGTTTGGAACCTCATTGGCGTGGGCCTTATCAAGTGATTCTTGTAAGCACAACTGCTGTGAAATGTGGTGGTCTACCTAATTGGGTGCATGCAGCCCACACTCTTCAAGTCCATTGTCGTCTCGAAAGTGCGGGGTCTGTGGTGGATGAACCGGTGGTAATAGAGAGACGTCCCGTTCAGACTGAGCACATAGTAGAGAGGGCGCCAGCTACTGGGTCTCGAGACACTGTTATAAACGAGAGTCAAAGAGAGTTGATCCTGGTTGGTAACAAGGGTCAAAGTAAAGGGGATTCAACTGAGAGAAATGTTGACTCAAATGATGTGAACAGTGTAGCAGAAAAACGAGTGCAAAAGGAAGACTGTTGGCACAGAAAATCTGAAAGATTGAGACACACATTAACTGCAGGAAAAATACCTTCTACTGTGATTGAAGTCTCTAGTCAGTCTGAGCAAAGTGATGCGGACTTCAGTACGTCGCACAAAGAGAGCACGAACACCAAGTCAAAGATATGCAGCTGCAGAGTGGACATATTTAGCTGCTGCGAACGACTGGGAGAAAGAGTTCTATGCGTTTTGCTCCAAAAATTGCAGTTCATACAAACTGCCATGAAAGAACTGTTGTGAAAAAGTGTGGAAGAAAAAATAAAAATAAAGGCCAAAAGAGAAGCTAAGGGATAAAGAAAGTGTGACGAGACACTGCCATAAAGCTACCGCACAAAGCCTATTGTTATAGAGCATTATAAAAAAATTAAAAATGAGTACCTCTGGCTCTGAGATGGAAAATGCAAATCCAGTTTCTTTAAGGCGTAAGCATTTATGTGCTTGCTTTTTAACTGCTTTTATTCCAATCCTTGTCTTGTTGTTGATAATACTAAATCTACCTCATAATGTTTATTCGAGTAAAAATACTAATTTGCATGTGACCACAACTACTGAAGTGACTAAACTTCAAGAAGGAGTGGTAATAACTAATTATTTAACAAGTGATGACTTACATCATGATTGTTCAATTAACAATTTTTCACTAAATGTATTTACAAAATTGTTGTATGAGTACGTCGATACTATGGATACGAGAGATTAGCGAGAAACAAAGCAAAAACACAAAAATGATTTACATCAACAGCGCAGATAGGGATCTTCAACTGCACTGCACATAGCTTTCAACTACTCTCATCTAAAACAAGTACCTGCAGGAACGAGATACCATTTATAACTATAGGGGGTAGATTATTAAAATGCAATTTGAGAATACAGGTTTTTTTTTTAAATAAGTGACCTGATGATCTTGCAAACGTATAACCCATATAGAGAATAGACAGCGTATTTGGTAGGAACACCCCTTCACCCACCCTCTCCCCGGCTATCTCCGGCCGCTATTTTCCATGCGTCAGAGGCAAAATATTGAAAGTAGCACCCCCAGCAACCACATACCTTTTCTAAAGAGTTGTTCATTTGCATTGGACGAAAATATTTTTCTAGTCTCTCTTGCAGGGCTGGGATTGATAAAGTTTTAACCCGTAGTGCTGGATTGTAGCAACGCTGAGAGAGAGGAGCTACGGGGGAGCTGCGCCACCATGGCGTTGCCATGGTACTGGTCGTCCAGCGTTCTCCAGCCGCAGCAGGAAATGTCAGACCGTGTCAGGCTCAGGGACGTAGCTTCCACTGGTGCAGCAGCTGCAGTGGCACCGGGGCCCAGAGAGTTCAGAGGGGCCTCTCAACCCTGAGGATTACTGTATTTTATAGTTCAAACAGCAGCCGGGGGAGGGGGCAATTCCTTTCCTTGCACAAGGGCCCCTGCAAGGAAACCACGGCCAAGGCTGCTTTAGCAAGCCACTGCAAGTCGAGAAGTCTGCAATGCAGCCGGTTAAAAAGGGAAATGGACACAAACGTACGCATCAGTGAAACACGAGTTTATATGAATGAAATGCTGTGTGCTAAACAAAATGAATGAAATACTAATTGCATCGCACAAAGCGATAATATATTGTGATAGGACTCGAGTTGGGCGCTTCGAGTCCAGCGGTTTTCATCTCAAACTAGAGTGTGATGACTTGCACTCGGGGGTGGCTCCTATAAAAGAGGGCTGGACAATAACTGGAAATCCCCTTGCAGACACAACACGCTGCTTGACAGGTATGTCTACTGCGCTACACGATTCTTCGGACAAAATACGTTTGTTGTTTAATGGTCACACCCTTGCTGCTCCCACCCTTTCTTTTCAAATCGGACCCCAGATGTGCTAAAAAAAAAGGGGAGAAAAACAAACAATAAGACCCACACCAGCCCTTTTTTCTCCCAGTAAGACAACATATGGTAGGGGACGCTCGACAGCCTACCTGTACAGTACGGATCAGCTACATCCCAAGGCGGAGGGAGCCGGGTTTGAATCAGGGCACGCACCTCAGTGCCTCCTCCCGCTGGTTGAAGCTATAAGGCCGCCTGCACACTGCTCCCGGGGATCCCCACGGGACCTCCTGCAACTCATACAGGGGGCTCCTCAGAGTGCCCCCTTCAAATGCAATATGGTCTGCGTCTCGCAGCTCCTCCTGTAGATGGGTCACATCACTCCTCGCAAAAGCCCTCCTCGAGCCTGCCACAGTAGACAGCCCCGCGGCTGGTTCCCACAGCTGCCCTGCCGTGACGTTAGCGGGGCACCTCCGGAGCGCCAGCCAGAATCGGCTCTCTTTCTGTACTTCTGCCCTTCCTCAGAACAGCTCCGATCTGCCCTTGCTATTTGCAGGCAGCTTCTGGGGTGAGGTGTCTCCTCGCAAACCCCTCTGCAAAGGCTTCACAGACCCTACAGCAGACCCTGCTTAGAGCTTCCAGGGCTGCACGCTCCTCGTCCAGCCCTCCTGAATCACTTTCCTCTTTAGTCAAGTCGGCCGTGGCGGTAGCTCAGCCTCCGGCAGACTTGCTGGTGTTTTTCCCGAGATCAGCAACATGCTAAAATGTAATTATTGTACAAGTGGCATGTTCAGACATGTCTGCAGACTGCTTATGATTTATATACATGGCTACCATAGAAGATGGGCTAGAGAGGGAGAAGGTACGGACAACGGGAGGGGGGAGGATGGAAAACACGGACAACAGGAGGGGGCGGGAACAAAGGGATTGGGGAAAACGAAACAGGAAACTAACACCAGAGCAGCTCTTGCACGCTCGCTCAACCCAAAAATAGTACACGTTCCGTGTATCAGCAAAGTAAAGGGGCGAGTAACCATGGGAGGATACCAATTACGTCATGGCCGTACTAAGGCGGGACTAACAAGCCTATTATGGAATCACACACCAGCATTTCCGAAGGACAAAGACAGAAGCCAATGAAAAATATGGGCGGAGAGTGAGGGCAGCTTGTCTCCCATCCTCTACTACTGCATGCCTCGCAGAGCGAGCAGCGCAGGCGCGCTGCCGCTAAAGCTCGACCTAAAAAGGGAGAGACATACGCTGCAATGACTCTAGATTGGCAACACAAAGGAAAGCTTTGCATATTAAGATGCAAGGCAGAACATAATAATACATTCAGTGGTTCCAGTGATTGTGAACATACCCTCCTACTTATGGGAGGTTGGGGACTATGGGCCAGATGTACTAACGTTTTTTGCGGGCGCAAATGGGTTTTAGACCCGTTTGTGACTGCAAAAAATGTGTGGCCCATGTACTAATCCTATTTTGCAAGTCGCAAATCAATTTGCGACTCGCAAAATAGGATTAGCGACTCGCTATTAGGAAGGGGCGTTCCAAGGGCATCCCTTGCTGATAGCGACTCCTGAAGCTATGTATGACTGTTTTGCAACCGCAATTGCGGTCGCAAAACAGTTGCAGTTTACCACCCTTCACAGAAGGGTGGTAAACCACTTGCAAATGGGAAGGGGTCCCCAGGGGACCCCTTCCTCTTTGTGAGTGGCTCTAAAAATATTTTTTAAGGGCAGGCAGTGGTCCCAGGGACCACTGCCTGCCCTTAAAAAATGAAACAGAAAAGTTTAATTTTTATTTTTTAAATGCATTTTAAAAAAACTGCTTTATTTAAAAGCAGTCCCAGACATGGTGGTCTGCTGACCCCAGCAGGTCACCATCCCTGGGATTGCCAGCCATTCCCAATGGGGTCGCAAATTGTGACAGCCTCATTAATATGCATGAGGCATGCAATTTGCGACCCCATTGGGAATCGCAAACAGTGTCTCAGACACTGTTGTGCATCCCAATTTGCGAGTCAAAATTTGCGAGTCGCAAATGCAACGCAATTTGTGACTCGCAAATTGGTGGATCGTACATCTGGCCCTAAATTTGGCAGGATTGGATCCAGTTTTTCCAGGAGTATATTTTGTGTGTGGGAAAAATGCTTATCAAAAATTGCCTAAACAATGGTATGGAGGTTGCTACATGGGAATAGTTTTTCCAAAAAGTTATTATGTAAATGAACACAATGGAATCAATGAAAGAAAACCTGCACATTTTAGAAGAGGGATAAGTGCTGCTGGAATTATTGGGGATATTTTTGGAGCAATAATACCCTCAGTTGGGCTAATATTGAATTCACACATAATTCGGAAACTTTCAACAGTAGTAGATCGATTATCGACAGATACTGCTGGTGGATTTTTAGTAATTGAAAACATAAAAGAAGTTGTAAAGAAACTAGAGGGCGAAAAAGAAATAGAGCAGAAATTGAATTAGAAGATAGAAAATGTGGTTTTTATGATGATATGAAAAATCTGGAACAAGTTAGACTGAAATGAAGACAATTGCAGTCTAATGTGACATCAGAATAAGATCAAAAGATAAGATAAGATTGTGTGATGGCTTGATTCGCCATCAAAGGGGGAATTGATGGAGTGTAAAAGTTAGATAACGGTTGCCTCTATCAATTCTCACTTTCAAAAGCGATTTACGATAATTATTTTTGATATAAGGCATGTAAACTGGTTAAGTCGAAAAACGTGAAATTTCATACTGCATCGTAAAAGCATGCAGAAGAGTTTTGGAACATGGAATTGAGAAAATGTAACGAGAGAGAGAAACAATGGAAATTTACTTTTGCATAATCACGTGTTTGAGAAACGAAATAATAGCTAACATAGATAATTTTCAAAATATGTCAAATGAAAGTAACTGCAATATCCATTTGATGCAACTGCTGGGTCTTTGCGATCACAGTCTAGTGCCACCTAACTCAGAGTCCCTGTTCCTCATAGAGCCAAGATAGGAGTGCAGTCACTATAAAAAAACCTCTGTATGCACAGGCACAAATGTGAGGCACAACTCCGTATGCAGCTACCTTGTTCACACATCCAATCTTTCGACTTCTCTGCTGCCGGCCAGACTGAGACTGTTTGTTCCAAGGTTGGGCCCAGATGGAGATTGGCCAAGGAAGAGGGTTGCCAATGATTCGACCATAGTTGTTAAGGGCATGAATGAACGGAAATGGATAATAAATTCCTTTAGAGGCTCCTGTCTTGTAATAAAATTAAGATTTTCTTAACTTCAGTGAAAGAAAGTCTTGATTTCATTAAAGATTAAAGATTCAACTCCCCTGTCCTTGCAAAATGGAACACTAGGTGAAATGGCCTCTGCCTTTCAATTACTGGAAATTTCTCCTCCTGCAGGGATTGAATTATCCCAAGGATAAAGCAGAAAATGGGGTGTAGGCTTTAAGTGTATCCTTTCCACAACGGGATCATGGCTATCACTGCAGGGTATCTGTGAATGCTCCAGGTACAGGAAATCCATGTAAAGGGTTGCAGATGATAACAATCTTCTTGCACCACTGAAGAAAGCTGTGGGTCCTAGTAGATATCCCTAGCAAAGATCACCCCAAGACTTTTCACATATGTCATGTATGTGGGGCAGTTGCTCGACGTCTCAGGCCAGGACAGATTGAAGCTTTCTGGATGATGTCCCACCAGCATCAGAGCAGTCTTTATCTGAATTTATTTTGATTCATCGACTTGTCCCCAGCTATCAGAAAGTGGAATAGAAATTAGAAAAAGTGACAATACGTTTACACAAGGATTGGTAAAGTCAATAATTATGGCGTTGGCTGCCACCCTTTTGGCTTTTCCAATGCTTGTTTTGTGTTCTCATGGTTTTTGTAAAACTTTATTTTCGAGGAGCTGCCAGGCCCTTATCGGTATGAAAAATAAACATTAGCTCAAAACAAAAATATTTTTGGGGCCTCCCAAAGTACACTTTGCCATCGAAGTCCCTGGTACAGAAGGAAACTGCTTTGTACAGATGTGCTCTTTAAGAAAGAACAGAATGCCATCACTCACAGCGAAGTTAGCCAGTGGCTGAAATGGGCTGGGCCATTGCCCCAGGCTGTTTGCTGCAATGGGTGGACGAAAAATGAACAGACCAGCGGCTGGTTGAAAGTCCCTGTAGGAATATTAAATGAATAATTTTAGTAAATCAAAAGGTTTTAGCTGAGGTAAGATCTAAAAATGTGCGTCTTGCCGCAGAACTTTTAACATCAAACTCAAAAGATTTAATTAGTTTCATTAGAAAAGGTATGTTAATAAAATAACAGAAACTGGAACAATTCGTAAGGCACAGTGGCTGGTAGGGGTTTTAAAAGCTGCCTGTGAATATGATTACACTGGTGAACTTAAAGATTTAGGCCATGGTTATGAGTGGGTCACAGTTTTCTGCGCACTGCACAAACTCCTGTTTGAACAGGGCTTATAATTTTGAGTTATGTGGTATTTACCGTACCTGGTAATTATCAGGTGCAATAATGGCCTTGACATTTCCTAGCTCTAAAGAATTCAACCACCCCGTTTTCAAGACTGGTGCAACCGCAGATTATCTCAGGATAGATGTAACAACCCCTGAAGGTAGTGAGGAACTGAAAACCCCTGACCTCACGGGCCTTCAGTAAGTGAGAGTGATGTCCTTATATTTACCACAAATGTCACTCACATAATTACTATTATGCAAACTATATGAAGCGCTCTGATGCCCTCGAGTCAAGTTCGCACTATACAAAACTCAATAAATAAAATAAATAAATAAATAACATAAATTACAGATGTACAACTTTGAGACCCTTCCACATTGGATGGGGTTTATGTTTACTAAGGCAATGTTTGACAGACTCTAGACCAGGGCTTTAAGTGGGCCGGGTCCCTCCGGGCCTCAGACCTGGTAGTTTAAAACGGACATTGAAACGGGTCCCTTTCGGGCCCTGTAATCATGCCCTTAACTGTCCATGCAAAAACTGTGATAGATTTCTGAACAATGGGTGTAAAAAACTTTAAGGTAACCTATGTCGTTCTTGCTTATGTTTCACATGCTTTACTTAATCTTGCATTCCCTATGAGTGTTTGCTTTTTCCAGGATGTTGTGTTAAGTTTTTTTCTGGCAGCATATTACTATTATCTAGTCAATACTTTGAATTGACTTGCATCCAGGTGTTCATAACAGGACACAATTGAGTTGTGGCTGAAGGCAGTGCAAATGTCTCACAGTACCTGTCAGGGGCATAAAGGTGTTCAGAATACGGGCTCATTCAATTCTTGGCCTCTCTGCAAAGAGACAGAACAATGGTCAGGAATGTCAGTTGCTGTTGTAATTCAATGCAAATGTGTGGGTAGGGTGGCACTCTACGTGAATTATAGTGTTATGTTTAAGTCACGCCCTCAATCACATAGGCCCCACCCCATTCATGGACCCCCCACTTTTTCATCTCGCTTAAAGCCCTGCTCAAGATGATTTCATAAAAATAATGAAAGCGGGTGGATATGGTTTTAGCCCTCTCTCTTTTTCAGGTGTGAGTGGTTTCATCTTTCTATATGCGGTAGTGTCTGTTGCTTTCTACTCCTTGTTTCGTACAATGACCTAGATGCCAGCAGCGGTGCACAATATGCCAACTCAAACCAGGCGATGGTGCTGCATGCAAGCAGCGTTTTGGTTTTCCTATCACGGCCCTTCTTCCACCGCACAAAGAGCGTCTGTGAAGAAATGCTTTCACACTTAACTGGCTGAAGTAATGTCTACTAACCTTTAGGAAGCTGAAAAGGAGTTTGTTTGAGAGATTATGTCATTCACTGAATGTTAGTGCAAGTGCCAGGAGACACACGCACTTAGGTTCCTTTCGCAATCAACATCACCTACTTCCAGCACATGAACGATCTCAACATGCTGTTACTTTTGTGCACCCACAAGTTGCCTTCTGACAAAAGAAAACGAAAACTCACTATGCAGCTTTTTAAACAATGCCACTTGCTCCTCAGAGCTTAGGCAATTTTCAGCATTCTTTGTGAATATTAATCAGCCACCTGTCTTGTAACATTTCGCAAAATCATTTGATGTGGTGTTTTGGGATGGAAAAGTCCCTCGCAAAGGTGATGGACGTGCACCTCTGCCCTGAGTGCCCCAGCTGTAATGATGTCTGGATCACTGATGCTGTTTTTTGTTGTCATTGACAACACGGATCATCAGGCCCAGAGCCCCTGGCTCCAGGAATTTTTAATTGGGTGGGCCAAGGGTGCATTCGGGTGGGCCACTGCGGACCCGATTTGTCACTTATATGTCTAGCCAGGCCTGCTTCTGGGCCCTCCTTTATCTCTCCTTAGTCTTACAAGGCCCAGTAAAACGCACTCTTTTCCAAATCTCTTTCTAAATGTTATCACTCTCAAAAAGTGTTTTTTTCCATGTAAAGTCCCTTTGATGGGAAGATGAGGTTTCTGAGGTGGGAGTATCAGGCAAGTGACACTTTTGGGGCTCTCCCCCATGACCTTCTCCTTGGATTCCCTCACTGCCACCCTCCCAACAGTGTCCCTCATCTCTCCATAGCCCCTCCCCCTCATGACCTCCACCTCAGACTCCCTCACTACTACCGTCCACCAGTGCCCCTCATCTCTCCATAGCTCCCCCCCCCTATTGACCTCCTTCTCGGATTCTCTAACTGCCACCCTCCACCATCGCCCCTCATCTCTCCGTAGCTCCCCCCCCCCCTATTGACCTCCTTCTCGGATTCCCTCACTGCCACCCTCTACCAGCACCCCTCATCTCTCCATAGCTCCTACCCCCCGCACCCCTCCAATTGACCTCCTTCTTGGATTCCCTCACTGCCACCCTCCACCAGTGCCCCTCATCTCTCCATAGCCCCCCCTCATGACCTCCACCTCAGACTCCCTCACTACTATCCTCCACCAGTGGCCCTCATCTCTCCATAGCTCCCCCCCCCTATTGACCTCCTTCTCGGATTCTCTAACTGCCACCCTCCACCAGCGCCCCTCATCTCTCCGTAGCTCCCCCCCTATTGACCTCCTTCTCGGATTCCCTCACTGCCACCCTCTACCAGCGCCCCTCATCTCCATAGCTCCTACCCCCCGCCCCCACCCCCCCATTGACCTCCTTCTCGGATTTCCTCACTGCCACCCTCCACCAGTGCCCCTCATCTCTCCGCTGCCACTCTGTCACATGCATTTCATTTGTTGTATAGCGCTACTCATATCACTGTAGGGTGTCACAGTACTTTACATCACGCACACATTATACAGAGACAATTAATCATTCAAGTATGTAAATAAGTCTACATGGAATGTCATATAAGCCAATCAGGATTACAAGGTGTAGGAATCACATGTCATCCATACTGGTGGGCAGTATATTTTAAGAGGGTTTGGTCTGGAGAAGCACAAACTCAGGATTTAGAGAGAACTCCAGTGGTTGAGGGTTAACTTTACTGACAAAAATGTATATCTGCACAAAAAAACTCTTTTTAGCAACATTAGAATAATGAAAGACTGGGGAAGTTCTAACTATATCACAACACCAAAAAAGTGAAGTTCTAACTATACCATTCAGGTTTGTATGCAGCTCTTTGATCACAGTTCATAGGTCACTTGCCTATGTTAGGATTGTAACTTCTGAACTGCAAGTAACACAAGGATCTCTGTGACAAAGGCAGTAACCATGAGCTAGCCACATAAAATACAGTTTATCTGCATGTCAAAACTACCAACAGACAAATGATTGCTCTCCAGCAGGATCATAAATCACCAGAGTTATCTGGACAATTTTAATTGTAAATGAAGCATACATGAAGTATGTGTCTTGCTAGGACTTCCCTAATTTTAAAACGAAGAACAAATAGCCACACATTCTCTTACCTGCTCGGTTCCTCAAACTCTGCGTCACAGCCCGATCTGAAGAGCAGCTGCAGGGGCTAGGAAAGGTGAAACAGGATAAACAAACTTTTTTTCTCCAGCGTGAAATAGAAAAGGAAATATCCATGCAGCAGGACGGTACGCAAAGCTTATCCGGTGCCAAAGAAAGGATTTTTCCCCATCGCCGTGCCCCTATTTTACCTGCACGAGTGGGCGGGGAAACAGCCCACCTTTCTAAAAGGAGATGCGTGATTGGGGGTGCCTGTGAGAAAGAGCCCAGGCCCAATCACACAACTCCTAGAACAGGAAGGAAAACAATGTTCGGAGGAACGTTTTAAATTAAAGTGGCCATTTTCTATTGGCCTTCGTGCCATCACTGCGAGGGCCAAGGCTCATGTTTGGGTGGGCCTGGCTCACCCGCTAGAACCGGGCTTGCGGATCATGCGTGTGTACCATGACGTAGGCCTGTCTCACGGATTGCGGTCTTATTGGACCGGAAAGGGTGTCCAAAACACTGCCCTTAACCCCTTCCCTGCGGGGGTAATTCCCCCACGGGTGTGGGGGGGCGGAGGGGTGGGCGCGGCGCCGGGGTGCTCGTGACGAGACCAGCTCGTCATGAGTCACGGTGGAGCTGTGCTCATGACGAGCTGGTCTCGTCATGACCCCGCCCACTGATTAATTCTCCCGCACAGGCGGGGAATTAATCCTGCGTGGGCGGAGCGCAGCCGTTATGACGAGACCAGCTCATCATGAGCACAGCTCCACTGTGACACATGACGAGCTGGTCTCGTCATGAGCACCGAAGGGGTTAAAGTGGTGAAAGGCTACAGCCTTTGTCAGAAGTCAAGCAGCACGAGCTCTTCCACCCCTCTTACTGTTTTTCATCAAACATGTATAGTTGGTAGATAAATGGAACAGCTTTAGGTCACTTCCACCATCAGACTTTATATGGAACAGAGCTCATGGGTTGCTTCTTACCCACAAATGGAGATTGTACATCCAAATTAAAAAACACTATCATTTACGTGACCTTGGTTCCTTCCTGCTGCTCTGGGCAGAGATGGTGATCACTGGATTAGGCATCAGAATGTTGGACTGAGGCTTCTAGGAAGTGAGATCAGCTGGGAACTGTTCCATAGGTGGTTACTACGGGCAAGACCACAGCGTTGAGTCTATGTCGCAAACCCTAACCACCCAAATGGTCCCAATTCAGGCATGGTGGGCCAAGCATCCTGCCCACTTACTGCATTCCATATTGTTCTACCTTGCTTATCCACCAGTTTCCACGCACACCTTAGTCCTTCGCAGGTGGTAAGGGCCAGGCACTCTCCCCGTGACTGACTGTAAGCTGCAAAGGCATATCTGCTACTTCCCAATCCAAATCCTTCACGGCACTGAAGCCTGTCCCTACCCTGGGGTCCTCCTAGGAGGAGGTCCACTATAAGACTTCATGCAGGGGTGGAGAGCAGCTACAGCAGCACACTCTGTGGGCTCTCAAAAGCCTTACTAACATTCTTTCAGTTCTCTCTCATCCACGGAGACTAGTTACATATGCGGTGGTTTCCTTCACTCTTCTACTCTACCTACACAACACGACCCCCAGCACTGTAGTGCAAGCGGCTCAGTCAAGCCACAGCTCTGTCCCTCAGGATACTCGCACGTGCACTCTAAACATAATGCCGGCTTAAGGCAAGAAGAGCCATTTTACCTATTGGCACAATCAGGTATGAACCGGAAACTTGCTCAGTATGTGTGAGGGTAAGCGAGCTTGAACTCTTTGCCCCTAAAGCACACTTATGGTGCCGAGTGTACACTCTCATGGGGGTATACCTTTATGATAACTCGCTTCTCCACTTTGCTAACTTTGAAATCACGCTTTGGTTTCTTCATGATGTAAGAAAGACAAACACATAATTGCATATATTTTGTAACCAGTGCCTTGCTGTCTAATAAATAAAACACTGCCCACACCAATCCAAACAACTTCATTATTTTGTTCATTTAACTTCAGCTTGCAAATAAAATACACACATCAAAGACTCTGACCCAATTCTATATAACCGTTACTCTCCAGTTATAGACCTATTTCCCCCAAGCCACATACGAGCTTATGGTTCCAAGTAAGCTACAAGTGACAACTTCTGTCATCGAGTGAATAAATTTAGGTCATGTCAAAATCTACCTCAATATCTCATTGTGAAAGTACATTTCTCCATTCTATCCACAATTTACCCATAGGAAAATAAGAGAAATTGTGAATCTAAAAATGCTACACTTCTCTTTTCTTTAGAAAGTTCAGTACCACTCCTACTTTCCTCACATCAAAGGATCTGCACCATGACCTATCTTGTTTTTTTTTTTATGGTTACGCTCAACCTTGTCCCACATAGCACACTCACCATTCACTCCCTTCCAGCCCTACTAGGCGGTCCTCTTCACAAGTGAGTGAAAACATGGAAAAAGGAATCGCTGTTACTTCAGTGAGGCAAAATAGGGTGTTCGACATTACGGTTTAGCTCAGGGTCCACCTCTCAACTTGCAGTGCTCATGTAAAACACGGCTTTTGTTGAAGGAACCTAGGACCTCTTTCAGGACAAGCCTTGGATTGGACCTAAGCAGTGCTCTACGTTATGGGGTTATCAGGGGCTAAATGTATGGCCACCGGCATCAAGACTTCAGCTCCTGGCTATCACCCCTTCTCTCTTCAGGTCCTAGCTCCCCCTCCTCACATTCTCATTCACCTCAGTACCAGCCCCACTGATTCAAGTTTGATAGGGCTATGGAACATTCTGCACAACACCACTTATGCGTACACCAATGGCCCTGATAAATAAGCAGCGAACAGCCTGTTGAAACGAGCGCCATATCTGTAAAATATGACAAACAACTCTATGAATCGTGTTCAAATGAAGTGACTCTGGAAATACTCCAAAGTACATAGTGTAAATATAAGGACCCCTTGTTACTGATAGACGTTCCTAAGACAGGGAGAATACAATTGTTCATTAAGAGTTCCTAGGCAACTACTTAGTCAAGGACGTGGAAGACCATCAACCCACGATTATAGCATTCAACTCAATGTACCACTAAGAAATTATGAAAAGTCAATTTTATTTAGTACAAAACTGTGGTTAAAAATAGCTACAAAAATACATGAATTCATGGGGTTCAATTTCAATCAACACTGAACATAGATAAAGAAACAGTACAATAAAACACAATGTCTGACTAAAAATATCATGAAACTATATCACAGTAAACATAATCAAGCTATGGATGTCTTAATAGGAAAGAAATACACCATCAAAATATGTAAAAACATATCACAAAACATGCTCTTGTACATGGTGTAAAAAAGAAAATATGACCAACTATCAGATCAGAAGAAAATGAGAAACAACAAAGCAAGATATTTTCTGAATATCCCTATCCCGGCCCTCCTCTTCTCACCCGTGCACCCCCACCCCTAAAATACCACACTTAATGCATAGCGAACTCTGCCCCCATCAACGTATGAACATTCTACATAAAGGGAGCTTTATTGTTTTGATTAATTAAAATCATTAACAATGCATAGGTCAATAAAACATTTTTTTACAAAAAATATGTCAAATAGTACTGTACAATACAAACTTGCGAAAAATTATGCTTAAAACTTTAGAAATACATCTTAAAACCTTGTGCACATGCACGTGCAGTATTGCAAAACCGCTGTTTAAAATGTCACCCAGCGCCAGCCACTTCGAGGAATGTGACGGCCGGCGTCAGATTGCCTATGTGCCAGGTTCGGGATGTTCTTTGTGTAGTTGTAAACCAGGAGAGCTCTCAGCGTCCTCGGGCAAGTGAATTCTCTACGGTGCCTCTCCAATTAGTTAAGGAGAAGGGCCCTTTTCTTTTCACAGCCTGTCCTCTTCGAGTGATTGCGAGAATTTTTCAATTTCAAGGGTTAACCATAAACTCTTGCACAAGTCTTTACACTTTTAAGGCAGCATGTTGTCTGGCTCAGCACAGGTTTAAATCTCTCTGTAACCAGGAGTCTAGTTTATAAACTAACACCCTACAGAGCGGAAAGATAACTTTGAAGTGAAAGGAGACACAGGGTAAGTGAATAGGCTTTTGGCCTTAGGCCCAGCAGAGGAAGGGCAAGAGCGCCCTAGGCCCTAATGGAAGGAAGGAAATTGCCTCAGCCCCTTCTTGAGTGGTAAAAGACAGGTACAATTGTAGATCAGTGGGCCAACCACACCCGTGGGCGCCGGAGCCGCAGCACCTTCAGCGCCATTGGTAGCTATGCCCTTAAACACCTGTGCTACAAACATCTCCGCTATATACCCACAATCCCGTTTCAGGGGGACACTGCCGAATTTTTAAGAAACATTTTTTTATTGAGCTTTCTCCCACCACAAACGTCCTGCACTCCAGTGTAAGTAAATGCGGAAACAACAGTCCACCGATTTTTTTCTCTATATGTTTCTTGCAGGTGCTCCCAATTTTATTGCCCTGTGTGAGCCCGGCAGCTGCCTGCGAGGACCATTTTGGAACCCACAGTAGATACATGTTGCCCTCTCACCTTGTCATTACTGTCTAGTCAATCATTTTTTATATATTTTTCCTGAATTATCTTTTTGTTTCTCTTTCATTTTAGAGGTGAGGCAACTTCTGTGTGCCTCGCAGTGTTCTTTTATCGTTATCACCACCTCACCTCAACCTTTTCTTTGAATGCCTCTAGCTTCATTGTGCTGAACCCTGCTCTTCGGCACGTCTTCTAGGTTCCTCTAAGCAGTTTCTTTGCATCATTCCTGCCCTGCCAGCCACCTGTTTTGACCTTGCACTCCAGGACTGATAATAGAAGAAAGTCTGCATTCTCAACTCATTTTTTCGGGCTGATTAATTCTATTTTTTACTCCAAAATAGAGATTTTAACAAGAAAAATCATTTTGCCATTTTCTTTCCATAATAGAGTGATTGCAACAAACTGTACGTGTCTCTATGTTATACATTGCTAAACAACATTCAAATAAAGATATGGGTGCCAATTAACAAACTGCATACTACAATAGTAACACCTATGTACTTTAAAATGCTATGCACAAACCTACCTGTGGAGTCTTCGCCTCCACTTTTCCTATCTTTTATGTGCATAAATCTCTGCACAAATATGCATACATTTTGTATTAAATTTGGGAAGGCCTGGAAGGAGTGGGTAGAAAATGGGAGTACATGGGAATAAATAGGTGGGGCTCGTGGAGGATTAAGGAGGGGTCGGGGAGGGCAACGGAGGAGGTTTAGGAAGCGACATGCATCAACCCACAAAAAAGTAAGCCCATTCCTATTCACAAACTGCATTTCTAAAACTACTATAGCCAAAAGGGTCATAAAACAGTAGTAAATGTACTCCAGCTCTAGACCTAGAGTAAGTCCAGCACCACACATGGTCAAACACTGCTACTGCAACACCCAACACCCTCCCATAGAAAGTAATGAAGGCAAAGACTTAAAGTATATATATATATATAGATTTTTATATATATATATAAAATCTACTAGC
The DNA here is from genome assembly GCA_963921515.1 of Calotriton arnoldi. Classification (NCBI taxonomy): domain Eukaryota; kingdom Metazoa; phylum Chordata; class Amphibia; order Caudata; family Salamandridae; genus Calotriton; species Calotriton arnoldi. Next base: position 163,211 of record CAWUFW010009912.1, on the reverse strand, counting down.
GGTCGCCAGTAGATAGTTATAGTTAGGACCTATTTTCCATAGGAAATTCACAACATTCTATTTCCAATAACTTTGGCGCCGGTTGACGAATCTTCGCAAAAGTTTCAAAACTCGTGGGGCGCTCCGGTCTGCTCCTATCCTGAAAGTTTCGGGGTGATTTGGCAAGCGGGGGCTGAGAAAAAAGGGGGTCCCAAAACGTGTTTTCCCCATGCAATTTTCCATAGGAACCTTTAGTCGCAGCTACAGCCCGAACTGCTGAACGGAATTACACCAAATTTGGCAAAAAGGTAGCCCTTGGTTCAGAGTCGTGCCTTTTGGTTAAATGGTGTAAATCCGTTCAGTAGTTCCTGAGAAAATCAAAAGTAAAATCACATATATATCTGGGCGGAGCCTAACCACACATGTCATCGTGAGATCTGATTGGCTGTCAGCACTTCATCCTGGAATTGCTGGCAGCCATTTTGGGACCAATATAAATGATAGTACCCCATTGAAATGCATTGTAGTGAATCAAAGATTTTGAGGGTGACCAAAAGGAGAACTATAAAGGGTGATAACAGACTTTAGTTACATTAGAATTCATTTGTTGATGGTACCATACTAATTTCAGGAATTGTGGTGTGTTCTAAGGTGATTTTACCCTGTAAAAACCTTCTGCTGGGATATCATGAATCATGTTTGAGAGAAAACTATTTTCACATGCTTGTCCCATAGAGTTTTGGAAGGTGCTCCAGAAGCTAAAATGAGAGCATATTTTCTGTAAATTCACATTATCTTTCTCAGTCATGTGAGAATGAAGTCTGACATTCTCAGTAAAACATGTACATCCAACAAGGGCAGAGACTGTCAGTTGATTCCTTTGTGTTCTACTGCAGCTTCCCAGAGTGTTCTAAAGAACAACTAGAATGCTAACAGCCTTACTTATGACAAAAGTATGGCACACCTGAAGCCATCTTGATTGGAATAAACTGGTAACACTTAAAACATTTAATTTAAAAGGAACAAAATGATGAGGTTCATTTTGTCATAGAAATTATGGGTTGTGCTGTAGAAAGAAAAATTAGGACATGTTTCAAGTGTGATCTCAAATATCTTCCTGTTATATTTCAACAGGAGCAGCCTGCCAGTTGATGCCTTTGTGTTCTACTGCAGCTTCCCAGAGTGTTCTAAAGAACAACTAGAGCGCTAACAGCCTTACTTATGACAAAAGTATGGCACACCTGAAGCCATCTTGATTGGAATAAACCGGTAACACTTAAAACATTATGGTTAGTGCTGCAGAAAGAAAAATTAGGGCATGTTTTAAGTGACATCTCAAATCCTCTTCTATTTCATTAGAAAATTCTGACATGCAGACTGAAACAATCACTTTCAATACCAGCAGCAGACTTCCAGTTAACTCCCTGGTGAGCAGTAGCTTTACTACAGTGATCTAATGAGCAACTAGAGTGCTAACATTCTGAATTTATGGCAAATGTGAGACACATCTGAATGCCTTCTTGATGGAATCAAAGTAAAAAACTGAAAGCATTTCCTACTGAGGAGACTGCAGTAAATGAGGAAATTAGGAGACTTCATAACAAAGAAGTCTTCCAAGATGGCCATCAGAGAAAAAGAGCCCAAATGTAGCACAAATATTACCCAGATGTAGCCCACATATAGCCCAATGCCAAAAGTGTGCAAAACACTTTTTATTTTTAGTTTTTTGCAGTTTTATGTAGTGCAGACTGGTCAGGTATTGGAGCGTTGCATCTTAAAACATGACCCCCTACACTACAAAAACACCACTGCACTACCCTAAACCCTAAAACACTACCCCCAACACGACCCCTATACTACACAAGCACCACTGCACTATCCTAAACCCTAAAACACTACCCCCAGCATGACCCCTACACTACACAAACACCACTGCACTACCCTAAACCCTAAAACACTACCCCCAGCACGACCCCCTACACTACCCAAACACCACTGCACTACCCTAAAACATGACCCCCTACACTACACAAACACCACTGCACTACCCTAAACCCTAAAACACTACCCCCAGCACGACCCCTACACTATACAAGCACCACTGCACTACCCTAAACCCTAAAACACTACTCCCAGCACGACCCCCTACACTACACAAACACCACTGCACTACCCTAAACCCTAAAACACTACCCCCAGCACTGACCCCTACACTACCCAAACACCACTGCACTAACCTAAATCCTAAAACACTACCCCCAGCACGACTCCCTACACTACCCAAACACCACTGCACTACCCTAAAACATGACCCCCTACACTACACAAACACCACTGCACTACCCTAAATCCTAAAACACTACCCCCAGCACGACCCCTACACTACACAAGCACCACTGCACTACCCTAAACCCTAAAACACTACCCCAGCACGCCCCCTACACTGCCCGAACACCACTGCACAGCCCTAAACCCTGAAACACCAGCCCCTGCACGACCCCCTACACTGCCCGAACACCACTGCACTGCCTCAAACCCTGAAACACCACCCCCAGCACGACCCCTACACTGCCCGACCACCACTGCACTGCCCTAAACCCTGAAACACTACCCCCTTCACGACCCCCTACACTGCCCAAACACCACTGCACTGCCCTAAACCCTGAAACACCACCCCCAACACGACCCCCTACACTGCCCGAACACCACTGCACTGCCCTAAACCCTGAAACACTACCCCCAGGAAGACCCCCTACACTGCCCGAACACCACTGCACTGCCCTAAACCCTGAAACATCACCCCCAGCAAGACTCCCTACACTGCCCGAACACCACTGCTCCTAAACCCTGAAACACCACCCCAGCACGACCCCCTACACTGCCCAAACACCACCGCACTGCCCTAAACCCTGAAACACCACCCCAGCACGACCCCCTACACTGCCCGAACACCACCGCTCTGCCCAAAACCCTGAAACACCAGCCCCAGCACGACCCCTACACTGCCCGAACACCACTGCACTGCCCTAAACCCTGAAACACCAGCCCCAGCATGACCTCCTACACTGCCCGAGCACCACTGCACTGCCCTAAACCCTGAAACACCACCCCCAGCACGACCCCTACACTGCCCGAGCACCACTGCACTGCCCTAAACCCTGAAACACCAGCCCCAGCACGACCCCCTACACTGCCCGAACACCACTGCACTGCCCTAAACCCTGAAACACCACCCCCTGCACCACCCCTACACTGCCCAAACACCACTGCACTGCCCTAAACCCTGAAACACCACAGCCCTGCACGACCCCTACACTGCCCGAACACCACTGCCCTGCCCTAAACCCTGAAACACCACCCCACCACGACCCCTACACTGCCCGAACACCACTGCACTGCCCCAAACCCAGAAACACCACCCCCAGCACGACCCCTACACTGCCCGAACACTCACTGCCCTAAACCCTGAAACACCACCCCCTGCATGACCCCTACACTGCCCGAACACCACTGCACTGCCCTAAACCCTAAAATACTCCCCCAGCATGACCCCCTACACTGCCCGAACACGACTGCACTGCCCTAAACCCTCAAACACTCCCCCAGCACGACCCCTACACTACCCCTACACTGCCCGAACACCACTGCACTGCCCTAAACCCTGAAACACCACCCCAGCAATGACCCCTACACTGCCCGAACACCACTGCACTGCCCTAAATCCTGAAACACCACCCCCTGCACCACCCCTACACTGCCCGAACACCACTGCACTGCCCTAAATCCTGAAACACCACCCCAGCATGACTCCCTACACTGCCCGAACACCACTGCACTGCCCTAAACCCTGAAACACCACACCCTGCACGACCCCATACACTGCCCAAACACCACTGCACTGCCCCAAACCCTGAAACACCACCCCAGCACGACCCCTACACTGCCCGAACACCACTGCACTGCCCCAAACCCTGAAACACCACCCCCAGCACGACCCCTACACTGCCCGAAACATCACTGCCCTAAACCCTGAAACACCACCCCTGCACGACCCCCTACACTGCCCGAACACCACTGCACTACCCTAAACCCTGAAATACTCCCCAGCACGACCCCTACACTACCAGAACACGACTGCACTGCCCTAAACCCTCAAACACTCCCCAGCACGACCCCTACACTACCCCCTACACTGCCCGAACACCACTGCACTGCCTTAAACCCTAAAACACTCCCCCAGCACGACCCCCTACACTACCCGAACACCACTGCACTGCCCTAAACCCTAAAACACTCCCCCAGCATGACCGCCTACACTGCCCAAACACCACTGCACTGCCCTAAACCCTAAAACACTACCCCCAGCATGACCCCTACACTACCCAAACACCAATGCACTACCCTAAACCCTAAAACACTACCCCAGCACGACCCCTACACTGCCCAAAGACCACTGCACTACCCTAAACCCTAAAACACTACCCCAGCACGACTCCCTACACTATCCAAAGACCACTGCACTACCCTAAACCCTAAAACACGACCTCCTACACTACACAAACACCACTGCACTACCCTAAACCCTAAAACACTACCCCCAGCACGACCCCCTAAACTACACAAACACCACTGCACTACCCTAAACCCTAAAACACTACCCCCTACACTACACAAACACCACTGCACTACCCTAAACCCTAAACCACTACCCCCAGCACGACCCCTACACTACCCAAACACCACTGCACTGCTCCTAAACCCTAAAACACTACCCCAGCACGACCCCCTACACTACCCAAACACCACTGCACTACCCTAAACCCTAAAACACTCCCCCCAGCATGACTCCCTACACTACCCAAACACCACTGCACTACCCTAAACCCTAAATCTACCCCCAGCACGACCCCCTTCACTACCTAAACACAACTGCACAATTTGTTACAGGCGTTGCAACGCAGGCCTGTGTTGCTTACTGGAAGTACCTGGTGGGCTAGTTGGGCCCCAGGGACCCTCAGGATTCAAGGTGACCTAATCCCCAAACTTAAAACGCGCCACGGGGCGCGTTTGCACAGTGGTGAAGGGAGGGGCGGGGCCTCAGGTGACATGTGCGCAAACACGCCGTGTGGTGCGTTTTAAGTTGGGGAATTAATTCCCTTGAATCCTGATGGACCATGGGGCCAACTAGCCCACCAGGTACCTTCAGTAAGCACAACAGAGTTGCGTTGCAGAGAGGTGAAAAAAGGTGCGTGGCCTCGGAACGCCTCTCTGCAACTCAGCTCTGTGGTCCTAACTGTAGGTACCTGGGGGCTAGTTGGGCCCCAGGGACCCTCAGGATTCAAGGGGACTTAATCCCGCAACTTAAAACACGCCACGGGCGCGTTTGCACACATGTCACCTCAGGCCCCCTCCCTTCACCACTGTGCAAACGCGCCTGTAGCGCGTTTTAAGAGGTAGTTTTAATCCCCTGCCCTATTATGTACTAGGGACTTACAGAGGAGGTCATGCTAATCACAGGGGTACCCCAACGCATAGTGTTCCCTAGTGTATGTAGGTGTTTTCACTGTATTCTAAGTGTCTTTTAGCATAGCACTGGCTCTGGTTAGTCAGAGTCAGTTACCACCAGTACCCGTCTGAAAAAGTTGTGGGCACAGGATGATTTTGCAACAAGGCCTCTTTCTGCTCCTCTGTTGGTTCTTTCTGCACATCTTTTGCTTCTTCCTGCACTTTTCTTTGTCTTTGTGGACTTCTGTTGCTTCTTTCTGCATTTCTTTTGCTTCTTTCTGTGCGTTTTTTCTTCTTTCTTCACATGTCCTACCTCTGTAGGCATAGTTAGAAACTAGCATTTAAAAAACCTTTGAAATTCACCTTAAAAAATCATAGGTTTCAGGCACGGTATAGTTAGAAATTAGCATTTAAAAACCTTTGAAATTCACTGAAAAAACCATAGGTTTCAGACACGTTATAGTTAGAAATTAGCATTTAAAAAACCTTTGAAATTCACTGAAAAAACCATAGGTTTTAGGGACAGTTATAGTTAGTTGGACATTTCACTCGTACAAAACCATAGAAATTCCCCCGTTATAGTTAGTTAGTTAGTTAGTTAGCCCCTAATTTGTCAATTTCCACATTCATTTCGTCTATTTTAATCTGTAGTGCAACCCGGTCACTTTCAGCATATTTCACAAGTAACACCACGAGCTTGCGAGAGGATTCCAGGTTACACTCTGCCCACTCGACCAACATACAGGGGTCTGGGTTTTCATAACTCGGAGCCAGTAGTATGCGTAATCCCCTGGGAATTCTTCCCACCTCCAGATAGCGAGTTAGAGACTTACACTCCCACCATTTGGCTTGTTCCGTGCGCATTCGTTTTTCTACTTTTCTGAATTGGTCTTTGACACTCTGATTCGCTGGATGCGCTGACCGATCCTGCGCATTTATCACTGTCTCCCCACTAGGAGAGTTGTCAAACAGTTCATCCGCTGCCGCCTCCCGATTCCTCAGCGCATCGGCGGACATGGTGTGCTTGTATGGGCTGAATATATTGCTTACTCGGGGCAGGCGCTGATGACTAATGCCCGCGCCTAGCTCTCTCACACTCCTTCACCGGCCTCTCAGCGTGCCCTTACCTACGAGAGTCACTCCCGTCGCTCGAGTCCTCCGACACGGGCTTCGTTAGGATTCACTTCGCAGCAAAGGCTTTCCCGCCGGCCACGGGCTTCCACGGCTGCTCCTTTCTCGGGAGATACGATTGTTTCCGGTAGCCACCAGAAACGTTGCTTCTTGCCGTTCGGCCCTTCAGGAAGGAGGGGTCTGTCACTACCGAGGAAGCTGGCTCGGTATATTTCTCCACAGTACTTCGCCACCACAGTCCACCGGAAAGACGAAGACAGACCCAGGTATCGGTGCACACAGATTTTATTAGAAGATGCCCTGCACCACCGCCATTACGCGTTTCAGCCTCGCAGAGGCCTTGATCACATGATACGCCGATGGACAATTTTTTCAACAATTTAAAGTGCCAGTGCTCAAACACACGTGATAATTGAATCATGGGTAATCATAGACATAGACAACCAATTGCATCCATTGTTGTTGTTTTTCATAATTGCAGTGTAGTATGTGCAAATATGCATTACAGTACCATGATGAATATCAAAGGTGCAAATAACGCAAAGATAATAAATATGTATAAATAAATAAATATTTAAACAGCCTCTAATAACATTATTATAAAAATCCCATATAAATGCTAAAATCGGAACTTCAATATCCTGTTATAATGACCAATAAATGTGACCAATGGATTAGTTGCGAAATTGCATATCTAAACTCTTATGTCAACATATAAACTGGTCACGTCATAAGGCTTCTTTTCACGTAACTAAGCTCAAGGAAAATGACCCTTTAATACTAGTTACTAGAAAAACATTTACTCTGAGTCAGAAATATTACACTGCAGAATTATATATACATATGTCCTGCCCCAGTGGGCCATCATTAACTTTTATGCACACAGTTGTGTTAGATCAACAGTAACCGCACTTTCCTGGGACATGCCAATATGCCTCCGACTGCCCTGCATAGAATGCCGCAGGGTTTTATGGTCTCGGATGAGAGTAACACATGCCAATCAGTCGTAGAGTCTCTGTATGCTGGTGAACACATGACACGATGTCAGGATGAAATGTCAGCCATTAATTTCATTTTACGCCTTTTAATATTTGGGTTTGTCTAATCATGAAATGTGACCGTCTATTATGAATTAATTACATAATATGTTAATTGAAAATGATTTAATTCTCATTGACTATTGTATAATAGTATATCTGTCGCATTCTCGACCGAAGTAACTCTACTATGTCCATGATGACGTCGTTTGATGTTTACAAATGCCGCTTCACCCGCTTCCGGGTAACTTGATATATAAAAGGCTAAAGGGATTTTAAAGTTTGGTAGGGTAGTAAGAGTTTAGCTTGCGTTTACAAAAAACATAGAAATTCACTGAAAAAACAAAGGTCAAAGTGACGTTATAGTTAGGTAAGGTAGTAAGATTTTAGCTTGGGTTTTAAAAGCCATAGAAATTCACTGGAAAGAACAAAGCTTAAAGTGACATTATAGTTAGGTGTTGCAATAATATAAAAATTCATGTTTAAAAAACAAAACACTGATATTCACCAGTTGTAGGTTACTTAGCTAACTATAACTTGCACCCCTGCCATGTCCTGTTTATAAACTCACATATTACATCACTCAGGACACCTTAAATGACATCACTGATGACATCTCAAATTACCTAAGTATAACTATACAGTTCTGACTGCTCTGTGTATGTGTATATGCCACTTCACACCAGGCTGATTTGAAGTACATGTGGTCATTTAAGATTTTTACACTTATGCACTGAAAAGTGGAACAGTTGTAATTGTGAATGCAGTGTTTGAAAGTACGCAATCATGGTATACTCATAACGATGTGCTGCAGGTCCAAGTGATTTGGGAAGATATTCCCAGTGCATTCTTGTATTAATATGTCAATAAAAACTACCATACACATGGTGGCCTAGTTTAAAAGAAAGTGGTCATCTGACATTCTAATACATGCCACCTGTGATTAAGGCGCATTGCCGAGCTGAAACGCATTAGGAACATAGCATGGTGTCATTTTATTGAAGAATAAAACACTGGGGGCCTTATTTATGAGGCCTTGCGACAGTTTTACGCTGCCGTGGTGTCACTTTTTGTGATGCATCGGCGGCGTAAAACATGCCCCCTGTTGCGCCCTATTTACAAAGTAACACATCTAAGCAGATGCGTCACTTTGTTAACCCCTGCGCTACATTATACCTGCGTCAGGTATAATGTATGCTGGGGGGGAGGCGTTCCCACGCAAATAAGCCTCATAGAAGTGACACAGTGAAATCTATCAGATTTCACTGCGCCACTTCTAGGATGCAAATGCGTCAAAACCTTACGCCTGCCTCATGGCATTCGTAAGGGTGACGCAGTGCTATATCCATACCCCTCCCCCTGCATTGCTGGAGTTGCGTCACGCTTCCGACACAACTCCAGCAATGCATCATTTTTTGCGCCGACAGCTACGTCAGTAAAACTGACGTATCTGTCATTCATTGCGACATGATGCGTCATACAGTAAATATGATGCATCCATCATGTCGCAAGGAGGGTGCAATGAAAAGTGAAGCATCGCTGTTTTCATGCAGCGATGCGTCACTTTTTATAAATGAGGCTCTGGATGTTTCCTAAAATTGGACTCAGTATTTTCTTCTCTTTGTGTTTAATAACGGGGCGGGGCTGCTCCATCCCCGTCTACTGAAGCTGCCCTGCAGGGTCGGGGGCTCCCTTTTCGGAGGTTGTCTGTCTCATGGATTGTGGGAGCATGACCCGCCTGCCTCAGGATTACCCTGATATTTCTCAGCGTGGAGATGAGCAAGGGAACACAGAAGGGGGAGTACACCTCCTCTCGACTTTTTCTTGACTCCATCGTCGAGCCGAAAACGCGTCAGGAAGAGGGAGCGGTGCCATTTTATTGAAGAATAAAATGCTGGATGTTTCCTGAAACTTGGCTCAGTATTTTCTTCTCTTTATATATATCTATCTATATATATATATAGATAAATATATATCTATATATATATTCACTGAAAAAACCATAGGTTTCAGACACGTTATAGTTAGAAATTAGCATTTAAGAAACCTTTGAAATTCACTGAAAAAACCATAGGTTTTAGGGACAGTTATAGTTAGTTGGACATTTCACTCGTACAAAACCATAGAAATTCCCCAGTTATAGTTAGTTCAGCTAACTATAACTCGCGCCTCTCAATGCACTGCTGATGACGTCACATATTACATCACTCATGACATGGTCAGTGACATCACTGATGAAATCACTGATGACATCTCAAATGAAATCACTGATGACATCATCCAGTGACTGTGTGTTTCTGTAAAGTTTAAATATGTTTAATATATATAGGGAAAGGCGTATTGAAGAATGAGTGGGTGTTTAAGTGTCTGAATGGATGATTTAGTACGTGCTTGACTGACTCTACAAGTGAGTGATTAAACGTATCTTACTGAATGCATGGGTTAGTGACTAAACTGTGTGAATGTCTTTATCCGTCTGTTTGTTGGTGTGTAAGTGGATGCATGGATTTGCGAATAGCTACATGAGTGTCTATATAGGTTATTGATTGGTTCTCTGAGTATCTGTATGGCTGCCTGAGTGTTTGTGTGGGTGGGGGTGTGTGACTCTGTACATAGATGTGTGAGTGGGTGATTCACTGGGTGCATGATTTCAAGAGTGCATCTGTGATGGACTGCTTGGGTGGGTGAGTGTGTGTATGGGTGTGTTAGTGAGTGAATGTATATCTCAGTGGTACATGTGCGAGTAACTACATATGTAAAAGGCAGTATATATGTGTGTTAGAGTATTTAAATGGCTATAAGTGAGAGTGTGTGATTGTGAGAGTGGCTGTATGGATGCGTGTGTGCTTGTATCAGTTATTGTATAAGAGCGTAAGAATGTGCTAGTATTTGTATGAGTAAGTGAGCTGGTGTGTGTATAACTGTATAGGTGAGTAAATGGGTGTGTGATTAATTTTTGCATGACTGACTAGGTGTGTGAGTACCTCTATGGATGAGTGGCGGTGTGTGAGTGTTTATATAGGTGTATGAGTGCATATGATAGTCCTGTACTGAGTGACTGTAAGTATGAGTGACTGTACGGGTGAGTGAGTAGATGTGTGTGTGTAGACCTAAGAATCAGTGAGTGGGTATGTAGTTATTGGTATTGGAGTGTGTATGGTTTTGAGAATGGCAGTCTGTAATTTAGAGTGGGTGTATCAAAAGCTATATTAGGGTGTGAGAAGATGCATGAAATTATCACATGGATGATGTCATCAGTGATGTCATTTGAGATGTCATCAGTGATGTCATCAGTGATGTCACTGACCATGTCATGAGTGATGTAATATGTGACGTCATCAGCAGTGCATTGCGGAGGCGCGAGTTATAGTTAGCTGAACTAACTATAACGGGGGAATTTCTATGGTTTTGTACGAGTGAAATGTCCAACTAACTATAACTGTCCCTAAAACCTATGGTTTTTTCAGTGAATTTCAAAGGTTTTTTAAATGCTAATTTCTAACTATAACGTGTCTGAAACCTATGGTTTTTTCAGTGAATTTCAAAGGTTTTTTAAATGCTAATTTCTAACTATAACGTGCCTGAAACCTATGATTTTTTAAGTGAATTTCAAAGGTTTTTTAAATGCTAGTTTCTAACTATGCCTACAGAGGTAGGACATGTGAAGAAAGAAGAAAAAACGCGCAGAAAGAAGCAAAAGAAATGCAGAAAGAAGCAACAGAAGTCCACAAAGACGAAGAAAAGTGCAGGAAGAAGCAAAAGATGTGCAGAAAGAACCAACAGAGGAGCAGAAAGAGGCCATGTTGCAAAATCATCCTGTGCCCACAACTTTTTCAGACGGGTACTGGTGGTAACTGACTCTGACTAACCAGAGTCAGTGCTATGCTAAAAGACACTTAGAATACAGTGAAAACACCTACATACACTAGGGAACACTATGCATTGGGGTACCCCTGTGATTAGCATGACCTCCTCTGTAAGTCCCTAGTACATAATAGGGCAGGGGGATTAAAACTACCTCTTAAAACGCGTGTGCAAACGCGCCCCGTGGCGCGTTTTAAGTTGCGGGATTAAGTCCCCTTGAATGCTGAGGGTCCCTGGGGCCCAACTAGCCCCCCAGGTACCTACAGTTAGGACCACAGAGCTGAGTTGCAGAGAGGCGTTCCGAGGCCACGCACCTTTTTTCACCTCCCTGCAACGCAACTCTGTTGTGCTTACTGAAGGTACCTGGTGGGCTAGTTGGCGCCCAGGGTCCCTCAGGATTCAAGGGGGCGTGTTTGCGCACATGTCACCTGAGGCCCCGCCCCCCTCCCTTCACCACTGTGCAAACGCGCCCCGTGGCGCGTTTTAAGTTGGGGGATTAGGTCACCTTGAATCCTGAGGGAACCTGGGGCCCAACTAGCCCACCAAGTACTTCCAGTAAGCACCACAGGCCTGCGTTGCAACGCCTGTAACAAATTGTGTAGTTGTGTTTAGGTAGTGAAGAGGGTCGTGCTGGGGGTAGTGTTTTAGGGTTTAGGGTAGTGCAGTGGTGTTTGTGTAGTGTAGGGGGTCATGCTGGGGGTAGATTTAGGGTTTAGGGTAGTGCAGTGGTGTTTGGATAGTGTAGGGAGTCGTGCTGGGGGAGTGTTTTAGGGTTTAGGGTATTACAGTGGTGTTTGGGTAGTGTAGGGGGTTGTGCTGGGGGTAGTGTTTTAGGGTTTAGGGTAGTGCAGTGGTGTTTGGGTAGTGTAGGGGGTCGTGCTGGGGGTAGTGGTTTAGGGTTTAGGGTAGTGCAGTGGTGTTTGGGTAGTGTAGGGGGTACTGCTGGGGGTAGTGTTTTAGGGTTTAGGGTAGTGCAATGGTGTTTGGGTAGTGTAGGGGTACTGCTGGGGGTAGTGTTTTAGGGTTTAGGGTAGTGCAGTGGTGTTTGGGTAGTGCAGGGGTTCGTGCTGGGGGTATTGTTTTAGGGTTTAGGGTACTGCAGTGGTGTTTGTGTAGTGTAGGGGGTAGTGTTTTAGGGTTTAGGGTAGTGCAGTGGTGTTTGTGTAGTGTAGGGGGTCGTGCTGGGGGTAGTGTTTTAGGGTTTAGGGTAGTGCAGTGGTCTTTGTGTAGTGTAGGAGGTCGTGTTTTAGGGTTTAGGGTAGTGCAGTGGTGTTCGGGCAGTGTAGGGGGTCTTGCTGCGGGTGGTGTTTCAGGGTTTAGGGCAGTGCAGTGGTGTTTGGGTCGTACAGGGGGTCATGCTGGGGGGAGTGTTTAAGGGTTTAGGGCAGTGCAGTGGTGTTTGGGTAGTGTAGGGGGTCATGCTGGGGGGAGTGTTTTAGGGTTATGGGCAGTGCAGTGGTGTTCGGGCAGTGTAGGGAGTCGTGCTGGGGGTGGTGTTTCAGGGTTTAGGGCAGTGCAGTGGTGTTCGGGCAGTGTAGGGGGTCTTGCTGGGGGTGGTGTTTCAGGGTTTAGGGCAGTGCAGTGGTGTTTGGGTCGTACAGGGGTCATGCTGGGGGAGTGTTTTAGGGTTTAGGGCAGTGCAGTGGTGTTTGGGTAGTGTAGGGGGTCATGCTGGGGGAGTGTTTTAGGGTTTAGTGCAGTGCAGTGGTGTTCGGCCAGTGTAGGGGGTCGTGCTGGGGGAGTGTTTTAGGGTTTAGGGCAGTGCAGTGGTGTTCGGGTAGTGTAGGGGGTCGTGCTGGGGGGAGTGTTTTAGGGTTTAGGGCAGTGCAGTGGTGTTCGGGTAGTGTAGGGGGTCGTGCTGGGGGGGAGTGTTTGAGGGTTTAGGGCAGTGCAGTTGTGTTTGGGTAGTGTAGGGGGTCGTGCTGGGGGAGTATTTTAGGGTTTAGGGTAGTGCAGTGGTGTTCGGGTAGTGTAGGGGGTCGTGCTGGGGGTTGTGTTTCAGGGTTTAGGGCAGTGCAGTGGTGTTCGGGCAGTGTAGGGGTCGTGCTGGGGCTGGTGTTTCAGGGTTTAGGGCAGTGCAGTGGTGTTCGGGCAGTGTAGGGGGTCATGCACGGGGTGGTGTTTCAGGGTTTAGGGCAGTGCAGTGGTGTTCAGGCAGTGTAGTGGGTCGTGCTGGGGCTGGTGTTTCAGGGTTTAGGGCAGTGCAGTGGTGTTCGGGCAGTGTAGGGGTCTTGCTGGGGGTGACGTTTCAGGGTTTAGGGCAGTGCAGTTGTGTTCGGGCAGTGTAGGGGGTCTTGCTGGGGGTAGTTTTTCAGGGTTTAGGGCAGTGCAGTGGTGTTCGTGCAGTGTAGGGGGTCGTGCTGGGGATGGTGTTTCATGGTTTAGGCAGTGCAGTAGTGTTCAGGCAGTGTTGGGGGTCGTGCTGGGGCTGGTGTTTCAGGGTTTAGGGCAGTGCAGGCAGTGGTGCTCGGGCAGTGTAGGGGGTTGTGCTGGGGCTGGTGTTTCAGGGTTTAGGGCAGTGCAGTGGTGTTCGGGCAGTGTAGGGGGTCGTGCTGGGGCTGGTGTTTCAGTGTTTTGGGCAGAGCAGTGGTGTTCGGGCAGTGTAGGGGTCGTGCTGGGGGTGGTGTTTCAGGGTTTAGGGCAGTGCAGTGGTATTCGAGTAGTGTAGGGGGTCGTGCTGGGGGTGGTGTTTCAGGGTTTAGGGCAGTGCAGTGGTGTTCGGGCAGTGTAGGGGGTCGTGCTGGGGCTGGTGTTTCAGTGTTTTGGGCAGAGCAGTGGTGTTCGGGCAGTGTAGGGGGTCGTGCTGGGGGTGGTGTTTCAGGGTTTAGGGCAGTGCAGTGGTATTCGAGTAGTGTAGGGGGTCGTGCTGGGGGCCGTGTTTCAGGGTTTAGGGCAGAGCAATGGTGTTCAGGCAGTGTAGGGGTTGTGTTGGAGGTGGTGTTTCAGGCTTTAGGGCAGTGCAGTGGTATTCGGGCAGTGTAGGGGGTCTTGCTGGGGGTGGTGTTTCAGGGTTTAGGGCAGTGGTGTTCATGCAGTGTAGGGGGTCGTGCTGGGGGTGGTGTTTCAGGGTTTAGGGCAGTGCAATGGTGTTCGGGCAGTGTAGGGGGTCGTGCAGGGGCTGGTGTTTCAGGGTTTAGGGCAGTGCAGTGGTGTTCGGGCAGTGTAGGGGGTCGTGCTGGGGGTGGTGTTTCAGGGTTTAGGGCAGTGCAGTGGTGTTTGGGCAGTGTAGGGGGTCGTGCTGGGGGTGGTGTTTCTGGGTTTAGGGCAGTGTAGTGGTGTTCGGGCAGTGTAGGGGGTCGTGCAGGGGGTGGTGAGTCAGGGTTTAGGGCAGTGCAGTGGTGTTCGGGCAGTGTAGGGGGTCATGCTGGGGGTAGAGTTTTAGGGTTTAGGGCAGTGCAGTGGTGTTCGGGCAGTATAGGGGTCGTGCAGGGGGGTGGTGTTTCAGGGTTTAGGGCAGTGCAGTGGTGCTTGGGCAGTGTAGGGGTCGTGCTGGGGTGGTGTTTCAGGGTTTAGGGCAGTGCAGTGGTGTTCGGGCAGTGTAGGGTGTCGTGCTGGGGGTGGTGTTTCAGGGTTTTGGGCAGTGCAGTGGTGTTCGGGCAGTGTAGGTGGTCTTGCTGGGGCTGGTGTTTCCGGGTTTAGTGCAGTGGTGTTCGGGCAGTGTAGGGGGTCTTACTGGGGGTGGTGTTTCAGTGTTTAGGGCAGTGCAATGGTGTTCGTGCAGTGTAGGGGGTCTTGCTGGGGCTGATGTTTCAGCGTTTAGGGCAGCGCAGTGGTGTTCGGGCAGTGTAGGGGGTCTTGCTGGGGAAGGTGTTTCATCGTTTAGGGCAGTGCAGTGGTGTTCGGGCAGTGTAGGGGGTCTTGCTGGGGCTGGTGTTTCAGGGTTTAGGGCATTGCATTGGTGTTCGGGCAGTGTAGGGGGTCTTGCTGGGGCTGGTGTTTCAGGGTTTAGGGTAGTGCAGTGGTGTTCGGGCAGTGTAGGGGGTCGTGCTGGGGCTGGTGTTTGAGGGTTTAGGGCAGTGCAGTGGTGTTTGGGCAGTGTAGGGGGTCGTGCTGGGGCTGGTGTTTCAGGGTTTAGGGCAGTGCAGTGGTTTTCAGGCAGTGTAGGCAGTCGTGCTGGGGGTGGTGTTTCAGGGTTTAGGGCAGTGCAGTGGTGTTCGGGCAGTGTAGGGGGTCGTGCTGGGAGTGGTGTTTCAGGGTTTAGGGCAGTGCAGTGGTGTTCGGGCAGTGTAGGGGGTCGTGCTGGGGCTGGTGTTTCAGGGTTTTGGGCAGAGCAGTGGTGTTCGGGCAGTGTAGGGGGTCGTGCTGGGGGTGGTGTTTTAGGGTTTAGGGCACTGCAGTGTTGTTCGGGCAGTGTAGGGGGTCTTGCTGGGGGTGGTGTTTCAGGGTTTAGGGCAGTGGTGTTCGGGCAGTGTAGGGGGTCTTGCTGGGGGTGATGTTTCAGGGTTTAGGGCAGTGCAGTGGTGTTCGGGCAGTGTAGGGGGTCTTGCTGGGGGTAGTGTTTCAGGGTTTAGGGCAGTGCAGTAGTGTTCGTGCAGTGTAGGGGGTCATGCTGGGGGCGGTGTTTCAGGGTTTAGGGCAGTGCAGTAGTGTTCGGGCAGTGTAGGGGGTCGTGCAGGGGGTGGTGTTTCAGGGTTTAGGGCAGTGCAATGGTGTTCGGGCAGTGTAGTGGGTCATGCAGGGGGTGGTGTTTCAGGGTTTAGGGCAGTGCAGTGGTGTTCGGGCAATGTAGGGGGTCGTGCTGGGGCTGGTGTTTCAGGGTTTAGGGCAGTGCAGTGGTGTTCGGGCAGTGTAGGGGGTCTTGCTGGGGGTGGTGTTTCAGGGTTTAGGGCAGTGGTGTTCGGGCAGTGTAGGGGTCTTGCTGGGGGTAGTGTTTCAGGGTTTAGGGCAGTGCAGGGGTGTTCGTGTAGTGTAGGGGGTCGTGCTGGGGATGGTGTTTCAGGGTTTAGGCCAGTGCAGTAGTGTTCGGGCAGAGTAGGGGGTCGTGCAGGGGGAATGGTGTTTCAGGGTTTAGGGCAGTGCAGTGGTGTTCGGGCAGTGTAGTGGGTCATGCAGGGGGTGGTGTTTCAGGGTTTAGGGCAGTGCAGTGGTGTTCGGGCAATGTAGGGGGTCGTGCTGGGGCTGGTGTTTCAGGGTTTAGGGCAGTGCAGTGGTGTTCGGGCAGTGTAGGGGGTCTTGCTGGGGGTGGTGTTTCAGGGTTTAGGGCAGTGGTGTTCGGGCAGTGTAGGGGTCTTGCTGGGGGTGATGTTTCAGGGTTTAAGGCAGTGCAGTGGTGTTCGGGCAGTGTAGGGTGTCGTGCTGGGGGTGGTGTTTCAGGGTTTAGGGCAGTGGTGTTCGGGCAGTGTAGGGGGTCGTGCACGGGGTGGTGTTTCAGGGTTTAGGGCAGTGCAGTGGTGTTCGGGCAGTGTAGGGGGTTGTGCTGGGGCTGGTGTTTCAGGGATTAGGGCAGTGCAATGGTGTTCTGGCAGTGTAGGGGGTCATGCTGGGGCTAGTGTTTCACGGTTTAGGGCAGTGCAGTGCTGTTCGGGTAGTGTAGGGGGTCGTGCTGGGGCTGGTGTTTCAGGGTTTAGGGCAGTGCAGTGGTGTTCGTGCAGTGTAGGTGGTCGTGCTGGGGCTGGTGTTTCAGGGTTTAGGGCAGTGCAGTGGTGTTCGGGCAGTGTAGGGGGTCATGCTGGGGCTGGTGTTTCAGTGTTTAGGGCAGTGCAGTGGTGCTCAGGCAGTGTAGGGGGTCGTGCTGGGGGTGGTGTTTATGGGTTTAGGGTAGTGCAGTGGTGTTCGGGCAGTGTAGGGGTCGTGCTGGGGCTGGTGTTTCAGGGTTTAGGGCAGTGCAGTGGTGTTCGGGCAGTGTAGGGGGTCGTGCTGGGGCTGGTGTTTTAGGGTTTAGGGCAGTGCAGTGGTGTTCGGGCAGTGTAGGGGGTATTGCTGGGGGTAGTTTTTAGGGTTTAGGGCAGTGCAGTGGTGTTCGTGCAGTGTAGGGGGTCGTGCTGGGGATGGTGTTTCATGGTTTAGGGCAGTGCAGTAGTGTTCAGGCAGTGTAGGGGGTCGTGCTGGGGCTGGTGTTTCAGGGTTTAGGGCAGTGCAGGCAGTGGTGCTCGGGCAGTGTAGGGGGTCGTGCTGGGGGTGGTGTTTCTGGGTTTAGGGTAGTGCAGTGGTGTTCGGGCAGTGTAGGGGTTCGTGCTGGGGCTGGTGTTTCAGGGTTTAGGGCAGTGCAGTGGTGTTCGGGCAGTGTAGGGGGTCATGCTGGGGCTGGTGTTTCAGTGTTTTGGGCAGAGCAGTGGTGTTCGGGCAGTGTAGGGGTCGTGCTGGGGGTGGTGTTTCAGGGTTTAGGGCAGTGTAGTGGTGTTCGGGCAGTGTAGGGGGTCGTGCAGGGGGGTGGTGAGTCAGGGTTTAGGGCAGTGCAGTGGTGTTCGGGCAGTGTAGGGGGTCATGCTGGGGGTAGAGTTTTAGGGTTTAGGGCAGTGCAGTGGTGTTCGGGCAGTATAGGGGGTCGTGCAGGGGGTGGTGTTTCAGGGTTTAGGGCAGTGCAGTGGTGCTTGGGCAGTGTAGGGGTCGTGCTGGGGGTGGTGTTTCAGGGTTTAGGGCAGTGCAGTGGTGTTCGGGCAGTGTAGGGTGTCGTGCTGGGGGTGGTGTTTCAGGGTTTTGGGCAGTGCAGTGGTGTTCGGGCAGTGTAGGTGGTCTTGCTGGGGCTGGTGTTTCCGGGTTTAGTGCAGTGGTGTTCGGGCAGTGTAGGGGGTCTTGCTGGGGGTGGTGTTTCAGTGTTTAGGGCAGTGCAATGGTGTTCGTGCAGTGTAGGGGGTCTTGCTGGGGCTGATGTTTCAGCGTTTAGGGCAGCGCAGTGGTGTTCGGGCAGTGTAGGGGGTCTTGCTGGGGAAGGTGTTTCATGGTTTAGGGCAGTGCAGTGGTGTTCGGGCAGTGTAGGGGGTCTTGCTGGGGCTGGTGTTTCAGGGTTTAGGGCATTGCATTGGTGTTCGGGCAGTGTAGGGGGTCTTGCTGGGGCTGGTGTTTCAGGGTTTAGGGTAGTGCAGTGGTGTTCGGGCAGTGTAGGGGGTCGTGCTGGGGCTGGTGTTTGAGGGTTTAGGGCAGTGCAGTGGTGTTTGGGCAGTGTAGGGGGTCGTGCTGGGGCTGGTGTTTCAGGGTTTAGGGCAGTGCAGTGGTTTTCAGGCAGTGTAGGCAGTCGTGCTGGGGGTGGTGTTTCAGGGTTTAGGGCAGTGCAGTGGTGTTCGGGCAGTGTAGGGGGTCATGCTGGGAGTGGTGTTTCAGGGTTTAGGGCAGTGCAGTGGTGTTCGGGCAGTGTAGGGGGTCGTGCTGGGGCTGGTGTTTCAGGGTTTTGGGCAGAGCAGTGGTGTTCGGGCAGTGTAGGGGGTCGTGCTGGGGGTGGTGTTTTAGGGTTTAGGGCACTGCAGTGTTGTTCGGGCAGTGTAGGGGGTCTTGCTGGGGGTGGTGTTTCAGGGTTTAGGGCAGTGGTGTTCGGGCAGTGTAGGGGGTCTTGCTGGGGGTGATGTTTCAGGGTTTAGGGCAGTGCAGTGGTGTTCGGGCAGTGTAGGGGGTCTTGCTGGGGGTAGTGTTTCAGGGTTTAGGGCAGTGCAGTAGTGTTCGTGCAGTGTAGGGGGTCATGCTGGGGGCGGTGTTTCAGGGTTTAGGGCAGTGCAGTAGTGTTCGGGCAGTGTAGGGGGTCGTGCAGGGGGTGGTGTTTCAGGGTTTAGGGCAGTGCAATGGTGTTCGGGCAGTGTAGTGGGTCATGCAGGGGGTGGTGTTTCAGGGTTTAGGGCAGTGCAGTGGTGTTCGGGCAATGTAGGGGGTCGTGCTGGGGCTGGTGTTTCAGGGTTTAGGGCAGTGCAGTGGTGTTCGGGCAGTGTAGGGGGTCTTGCTGGGGGTGGTGTTTCAGGGTTTAGGGCAGTGGTGTTCGGGCAGTGTAGGGGGTCTTGCTGGGGGTAGTGTTTCAGGGTTTAGGGCAGTGCAGGGGTGTTCGTGCAGTGTAGGGGGTCATGCTGGGGATGGTGTTTCAGGGTTTAGGCCAGTGCAGTAGTGTTCGGGCAGAGTAGGGGGTCGTGCAGGGGGAATGGTGTTTCAGGGTTTAGGGCAGTGCAGTGGTGTTCGGGCAGTGTAGTGGGTCATGCAGGGGGTGGTGTTTCAGGGTTTAGGGCAGTGCAGTGGTGTTCGGGCAATGTAGGGGGTCGTGCTGGGGCTGGTGTTTCAGGGTTTAGGGCAGTGCAGTGGTGTTCGGGCAGTGTAGGGGGTCTTGCTGGGGGTGGTGTTTCAGGGTTTAGGGCAGTGGTGTTCGGGCAGTGTAGGGGGTCTTGCTGGGGGTGATGTTTCAGGGTTTAAGGCAGTGCAGTGGTGTTCGGGCAGTGTAGGGTGTCGTGCTGGGGGTGGTGTTTCAGGGTTTAGGGCAGTGGTGTTCGGGCAGTGTAGGGGGTCGTGCACGGGGTGGTGTTTCAGGGTTTAGGGCAGTGCAGTGGTGTTCGGGCAGTGTAGGGGGTTGTGCTGGGGCTGGTGTTTCAGGGATTAGGGCAGTGCAATGGTGTTCTGGCAGTGTAGGGGGTCATGCTGGGGCTAGTGTTTCACGGTTTAGGGCAGTGCAGTGCTGTTCGGGTAGTGTAGGGGGTCGTGCTGGGGCTGGTGTTTCAGGGTTTAGGGCAGTGCAGTGGTGTTCGTGCAGTGTAGGTGGTCGTGCTGGGGCTGGTGTTTCAGGGTTTAGGGCAGTGCAGTGGTGTTCGGGCAGTGTAGGGGGTCATGTTGGGGCTGGTGTTTCAGTGTTTAGGGCAGTGCAGTGGTGCTCAGGCAGTGTAGGGGGTCGTGCTGGGGGTGGTGTTTATGGGTTTAGGGTAGTGCAGTGGTGTTCGGGCAGTGTAGGGGGTCGTGCTGGGGCTGGTGTTTCAGGGTTTAGGGCAGTGCAGTGGTGTTCGGGCAGTGTAGGGGGTCGTGCTGGGGCTGGTGTTTTAGGGTTTAGGGCAGTGCAGTGGTGTTCGGGCAGTGTAGGGGGTCTTGCTGGGGGTAGTTTTTAGGGTTTAGGGCAGTGTAGTGGTGTTCGTGCAGTGTAGGGGGTCGTGCTGGGGCTGGTGTTTCAGGGTTTAGGGCAGTGCAGGCAGTGGTGCTCGGGCAGTGTAGGGGGTCGTGCTGGGGGTGGTGGTTCTGGGTTTAGGGTAGTGCAGTGGTGTTCGGGCAGTGTAGGGGTTCGTGCTGGGGCTGGTGTTTCAGGGTTTAGGGCAGTGCAGTGGTGTTCGGGCAGTGTAGGGGGTCATGCTGGGGCTGGTGTTTCAGTGTTTTGGGCAGAGCAGTGGTGTTCGGGCAGTGTAGGGGTCGTGCTGGGGGTGGTGTTTCAGGGTTTAGGGCAGTGCAGTGGTGTTCGAGCAGTGTAGGGGGTCGTGCTGGGGGTGGTGTTTCAGGGTTTAGGGCAGTGGTGTTCGGGCAGTGTAGGGGGTCTTGCTGGGGGTGATGTTTCAGGGTTTAGGGCAGTGCAGTGGTGTTCGGGCAGTGTAGGGGGTCTTGCTGGGGGCAGTGTTTCAGGGTTTAGGGCAGAGCAATGGTGTTCAGGCAGTGTAGGGGGTTGTGTTGGAGGTGGTGTTTCAGGCTTTAGGGCAGTGCAGTGGTATTCGGGCAGTGTAGGGGGTCTTGCTGGGGGTGGTGTTTCAGGGTTTAGGGCAGTGGTGTTCAGGCAGTGTAGGGGGTCGTGCTGTGGGTGGTGTTTCAGGGTTTAGGGCAGTGCAGTGGTGTTCGGGCAGTGTAGGGGTCGTGCAGGAGCTGGTGTTTCAGGGTTTAGGGCAGTGCAGTGGTGTTCGGGCAGTGTAGGGGGTCGTGCTGGGGGTGGTGTTTCAGGGTTTAGGGCAGTGCAGTGGTGTTTGGACAGTGTAGGGGGTCATGCAGGGGGTGGTGTTTCTGGGTTTAGGGCAGTGTAGTGGTGTTCGGGCAGTGTAGGGGGTCGTGCAGGTGGGTGGTGAGTCAGGGTTTAGGGCAGTGCAGTGGTGTTCGGGCAGTGTAGGGGGTCATGCTGGGGGTAGAGTTTTAGGGTTTAGGGCAGTGCAGTGGTGTTCGGGCAGTGTAGGGGGTCGTGCAGGGGGTGGTGTTTCAGGGTTTAGGGCAGTGCAGTGGTGTTCGGGCAGTGTAGGGGTCGTGCTGGGGGTGGTGTTTCAGGGTTTAGGGCAGTGCAGTGGTGTTCGGGCAGTGTAGGGTGTCGTGCTGGGGGTGGTGTTTCAGGGTTTTGGGCAGTGCAGTGGTGTTCGGGCAGTGTAGCTGGTCTTGCTGGGGCTGGTGTTTCCGGGTTTAGGGCAGTGGTGTTCTGGCAGTGTAGGGGGTCTTGCTGGGGGTGGTGTTTCAGGGTTTAGGGCAGTGCAATGGTGTTCGCGCAGTGTAGGGGGTCTTGCTGGGGCTGATGTTTCAGCGTTTAGGGCAGCGCAGTGGTGTTCGGGCAGTGTAGGGGGTCGTGCTGGGGGTGGTGTTTCAGGGTATAGGGCAGTGCAGTGGTGTTCGGGCAGTGTAGGGGGTCTTGCTGGGGCTGGTGTTTCAGGGTTTAGGGCAGTGCAGTGGTGTTCGGGCAGTGTAGGGGGTCTTGCTGGGGCTGGTGTTTCAGGGTTTAGGGTAGTGCAGTGGTGTTCGGGCAGTGTAGGGGGTCTTGCTGGGGCTGGTGTTTCAGGGTTTAGGGTAGTGCAGTGGTGTTCGGGCAGTGTAGGGGGTCGTGCTGGGGCTGGTGTTTGAGGGTTTAGGGCAGTGCAGTGGTGTTCGGGCAGTGTAGGGGGTCGTGCTGGGGCTGGTGTTTCAGGGTTTAGGGCAGTGCAGTGGTTTTCAGGCAGTGTAGGCAGTCGTGCTGGGGGTGGTGTTTCAGGGTTTAGGGCAGTGCAGTGGTGTTCGGGCAGTGTAGGGGGTCGTGCTGGGGGTGGTGTTTCAGGGTTTAGGGCAGTGCAGTGGTGTTCGGGCAGTGTAGGGGGTCGTGCTGGGGCTGGTGTTTCAGGGTTTTGGGCAGAGCAGTGGTGTTCGGGCAGTGTAGGTGGTCGTGCTGGGGGTGGTGTTTTAGGGTTTAGGGCACTGCAGTGTTGTTTGGGCAGTGTAGGGGGTCTTGCTGGGGGTGGTGTTTCAGGGTTTAGGGCAGTGGTGTTCGGGCAGTGTAGGGGGTCTTGCTGGGGGTGATGTTTCAGGGTTTAGGGCAGTGCAGTGGTGTTCGGGCAGTGTAGGGGGTCTTGCTGGGGGTAGTGTTTCAGGGTTTAGGGCAGTGCAGTAGTGTTCGTGCAGTGTAGGGGGTCATGCTGGGGGCGGTGTTTCAGGGTTTAGGGCAGTGCAGTAGTGTT
Source organism: Calotriton arnoldi (assembly GCA_963921515.1). Classification (NCBI taxonomy): domain Eukaryota; kingdom Metazoa; phylum Chordata; class Amphibia; order Caudata; family Salamandridae; genus Calotriton; species Calotriton arnoldi. The sequence continues at coordinate 140,419 of CAWUFW010009912.1, read as the reverse complement.
CGGGCAGTGTAGGGGGTCGTGCAGGGGGTGGTGTTTCAGGGTTTAGGGCAGTGCAATGGTGTTCGGGCAGTGTAGGGGGTCGTGCTGGGGGTGGTGTTTCAGGGTTTAGGGCAGTGCACTGGTGTTCGGGCAGTGTAGTGGGTCATGCAGGGGGTGGTGTTTCAGGGTTTAGGGCAGTGCAGTGGTGTTCGGGCAATGTAGGGGGTCGTGCTGGGGCTGGTGTTTCAGGGTTTAGGGCAGTGCAGTGGTGTTCGGGCAGTGTAGGGGTCTTGCTGGGGGTGGTGTTTCAGGGTTTAGGGCAGTGGTGTTCGGGCAGTGTAGGGGGTCTTGCTGGGGGTAGTGTTTCAGGGTTTAGGGCAGTGCAGGGGTGTTCGTGCAGTGTAGGGGTCGTGCTGGGGATGGTGTTTCAGGGTTTAGGCCAGTGCAGTAGTGTTCGGGCAGAGTAGGGGGTCGTGCAGGGGGAATGGTGTTTCAGGGTTTAGGGCAGTGCAGTGGTGTTCGGGCAGTGTAGTGGGTCATGCAGGGGGTGGTGTTTCAGGGTTTAGGGCAGTGCAGTGGTGTTCGGGCAATGTAGGGGGTCGTGCTGGGGCTGGTGTTTCAGGGTTTAGGGCAGTGCAGTGGTGTTCGGGCAGTGTAGGGGGTCTTGCTGGGGGTGGTGTTTCAGGGTTTAGGGCAGTGGTGTTCGGGCAGTGTAGGGGGTCTTGCTGGGGGTGATGTTTCAGGGTTTAAGGCAGTGCAGTGGTGTTCGGGCAGTGTAGGGTGTCGTGCTGGGGGTGGTGTTTCAGGGTTTAGGGCAGTGGTGTTCGGGCAGTGTAGGGGGTCGTGCACGGGGTGGTGTTTCAGGGTTTAGGGCAGTGCAGTGGTGTTCGGGCAGTGTAGGGGGTTGTGCTGGGGCTGGTGTTTCAGGGTTTAGGGCAGTGCAATGGTGTTCTGGCAGTGTAGGGGGTCATGCTGGGGCTAGTGTTTCACGGTTTAGGGCAGTGCAGTGCTGTTCGGGTAGTGTAGGGGGTCGTGCTGGGGCTGGTGTTTCAGGGTTTAGGGCAGTGCAGTGGTGTTCGTGCAGTGTAGGTGGTCGTGCTGGGGCTGGTGTTTCAGGGTTTAGGGCAGTGCAGTGGTGTTCGGGCAGTGTAAGGGGTCATGCTGGGGCTGGTGTTTCAGTGTTTAGGGCAGTGCAGTGGTGCTCAGGCAGTGTAGGGGGTCGTGCTGGGGGTGGTGTTTATGGGTTTAGGGTAGTGCAGTGGTGTTCGGGCAGTGTAGGGGTTCGTGCTGGGGCTGGTGTTTCAGGGTTTAGGGCAGTGCAGTGGTGTTCGGGCAGTGTAGGGGGTCATGCTGGGGCTGGTGTTTCAGTGTTTTGGGCAGAGCAGTGGTGTTCGGGCAGTGTAGGGGTCGTGCTGGGGGTGGTGTTTCAGGGTTTAGGGCAGTGCAGTGGTGTTCGAGCAGTGTAGGGGGTCGTGCTGGGGGTGGTGTTTCTGGGTTTAGGGTAGTGCAGTGGTGTTCGGGCAGTGTAGGGGTTCGTGCTGGGGCTGGTGTTTCAGGGTTTAGGGCAGTGCAGTGGTGTTCGGGCAGTGTAGGGGGTCATGCTGGGGCTGGTGTTTCAGTGTTTTGGGCAGAGCAGTGGTGTTCGGGCAGTGTAGGGGTCGTGCTGGGGGTGGTGTTTCAGGGTTTAGGGCAGTGCAGTGGTGTTCGAGCAGTGTAGGGGGTCGTGCTGGGGGTGGTGTTTCAGGGTTTAGGGCAGTGGTGTTCGGGCGGTGTAGGGGGTCTTGCTGGGGGTGATGTTTCAGGGTTTAGGGCAGTGCAGTGGTGTTCGGGCAGTGTAGGGGGTCTTGCTAGGGGCAGTGTTTCAGGGTTTAGGGCAGAGCAATGGTGTTCAGGCAGTGTAGGGGGTTGTGTTGGAGGTGGTGTTTCAGGCTTTAGGGCAGTGCAGTGGTATTCGGGCAGTGTAGGGGGTCTTGCTGGGGGTGGTGTTTCAGGGTTTAGGGCAGTGGTGTTCAGGCAGTGTAGGGGGTCGTGCTGGGGGTGGTGTTTCAGGGTTTAGGGCAGTGCAGTGGTGTTCGGGCAGTGTAGGGGGTCGTGCAGGGGCTGGTGTTTCAGGGTTTAGGGCAGTGCAGTGGTGTTCGGGCAGTGTAGGGGGTCGTGCTGGGGGTGGTGTTTCAGGGTTTAGGGCAGTGCAGTGGTGTTTGGGCAGTGTAGGGGGTCATGCTGGGGGTGGTGTTTCTAGGTTTAGGGCAGTGTAATGGTGTTCGGGCAGTGTAGGGGGTCGTGCAGGGGGTGGTGAGTCAGGGTTTAGGGCAGTGCAGTGGTGTTCGGGCAGTGTAGGGGGTCATGCTGGGGGTAGAGTTTTAGGGTTTAGGGCAGTGCAGTGGTGTTCGGGCAGTGTAGGGGGTCGTGCAGGGGGTGGTGTTTCAGGGTTTAGGGCAGTGCAGTGGTGTTCGGGCAGTGTAGGGGTCGTGCTGGGGGTGGTGTTTCAGGGTTTAGGGCAGTGCAGTGGTGTTCGGGCAGTGTAGGGTGTCGTGCTGGGGGTGGTGTTTCAGGGTTTTGGGCAGTGCAGTGGTGTTCGGGCAGTGTAGCTGGTCTTGCTGGGGCTGGTGTTTCCGGGTTTAGGGCAGTGGTGTTCTGGCAGTGTAGGGGGTCTTGCTGGGGGTGGTGTTTCAGGGTTTAGGGCAGTGCAATGGTGTTCGCGCAGTGTAGGGGTCTTGCTGGGGCTGATGTTTCAGCGTTTAGGGCAGCGCAGTGGTGTTCGGGCAGTGTAGGGGGTCTTGCTGGGGGTGGTGTTTCAGGGTTTAGGGCAGTGCAGTGGTGTTCGGGCAGTGTAGGGGGTCTTGCTGGGGCTGGTGTTTCAGGGTTTAGGGCAGTGCAGTGGTGTTCGGGCAGTGTAGGGGGTCTTGCTGGGGCTGGTGTTTCAGGGTTTAGGGTAGTGCAGTGGTGTTCGGGCAGTGTAGGGGGTCGTGCTGGGGCTGGTGTTTGAGGGTTTAGGGAAGTGCAGTGGTGTTCGGGCAGTGTAGGGGGTCGTGCTGGGGCTGGTGTTTCAGGGTTTAGGGCAGTGCAGTGGTTTTCAGGCAGTGTAGGCGGTCGTGCTGGGGGTGGTGTTTCAGGGTTTAGGGCAGTGCAGTGGTGTTCGGGCAGTGTAGGGGGTCGTGCTGGGGGTGGTGTTTCAGGGTTTAGGACAGTGCAGTGGTGTTCGGGCAGTGTAGGGGGTCGTGCTGGGGCTGGTGTTTCAGGGTTTTGGGCAGAGCAGTGGTGTTCGGGCAGTGTAGGGGGTCGTGCTGGGGGTGGTGTTTTAGGGTTTAGGGCACTGCAGTGTTGTTCGGGCAGTGTTGGGGGTCTTGCTGGGGGTGGTGTTTCAGGGTTTAGGGCAGTGGTGTTCGGGCAGTGTAGGGGGTCTTGCTGGGGGTGATGTTTCAGGGTTTAGGGCAGTGCAGTGGTGTTCGGGCAGTGTAGGGGGTCTTGCTGGGGCTGGTGTTTCAAGGTTTAGGGCAGTGCAGTAGTGTTCGTGCAGTGTAGGGGGTCATGCTGGGGGCGGTGTTTCAGGGTTTAGGGCAGTGCAGTAGTGTTCGGGCAGTGTAGGGGTCGTGCAGGGGGTGGTGTTTCAGGGTTTAGGGCAGTGCAATGGTGTTCGGGCAGTGTAGGGGGTCATGCTGGGGGTGGTGTTTCAGGGTTTAGGGCAGTGCAGTGGTGTTCGGGCAGTGTAGTGGGTCATGCAGGGGGTGGTGTTTCAGGGTTTAGGGCAGTGCAGTGGTGTTCGGGCAATGTAGGGGGTCGCGCTGGGGCTGGTGTTTCAGGGTTTAGGGCAGTGCAGTGGTGTTCGGGCAGTGTAGGGGGTCTTGCTGGGGGTGGTGTTTCAGGGTTTAGGGCAGTGGTGTTCGGGCAGTGTAGGGGGTCTTGCTGGGGGTGATGTTTCAGGGTTTAGGGCAGTGCAGTGGTGTTCGGGCAGTGTAGGGGGTCTTGCTGGGGGTAGTGTTTCAGGGTTTAGGGCAGTGCAGGGGTGTTCGTGCAGTGTAGGGGTCGTGCTGGGGATGGTGTTTCAGGGTTTAGGCCAGTGAGTAGTGTTCGGGCAGAGTAGGGGGTCATGCAGGGGGAATGGGGTTTCAGGGTTTAGGGCAGTGCAGTGGTGTTCGGGCAGTGTAGTGGGTCATGCAGGGGGTGGTGTTTCAGGGTTTAGGGCAGTGCAGTGGTGTTCGGGCAATGTAGGGGGTCGTGCTGGGGCTGGTGTTTCAGGGTTTAGGGCAGTACAGTGGTGTTCGGGCAGTGTAGGGGGTCTTGCTGGGGGTGGTGTTTCAGGGTTTAGGGCAGTGGTGTTCGGGCAGTGTAGGGGGTCTTGCTGGGGGTGATGTTTCAGGGTTTAGGGCAGTGCAGTGGTGTTCGGGCAGTGTAGTGTGTCGTGCTGGGGGTGGTGTTTCAGGGTTTAGGGCAGTGCAGTGGTGTTCGGGCAGTGTAGGGGGTCGTGCACGGGGTGGTGTTTCAGGGTTTAGGGCAGTGCAGTTGTGTTCGAGCAGTGTAGGGGGTTGTGCTGGGGCTGGTGTTTCAGGGTTTAGGGCAGTGCAATGGTGTTCTGGCAGTGTAGGGGGTCGTGCTGGGGCTAGTGTTTCACGGTTTAGGGCAGTGCAGTGGTGTTCGGGCAGTGTAGGGGGTCATGCTGGGGCTGGTGTTTCAGGGTTTAGGGCAGTGCAGTGGTGTTCGTGCAGTGTAGGTGGTCGTGCTGGGGCTGGTGTTTCAGGGTTTAGGGCAGTCCAGTGGTGTTCGGGCAGTGTAGGGGGTCATGCTGGGGCTGGTGTTTTAGGGTTTAGGGCAGTGCAGTGGTGTTCGGTGCAGTGTAGGTGGTCGTGCTGGGGCTGGTGTTTCAGGGTTTAGGGCAGTCCAGTGGTGTTCGGGCAGTGTAGGGGGTCATGCTGGGGCTGGTGTTTTAGGGTTTAGGGCAGTGCAGTGGTGCTCAGGCAGTGTAGGGTGTAGGAGAGTAGGATCTGCTTCACATGGGTACCCCCACTTTTTGCTGATGCTTCACTGTTTTTCGACATTAGTCTGGCTGGGGCCCTGCTAATCAGAACCCCAGCCTAGCTGCTTCCTCTCTAAAATGGTTTCCATGTGCCTTAGGCACATCACTGATTGGGATCTGGAGTGCTCTTATAAGTCCCTAGTATATGGTATACTATGTACCAAGGGCAGAGGTACCTCAGAGGCCTGCCAGGGGCTGCAGCATGTATTATACCACCCCTGGAAGGCCATCCAAACTGACACCGCAGGTCTGCTACTGCAGCCTGGCTAAGGTGGTGCATGCACCCCTTACTGTGATATAGGTTACCTATATCACGAAATACATACACACATATAAACCTATAAGTCACTCCTAAGGCAGGCCTTATCAATCCTAAAGGCAGAGTGCGTGGTTCCTATGTGAGAGGGTGCCCCTGCATGAGCAGGGCCCCTCTGCAGCGTTCGGAGACCCTCTCTGATGCTGTTTGTAGTGCAGCCTGACCATATACTCTTAAGCGCATTATATCCTCGCGGTAAAATGCTAACTTTGGAATGGCTGCACCTAAACATGTCGTGTTTGGTGTCAAACATCTTGGAATACTGCCCCCCCGCCAATCCTGGCGGCGGGGGTAGCATTCCACCCTTCTAGAGGGAAAGACATGTTAACTCTGACTAGTCCGGTAACTTCTTTCCAGAGCCCTGGCATCACAAAATGGATGCTGCTGCCACAGACACGAGTCTGGCCTCCTGCTGCTGGACGAAACTCCGGCAGGGGAGGCCTGGACAATAGGTTTCCTGTCCCAGGGAGGTGTGACCACCTCCCCAGACAGGATAATGTGTATTGGGGCTGGGCGGGAGCACTTTCGGGTGCTTTGAAGTCCTGCACTGGGGGCACATTTGGTGTCCCTGTGCATACCCCAGTTCAAACCGGATCAGGGGCTTGCCGCCCCTGCTTTGGCGCGAACTGGACAAAGGGAAAGGGTGTAGCCACCCCTCTGCCCTGACCCACCCATAGGTGGGGCCACAGAGTAGTCCAACCCCTATTTTTAGAATAAAGGTAGGAACCCAGTCCTTAGGACTTTAGATTATCCCTGGACGAAACTCTGAAACTGAATCCTGGACCTTCGACGCTCTACTCACGATTAGAGGACTGAAGAATCTCCCTTGGGGTCAAGGAGTGACTCCCCTGCTTGGCAGGCACCAAAGAAGCATCTGTCTGGTTCGCATTTCTGAAGCTCCCGTCGGACGCCGAAGTCATCGCATCACCAGAGGTGGATTCTCAGACTTCCCCGAGGCTACCCTGAGTCCCCAGCAAAGCTGAGGCCCGTGGCTATCGTGGGTGACTTGAGACTGTGACCCCTGGACACCGAGCACATTTGCAAGTGCATCCTCTTCTGGGTCTCCCAAGAAGTCGTGCTTTGGGCTGTGAGTAGCCCTAGCCTCCAGCACCACCTGCACCGAAGATCACTGGCCCCCACTCCACGAGTGTCCTGTAAGCCAGATCCACGTGCGGCGTCACAAGGCTCCTTCGCGGTCGCTAGCCCGTTGGCTAGTAGCCCTTAACGAAGGCCAATCCTTTTCTTACTAGGCATCCTGGTTGCTCCAGGCCTGCCCTCACTTACCCTTGCTGGGTGAGTTCCACAGACCTTGCTGGTCTGCACCATCGACGATCTACATCTTCACCGAGACTTGCCGTTGCCAAGGCTTGTTGGGTCCAATCCGGTCGCCGACGCCTCAGCACTCGACAGACTTTGTGTACCAGCCCGAATCCTGCTCCTGGTCGCCGACAACACCTCCCGGACCTCGTGGCTGAAGAGTCAAGACGACTGTCAACGCACCTGAAGCACTCGACATCGGTGGGCATCTGTCCATCGCCTTCCTGGTCACTGGCTAGTGACCCAGACTCTGTCCCCTCTGCTTTCAGGTTCTTCAGAACTCCGATCCACTCTTGGATCCACCCGGACACTTTTCTCTTGGCCGCCAGCAGCACTTTGCAGCAGATCGCCATTCGAATCGACGACGAAACCCAACCCCGAAAGGCACCTATGCACCCGGCTTCCCTGGGTGAGGTAACACGAGTACTCCGGTGCTCCCGTGGGTAGAGACACTTCAAAGTCCTAGATCTCAAAGGGTTTTGTCCTAGTCATCTTTTAAGTGTCCCTTTTCTCTATTTTCCCGATCCCGACTTTCTCCATAGAAGTCAACGGCGTATCGCGGTTGTGTATTTACACTGCACGCGTCTCCCGTAGGTCCCCTGTGTCACTACCTTGGGTGGTTCCTTGTGGTCCAAGCACTTCTAGAGGCTCTAGGCCTAGTGTCTAGTTCAGTCGTAGTTCGCATACCACTTTATTGGTATATGGTTTGGTACGCCCCTAGGGCCCAAACGTGTATTTGTGCTATTACTGTGATTTAATAACTTATAACTTATGTACTTCGAACTCTAGCCTCATAAAGAGACTAGAGGGGTGTGTTTAGCAATAAATACATATATTTTGAATATATACCTGGTGTGGTGCTCTTTCATTTGGTCACTCAAGAGATTATAGACTGGTAAAACAAGCTGCTTTACATTCCTTCAAGACTTAGCCTGAAGGCTGCTCTCCATAGCTACCACTAGGATAGCTTTCAATAAGGTTGTCTTTAACCTATCTCCAATAAGGGGTTGTTTGGACTGGTGCAAGGTGCCCACTATAATTAGTGGACAGCATATACCAGGCCAACTTCTCACATTGGTGTGCAGCGTGTGGGATTCCAGCTTGCTATTGTTTTACCAGATAATCTCAATTGAATTGATCAACTGAAAACCACTAAAGGTACCTAAGGTACATATAATTTAAGCTTAGAATACAGTAAGTTCTACTGAACTTAGAGTTGTGTGTTAAGGGATAGCACAACCCTTTCTACAACTCAAGAGAGTTTAGTAGGCCACACTAGAGTAGGTAGTGCATACACCACACCACACTAGTAATGTCTTTAAGGGCAGGATCCAAAGAATCCTTGCAGGAAGCCATTGAGCTTCCACCCTCCAAGTATGATACACTCCCATTCTTGGAATTGAGAGCTTTATGTAACTTGAGAAAAATAAGGACAGGCCAAAGCCCCACCACCCAACACCTCAAGGAGTTGTTGGTGGCTTATGACCTTAGTAAGCCTGTAGGGACTGAAGGGGTAGGAGCTGAGGGTGGGGCAGAAGAAGAGGACGAGGCCAGGGGTACCAATACCCCCAGCCCCCCTCTGAAACTGGCCAGGAGGGTGACAATGACCCTGACCTGGAAAACCCAATCCCTCCTGTGGATGATGATGAGGATGATCAAGATGACACCCTCTTTGTTCCCCCAGGAAGGATCAAGAGTGTGCCCAGGAAGTCTAGATCTCCTTCTCAGGAGTCTAACCACTCTGGCACCTCTATAGGGAGCTCTGTCTCCTCTCACAGGAGGGAATCCTCTCATGAGAGGAGAACCAGACTGGTCCAGTATGAGGAAACTCAGCTGGAAATCAGAAAAAAGCAATTGGCTTTAGATAGGGAATCCCTAGATCTCCTTAGAGAGAGAAGAAAGTTGGGACTAGAGTCCCATGGTGGCAGCCATGTCCCTAGAGACAGGGAAAGGTCCTATGACCATAGGAACCTGAGCAAGATTGTCCCTCCCTACCAGAGTGGGGATGATATCCACAAATGGATAACTGCATTAGAGAGGGCCTGTAAGGTACAGAAGGTCCCTCAGGAGCAGTGGGCAGCAATCTTGTGGCTCTCCTTTGCTGACAAAGGTAGAGATAAGCTCCTCACTGTTAGAGAGGAGGATGCTGATAATTACAAGGTCTTGAAGAGTGCTCTTATTGATGGGTTTGGCCTAACCACTGAACAGTACAGGTTGAAGTTCAGAGACACCCAAAAAGCACAGACTCAAGACTGGGTAGACTATGTGGATTGTTCTGCCAAGGCTCTGGAAGGCTGGTTGATGGGCAGTAAGGTGTGTGACTTCTCAGGATTGTACAATCTGATAATGAGGGAGCAGATTCTTAATAACTGTCAAAATCAGCTGTTGCATCAATACCTGGTAGACTCTGATCTGACCTCTCCCCAAGAATTGGGAAAGAAGGCAGACAAATGGGTCAGAACCAGGGTGAAGCAGAAGGTACAGAACCAAGGTGGGGAAACCAAGAAGCAAGATGCTAAGAACTCTGACAAGGGTGGGGAGAAGGGTAAAGATCAAAAGTCTTCATCAGGCCCCCAAAAATCTTCTTCTGGTGGGGATTCACAGTCTACCAAAGGGAAAGACCAAAGAAAACCATGGTGCAAGGTCTGTAAGCAAAAGACCCACTGGACCAGTGATTGCACCAAGTCCAAAGACTCCAGTCCAGCACCCACCAATGCCCCTAAGGCACCTGTTCCCCCTAGTACAGTTGGTGGAAGTGCTCCAGCAAAGGGTTTAGTAGGGTTCACCCTGGGAACTGAGTTGGGCTCTGACCTAGTCAGAGAACTGACTCAGGCTGTGTTAGTCTGTGATGGAGGCATGGATGTGACCTCCACTGTGAGTCCCAGTAATCTGGGCAAGTACAGACAACAGCCTTTAATCAATGGACGTGAGGCTTTGGCATTTAGGGACACAGGGGCAAGTGTCACAATGGTGACACAAGACCTTGTGCTTCCTGGGCAAGTTATGCTTGGTGAAATGTACCAAGTGACCAATGCTAGCAATGTCAGAACAGACCATACTCTGGCAGTTGTTAACTTCTCCTGGGGAGGGGTAACTGGCCTTAAGAAGGTTGTGGTAAGTGCAAACCTACCAGTCGAATGCTTGCTTGGCAATGACTTAGAGACTTCTGCTTGGGCAGAAGTGGAGCTCAGGACCCATGCAGAAATGCTGGGGATCCCTGCAGATGTGTTTGCTGTGACCAGGTCACAAGCCAAAATGTCTAGCACTGAACAGGCCTTGGATTCTGGAAGAATGGACCAAGTGCCTTCCAAGAGGAGGAGTAGTAGGGTTAAGGCAGTGCCTTCCCCCTTGGCTCAGGAGGAAGATCAGTCCCTTGAGGGGGATGATCTCAGCCCTGAAGAAGGAACTGTCCCAGAGGAACTTGAACCTGACCAGGTTGAGTTCTTGGGGACAGGGGGACCTTCTAGGGCAGATCTGAGCCAGGAGCAGCAGAGCTGCCCCTCCCTTGAACCCCTCAGACAGCAAGCTGCTGCTGAGGCTGCTGGGAAAGCTAGTGGTCCCCATACAGTATATTGGGATGATGGACTCCTGTACTCAGAGAGTAGAGACCCCAAGCCTGGTGCTACCAGGAGGTTGGTAAGACCTTTGAAGTTCAGGGGCTTCCTATTGACCCTAGCCCATGATATTCCCTTAGCAGGTCACCTGGGCCAGAACAAGACTTGGGACAGAATTGTCCCTCACTTTCACTGGCCCCACATGTCTGAAGACAGTAAGGAGTTTTGTCGCTCCTGTGTAACCTGCCAAGCCAGTGGCAAAGCAGGTGGCACTACAAAGGCCCCCCTGATACCACTACCTGTGGTGGGGGTGCCCTTTGAAAGGGTAGGTATTGACATTGTTGGTCCCATGGATCCCCAAACAGCCTCTGGGCACAGGTTTATCCTGGTGGTAGTGGATCATGCCACCAGGTACCCAGAAGCTATTCCCCTCAGGACCACTACAGCACCTGTGGTGGCAAGGGCCCTCCTGGGAATCTTCTCAAGAGTGGGCTTTCCTAAGGAGGTAGTCTCAGACAGGGGTGCTATCTTCATGTCTGGGTACTTAAAAGCAATGTGGAAGGAGTGTGGAGTGACTTATAAGTTCACCACCCCTATCACCCACAATGCAATGGTTTAGTTGAGAGATTCAACAAAACCTTGAAGGGCATGATTAAAGGGCTCCCAGAAAAGCTTAGGCGTAGATGGGACATACTCTTGCCCTGCCTTTTATTCGCATATAGGGAGGTGCCTCAGAAGGGGGTTGGTTACAGCCCTTTTGAACTTCTGTTTGGCCACCCTGTGAGGGGTCCACTGTGCTTGGTGAAGGAAGGATGGGAGTTACCTCTCAAGCCCCCAAAGCAAGATATAGTGGACTATGTACTTGGTCTCCGCTCCAGGATGGCTGAGTACATGAAAAAGGCAACCAAAAACCTTGAGGCTAGCCAGGAACTTCAAAAGGCCTGGCATGACCAAAGGCTGTTCTGACTGTTTACCAGCCAGGACAGAAGGTGTGGGTGTTGGAGCCAGTGGCCCCAGCAGCTCTCCAAGATAAATGGAGTGGACCCCACACTATTGTTGAGCAGAAGGGTGAGGTCACTTATTTAGTAGACCTAGGAACACCCAGGAGTCCCCACAGGGTTCTCCATGTCAACAGGTTAAAACCATATGTGGACAGGGCAGACATGGGCTTGCTCATGGCTACTGATGAAGGGCAGGAGGAAGAGAGTGACCCACTCCCTGACCTGCTCTCACAGAACCCTGACGATGGGTCAGTTGATGGTGTAGCCTTGGCAGGCAGCCTCACTACCCAACAACAAACTGATTGCAGGCAAGTCCTCAATCAGTTTAGACCTATGTTTTCACTGACACCCAGTCAGACCACCTGGTGCACTCATGAAGTGGACACTGGGGACAGTCTGCCTATTAAAAACAAGATTTATAGGCAACCTGACCATGTCAGGGACTGTATCAGGACTGAAGTCCAGAAAATGTTGGAATTGGGAGTTATTGAACCCTCAGATAGCCCTTGGGCTAGTCCAGTAGTCCTTGTGCCGAAACCTCACACCAGTGGTGGAAAAAGAGAGATGAGGTTTTGTGTGGACTACAGGGGTCTCAATGCAGTCACTAGGACTGATGCCCATCCAATACCCAGGGCAGAAGAGCTCATAGATACTTTGGCCTCTGGCAAATATCTCAGCACATTTGACCTAACAGCTGGCTACTGGCAGATCAGACTAGCTGATTCTGCAAAGCCCAAAACAGCATTCTCAACCCCTAGTGGGCATTATCAATTTGTGGTAATGCCCTTTGGTCTGAAGAATGCACCTGCCACTTTCCAGAGGTTGGTGAATACAGTTCTCACAGGACTGGAAGCCTATAGTGCAGCTTATCTAGATGATATTGCTGTCTTTAGCTCCACCTGGGAGGATCACCTGGTCCACCTCAGGAATGTTTTACAGGCCCTGCAAAAGGCAGGCCTGACTATCAAGGCCACTAAGTGCCAGATAGGGCAGAGTCAGGTTGTGTACCTGGGCCACCTTGTGGGTGGAGGCCAGGTTCAACCTTTGCAGAGCAAGATCCAGACCATCATGGACTGGACTGCTCCCACTACCCAGACTCAGGTGAGAGCCTTCTTAGGCCTGACTGGGTACTATAGGAGATTTGTCAAGGGGTATGGATCAATAGTGACACCCCTGAATGACTTAACTTCTAAGAAAATGCCCAAAAAGGTTCAGTGGACAGTTAGCTGTCAAAAGGCATTTGATGACCTCAAGCAGGCCATGTGCACTGCTCCAATTCTGCAGAGTCCTGATTACTCCAAGAAGTTCATTGTTCAAACTGATGCATCTGAATTGGGGGTAGGGGCTGTACTGTCACAATTGAATGAAGAAGGTCAGGATCAGCCAGTAGCTTTTATTAGCAGAAGGCTGACCCCTAGAGAGAAACGTTGGTCAGCCATAGAGAGGTAGGCCTTTGCTGTGGTCTGGGCTCTGAAGAAGTTGAGGCCATACTTGTTTGGTACACACTTCCTGGTTCAGACAGACCATAAGCCCCTCTTATGGCTAAAACAAATGAAGGGTGAAAACCCCAAACTGCTTAGGTGGTCCATTTCCCTACAGGGGATGGACTTTACAGTGGAACATAGGCCTGGGAGTAACCATGCGAATGCAGATGGACTCTCTAGGTATTTCCACTTAGAACATGAAGACTTAACTGGGCAAGGTTAGTTTAATGTCCCTACGTTTGGGGGGGTTGTGTAGGAGAGTAGGATCTGCTTCACATGGGTACCCCCACTTTTGCTGATGCTTCACTGTTTTTCGACATTAGTCTGGCTGGGGCCCTGCTAATCAGAACCCCAGCCTAGCTGCTTCCTCTCTAAAATGGTTTCCATGTGCCTTAGGCACATCACTGATTGGGATCTGGAGTGCCCTTATAAGTCCCTAGTATATGGTATACTATGTACCAAGGGCATAGGTACCTCAGAGGCCTGCCAGGGGCTGCAGCATGTATTATGCCACCCCTGGAAGGCCATCCAAACTGACACCGCAGGTCTGCTACTGCAGCCTGGGTAAGGTGGTGCATGCACCCCTTACTGTGATATAGGTTACCTATATCACGAAATACATACACACATATAAACCTATAAGTCACTCCTAAGGCAGGCCTTATCAATCCTAAAGGCAGAGTGCGTGGTTCCTATGTGAGAGGGTGCCCCTGCATGAGCAGGGCCCCTCTGCAGCGTTCGGAGACCCTCTCTGATGCTGTTTGTAGTGCAGCCTGACCATATACTCTTAAGCGCATTATATCCTCGCGGTAAAATGCTAACTTTGGAATGGCTGCACCTAAACATGTCGTGTTTGGTGTCAAACATCTTGGAATACTACCCCCCGCCAATACTGGCGGCGGGGGTAGCATTCCACCCTTCTAGAGGGAAAGACATGTTAACTCTGACTAGTCCGGTAACTTCTTTCCAGAGCCCTGGCATCACAAAATGGATGCTGCTGCCACAGACACGAGTCTGGCCTCCTGCTGCTGGACGAAACTCCGACAGGGGAGGCCTGGACAATAGGTTTCCTGTCCCAGGGAGGTGTGACCACCTCCCCAGACAGGATAATGTGTATTGGGGCTGGGCGGGAGCACTTTCGGGTGCTTTGAAGTCCTGCACTGGGGGCACATTTGGTGTCCCTGTGCATACCCCAGTTCAAACCGGATCAGGGGCTTGCAGCCCCTGCTTTGGCGCGAACTGGACAAAGAGAAAGGGGTGTAGCCACCCCTCTGCCCTGACCCACCCATAGGTGGGGCCACAGAGTAGTCCAACCCCTATTTTTAGAGTAAAGGTAGGAACCCAGTCCTTAGGACTTTAGATTATCCCTGGACGAAACTCTGAAACTGAATCCTGGACCTTCGACGCTCTACTCACGATTAGAGGACTGAAGAATCTCCCTTGGGGTCAAGGAGTGACTCCCCTGCTTGGCAGGCACCAAAGAAGCATCTGTCTGGTTCGCATTTCTGAAGCTCCCGTCGGACGCCGAAGTCATCGCATCACCAGAGGTGGATTCTCAGACTTCCCCGAGGCTACCCTGAGTCCCCAGCAAAGCTGAGGCCCGTGGCTATCGTGGGTGATTTGAGACCGTGACCCCTGGGCACCGAGCACATTTGCAAGTGCATCCTCTTCTGGGTCTCCCAAGAAGTCGTGCTTTGGGCTCCGAGTAGCCCTAGCCTCCAGCACCACCTGCACCGAAGATCACTGGCCCCCACTCCACGAGTGTCCTGTAAGCCAGATCCGCGTGCGGCGTCACGAGGCTCCTTTGCGGTCGCTAGCCCGTTGGCTAGTAGCCCTTAACGAAGGCCAATCCTTTTCTTACTTAGCATCCTGGTTGCTCCAGGCCTGCCCTCACTTACCCACGCTGGGTGAGTTCCACAGACCTTGCTGGTCTGCACCATCGATGATCTACATCTTCACCGAGACTTGCCATTGCCAGGGCTTGTTGGGTCCAATCCGGTCGCCGACGCCTCAGCACTCGACAGACTTTGTGTACCAGCCCAAATCCTGCTCCTGGTCGCCGACAACGCCTCCCGGACCTCGTGGCTGAAGAGTCAAGACGACCGTCAACGCACCTGAAGCACTCAACATCGGTGGGCATCTGTCCATCGCCTTCCTGGTCACTGGCTAGTGACCCAGACTCTGTCCCCTCTGCTTTCAGGTTCTTCAGAACTCCGATCCACTCTTGGATCCACCCGGGCACTTTTCTCTTGGCCGCCAGCAGCACTTTGCAGCAGATCGCCATTCGAATCGACGACGAAACCCGACCCCGAAAGGCACCTATGCACCCGGCTTCCCTGGGTGAGGTAACACGAGTACTCCGGTGCTCCCGTGGGTAGAGACTCTTCAAAGTCCTAGATCTCAAAGGGTTTTGTCCTAGTCATCTTTTAAGTGTCCCTTTTCTCTATTTTCCCGATCCCGACTTTCTCCATAGAAGTCAACGGCGTATCGCGGTTGTGTATTTACACTGCACGCGTCTCCCGTAGGTCCCCTGTGTCACTACCTTGGGTGGTTCCTTGTGGTCCAAGCACTTCTAGAGGCTCTAGGCCTAGTGTCTAGTTCAGTCGTGGTTCGCATACCACTTTATTGGTATATGGTTTGGTACGCCCCTAGGGCCCAAACGTGTATTTGTGCTATTACTGTGATTTAATAACTTATAACTTATGTACTTCGAACTCTAGCCTCATAAAGAGACTAGAGGGGTGTGTTTAGCAATAAATACATATATTTTGAATATATACCTGGTGTGGTGCTCTTTCATTTGGTCACTCAAGAGATTATAGACTGGTAAAACAAGCTGCTTTACATTCCTTCAAGACTTAGCCTGAAGGCTGCTCTCCATAGCTACCACTAGGATAGCTTTCAATAAGGTTGTCTTTAACCTATCTCCAATAAGGGGTTGTTTGGACTGGTGCAAGGTGCCCACTATAATTAGTGGACAGCATATACCAGGCCAACTTCTCACATAGGGGGTCGTGCTGGGGGTGGTGTTTATGGGTTTAGGGTAGTGCAGTGGTGTTCGGGCAGTGTAGGGGGTCGTGCTGGGGCTGGTGTTTCAGGGTTTAGGGCAGTGCAGTGGTGTTCGGGCAGTGTAGGGGGTTGTGCTGGGGCTTGTGTTTCAGGGTTTTGGGCAGAGCAGTGGTGTTCGGGCAGTGTAGGGGGTCGTGCTGGGGGTGGTGTTTCAGGGTTTAGGGCAGTGCAGTGGTGTTCGGGCAGTGTAGGGGGCCGTGCTGAGGGTGGTGTTTCAGGGTTTAGGGCAGTGGTGTTCGGGCAGTGTAGGGGGTCTTGCTGGGGGTGATGTTTCAGGGTTTAGGGCAGTGGAGTGGTGTTTGGGCAGTGTAGGGGGTCTTGCTGGGGATAGTGTTTCAGGGTTTAGGGCAGTGCAGTGGTGTTTGGGCAGTGTAGGGGGCCATGCTGGGGGCGGTGTTTCAGGGTTTAGGGCAGTGCAGTGGTGTTCGGGCAGTGTAGGGGGTCGTGAAGGGGGTGATGTTTCAGGGTTTAGGGCAGTGCAGTAGTGTTCGGCAGTGTAGGGGGTCGTGCTGGGGGTGGTGTTTCAGGGTTTAGGGCAGTGCAGTGGTGTTCAAACAGTATAGGGGTCGTGCAGGGGCTGGTGTTTCAAGGTTTAGGGCAGTGCAGTGGTGTTCGGGCAGTGTAGGGGTAGTTCTGGGGGTAGTGTTTTAGGGTTTAGGGTAGTGCAGTGGTGCTTTTGTAGTGTAGGGGGTCGTGCTGGGGGTAGTGTTGTAGGGTTTAGGGTAGTGCAGTGGTGTTCGGGCAGTGTAGGGGGTCTTGCTGGGCGTGGTGTTTCAGGGTTTAGGGCGGTGGTGTTCGGGCAGTGTAGGGGGTCTTGCTGGGGGTGATGTTTCAGGGTTTAGGGCAGTGCAGTGGTGTTCGGGCAGTGTAGGGGGTCTTGCTGGGGGTAGTGTTTCAGGGTTTAGGGCAGTGCAGGGGTGTTCGTGCAGTGTAGGGGTCGTGCTGGGGATGGTGTTTCAGGGTTTAGGGCAGTGCAGTAGTGTTCGGGCAGTGTAGGGGGTCGTGCAGGGGGAATGGTGTTTCAGGGTTTAGGGCAGTGCAGTGGTGTTCGGGCAGTGTAGGGTGTCGTGCTGGGGGTGGTGTTTCAGGGTTTAGGGCAGTGCAGTGGTGTTCGGGCAGTGTAGGGGGTCGTGCACGGGGTGGTGTTTCAGGGTTTAGGGCAGTGCAGTAGTGTTCGGGCAGTGTAGGGGGTTGTGCTGGGGCTGGTGTTTCAGGGTTTAGGGCAGTGCAATGGTGTTCTGGCAGTGTAGGGGGTCGTGCTGGGGCTAGTGTTTCACGGTTTAGGGCAGTGCAGTGGTGTTCGGGCAGTGTAGGGGGTCTTGCTGGGGCTGGTGTTTCAGGGTTTAGGGCAGTGCAGTGGTGTTCGTGCAGTGTAGGTAGTCGTGCTGGGGCTGGTGTTTCAGGGTTTAGGGCAGTGCAGTGGTGTTCGGGCAGTGTAGGGGGTCATGCTGGGGCTGGTGTTTCAGGGTTTAGGGCAGTGCAGTGGTGCTCAGGCAGTGTAGGGGGTCGTGCTGGGGGTGGTGTTTCTGGGTTTAGGGTAGTGCAGTGGTGTTCGGGCAGTGTAGGGGGTCGTGCTGGGGCTGGTGTTTCAGGGTTTAGGGCAGTGCAGTGGTGTTCGGGCAGTGTAGGGGGTCGTGCTGGGGCTGGTGTTTCAGGGTTTTGGGCAGAGCAGTGGTGTTCGTGCAGTGTAAGGGGTCGTGCTGGGGGTGGTGTTTCAGGGTTTAGGGAAGTGCAGTGGTGTTCGGGCAGTGTAGGGGGTCGTGCTGGGGGTGGTGTTTCAGGGTTTAGGGCAGTGGTGTTCGGGCAGTGTAGGGGTCTTGCTGGGGGTGATGTTTCAGGGTTTAGGGCAGTGGAGTGGTGTTTGGGCAGTGTAGGGGGTCTTGCTGGGGATAGTGTTTCAGGGTTTAGGGCAGTGCAGTGGTGTTTGGGCAGTGTAGGGGGCCGTGCTGGGGGTGGTGTTTCAGGGTTTAGGGCAGTGCAGTGGTGTTCGGGCAGTGTAGGGGGTCGTGAAGGGGGTGGTGTTTCAGGGTTTAGGGCAGTGCAGTGGTGTTCGGGCAGTGTAGGGGGTCGTGCTGGGGGTGGTGTTTCAGGGTTTAGGGCAGTGCAGTGGTGTTCGAACAGTGTAGGGGGTCGTGCAGGGGCTGGTGTTTCAAGGTTTAGGGCAGTGCAGTGGTGTTCGGGCAGTGTAGGGGTCGTTCTGGGGGTAGTGTTTTAGGGTTTAGGGTAGTGCAGTGGTGCTTGTGTAGTGTAGGGGGTCGTGCTTTGGGTAGTGTTTTAGGGTTTAGGGTAGTGCAGTGGTGTTTGTGTAGTGTAGGGGTCATGTTTTAGGGTAGTGCAGTGGTGTTTGGGTAGTGTAGGGGGTCGTGCTGGGGGTATTGTTTTAGGATTTAGGTTAGTGCAGTGGTGTTTGGGTAGTGTAGGGGATAGTGCTGGGGGTAGTGTTTTAGGGTTTAGGGTAGTGCAGTGGTGTTTGTGTAGTGTAGGGGGTCATGCTGGGGGTAGTGTTTGAGGGTTTAGGATAGTGCAGTGGTGCTTGTGTAGTGTAGGGAGTCGTGCTGGGGTAGTGTTTTAGGGTTTAGAGTAGTGCAGTAGGGTTTTTGTAGTGTAGGGGGTCATGTTTTAAGATGCAACGCTCCAATACCTGACCAGTCTGCACTACATAAAACTGCAAAAAAACTAAAAATAAAAAGTGTTTTGCACACTTTTGGCATTGGGCTATATTTGGGCTACATCTGGGTAATATTTGTGCTACATTTGGGCTCTTTTTTCTCTGGTGGCCATCTTGGAAGACTTCTTTGTTATGAAGTTTCCTAATTTCCTCATTTACTGCAGTCTCCTCAGTAGGAAATGCTTTCAGTTTTTTACTTTGATTCCATCAAGAAGGCATTCAGATGTGTCTCACATTTGCCATAAATTCAGAATGTTAGCACTCTAGTTGCTCATTAGATCACTGTACTAAAGCTACTGCTCACCAGGAGGTAACTGGAAGTCTGCTGCTGGTATTGAAAGTGATTGTTTCAGTCTGCATGTCAGAATTTTCTAATGAAATAGAAGAGGATTTGAGATCTCACTTAAAACATGCCCTCATTTTTCTTTCTGCAGCACTAACCATAATTTCTATTTAAAAAAGAACCCCCTCATTTTGTTCCTTTTTAAATTAAATGTTTTAAGTATTAACGGTTTATTCCAATCAAGATGGCTTCCGGTGTGCCATACTTTTGTCATAAGTAAGGCTGTTAGCGCTCTAGTTGTTCTTTAGAACACTCTGGGAAGCTGCAGTAGAACACAAAGGCATCAACTGGCAGGCTGCTCCTGTTGAAATATAACAGGAAGATATTTGAGATCACACTTGAAACGTCCTAATTTTTCTTTCTACAGCACTACCCATAATTTTTATGACAAAATGAACCCCATCATTTTGTTCCTTTTTAAATTAAATGTTTTAAGTGTTACCAGTTTATTCCAATCAAGATGGCTTCAGGTGTGCCATACTTTTGTCATAAGTAAGGCTGTTAGCACTCTAGTTGTTCTTTAGAACACTCTGGGAAGCTGCAGTAGAACACAAAGGCATCAACTGACAGGCTACTCCTGTTGCAATATAACAGGAAGATATTTGAGATCTCACTTGAAACATGTCCTAATTTTTCTTTCTATAGCACTAACTATAATTTCTATGACAAAATGAACCCCATCATTTTGTTCCTTTTTAAATTAAATGTTTTAAGTGTTACCAGTTTATTCCAATCAAGATGGCTTCAGGTGTGCCATACTTTTGTCATAAGTAAGGCTGTTAGCACTCTAGTTGTTCTTTAGAACACTCTGGGAAGCTGCAGTAGAACACAAAGGAATCAACTGACAGTCTCTGCCCTTGTTGGATGTACATGTTTTACTGAGAATGTCAGACTTCATTCTCACATGACTGAGAAAGATAATGTGAATTTACAGAAAATATGCTCTCATTTTAGCTTCTGGAGCACCTTCCAAAACTGTATGGGACAAGCATGTGAAAATAGTTTTCTCTCAAACATGATTCATGATATCCCAGCAGAAGGTTTTTCACAGGGTAAAATCACCTTAGAACACACCACAATTCCTGAAATTAGTATGGTACCATCAACAAATGAATTCTAATGTAACTAAAGTCTGTTATCACCCTTAATAGTTCTCCTTTTGGTAACCCTCAAAATCTTTGATTCACTACAAGGCATTTCAATGGGGTACTATCATGTATATTGGTCTCAAGATGGCTGCCAGCAATTCCAGGATGAAGTGCTGACAGCCAATCAGATCTCACGATGACATGTGTGGTTAGGCTCCGCCCAGATATATATGTGTTTTTACTTTTGATTTTCTCAGCAACTATTGAACGGATTTACACCATTTAACAAAAAGGGTTCTTTCTGAACCAAGAACTACCTCTTTGCCAAATTTGGTGTAATTCCGTTCAGCAGTTCGGGCTGTAGCCTTGCATAAAGTTTCCTATGGGAAATTGATTTTTTTACTCTTATTTTTTTAATTTCTCCGCAACTACTGAACGGATTTACACCATTTAACAAAAAGGGTTCTTTCTGAACCAAGAACTACCTCTTTGCCAAATTTGGTGTAATTCCGTTCAGCAGTTCGGGCTGTAGCCGTGTCTAAAGTTTCCTATGGGAAAATGAATGGGGAAAACACGTTTTGGGACCCCCTTTTTCTCGGCCCCCGCTTGATGAATCACCCCGAGACTTTCAGGGTAGGAGCGGACCGGAGCGGGCCATAAAGTTTGAAAATTTCGCGAAGATTCGTCAACCGGCAAGAGAGTTATTTCAAATAGAATGTCGCGGATTTCCTATGGAAAATAGGTCCTAACTATAACTATCTACTGGCGACCGCCAGTAGATAATATATCTATATATATATAATAGAGAGATAGATAGATAGACATATCATAATCCGATAAATAGAAATGTATATACATTGTTATTTTAATCTAAAATATCTTAATAACTTTTTAATTTAAAAATAAATGTAACTTTATTTTTTTTTAAATAATTACATTAATTTAAATTATTCTTTATATAACTTTTAGGTATTTTTACTATGAAATAAATATAAACATTTTACTCTGGGTGGGATTTTTTAAAATGACTAATTATATAATTCCATTAATTACATTTTAATTCAAAATTAAGTTAATAGTGCTGTTGCATTTTTTCATTTTGTTCGACGTTTAAAATACATTTCTAAATTTCTTTTACAATAATATTGTACGGAAAATAGTTTTACTAATTTTTTAAAAAGTTTAATCAATAAATTTTACCATAGGGATATCTCCGCCCTGGTGGCAGTAACCTCTATCTATGGGGCCGATTCCGATTCGGGCCGGAAATCTCTCCGACCGAGTCGGATTCGGAGAGATATCCGACCGAACCGGACTCTAGCAGTCCGACCGAACGAGTACGATGCGGACGCATGCTATCGGACTCGATTCGGTCGGACTCCCATTGAAGTCAATGGGAGCCGGTCGTACGACGCGTACACGGGCTCCCATTGACTCAATGGGTGCGTCGCGAACAAGGGCACCCCCTACAGCGGGTATGCGTCGGTGCGACTCACGCCGTACATGCATGGGTAGGGGGGACCCATGGGTCCCCCCTGTGTGCGACTCGTGCGGGTACGCGTACAGGGGGGTCCGACACAGACCCCCGAAGTCCGGCTCCGACTGCTCTTTCGAGCCAGACGGCGCGAGTCGGTCGGACTGTTCGAGGCGCGCATCGTACTTGCCCGGTCGGGGAACGTCTCCATTGCGTGGTGCGAGTCGAGTCTGTACGAGTCGGTCGGAGCGGGCAACGAGTCGGTCGGGGATTTCGCGTACGCTCGCATCGTACTTGCTCGCGCGGACGGGTGTTCGAATCGGTCGGAAACAGGGCGTCCGAATTGGATCCGGTAAAGCCGAATCCGATTCGGTGCCCTACCGGCCGAGATCGGAATCGGCCCCTATGTGTCTAAAGTTATTAGTGGTAACTTTGCATTCGTGAATTTGGCTTCATCTCCTGATTCCAGGGGGTTGGGACATGTAAGTCTACACTTTGTAGTAATTTTCACTTGAAAATTGTGACTAGCCAAAAGTAGTAAATGTACTACAAAGTGTAAGAGTAAATATGCATGTGTAATTTACTTATGAGCAAATTTTCCAGGCCACATACACTCTTAGAAATATGTTTGTGGATGTTTTAGTGTGGTGTTATGTTTTTATCCCTTGCATCGACCTGGAATGTTAGAAGTTACTCATGAGTAAAGGAAATTCAAATAATCTTTTCAAGACCAGTGTTTCCACTGGCTTTCTAACTAAATGTCAGATGACAGATAAACTGGAAGTAACAGCACAAGAGCTACAGGAACATGTAGCCAAGCCAAGAAGGTGAACAACGTGTGCCTTTGGCAGAGGTGAACCAGCTCAAGCCAGAAGCTTAGTTCATTTATGTGGGTGGCACCGTTTAGAAACAAATCTGTTAAGTCTTTGATTTAACAAGCTTTTCCAGAAAAAGTAATTAGTAGAACCTCCCAGATACTAAGACTTTGCTGATAATATATATTAACATATGCTGGTTAATTAAACACAAATCTTTTAGTGAAATGGCAAGTCAGTCTGCATTTCATCTCATAAAAGCAGGAAAACCAAGCCTCTGGCGCTTTTTTTGACTCGGTCTGCATCCTATGCTACGGCATTAACAGAAGTCTAAGTATTGTCTGCTTGCTATGCGGTGCCACAGCTTTGGCTACAATAATTATGGGAGTATGGCGGCCTTGGTAAAATTGCTTGACTTGATCATATTAAATATAATATTGGGTAAAATGCCACGAGTGATTCCACGTTGGCTTCGTCTCTTTAGCAATGGCATTTACTATGCCCCGCGAGGAAGCCTACGCGCGAGCTCAAAATTTTTATTTTTTCCTTATTTAACTACTCGAAGGACTAGGTGTATATTCTTAAAATCCTTTATCTTATTATCCCTCAGACTCTTGGTTAATGTCTCACCCCAGCTGTCTCTTATGGTTTTTGTAGGCAATACTGGATTTGTACATTATCGGCTGCTCAACCCATCGGGCACAAAGTTATAGTCTTTGCCCTTCTTCATCAGGGGCCATATGTATCAAACAAAATTGCGATCGCAAACGCTGAAATTCGCAGAATTTCAGCGTTTGCGATCGCAATTTGGCTAAGTGGTATGTATGAATGAAAAACTGCCTCGCAAAATAAGGAATCGCAATATTTGCGATTCCCTATTTTGCAAATGCATTTAAGGAATCGCAACTTCAAGTTGGTGGTACTTTGCGATTTCTTTGAAAAATGCAATTTTTTGCATTTTTCAAAGTGCAATGTGGCGCACATACATGCCCTTAGGGCATGTATGTGCGCCACATGTGCACCCATGCATATTTCAGGGGTGCAACAGGGTGTCCTTTTGACACCCGTGCAACCTTGAAATTGCATTCTCAATTTGCGATTCTCTAATTGCTAATCGCAAATTGAGAATGTCTTCCCATTCATTCCTATGGGCCTCTAGGCCCATAGGAATGAATGAGGAGGGTTTCCTTAATTGCGAATCACAATTTGCGATTCGCAAATAAGGAATATGTAGAGATCGCAATTTTTTTTGCAAATCCTACATACATCTCGTTTTGCAATTCTCAAATAGCGATTCGCAAAAAATCACTATTTGAGAATCGCAAAACCTAACATTGATACATATGGCCCTATGTTGTTAAAAACGTTATGAAATGAAATAGACTTTTTTTTCTACGGAGGAATAATTTTAAATTCTCTCAGATGCGTTTTTCCTAAATTCATTGACTTTGTGTCAATGGGAAGTGTATAAAGTATTATTTGCATCTTTGTGGATACACCTTGGAGGGACTTGTAACGTCTCATTGAACGGGCTGCACACCAGCAAAATCCGAATTAGTGACTTATTCGAAAGGACAGCAAGGGCCTCTCTTTTTTCAGCATCTGGATGTATTTTAATGGTTCTCTTCTGAAGAAAAGAAAAGGCAAAGTGTATAGTAGAATAAATCCAAACAATTACAAATAAAAAGATGCCAAACTAAACGTTTGCCATTTCGAAAGGAAATAACATATATTTAGCTAAAATACCTAGGAAAATTAATAGAAACATTTCAGTTGTTCAGCTCATCCAATTGCAAGAATAAGATAACAATTGTTAAGGCTATCTGAGGGAGGCAATATAATTACAAGTATTGGTAAAGTCAATAGGTCTCACCTTTGAGACATGTTGGCGTTGAATCCCTTATGCTGTGCAGCACGGATAAAGATTATACAGAAAAAAAAGCCTTTGAAGCGGTGCCCGGGCCTTTTTGTAGGTCTTCCCCTACAAAATTACACGAGTGTTTATATTATTTCTTTTTAGTTACTGATTCAAGTTGAAAATGAATTGCCAAATAGGGGGGTTTTTCAACGGGGAAGCAGCAGCAACTGAGGTGGAAATAACACCAGCCAAGAATTGCGCCAGAGCAATACGAAGTACAGGGGGAGAGAAGTACACAAAGGACACAGCTCAAAAACACATGCACTCCCATGCAGTGCTTAGCACAAAAGAAAAAGAAGTTCTTGAAAAGCAAGTAGTGGAAGCAGCAAAAGAGATGTAAAGAGGCAATGCTCCATGGCAGGGACAAACACAAGATTGACAAGCTGAGCCATGAATAAGAAGCAGGCAAATTAGAGAGAAAGGGAGGTAAACCGATGGTAAGCAAATGAAAAGGCTCCAAGACTCTATATGTTCTTGATGAACCACAATATGTCCCACAACAGACAGCACATCCACTGTCTAGTAAGCTTTAACTTAAAAAGAGTTATAGGTGGTTTCGGGAGGATAAATATCCTCAAACAAACAATTATGGGCCAGATGTAGGAAGCCAAATAGCGAGCGCAAACGCTGAAAGCGTTTCGATCGCTGATTTAGCTGCGGCTAATGTAGGTAAGTTTAAACCTACTCGCAAAATAAGGAATCGCAAAATTGCGAATTCCTTATTTTGCATAAGCATTTAAAGAATCACAATTTGCGATTCCCTAAATGCTATGCTGGTAAGCATCGCAAATTGCGATTTTGCCTTAAGGAATCGTAAAATACCACCAACTTCAAGTTGGTGGTATTTTGCGAATTCATTTCAAAAAGCACTTTTTGGCTTTTTACAAAGTGCCATGTGGCGCACATACATGCCCTTAGGGCATGTATGTGCGCCACATGTGCACACATGCACATTTCAGGGGTGCAACAGGGTGTCTGTGAGAAGTTGGCCTGGTATATGCTGTTCACTAATTAAAGTGGACACCTTGCACCAGAACAATTCGACTCTTATGGTTGGTAGGTTTAAGACAACCTTTATAGAAAGCTATCCTAGTGGTAGCTGTGGAGAGCAGCCTTCAGGCTAAGTCTTGGAGGAATGTAAAGCAGCTTGTTTTACCACACAATCTCTTGAATCACCAAATGAAAAGACACCACACAGGTATATATATCAAATATATAGGTATTTATTAATAAACAACTCTCTACTAATCTCTTTATGAGATTAGAAGTCAGGAACATATGTACAAATCAAATGTTATCAAAATAAGTTAGCACAATCAAATATCACAATCTTAGTTTGGCTAGACCTAGGTCTAGGGCATCTAGAATCGAGGGACCCCAAGAACCACCCCAGGTAGTTGTAGGAGACCCACAGGGGACGGACGCGGTGTCCTGGCACCGGTGCGAGTCCTGTGCGAGTCTATGCGAACAGACGCGATTGAGATTTCAATGTTAAAGGTCCCTTGCGTGTTCGAGGCGAACACACCGATCGGTCCTTGTACGAGTCGAAGGACGCGGTTACAGATAGAGTTGCAAGGGAGATGGACGCGCTGTGTCTAACACAGACGCGAACCTTGTACGAGTCAGCGCAATGGAGATTTCAATGTTACAGGCCCCTTGTGTGTTCGAGGCGAACACCGATCGGACTCAGTACGAGTCGAAGGACACGGTTATAGATAGTGTTACAAGGGAGATGGACGCGATGTGTCTAACACAGACGCGAACCCTGTACGAGTCAGCGCAATTGTCGCACTTAGAAAATAAGAGTTTTAGGGCACTTCTAGGGTAGCTACAAGCAAGCCACTTACATGGTAAGTAGTTCTAGGGCCCACACCCATGGGAGCACCGTAATGCTAAAGTTACCTCACCCAGGGGAGCCGGGTGCATAGGTGTCCTTTGGTGTCGGGTCGCGGCGTCGTTTTCAATGGGAGCCAGTGAAGACTTGCTGCTTGCGGCGACAGAAGAAGTGTCCGTTGGAATCCAAGCCTGGATTCGGAAGGAGGAAGACCTGAAAGCAGAGGGGACAGTGTTCAAGGGCACTTGGCAGTGACCCGGGGCAAGGAAGATGAATGCCCACCGTCGTCGACAGATTCAGGTTGTTCACTGGTGTCTTGACTCTTCAACCACGAGGTCCAGGAGGCGTCGAGGATGGCCAGGAGCTGGATTCAGCATGTCCCATGAAGTCTGCAGCTGACTGCGGTGTCGGCGACCCGATTGGAGCCAACAAGCCTTGGTAGCAGCAAGTCTCGTGGTGGAACGGAAAAGTCAATGGTGCAGACCAGCAAGGTCTGAGGAACTTACCCAGCGGAGGTAGGTCAGGGCAGGTCTGGAGCAACCAGGGGAGCCCTTTGGTTTCTTTGGAAAGTCTTCTGGGGACCCACAAGCCAGCTGGCAAGGGATCGCAAAGACGCCTCAGGAGGATTCACTCAACAGGGGCCCACGGTCACTCGGGACGGTGTACGCCTCTGATTTTGGGAGGGATCTCTGCTGGAGGCTGGGACCACACGTGGTCTTAAGCACAAGTTCGTAGAATGTCGTGAAGGGGTTGTACTTGACAATAGTGCACGGTACCCAGGGTCTGCGGTTCCTCATTGCTCGTGGGGTCCACTTGCCTCAGCTTCGCTGGGGACTCACGATGGCCTTGGAGGGGTCAGGAAATCCTCTTCCTGGGCTGCAGGGACTTCGGGCTCCGGCGGGAGCGGCATAGTTTGCGACCGTCGTTGTCATTTTTGGTGCCTGCCAAGCAGGGGAGTCACTCCTTGACTCCAAGGGAGATTCTTCAGTCTTCCAAAGGTAGTGGAATGTCGAAGGTCCGGGATTCTTCTTGTTGAGCGTCGTCCAGGGGTATCTAGTTTGCAATGCACAGGTTCCCCCTCTTATACTAAAAGAAAGGGAGGGACTAGCTCTATGACCCCACCTATGGGAGGGTCAGGGGAGTGGGTGGCTACACCCTCTTCCCTTTGTCCAGTTTCGCGCCAGAGCAGGGGCAGGTAGCCCCTGAGCCGGTTTGAACTGGCATATGCACAGAGGAGCCTTCTGCTCCCCCAGTGCAGGACTTCAAAGCACTCTAGGAGTGCACCCACCCAGCCCCAATACACTAAACCCTGTCTGGGAGGTGGTCACACCCCCTTGGGACAGGATATCTATTGTTGGGCTTCCTCCACTGCGAGTTTCGGTCATCAGCAGGAGGGCAGCCCAGTGTCTGTGACTGGTGGCATCCATTTTGTGATGCCAGGGCTCTGCAGGATTCTACCGCGTTTCCACAGTCGGTACATGTCTATCCCTCTAGAAGGGTGGAATGCTACCCCCGCCGCCAGAACTGGCGGGGGTAGTATTCCAAGATGTTTGACACCAAACACGACATGTTTTGATGCAGCCATTCCAAAGTTAGCATTCTACCGCAAGGATATAATGCACTTAAGAGTATATGGTTTAACCGCATCCACAAACAGCACCAGAGAATGGACTCTGAGAGCTGCAGAGGGGCCCTGCTCAGGCAGAGGCACCCTCTCACATAGGAACCAAGCACCCTGCCCTCAGGATTGATAGGGCCTGCCTTAGGGGTGACTGATAGGTTTAAATGTGTGTGCAGAGGAGATATAGGAAACCTATATCTCAGTGAGGAGTGCTAGCACCACCTCACCCAGGCTGCAGTAGCAGGCCTGTGGTGTCAGATTTAGTCTGCTTCCCAGGGGTGGCATAATACATGCTGCAGCCCCTGGTAGGCCTGTGAAGTACCTATGCCCTTGGCACCTAAGGTACCATATACTAGGGACTCATAAGGCACCACAGTATCCAATCACTAGTGCACCTAGAGTGCACTCCAAGTCATTTAGAGAGAACAGAGAGGCTGGGGCCCTGATTGGCAGGGACCCAGCCAGACTATAGCCAGAAACCAGTGTAAACATCAGAAAAAAAGTGGGGGCAACATAAGAGGCAGATCCTACTCTCCTACACAACCCCCCAAACGCAGGTACACTAAACTAACCTTGACCAGTTGAGTCTTCGTGTTCAAAGTGGAAATACCTTGAGAGTCCATCTGCATTGGCATGTTGGGTCCCAGGTCTATGTTCCACTGTATAGTCCATCCCCTGTAGGGAAATGGACCACCTCAAAAGTTTTGGGTTTTCTCCTTTCATTTGTTTAAGCCATAGGAGGGGCTTGTGGTCAGTCTGAACTATGAAGTGAGTGCCAAACAAGTATGGCCTCAGCTTCTTCAGGGCCCACACCACAGCAAAGGCCTCCCTCTCCATAGCTGACCAACGTTTCTCTCTAGGGGTCAGCCTTCTGCTAATAAAAGCTACTGGCGGGGCGTGGCTTGGCCAGCAATGGAGGTGGCAGTGCTGTAGCGGGGCTCCGTCTTCAGCACCCGGTCCTGGCCGCGTAACCACGGGGAAAATGGAGGACTGAGGGCTACCACACACGGTTGCAGTCCTGGAAGGGGCCCCCGATGCTCCGGAGCAACTGTGCGCGCTGGAAGCTGTGCTCGCTTGGTGTGGGCCTCCCCGACTGCTGGCGGACTGAGGGCGGCTCGCGCGGCCGGGCGCTGAGAGGTGCGTGAGTCCGGGGACTGGCCCCGCCTCCTGGGCCTTGCCTGGCGGGCGTGCTTTGATCGCCTTTTGAAGACGACGGTGCCCCATATTAGACCCGGTCGGGACGGCCCATTGCCGGTCGGGTGGTGAGACCCCGGGTCCAGTGTGACCATAGTGGCCGGAGAGAGCCGCGCGAGGCTGGGAGCCGGGCCGCTTCTCGGGCCTGGCCTGGAGAGGACACAATAAGCACGCTGTGGGGACGGCGCTAGAGACTGCGGGAGTCAGCGCTGGCGCGGCGACGACCGAGGACCGGCCAATCCCCTGCCATAACCGCTGAGCAGAAGGAGGAGAGGAGCCGGCTACCGGGTGAGGTCAGTGACTGTCTCAAGTGGCGAAGGCACGGAGGAGTTGCGTGAAGCGACCAGAGAGCATTAATGGTGCCCGAGCGCACCAGTCCTTTTGCGGCTGTGGGACAGAATTTTAGGCTCTACACGCCCCGGCGCCTGGGGGTCGGAGTGTGAGGATTTGAGTGACCCCTCGAGGTGTCCGCGGGGGTGCGACACGGCTCGCAGGGACTTGTTGGACTGCTGCAGCCGCGAGAGGTGTTTAACCCACGGCGGGGGAGGTGCGTGAATGGTGGGCCCCCTCTGCATATCAACGAGAGGTGCTCCGCTGCCATTAAACATCCAGCTGGTCTCGTCTGTGGTGCTTCGCTGAGGGCGGGTAGCCCTGCACATGCAAGCTGCTGAGCTGGAGGACACTACAGGGTACTGTCGGTGAAGCAGATCGGTACTAACCAGACGCTGCTGAACTATATCGGACGTGGAAGAAAGGCGTAGATCCTGGACTCCGCACTGACAGCTGCCGGACCGAGAGACGCCCAGCGAAGAGCACAACTTTGGCGGCTCCATGTCGAGAGGAGGCCGAACGAAAGCAGGAACTGGGGGAACGGCAGCCCCCCTCCACAGACTCGGGCACAAGCGGACAAGATGGCAGGAGTGGAGACGATAGACCCAATGTCGCACAAACTAGACGCGGTCCTGGCAGCAGTTGAAAAACTAGGAGAAACAATGACTCAGATCCGCAACTCCTTGGAGGGTAAAATAGACAAAGTGGCGCTGGACCTCACGTTGCTACACGCGGATCACCGGAAACTCACGGATCGCACTGCTGCCACCGAGGGGGACTTGGCGGAGGTCTCTCCACGAGTTTCTGTGGCGGAAAAGGACATTCGTGAACTACAGAATAGAGTGGATTTCCTGGAGGACAGAGCCGAGGACGCGGAAGGTAGGGCCCGACGCAATAACGTGCGCGTAGTGGGCCTGCCGGAGGGAACAGAGGGAAGGTCAGCTGTAGCTTACGTCGAAGACTGGCTCCGGTCACTCCTGCCGGGAGGTGCCCTCTCCCCACAGTTTGTGGTTGAGCGCGCGCATCGGGTCCCTGCCAGGCCCCCCCCACCAGGCTCCAGCCCACGGCCGCTCCTGATCCGCCTCTTGAATTATCGGGACAGGGACACCATCCTCCAGGAAACTCGAAAACTACAGGAGATACGAGTGGACAACCAGAAGGTCATGATATTTCCCGATTATACCTTTCAAGTCCAGAAACAGCGACACTCTTTTCTTGCAGTAAAGCGTAGACTACGGCAGTGTGATCTAAAATACTCTCTGCTGTTTCCGGCGAAGCTACGGGTCGTGGCGCATGACAGGACTCACTTTTTCACCACCCCAGAAAGTGCTGAGGAATGGCTTGACTCCCACAATGCTGGAACAAATGGGAGGGAGGAACGAGCGCCAAAACCCCCACAGCGGAGGAGACGTCGACAACAACGGCCGACACAACCCCGAACATCGCGAGCTCCTGGCCCTGCGCCGGACCAGATACTGAGTGGACAACTGGAAGCGATACAAGCGGTGGCAAACATCGGGGACTCGCTGGGCACCCATTCGCACTCGGATTCTGACCGGCATGGGCCGCCTAGCGATGATGACCTGCTGGATGATTTATCTGCCTCTCCAGGATCCGATATTCTACCCCATGTCACCCCACAGACTTCGAAGCACATTACCTGACACTCTGTGTTCCGTTTGTTAGTTTCTGTTATCGCAGATAGTCCAAGTGATGCATAACCTCACCGGATACGCAAGTATATAATTGTCTGTATAATTTTCAGATGCTGCACGCTTCTGTCGATTTAGGTTATGATGAAGTGACAGTCAGGGTACAGTTACGACACACGGATAGGCTCCTACTACTGGCCCCTTCATATATGGGAATAGTATAAATAACACATGGGTGGTGGCCCTATCTTCTTGGGATGCGGTCAGGGATGGGTTTAGCTGCAAAGGATGACCCTTTTCTAATTTCCCCTATCTTTCCTCTGCAGTACGTTTCCCTTAGGATAACTTCCACATTGCTGTACACCACGGTTTCCCTCAGATATTAGTTGTGTGCTATTGTACAGACGGTTTGGGCACTTGCCTGTTGCATAGTTGCTCTCATGGTATTATTATTCTATATGTTTTTAATATTTTGTATGCCATCTTATTTTAGCAAAGGTATGTCGGCTGCCAACCAAGTACGTGCCAGACAACTCATCTCAGAGCAGCCACTGTGCCCCCGCGATTGGCCCCTTTCGCCCTCCAGCCGGGTGAATCCCTCAACGCCCTTGACACTACACAGACATGGCGCCCCTTAAAATAGGAACCTGGAATGTACGGGGCATTCATACCCCAGCGCGCCGATATTTAATATACTCATATTTACGTCGACACCACATACAGATAGCGCTGCTCCAGGAAACGCATATACCACAGACAGAAATTATACGTCTTCGCAGGCGTTGGAGGGGGCAGCTTTATGCGACAGGCTACTCCGCATATGCGCGTGGGGTCCTGGTATGGGTGCGACCGGGAACTCCATTTAGGGTGACCGATACAATGATAGATGAGGGCGGCAGATATGTCATGGTGAAGGGAGTCTGGGATGGTAAGCCGATAGTAATAGCGTCACTATATGCACCAAATACTGAGCAGGCAGCCTTTTTGGATCATGTCACCCACAAGCTGGCTGTCTGGCATGATACACCCATGATCTTAGGTGGGGATTATAACTGCGTATTAGATGCCTCTCTGGATTGCTCTTTCCCTCCCCTGCTAGGCACAGTCACACATGTAGCCATGAAGGCGCTGTCGCGTTGGGCGGAGCAGTGGCACCTCTCGGATGCGTGGCGCCACAGGAACCCGCAGGACAGAGTCTATTCCTACTATTCGGGGGCCCATCGGCTGCATACGCGCTTGGACCGCTTCATGGTGTCCGACGATCTCTTACCATGTATTGCAGGGTCCTCCTATATGGGACGTACACACTCAGATCATAACCCGCACCTACTAGACTTGCGATGGGAGGTTGAGCAACCCCCGATCCCACTGTGGCGTCTTCAATCAGATGTGCTCTTGGATGCGCCATTCAGGGATCTGTTGGCCACTACCATAGCACAGTATAATGAGGAAAACGCAGGCACGGCCTCATCGCCATTAGTGGAGTGGGGTGCTTTGAAGGTGGTGGTTAGGGGTCACTGTCTGGGGACACAGGCGGGAATGCGAGTGCAGTTAGAGAAAGACCTTACCAATCTCGAACGGAAATTGCTTGTTGACGAGCAGGGGGCCGCGGAGGGGACAGGGGAACAACGCAGCCGGCACGGAGAGGAGCACGCACGGCTGTTGGAGCGGTTGAAATGCATTAACTACGCTGCACACGCGGCACGGACACATCATATGAGTGATAAGGCCGGCAGGCTGCTTGCATGGCTAATTCGCCAAAGCGAGTCGTCAGCGCCAATAGTATCGGTCCGCACGGTGAATGGGAGAGTAGCGCACACACAGAGAGATATACATGATGCGTTTGTGGCACATTATCAGGAGTTGTATAAATCGCGCGCGCGAGCAACGCCTTCAGAGATGCGACGCTACCTGGAGGACCTGGCCCTACCGCAGCCCACGGGCCCTCAGAGGGAGGAGCTAAACTGCCCTCTCACTACCGAGGAAGTCCGGGACAGTATTTTTTCCCTGTCTAACGGGAAGTCGCCAGGCCCGGATGGGCTGCCAACGGAATTCTACAAGGCTTATGCTTATCTTTTGGTGCCGCAGCTGTTGACGGTTTACCAGACCGCAATGGCCGACTCCGCGTTACCAACCACGCAGAGTGAGGCTCTGCTGGTGTCCCTTCTAAAACCTGACAAAAATCCAGACTCTCTGGGTTCGTATCGCCCATTAGCACTCCTTAATACGGACTACAAAATATTCGCATCACTCCTGGCCAGACGACTTTCGCCCTTAGTACAAACACTGGTGCACCCAGACCAAAATGGATTTGTTCCAGCCAGGTGCACATCGCTCAACATTCGTCGGTTTTTCAGAATTCAAGAATATGCAGTGGATAGATGGCCCCGTTCGGGATGCCTGGTACTGGACCTGGAAAAGGCATTCGATTCGTTGGAGTGGCCTTACCTGGCGGCAGTCCTGGATACATACGAGTTGGGGGAGAATTATTTGAATATGATTCGATTATTGTATCAGCGTCCCACAGTTCGGGTACGTACCGGCAAGCTAGTCTCTGACCCTATTCGAGTGCGGCGGGGGACGCGACAGGGCTGTCCTCTGTCCCCGCTGTTGTTCTCCTTAGCGATGGAGCCTTTGGCTGTGTTGCTCAGGAGAGATGGTAGAGATTGGGGAATACCGCTGGGGGATGGGCTGCACGCTGTCTCCCTCTACGCTGATGACCTGTTGTTGTATCTTCGGGATGTCACTGTTATCCCGGAGTCCATTGCCGGAATACTTAAAACCTTCGAGGAGTACTCGGGTCTCCGGGTGAACTGGGCCAAATCGGGACTATACTCATTCCGGCATGGTATATCGGAAGAGGAGGTACTTTTCAATACTCAGCCAATCGCGTGGTACCCCACCACTTTCCGATATCTTGGTATATTTATATACCGGAAGCCAGAAGACATCTTAGATGGCAATTTGACGAGAGCAATATCGGCGATCCGTGCTCAGATACAGTTTTGGAAAACGCTACCATTGGGTGTTATGAGTCGCGTCGCCCTGTTGAAAATGATTGTACTCCCTAAATTACTATACTATTTCTCGAATCTCCCAATTTACGTACCTAGTAAACTCTTTCGGGAGTTGGAACGTCTCTCCCGAGACCTCATATGGAATGCGGGGATGCCACGAATTGCTCTGTGGAAGATGTATGCCCCCATGGACCAGGGTGGACTGGCGGTTCCTAATTTGGAGCTATACTATTTGGCTGCTCAGCTTCAATGGGTGACGAAATGGCTAGATGGCAGGTGTCTGGAGGACACGGCGACATTGCAACAGCCCTGGACCCATCCGAGGATATGTCACCTGTTCCACCCGGTAGCTAAATCCCTGCGACCGACACAGTTATATGCGGGACTGGCACATAGGTGTTATAAGAGGAGTCTCTACCTCACACGCGCGACATTTCCATATGCCTCTACACTGCCATTACTGGGGACACCCCGGGGCAGGACAGGCACTTCAGGTGCCGCCCTGATGCCCTGGCGAGCGGTGGGCGTAGACACACTGGGTGATCTTTACAGGGATGGCGCACTGCTGACCTTTGAGGCGTTGACCGAGGATACTGGGCTGCCGGCGGGACAGTTCCTCCTCCATACGTCTCTCCTGTCGGCTTTGACAGCCGCATGGGGTGATCTGACAGTAGAGCCACCAACGCATCTAGTATTACAATACTTACATGTCATGGGGGCAGGATCACATGTAGTGCATTGGCTGGTAGAAGCGCTCCTTACACATACACTGACGCCGATGCGACAGCTCCGAGGCAGGTGGGAGGAGGACAGGGCCAGGCCTTGGACGGAGAAAGAATGGGGTATCGTTCTGGCTGGGTCCAGAAATATACCGCGGAACGCCAGGTTCAAACTTATACAAACGTATATCATTCACAGGGCATACCTTTCACCGGATAAGATTAATCGGTATTTTCACATTGACACCTCTGCATGTCCGCGTTGTCAGCAATTAGACGCCACTTTGCTGCATATGCTGTGGGATTGTGCCTCCCTTCTGCAGTACTGGCGAGACGTGACCACGACCCTTGCCGCTAGTACAGGCACACTCCTGCCGCTGTCGTGGGAAGTCTGCATTCTAGGGCTTTACCCCCGATCCAAAAAAAATAAAGTAACTACGAGGTTCCGAGATCTGGGGCTGATAACTGCAAAGCGGCTGATAACCAGGAAATGGAAACACGCAGACCCCCCAGTGACAGCCAGTTGGAGGGGCTCATTTATAGTTTGGGCGCAAGCAGAAAGCACGGTGCTGCACAGGGAGGAGACAGCAGGGCTCCGTAAGTACCCCATAGCCCAAAGCTGGGACATATTATTGGCTACCCTCCGATGTGGAGACTCAGATGAAGTAGGGACCCCCATAGCTGGTCCGCAGCGCACATGAACATAACCACATGCGTGGTCAGGGAGGACCGACTTGCTCTGGGAGGGCGGGGAGGGGCAGATTTATGTGCCCTTTGCACCATTGACACTGCACGATTAGCTGCTATCTTGACGCCTAAGTGGGCAGGCTGTAATCACCACCAACTGAGTGAGGAACTCTACAAAGAAGTATTGGTTGTACGAGTCACACCGAGTAGTGTAATAATTACATTTATAAATAGGATGGCTAGTTCATATGTTAGGTTCAAGTTAATTGATTGTTATAAGAAACATTGTTTGATTATCATTTTATAGTGGAGGCCTCTTATCTTTTCAATGTTATGCAGTCTCTTATTTTCTGTGTAACATCGCACTGATCCGGATTGACAACTGTCCCTGCATGCATTTGAGTCACTCCGATATTATATAGCGACATGCTGATTCCTACCAGATGTCTCCTTGAAGGGCAATGGCCAACTATGTCTGTAATGTTAGATCCAGGATGTAACGACAAGTGAATGCAATAGCACAAAGAAAGTTTAATATGAGTGATCATGTGTGACAGGGCGGCTGATGTATATGTACTATGTATGAATAGCGACGCACTGTAGTGGCACTATGTAACACTGCTTTCAATTTTCGCATTACATTTGTGATATACGTCGACTACCTGCATACAGAAAATATTGTACAAAAATGAGATATGCCATGACGGATAAAATAAGAAAAAGAAACCTATAAACACCAATAAAGATATTTAAACAAAAAAAAACAAAAAAAGCTACTGGCTGGTCTTGACCTTCATCATTCAGTTGAGACAGTACAGCTCCCACACCCAGCTCAGAAGCATCTGTTTGGACAATGAACTTTTTGGTGTAGTCTGGACTCTGCAAGATGGGGGCAGTGCACATGGCCTGCTTTAGGTCTTCAAATGCCTTCTGACAGCTAGCTGTCCACTGAACCTTTTTTGGCATTTTCTTTGAGGTCAGATCATTCAAGGGGGTCACTATAGATCCATATCCCTTGACAAACCTCCTATAGTACCCAGTCAGGCCTAAGAAGGCTCTCACCTGTGTCTGGGTGATTGGAGCAACCCATTCCATTATGGTTTGGATCTTGCTCTGTAAAGGCTGAACCTGGCCTCCACCTACAAGGTGGCCCAGGTACACAACCTGACTCTGCCCTATCTGGCACTTAGTGGCCTTGATAGTGAGGCCTGCTTTCTGCAGAGCCTCCAAAACATTCCTGAGGTGGACCAGGTGATCCTGCCAGGAGGAACTAAAGACAGCAATATCATCTAGATAAGCTGAGCAATAAGTTTCCATCCCTGCCAGAACTTTATTCACCAACCTCTGAAAAGTGGGAGGTGCATTTTTCAATCCAAAGGGCATCACCACAAAGTGGTAGTGCCCACCAGGGGTCGAAAATGCTGTTTTGGCTTTTGCATCATCAGCTAACCTGATCTGCCAGTAGCCGGCTGTTAGGTCAAACGTGCTTAGATACTTGGCTGAGGCCAAAGTATCAATCAGCTCATCTGCCCTTGGTATGGGATAGGCATCAGTCCTAGTGAGTGCATTGAGGCCTCTGTAGTCTACACAAAACCTCATTTCTTTCTTACCACCCTGGGTATGAGGCTTGGGTACTAGGACTACTGGGCTAGCCCATGGGCTATCTGAAGGCTCAATCACACCTAACTCCAACATCTTCTGGACTTCAGTCCTGATACAATCCCTGACATGGTCAGGTTGCCTGTAGATTTTACTCTTGACAGGCAGACTGTCTCCAGTGTCCACCTCATGGGTGCACCAGGAAGTCTGACTAGGGGTCAGGCTAAACATATGTCTGTACTGTTGCAGAACTTGTCTGCACTCAGTTTGCTGATGGTCAGTGAGGCTGCTTGCCAAAGCAACACCATCTACTGACCCATCATCAGGGTTCTGCGAGAGCAGGTCAGGGAGAGGGTCACTCTCCTCCTCCTGTTCCTCATCAGTTGCCATGAGCAAGCCCATGTCAGCCCTGTCAACATATGGTTTCAATCTGTTGACATGGAGCACCCTCAGGGGGCTCCTGGGAGTTCCAAGATTCACCAGATAGGTGACCTCTCCCTTCTGTTCAACTATTGTATGGGGGCCACTCCACTTGTCTTGGAGGGCTGCTGGGGCCACAGGCTCCAACACCCACACTTTCTGTCCTGGCTGGTATACAGTCAGTACAGCCTTTGGTCATGCCAAGCTTTTTGTAATTCTTGGCTGGCCTCCAGGTTTTTGGTTGCCTTTTTCATGTACTCAGCCATCCGGGAGCGGAGACCAAGTACATAGTCCATCACATCTTGTTTGGGGGCTTGAGAGGTAACTCCCAGCCCTCTTTTACCAAACACAATGGACCTCTCACAGGATGCCCAAACAGAAGCTCAAATGGGCTGTAACCAACCCCCTTCTGTGGAACCTCTCTGTATGCAAACAACAGGCAGGGAAGAAGAAGGTCCCATTTCCGCCTAAGCTTCTCTGGGAGTCCTTTAATCATTCCCTTCAGGGTTTTGTTGAAGCATTCAACTAAACCATTGCATTGTGGGTGATAGGGGGTGGTGAACTTATAAGTTACACCACACTCCCTCCACATTGCCTTCAAATATCCTGACATGAAGTTGGTACCTCTGTCAGAAATGACCTCCTTTGGGAAACCCACTCTGGAGAAGACTCCAATGAGGGCTCTTGCCACCACAGGGGCTGTGGTGGTCCTCAGGGAATTGCCTCTGGGTACCTGGTGGCATGATCCACTACCACCAGGATAAATCTGTGCCCAGATGCAGTTTGAGGGTCAAGGGGACCAACAATGTCAATCCCTACCCTTTCAAAGGGTACCCCCACCACAGGTAGTGGTATCAGGGGGCCTTTGTTGTGCCACCTGCCTTGCCACTGGCTTGGCATGTGACACAGGAGCGACAAAACTCCTTTGTGTCCTCTGACATATGTGGCCAATGAAAATGTGGAACAAGCCTGTCCCAGGTCTTGTTTTGGCCCAAGTGACCTGCCAAAGGGATATCATGTGCTAGGGTCAAGAGGAACCCCTTAAACTTCTGAGGGATTACCATCCTCCTGGTGGCTCCAGGGGCTGGATCTCTACCCTCAGAATATAGGAGTCCCTCATCCCAATAAACTTTATGGGACCCACTAGCACTCCCAGCAGCCTCAGCAGCAGCCTGCTGTCTGAGGGGTTCAAGAGAGGGGCAGCACTGTTGCTCCTTACTCAGATCTTCCCTAGAAGGGCCCCCTGCCCCCAAGAACTCAACCTGATCAGGCTCAAGTCCCTCTGGGGCAGTTCCTTCTTCAGGATCTGCTTCACCTCCCTCTGGAGGTGAATCTGTGATCTGAGACAGAGGGGAAGGCACTGCCTTTACCCTACTGCTCCTCCTCTTGGGAAGCATCTGGTCCATTGTTCCAGGATCCAGAGCTTGTTCAGTGTTATGCATTCTTGCTTGTGACCTGGTCACAGCAAATACCTCTGGAGGGATGCCCAACATCTCAGCGTGAGTCCATAACTCTACTTCAGACCAGGCTGAAGTCTCTAGATCATTGCCCAATAGACATTCTACAGGGAGGTCTGCACTGACTACAACCTTCTTGAGGCCAGTTACCCCTCCCCAGGAGAAATTCACAACTGCCAGACTATGGTTGGTCCTGACAGTGCTTGCATTGGTCACCTGGTACATTTCGCCCAGGATGATCTGTCCAGGGTCCACAAGATCCTCTGCCACCATGGTGACACTAGCACCTGTGTCCCTAAATGCCAAAGCCTGTTTGCCATTTATTACAGGCTGCTGTTTGTATTTGCCCAGGTTACTGGGGCTTACTAGGAAGGACATATCAAGGTCTCCATCACAAATCAGCACTGCCTGAGTGGGTACTCTGACTAGGTCAGAGTCCACTTCAGAACCCAGGGTCAACCCTACTACACCCTTATTCTGAGTCCCACCTCCACCAGTAGCTGAGCTAGGGGGAACAGTTGCCTTAGGGGCAGGAGTGGTGGTGGTTTGGTCTTTGGACTTGTTACAATCAGAAGTCCAGTGCCCTTTCTGTTTACAGAATTTGCACCAGGGCTTCTTTTGGCCTTTTCCCTTGTTGGATTGTGACTCCCCACCAGATGCAGATTTTTGGGGCCCTTGTGAAGACGTCTGGTCTTTTGCCTTATCCCCACCTTTCTCAGAGCCCTTCTGATCCTGCTTCTTTGTGTCACCCCCTTGGTTCTGGGTTTTCTGCCTCACCCTGGTTCTGACCCACTTGTCTGCCTTCTTTCCCAATTCTTGGGGAGAGGTCAGATCCGAGTCTACCAGGTGTTGATGCAACAACTGGTTCTGGCAATTATTAAGGATCTGTTCTCTCATCATTAGATTATACAATCCCTTGAAATCAGTAACCCTACTGCCAACCAGCCAACCCTCCAGAGCCTTGGTTGCACAATCTACAAAGTCAGTCCAGTCCTGAGTCTGTGCCTTCTGGGTGTCTCTGAACTTCAACCTGTACTGCTCAGTGGTTAAGCCAAACCCATCTATCAGTGCACTCTTCAGGACTTCATAGTCATCAGCATCCTCTTCTCTAACAGTGAGGAGCTTGTCTCTACCTTTATCTGAAAAGGAGAGCCACAAGATTGCTGTCCACTGCTTCTGGGGGACCTGTTGTACTCTACAGGCCCTTTCCATAGCAGTTATCCACTTGTGGATATCATCCCCACTCTGGTAGGGAGGAACAACCTTGCTCAGGTTCCTATGGTCTGGAGTATTTTCTCTACCTCTAGGGACACTGTTGCTGCCACCAGGGGGTTCTAACCCCTCTCTTCTAGAAGCTTTCTGGAACTCAAAGGCTTCTTTGTCTAATGCCAACTGCTTGGTTTTGAGGGCAAATCTTGCTTCCTCATACTGCAGCAGTTTGTACATCCTTTCAGAGGAGGTCTCTCTTCTTGGGAAGAAGGAGTTCCTCTGGTAGACAGTTTCCCTGCCAGAGTGAAAGGAGTGCTCAGATTCCCTGGAAAGGGACCTGTGCCTGTCTTCCACTATGTCAGTTCTCTTAGGGAGAATTCCTCTGTCTGCTTCAGACCCCTTTGGGCCTGGCCCTGCAATCACAGAGTCCTGGTCATCCTGATGTTCATCATCTGACCCAGACACTATAACTGACCCACCCACTGATCCAGACCCCTTAGCTCCTAGAGCTAATCTAAGGTCATCTGCTGTTAGCAGATCTATCAAGTGTAGTGTGGAGGGACTCTGTCCTATCTTCAGGTGCCTCTCAGCACACATGGCTTTCAAGTCACAGAAAGTCATGTCCTTATACTGAAGCTGGGTGGATCCACTGGGTCCATCCCTTGAGGACATTCTAGTGTTGTGCAGTGTTGTACTACCTACACTAGTTTGTGGCCTACTGATACTAGCTTGAGCTGTAGAAAGGGTGTGCTATTCCTTTTGCACACAGCTCTAAGTTCAGTAGAACTTATTGATACTAAGCTTGATTTTATATGTACCTTGAGTACCTATAGTGGTTTTCAGTTAGTAATTCAAATAGAGATTTTCTGGTAAAACAATAGCAAGCTGGAATCCCACACGCTGCCACCAATGTGAGAAGTTGGCCTGGTATATGCTGTTCACTAATTAAAGTGGACACCTTGCACCAGAACAATTCGACTCTTATGGTTGGTAGGTTTAAGACAACCTTTATAGAAAGCTATCCTAGTGGTAGCTGTGGAGAGCAGCCTTCAGGCTAAGTCTTGGAGGAATGTAAAGCAGCTTGTTTTACCACACAATCTCTTGAATCACCAAATGAAAAGACACCACACAGGTATATATATCAAATATATATGTATTTATTAATAAACAACTCTCTACTAATCTCTTTATGAGATTAGAAGTCAGGAACATATGTACAAATCAAATGTTATCAAAATAAGTTAGCACAATCAAATATCACAATCTTAGTTTGGCTAGACCTAGGTCTAGGGCATCTAGAATCGAGGGACCCCCAAGAACCACCCCAGGTAGTTGTAGGAGACCCACAGGGGACGGACGCGGTGTCCTGGCACCGGTGCGAGTCCTGTGCGAGTCTATGCGAACAGACGCGATTGAGATTTCAATGTTAAAGGTCCCTTGCGTGTTCGAGGCGAACACACCGATCGGTCCTTGTACGAGTCGAAGGACGCGGTTACAGATAGAGTTGCAAGGGAGATGGACGCGCTGTGTCTAACACAGACGCGAACCTTGTACGAGTCAGCGCAATGGAGATTTCAATGTTACAGGCCCCTTGTGTGTTCGAGGCGAACACCGATCGGACTCAGTACGAGTCGAAGGACACGGTTATAGATAGTGTTACAAGGGAGATGGACGCGATGTGTCTAACACAGACGCGAACCCTGTACGAGTCAGCGCAATTGTCGCACTTAGAAAATAAGAGTTTTAGGGCACTTCTAGGGTAGCTACAAGCAAGCCACTTACAGGGTAAGTAGTTCTAGGGCCCACACCCACGGGAGCACCGTAATGCTAAAGTTACCTCACCCAGGGGAGCCGGGTGCATAGGTGTCCTTTGGTGTCGGGTCGCGGCGTCGTTTTCAATGGGAGCCAGTGAAGACTTGCTGCTTGCGGCGACAGAAGAAGTGTCCGTTGGAATCCAAGCCTGGATTCGGAAG
Organism: Calotriton arnoldi; assembly: GCA_963921515.1. Taxonomy (NCBI): domain Eukaryota; kingdom Metazoa; phylum Chordata; class Amphibia; order Caudata; family Salamandridae; genus Calotriton; species Calotriton arnoldi. Next base: position 98,670 of record CAWUFW010009912.1, on the reverse strand, counting down.
GAGGAAGACCTGAAAGCAGAGGGGACAGTGTTCAAGGGCACTTGGCAGTGACCCGGGGCAAGGAAGATGAATGCCCACCGTCGTTGACAGATTCAGGTCGTTCACTGGTGTCTTGACTCTTCAACCACGAGGTCCAGGAGGCGTCGAGGATGGCCAGGAGCTGGATTCAGCGTGTCCCACGAAGTCTGCAGCTGACTGCGGTGTCGGCGACCCAATTGGAGCCAACAAGCCTTGGTAGCAGCAAGTCTCGTGGTGGAACGGAAAAGTCAATGGTGCAGAACAGCAAGGTCTGAGGAACTTACCCAGCGGGGGTATGTCAGGGCAGGCCTGGAGCAACCAGGAGAGCCCTTTGGTTTCTTTGGAAAGTCTTCTGGGGACCCACAAGCCGGCTGGCAAGGGCTCGCGAAGACGCCTCAGGAGGATTCACTCAACAGGGGCCCACGGTCACTCGGGACAGTGTAGGCCTCTGATTTTGGGAGGGATCTCTGCTGGAGGCTGGGACCACACGTGGTCCAAAGCACAAGTTCATAGAACGTCGTGAAGGGGTTGCACTTGACAATAGTGTACGGTACACAGGGTCTGCGGTTCCTCATTGCTCGTGGGGTCCACTTGCCTCAGCTTCGCTGGGGACTCACGATGGCCTTGGAGGGGTCAGGAAATCTTCTTCCTGGGCTGCAGGGACTTCGGGCTCCGGCGGGAGCGGCGTAGTTTGCGACCGTCGTTGTCGTTTTTGGTGCCTGCCAAGCAGGGGAGTCACTCCTTGACTCCAAGGGAGATTCTTCAGTCTTCCAAAGGTAGTGGAACGTCGAAGGTCCGGGATTCTTCTTGTTGAGCGTCGTCCAGGGGTATCTAGTTTGCAATGCACAGGTTCCCCCTCTTATACTAAAAGAAAGGGAGGGACTAGCTCTATGACCCCACCTATGGGAGGGTCAGGGGAGTGGGTGGCTACACCCACTTCCCTTTGTCCAGTTTTGCACCAGAGCAGGGGCAGGTAGCCCCTGAGCCGGTTTGAACTGGCATATGCACAGAGGAGCCTTCTGCTCCCCCAGTGCAGGACTTCAAAGCACTCTAGGAGTGCACCCACCCAGCCCCAATACACTAAACCCTGTCTGGGAGGTGGTCACACCCCCTTGGGACAGGATATCTATTGTTGGGCTTCCTCCACTGCGAGTTTCGGTCATCAGCAGGAGGGCAGCCCAGTGTCTGTGACTGGTGGCATCCATTTTGTGATGCCAGGGCTCTGCAGGATTCTACCGCGTTTCCACAGTAGGTACATGTCTATCCCTTAAGAAGGGTGGAATGCTACCCCCGCCGCCAGAACTGGCGGGGGGTAGTATTCCAAGATGTTTGACACCAAACACGACATGTTTTGATGCAGCCATTCCAAAGTTAGCATTCTACCGCAAGGATATAATGCACTTAAGAGTATATGGTTTAACCGCATCCACAAGCAGCACCAGAGAATGGACTCTGAGAGCTGCAGAGGGGCCCTGCTCAGGCAGAGGCACCCTCTCACATAGGAACCAAGCACCCTGCCCTCAGGATTGATAGGGCCTGCCTTAGGGGTGACTGATAGGTTTAAATGTGTGTGCAGAGGAGATATAGGAAACCTATATCTCAGTGAGGAGTGCTAGCACCACCTCACCCAGGCTGCAGTAGCAGGCCTGTGGTGTCAGATTTAGTCTGCTTCCCAGGGGTGGCATAATACATGCTGCAGCCCCTGGTAGGCCTGTGAAGTACCTATGCCCTTGGCACCTAAGGTACCATATACTAGGGACTCATAAGGCACCACAGTATCCAATCACTAGTGCACCTAGAGTGCACTCCAAGTCATTTAGAGAGAACAGAGAGGCTGGGGCCCTGATTGGCAGGGACCCAGCCAGACTATAGCCAGAAACCAGTGTAAACATCAGGAAAAAAGTGGGGGCAACATAAGAGGCAGATCCTACTCTCCTACACAACCCCCCCAAACGCAGGGACACTAAACTAACCTTGACCAGTTGAGTCTTCGTGTTCAAAGTGGAAATACCTTGAGAGTCCATCTGCATTGGCATGTTGGGTCCCAGGTCTATGTTCCACTGTATAGTCCATCCCCTGTAGGGAAATGGACCACCTCAAAAGTTTTGGGTTTTCTCCTTTCATTTGTTTAAGCCATAGGAGGGGCTTGTGGTCAGTCTGAACTATGAAGTGAGTGCCAAACAAGTATGGCCTCAGCTTCTTCAGGGCCCACACCACAGCAAAGGCCTCCTCTCTATAGCTGACCAACGTTTCTCTCTAGGGGTCAGCCTTCTGCTAATAAAAGCTACTGGCTGGTCTTGACCTTCATCATTCAGTTGAGACAGTACAGCTCCCACACCCAGCTCAGAAGCATCTGTTTGGACAATGAACTTTTTGGTGTAGTCTGGACTCTGCAAGATGGGGGCAGTGCACATGGCCTGCTTTAGGTCTTCAAATGCCTTCTGACAGCTAGCTGTCCACTGAACCTTTTTTGGCATTTTCTTTGAGGTCAGATCATTCAAGGGGGTCACTATAGATCCATATCCCTTGACAAACCTCCTATAGTACCCAGTCAGGCCTAAGAAGGCTCTCACCTGTGTCTGGGTGATTGGAGCAACCCATTCCATTATGGTTTGGATCTTGCTCTGTAAAGGCTGAACCTGGCCTCCACCTACAAGGTGGCCCAGGTACACAACCTGACTCTGCCCTATCTGGCACTTAGTGGCCTTGATAGTGAGGCCTGCTTTCTGCAGAGCCTCCAAAACATTCCTGAGGTGGACCAGGTGATCCTGCCAGGAGGAACTAAAGACAGCAATATCATCTAGATAAGCTGAGCAATAAGTTTCCATCCCTGCCAGAACTTTATTCACCAACCTCTGAAAAGTGGGAGGTGCATTTTTCAATCCAAAGGGCATCACCACAAAGTGGTAGTGCCCACCAGGGGTCGAAAATGCTGTTTTGGCTTTTGCATCATCAGCTAACCTGATCTGCCAGTAGCCGGCTGTTAGGTCAAACGTGCTTAGATACTTGGCTGAGGCCAAAGTATCAATCAGCTCATCTGCCCTTGGTATGGGATAGGCATCAGTCCTAGTGAGTGCATTGAGGCCTCTGTAGTCTACACAAAACCTCATTTCTTTCTTACCACCCTGGGTATGAGGCTTGGGTACTAGGACTACTGGGCTAGCCCATGGGCTATCTGAAGGCTCAATCACACCTAACTCCAACATCTTCTGGACTTCAGTCCTGATACAATCCCTGACATGGTCAGGTTGCCTGTAGATTTTACTCTTGACAGGCAGACTGTCTCCAGTGTCCACCTCATGGGTGCACCAGGAAGTCTGACTAGGGGTCAGGCTAAACATATGTCTGTACTGTTGCAGAACTTGTCTGCACTCAGTTTGCTGATGGTCAGTGAGGCTGCTTGCCAAAGCAACACCATCTACTGACCCATCATCAGGGTTCTGCGAGAGCAGGTCAGGGAGAGGGTCACTCTCCTCCTCCTGTTCCTCATCAGTTGCCATGAGCAAGCCCATGTCAGCCCTGTCAACATATGGTTTCAATCTGTTGACATGGAGCACCCTCAGGGGGCTCCTGGGAGTTCCAAGATTCACCAGATAGGTGACCTCTCCCTTCTGTTCAACTATTGTATGGGGGCCACTCCACTTGTCTTGGAGGGCTGCTGGGGCCACAGGCTCCAACACCCACACTTTCTGTCCTGGCTGGTATACAGTCAGTACAGCCTTTTGGTCATGCCAAGCTTTTTGTAATTCTTGGCTGGCCTCCAGGTTTTTGGTTGCCTTTTTCATGTACTCAGCCATCCGGGAGCGGAGACCAAGTACATAGTCCATCACATCTTGTTTGGGGGGCTTGAGAGGTAACTCCCAGCCCTCTTTTACCAAACACAATGGACCTCTCACAGGATGCCCAAACAGAAGCTCAAATGGGCTGTAACCAACCCCCTTCTGTGGAACCTCTCTGTATGCAAACAACAGGCAGGGAAGAAGAAGGTCCCATTTCCGCCTAAGCTTCTCTGGGAGTCCTTTAATCATTCCCTTCAGGGTTTTGTTGAAGCGTTCAACTAAACCATTGCATTGTGGGTGATAGGGGGTGGTGAACTTATAAGTTACACCACACTCCTTCCACATTGCCTTCAAATATCCTGACATGAAGTTGGTACCTCTGTCAGAAATGACCTCCTTTGGGAAACCCACTCTGGAGAAGACTCCAATGAGGGCTCTTGCCACCACAGGGGCTGTGGTGGTCCTCAGGGGAATTGCCTCTGGGTACCTGGTGGCATGATCCACTACCACCAGGATAAATCTGTGCCCAGATGCAGTTTGAGGGTCAAGGGGACCAACAATGTCAATCCCTACCCTTTCAAAGGGTACCCCCACCACAGGTAGTGGTATCAGGGGGCCTTTGTTGTGCCACCTGCCTTGCCACTGGCTTGGCATGTGACACAGGAGCGACAAAACTCCTTTGTGTCCTCTGACATATGTGGCCAATGAAAATGTGGAACAAGCCTGTCCCAGGTCTTGTTTTGGCCCAAGTGACCTGCCAAAGGGATATCATGTGCTAGGGTCAAGAGGAACCCCCTAAACTTCTGAGGGATTACCATCCTCCTGGTGGCTCCAGGGGCTGGATCTCTACCCTCAGAATATAGGAGTCCCTCATCCCAATAAACGTTATGGGACCCACTAGCACTCCCAGCAGCCTCAGCAGCAGCCTGCTGTCTGAGGGGTTCAAGAGAGGGGCAGCACTGTTGCTCCTTACTCAGATCTTCCCTAGAAGGGCCCCCTGCCCCCAAGAACTCAACCTGATCAGGCTCAAGTCCCTCTGGGGCAGTTCCTTCTTCAGGATCTGCTTCACCTCCCTCTGGAGGTGAATCTGTGATCTGAGACAGAGGGGAAGGCACTGCCTTTACCCTACTGCTCCTCCTCTTGGGAAGCATCTGGTCCATTGTTCCAGGATCCAGAGCTTGTTCAGTGTTATGCATTCTTGCTTGTGACCTGGTCACAGCAAATACCTCTGCAGGGATGCCCAACATCTCAGCGTGAGTCCATAACTCTACTTCAGACCAGGCTGAAGTCTCTAGATCATTGCCCAATAGACATTCTACAGGGAGGTCTGCACTGACTACAACCTTCTTGAGGCCAGTTACCCCTCCCCAGGAGAAATTCACAACTGCCAGACTATGGTTGGTCCTGACATTGCTTGCATTGGTCACCTGGTACATTTCGCCCAGGATGATCTGTCCAGGGTCCACAAGATCCTCTGCCACCATGGTGACACTAGCACCTGTGTCCCTAAATGCCAAAGCCTGTTTGCCATTTATTACAGGCTGCTGTTTGTATTTGCCCAGGTTACTGGGGCTTACTAGGAAGGACATATCAAGGTCTCCATCACAAATCAGCACTGCCTGAGTGGGTACTCTGACTAGGTCAGAGTCCACTTCAGAACCCAGGGTTAACCCTACTACACCCTTATTCTGAGTACCACCTCCACCAGTAGCTGAGCTAGGGGGAACAGTTGCCTTAGGGGCAGGAGTGGTGGTGGTTTGGTCTTTGGACTTGTTACAATCAGAAGTCCAGTGCCCTTTCTGTTTACAGAATTTACACCAGGGCTTCTTTTGGCCTTTTCCCTTGTTGGATTGTGACTCCCCACCAGATGCAGATTTTTGGGGCCCTTGTGAAGACTTCTGGTCTTTTGCCTTATCCCCACCTTTCTCAGAGCCCTTCTGATCCTGCTTCTTTGTGTCACCCCCTTGGTTCTGGGTTTTCTGCCTCACCCTGGTTCTGACCCACTTGTCTGCCTTCTTTCCCAATTCTTGGGGAGAGGTCAGATCCGAGTCTACCAGGTATTGATGCAACAACTGGTTCTGGCAATTATTAAGGATCTGTTCTCTCATCATTAGATTATACAATCCCTTGAAATGAGTAACCCTACTGCCAACCAGCCAACCCTCCAGAGCCTTGGTTGCACAATCTACAAAGTCAGTCCAGTCCTGAGTCTGTGCCTTCTGGGTGTCTCTGAACTTCAACCTGTACTGCTCAGTGGTTAAGCCAACCCCAACTATCAGTGCACTCTTCAGGACTTCATAGTCATCAGCATCCTCTTCTCTAACAGTGAGGAGCTTGCCTCTACCTTTATCTGAAAAGGAGAGCCACAAGATTGCTGCCCACTGCTTCTGGGGGACCTGTTGTACTCTACAGGCCCTTTCCATAGCAGTTATCCACTTGTGGATATCATCCCCACTCTGGTAGGGAGGAACAACCTTGCTCAGGTTCCTATGGTCTGGAGTATTTTCTCTACCTCTAGGGACACTGTTGCTGCCACCAGGGGGTTCTAACCCCTCTCTTCTAGAAGCTTTCTGGAACTCAAAGGCTTCTTTGTCTAATGCCAACTGCTTGGTTTTGAGGGCAAATCTTGCTTCCTCATACTGCAGCAGTTTGTACATCCTTTCAGAGGAGGTCTCTCTTCTTGGGAAGAAGGAGTTCCTCTGGTAGACAGTTTCCCTGCCAGAGTGAAAGGAGTGCTCAGATTCCCTGGAAAGGGACCTGTGCCTGTCTTCCACTATGTCAGTTCTCTTAGGGAGAATTCCTCTGTCTGCTTCAGACCCCTTTGGGCCTGGCCCTGCAATCACAGAGTCCTGGTCATCCTGATGTTCATCATCTGACCCAGACACTATAACTGACCCACCCACTGATCCAGACCCCTTAGCTCCTAGAGCTAATCTAAGGTCATCTGCTGTTAGCAGATCTATCAAGTGTAGTGTGGAGGGACTCTGTCCTATCTTCAGGTGCCTCTCAGCACACATGGCTTTCAAGTCACAGAAAGTCATGTCCTTATACTGAAGCTGGGTGGATCCACTGGGTCCATCCCTTGAGGACATTCTAGTGTTGTGCAGTGTTGTACTACCTACACTAGTTTGTGGCCTACTGATACTAGCTTGAGCTGTAGAAAGGGTGTGCTATTCCTTTTGCACACAGCTCTAAGTTCAGTAGAACTTATTGATACTAAGCTTGATTTTATATGTACCTTGAGTACCTATAGTGGTTTTCAGTTAGTAATTCAAATAGAGATTTTCTGGTAAAACAATAGCAAGCTGGAATCCCACACGCTGCCACCAATGTGAGAAGTTGGCCTGGTATATGCTGTTCACTAATTAAAGTGGACACCTTGCACCAGAACAATTCGACTCTTATGGTTGGTAGGTTTAAGACAACCTTTATAGAAAGCTATCCTAGTGGTAGCTGTGGAGAGCAGCCTTCAGGCTAAGTCTTGGAGGAATGTAAAGCAGCTTGTTTTACCACACAATCTCTTGAATCACCAAATGAAAAGACACCACACAGGTATATATATCAAATATATAGGTATTTATTAATAAACAACTCTCTACTAATCTCTTTATGAGATTAGAAGTCAGGAACATATGTACAAATCAAATGTTATCAAAATAAGTTAGCACAATCAAATATCACAATCTTAGTTTGGCTAGACCTAGGTCTAGGGCATCTAGAATCGAGGGACCCCCAAGAACCACCCCAGGTAGTTGTAGGAGACCCACAGGGGACGGACGCGGTGTCCTGGCACCGGTGCGAGTCCTGTGCGAGTCTATGCGAACAGACGCAATTGAGATTTCAATGTTAAAGGTCCCTTGCGTGTTCGAGGCGAACACACCGATCGGTCCTTGTACGAGTCGAAGGACGCGGTTACAGATAGAGTTGCAAGGGAGATGGACGCGCTGTGTCTAACACAGACGCGAACCTTGTACGAGTTAGCGCAATGGAGATTTCTATGTTACAGGCCCCTTGTGTGTTCGAGGCGAACACCGATCGGACTCAGTACGAGTCGAAGGACACGGTTATAGATAGTGTTACAAGGGAGATGGACGCGATGTGTCTAACACAGACGCGAACCCTGTACGAGTCAGCGCAATTGTCGCACTTAGAAAATAAGAGTTTTAGGGCATTTCTAGGGTAGCTACAAGCAAGCCACTTACAGGGTAAGTAGTTCTAGGGCCCACACCCACGGGAGCACCGTAAGGCTAAAGTTACCTCACCCAGGGGAGCCGGGTGCATAGGTGTCCTTTGGTGTCGGGTCGCGGCGTCGTTTTCAATGGGAGCCAGTGAAGACTTGCTGCTTGCGGCGACAGAAGAAGTGTCCGTTGGAATCCAAGCCTGGATTCGGAAGGAGGAAGACCTGAAAGCAGAGGGGACAGTGTTCAAGGGCACTTGGCAGTGACCCGGGGCAAGGAAGATGAATGCCCACCGTTGTCGACAGATTCAGGTCGTTCACTGGTGTCTTGACTCTTCAACCACGAGGTCCAGGAGGCGTCGAGGACGGCCAGGAGCTGGATTCAGCGTGTCCCACAAAGTCTGCAGCTGACTGCGGTGTCGGCCACCCGATTGGAGCCAACAAGCCTTGGTAGCAGCAAGTCTTGTGGTGGAACGGAAAAGTTAATGGTGCAGAACAGCAAGGTCTGAGGAACTTACCCAGCGGGGGTATGTCAGGGCAGGCCTGGAGCAACCAGGAGAGCCCTTTGGTTTCTTTGGAAAGTCTTCTGGGGACCCACAAGCTGGCTGGCAAGGGATCGCGAAGACGCCTCAGGAGGATTCACTCAACAGGGGCCCACGGTCACTCGGGACAGTGTAGGCCTCTGATTTTGGGAGGGATCTCTGCTGGAGGCTGGGAGCACACGTGGTCCAAAGCACAAGTTCGTAGAACGTCGTGAAGAGGTTGCACTGGACAATAGTGCACGGTACCCAGGGTCTGTGGTTCCTCATTGCTCGTGGGGTCCACTTGCCTCAGCTTCGCTGGGGACTCACGATGGCCTTGGAGGGGTCAGGAAATCCTCTTCCTGGGCTGCAGGGACTTCGGGCTCCGGCGGGAGCGGCGTAGTTTGCGACCGTCATTGTCGTTTTTGGTGCCTGGCTAAGCAGGGGAGTCACTCCTTGACTCCAAGGGAGATTCTTCAGTCTTCCAAAGGTAGTGGAACGTCGAAGGTCCAGGATTCTTCGTGTTGAGCGTCGTCCAGGGGTATCTAGTTTGCAATGCACAGGTTCCCCCTCTTATACTAAAAGAAAGGGAGGGACTAGCTCTATGACCCCACCTATGGGAGGGTCAGGGGAGTGGGTGGCTTCACCCACTTCCCTTTGTCCAGTTTCGCGCCAGAGCAGGGGCAGGTAGCCCCTGAGCCGGTTTGAACTGGCATATGCACAGAGGAGCCTTCTGCTCCCCCAGTGCAGGACTTCAAAGCACTCTAGGAGTGCACCCACCCAGCCCCAATACACTAAACCCTGTCTGGGAGGTGGTCACACCCCCTTGGGACAGGATATCTATTGTTGGGCTTCCTCCACTGCGAGTTTCGGTCATCAGCAGGAGGGCAGCCCAGTGTCTGTGACTGGTGGCATCCATTTTGTGATGCCAGGACTCTGCAGGATTCTACCGCGTTTCCACAGTAGGTACATATCTATCCCTCTAGAAGGGTGGAATGCTACCCCCGCCGCCAGAACTGGCAGGGGTAGTATTCCAAGATGTTTGACACCAAACACGACATGTTTTGATGCAGCCATTCCAAAGTTAGCATTCTACCGCAAGGATATAATGCACTTAAGAGTATATGGTTTAACCGCATCCACAAAAGCACCAGAGAATGGACTCTGAGAGCTGCAGAGGGGCCCTGCTCAGGCAGAGGCCCCCTCTCACATAGGAACCAAGCACCCTGCCCTCAGGATTGATAGGGCCTGCCTTAGGGGTGACTGATAGGTTTAAATGTGTGTGCAGAGGAGATATAGGAAACCTATATCTCAGTGAGGAGTGCTAGCACCACCTCACCCAGGCTGCAGTAGCAGGCCTGTGGTGTCAGATTTAGTCTGCTTCCCAGGAGTGGCATAATACATGCTGCAGCCCCTGGTAGGCCTGTGAAGTACCTATGCCCTTGGCACCTAAGGTACCATATACTAGGGACTCATAAGGCACCACAGTATCCAATCACTAGTGCACCTAGAGTGCACTCCAAGTCCTTTAGAGAGAACAGAGAGGCTGGGGCCCTGATTGGCAGGGACCCAGCCAGACTATAGCCAGAAACCAGTGTAAACATCAGAAAAAAAGTGCGGGCAAAATAAGAGGCAGATCCTACTCTCCTACAGTGTCCTTTTGGAACCCTTGCACCCTTGAAATTGCGCCCGCAATTTGTGAGTGCCTCTTGGTGACTCGCAAATTGCGGGCGCAAATCCTATTCATTCCTATGGGCCTCTTGGCCGATAGGAATGAATGGGATGGGATTCCTTGATTGCGAATCTCAATTTGCGATTCGCAATTAAGGAATAATAAGGAATCGCTAATATTTTTGAGATTCCTACCTACATTCAATTTTGCGAGTCCTTAATAGCGATTCGGTAAAAATCGCTATTAAGGACTCGCAAAATTGAATTTACCTACATCTGGCCCTATATGACGTAATAACTCCCATTCTAAAGCCTCACAGTAAGGTTCTTAGAAATAAAGCACCTTTCCAAACATTGATTTGCCAATGTCTGAGGTAAGAAGAAGAACCCCATCTCCGTAGCCCTAAAACACATTTGTCTTAGAAAACAAAAGAAAACTACATTTATTTCCAATGATTGCAAGAGAACGGGTATCTCTGCATGTGTATTAGTAGTGATTTGTTCAATATGGCAACTCCTGTCATGTAAAAATGTTCACAGATAAACTCCCATAATGGTTACTTGGTAAGCCTTATAAATAGCTTCTGGACGTTTTCTCTGGAGTTGTCACACCAGGTTTCTCTGGAGTGCTGTACCTGATATTAACACTGCCAATCAACAGCAGGCTTGTGTTGCATCTTCTAGCAACAGGGTACAGTGAAGTAGGGAACAAATAGAATGGCCTTTCTTTCCTGAACTACTAGTAATCAGGGCAGATAGATTGTCGTTTTCACATCTTGCATGGCAAAGGCTGTCTGTACTTTGCAGTCCTGTAGATCTGCGAAGCTCCTATAACGATTTTGGAAACTTCACCGTGGACTTATATCTTGAGTTATTCATAATTTCACCCTTGGTTGGACCAGTAAAGCTTTGTTTGATTAGAGCTGCCAGCTACACTGCAGGTACATCACCGGTGGATTCCTTTTAATGTCCTATGATTCTTTAAATGTCAACTCCAGAAGAAAAAGGGGGTTGACCAGCAGAAAGCTGCTTTTTTATCATCTCTCCATTATGCAGAATGGTGCAATGCAATGCTCTTATAATCATCATATTGAACCAAACATACCGAGTGCATAAGGCAATGAACAACAAGCACTGGCAAAGCCTATAGGTCTTGCCTATGCAAGAGCTATTGGCTTTGCCAATGTCTTTTAGCTATGCTGTACAGCAGTGTAGTACAGCAGCATGGCTGTTGGACAAGATGGCAAAATTAGATGCAACAAGCACAACGGGGCATGGGAAATTAGAAGTAACATGGATAATGGTGAGGTGGGACAGAAGAAGCAATTCCAACAATGGGAGGGTGAGAGATAGGTGGGAAGAACCAACCTGACAACAGACAGTGGTAGGTGGCAGGGAAGAACCAGCACGGACAAGGAGTACCTCAATCACAGTGGAAGGACACTAATCAAAATGAAGCAATCAGTACTTGGTCCATGCTCCACGTGAAGTAAGAGGGAATGAAACTGGCACATGCTGGTCAATTAGAAGGCAACAAATAAAAGTGTCAATTAAGCCAACGAATGCTAAGCAGTGTACGAACTCCAGGCCCCTTGTGGAACAGAAAATCTCTTGCATGACTGCTGTCTTAGGGAAGACATGAGCTTGATCAGGACAACCTCTCAGCCCCCTCTGCCCAGAGAGCAGCCGACGGTGTCCAAAAGGAGCAAACGGCCAGCTCACTTGTCTCATCTCTTGCCTGAACTTGGAGAAAATATTCGGGATCAGAGGAAATGGAGGAAAATGTTATAGACTCCCAGGACAGTGGGATGATGTTGTGCCCACAGGCCATGCTCATGAACTCTGAAACCTGGAAAAAGAGAGTGGATCGAAAATATTCTCCCCAGAAGCAACACTATCTAGCCATGCAGCTCTCCTGATGAGCTCAACAACTTTAGCCCATTTCCCTCCTTCCATTTCGGGCTCAAATGGAAACATTTGCTTTTCATAAGCTCCAGGCCTTCACTGAGATGGAAAATGTGCTATGTCCTTCGCAGACAAGCTTGAGATCTGTCCAGAGCACAGAATTGATTGTCATGTCTGTCCTTGACAACCTACATTCCTTGGCAGACCAAGGAGAGGTTGGGCCTTTGATTCTGCTCAACCTCTCCACAGCATTTGACACTATAGATCATGTATAAATTATTTGGATTCCATGACCATACTATTAGGTTGCTTAAATCCTTCCTGTCGGGCGTCAACAATCTGTTATTTTTCAGTCTTCTTCCTCTACAATGAATTTGGTTAAGTGGGGTGTGCTGCAGGGATCTATTTTATCTCCTCTGCTTTTTAACCTTTACATTGCCCCCTTGGTTTCTGCGCCAAAAATGGCATCCATTTTTATATGTAGGATAATGGCATACATGTATCATTCAAACTGCACTCCAATCTGGACATTTCTATTTCTGTCTCTGACACCCTTTGTTTCATTCACTGTTGGATGGCTGTCAGCTTTCCAGAGCTGAATTCTGACAAGACAGAGGTGCTGATAGCCAGGAATTGTTCGGAGAAATAGCAAGCCTCCCCGTGGCCCGAAATAATGGGCCTGTCCTTTCTCCTGCTGATACAGTATAAAACGTAAATGTCATTCTAGATGCCAACTTAACTTTAGTACCTCAAATTAATCAGGTTACCAGCTCCTATTTTGGCACCTGGTGGTTTTAAAGACAATCCCACTCTTTAATCCTGCAGACTTTATTAGGAAGTTGTCACCACTTTCATTCAATTATGGTTAGACTACACTAATTCTTGCTATCTGGCTTTACCATAGAAGTTAACCGGAGGGTTCCAGTTGATTTAAAATGATGTCACAGCATTGCTAGGACTAGCTCTATAGAATATTAATCCATCTTTGATTCACCTTCATTGGCTTCTGGTAGCCCAAAGTATTCAATTTAAATGGCTTGTCATTGTTCACAGGGCCATCCATGGTGGTGCTCCATTATATTTGTCCAATACATTTAATATTCATTCCCCCTTTTCGGATTTTGAAATCTCTGGGTGAAATTTCTACTAGATGTTTGCTATGTTTCATACGGTAAAAGAGCGTTTTTATTTGCAGCAGTGAAAGAATGGAAGTCACTGACAACCGAGCTCTGATCTCAATCCTCCTTGGTTCAGTTTAAAAATGAGTTGATCTCCTGAGTGTGAAGGTTGACCCGTTGACGTCCTCCAGACTACCTTTATTATACGTTGGACATCAAAGGGTCATCTTCTGTACTCCAAAAAAATCAATAGTCTGATTATAATTTGTTTTGCTGTAATGCCGGAGCACACAGCATGCTGGCATCACAACAAAACAAAGATAAAGCAGGTGCTCTAATGGCACAGTCTTCTTTCACTTTTGGTTGGCACTGTGGGGCATAACGCTCTCTTCGAGCACTGATCAACAGAAGAAAGGCAGAGAGGGAAAGGGGACAATGTTCCCTTTCCAGGGCTGTCTCTCCCTAGTGGATCCCTGCCGGGGATCACACTGGGCACGCAATCCCCAACCAGTGATCCACCCACTAGACGGTAGGGATGTTTTCTTGCAGGGGGAGCTCTACACATACCCCTGGGAAAATCAGCTTTTCTCTCCCCTCCCAGAGGTCAAATAGGGGGTGTTTATTCCCAATCTGACTCTCGGCCAGGCAGGAAACCTGCTAGGCACCAGGGAATAACTCAGTTTACGCTTTTGGATGGACAAGGGCCTGTGGTTCCACCCCCTCTCATCCTGAGGCACATAAGGGTGTTTACCCCCAATCTGCCCTGTCAGGGGCAGAAAGCCCTCTAGGCACCAGGGAATTGTTCACTTTACTGTTTTGGGGTGGAAGCAGCACCCAGGCATGGGCCTGTGCTCTCTCCCCTTCTTTCCGTGGGCACAACAGTCTTTCTGCCCCTGCTAGAGGTTGGAAACTAGACGTTTATCCTCAGTCTGTCTCACTGGAGGGCAGGAAGCCCACTAGTCACCAACTAATTGTTCAGTTTACTCTTTTGTGGGGGGAAGCGTCTCCCTCTGCATGAGTCTGTGCTCTCCCCTCCCCTGGATAAATCAGTCTTTCTGCCCCCACTTTGGTGCAGATATGGGGTGTTCCTCAATTTAGCCCCCCAGGGCGGGGGGGAGGGGTAGAAAGCCCACTAGACCACCAGGCAATTCTTGGATCTACATTTTTTGGTGGAAGTGACACCCTCCTACCCCCGGGCATGGGCCTGTACCTCCCTCCATCGCCAGGCTCAACAGACCTCTCCCCCCTCAAGTGGGGTGATGGGGCGTTTACCCCCATCTACTCAGCAGGGTGCAGAAAGCCCACTTGACAACTAGGCAATTTTTTTATTTACTGTTTGGGGGGAGAAGTCCCCCTGGGCATGAGCCTCTGCACTCTCCCATACCCGGGCACAACAGTCCAGCCATTTCTGAAAACTAGATTGGGGTTTGGTGTGACTTGTGTGGATCCCTCCTCCATCGCCCCAGGTTTGATCCATTCCTGCCACGTCAGCTAGGCTGACCCACACAAGTGGGGTACCATTTTATCTGGAAAATTGTGGGAACAATGAATGGTAGGAAGTTTGTGAATCCGTACAGGTTCTGGAAGTTTACGTCACAAAAATATGAGAAAAATGTGTAATTTTAGCCAAAGTTTGAAATTTGAGGGATATTGTGGGTAAGAAAACGTAGAAGGATTAACAAAAGTCACACAACCATGGCCTCCACTGGGTGTCTAGTTTTCAGAAATGTCTGAGTGTGGTAGGTTTCTCTGGGTGATAGGTGAGCCGAGGCCCAAATTAACCAACTACCCACATCTTCAAAAAAGGTTGTTTTTCCACGCGAAACATTTGATGTTTCCACATTGAGTTTTAGAGCCTATCGTATTTTAAGTGATAGACCTAAAGACATAAGTGGTGTACCATCTGTATTGAGATAAATGTGGGAATGCTGGGTGGTAAGAATTTTGTGGCTCCTTTCAGATGCTAGAATTTTCCCTCACAGAAATGTGAGGAAGATTAGTGATTTTAGCCAAGGTTTGAGTCTTGCAGGGCATTGTGGGTAAGAAACCATACCAGAATCCATGCTAGTCACACCACCATAAACTGCTGAGTGTCTGGTTTTCAGAAATTTCTGGGGTTGGAAGGTTTCTCTGAGTGGCAGCCAAGCGCAGTCCAGAATTCTGCAGCTACCCACATAACCAAAAAGAGTTGTTCTTCATGACAGAAATTTGATGTTTCCACGTTGCATGTTGGGGCCTAGCGTGTCGCAGCTAATCGACCCAGCCACACAAGTGGGGCACTGTTTTTATCAGGAAAAGTGTGAGAACTCTGGGTAGCAGGAATTTTTTAGATCCTCGCAGATTCCTTAACTGTACCTCACAGCAGGTTATAGATCTAGCCATACAAGTGGGGGACCATTTGTATTGAAATACGTATGAAAATGCTGGGTGTTAGGAACTTTGTGGATCACTTCAGATTATAGAACTTTACCACAAAGAAATGTGAGGAAAATGTATCATTTTAGCCACGGTTTGAGGGTTGTAAGACAATCTAGTGGGATCCATGCAATTCACAACACCCTGGATTCCCCTGGGCAACAAGTAGGTCTTCAGAAATGAAGTTAGGTAGGTTTCCCTGGGTGGTGGAGAGCCCGAGCCACAATACGGCAACTACCCACATCGCCAAAAAGTGTTGTTTTTCATGCGCGAAGTCTAATGTTGCCATGTTGTGTTTTGGGCTTATTGTGTCAAGGGTGATAACCCCAGACACACACTTGGGGTACCGTTTTTATTGAGAAACGTGTGGGAACACTGTGTAATAGGAAGTTTCTGGATCCCTGCAGATTCTGCAACTTTCCCTCACAGAAATGTATGACAATTGTGTGATTTTAGACAAATTTTATATTTGCAGGGCATTGTTAGTAAGAAAATGTAGTGAGATCCATGTAAATCACACGACCCTCGACTTCCCTGGGTATCTAGATTTCTAAATATCTGTGTTTGGTAGGTTTACCCGGGTGGCGGCTGATTCCGGGCCAGAATACCGAGCTACCCACATCTCCAAAAAGGGTTATGTATCAGACTGGAAATTTTGAAGTCGCCACGTTACATTTTGGGCTTATGGTGTCACAGTGAAAGATCCAGCCACACAACTGGGGTACTGTTTTAATCGAGAGAAGTGTTGGTAGGAATTTAATAGACTTTCCCTTCAAAATGTCAGGAAAAGGCTTGATTTAGTGGAAATTGAGGTTTGCAGAGCATTGTGAATCAGAAAACTTAGTGGGATCCATGCATGCCGCATGAGCCTGGACTCCTCTGCGTATCGCATCTAGCTTTCAGAAATGTCTAAGTTTGGTAGGTTTCCTTGGGTGGTAGCCGGTAAGGGTTGTTTTTCAAGCCGGAAATTTGGGGTCACCAATTTGCGTGTTGGGCCTATTGTGTCAGTCACTTGTATTGGCCCAGCCATACAAGTGGGGCACTACTGTTTTATCAGGAGTAGTGTGGGAATGTATGGACAGTGTGGGAATGCTGGTTGGTAGGAATCCATGAAGATTCTGGAACTTTCCCTCACAGAAATATCAGGAAAATGGTCGAATTTAACTGAGGTTGAGGTCTTTCAGGGCATTGTGGATAAGAAAACATAGTGGGATCTATATTACCGTGACCTCCATTGGGTGTCTAGTTTTCAGAAATGGTTGGGTTTGGCATGCTTGCCTGGGCGGTGGCTGAGTCGGAGCCAAAATAATGTAGCCACATCATCAAAAACTGGAGTTCTTCATGTCTGAAATTTGATGTCTCCACGTTGTGTTTGAGCTCCCTAACCAATAGGTTAGAAGATCCCGGGGGCAACCCTACCCACTTTTTCAGTGGTTCCTGTTTGTTCTAATGCAAACAATCCCACAGTGCCCCTTCTCCCCTTGTGCAGATCCTCTGTGCCCACCCAGAGGTGTGGCCAGTGTAATGAGCAGTCCCCTCCTCTGCACTCACTCAAAACCGGCTCTGGGGTTCCTTTCCTCCCACTGAGTTTGGTGCTAGCCTGTCCAGATGGACAAAAGTTGGGACTTTTACAGGTGTCACTTAACATTTAACTGTGAAAGGGAGGGCCCATTTGAAGTAAATTAAGTTCCAGGGCCCACCCCATCTGGTCTCCAGTCCCAGGCCATTGTCTCTACTCTGGAGTCAGTTTGCACACCTCTTTCACATCTAATTCAGGCAAAGCACTGTTTAGGCAGTTGCTGGGAGCTAATGCAAATTAGATTCCAGCAGTTTCAGAGAGAGTAAAGGTAACTTTCTAAAAGCTGCATTTCCCATATACTTAATTAATGTCCGACTTACCATTACATTGATTTTTTATTAAACATACAAATGCATCTTTGAATACATACTGTAGCAGGTACAGATCACAATTTATAGATTAAAGTATTAATATACACTTTGACTTTTCCTATGTACCAGGTATAGCCTGACCAGTGACAATGTCGTTTTGGGTCTAGTCATTAGGGGAACATGCCATTAGTAATGTCACACTTTCTTCACACAGGGATCCAGACACTGCAGTAGGTGGCATAATGGGTGCTACAGTCCTCAAGTGGCATTTATCTTTTCCTGCAAAGCCGGGTCTGTTGGCTCAATGGACTAATGCGTCCTCTGCAGGGGTCTGTGTTTGACCTCATGGTCACAAGTTCGAATCTCGGTGGGTTCACTCAGCCTTTCATCCATCTGAGGTCGCTAAAATGAGTACCATTGAGTTGGGTAACAATAAACATCTGTTATTCAGCGCCAAGATACCTCCGGGTGAACATGCGCTTTCAAATACATATGTTATGTTACTATAAGGCCATGTACTAAGGCCTTATAGGAAAGTTAAATGTGCCAATCAGATTTAAACCCATTCTCAAGATATTTTAGGGGTCGCAGCACATACCCTAGGTACTGGATAGCAGTGTCCCATTGTTTGAATTTAAGATTACCTGCAGCTGAGTCCCCAACAAAATAAAACACTGGGGTTGATCACCCAAAAAGGGGTCACTTTGCAGCACTGTATTACTGCACAGTAAACCTCAGAACTCTAGGATACCCTGTTCTGCAACTTACAGACACAACAGCAGCTCGGACAAAGAGTATTGGTGCTGCATACTAGACCTGCAATCTCAGCGGAGCACATGAGTTTGACACACACAAGCACAGTCCAGAATAAAACAAGAGTATTTTCACTTCGATTATGCCCCACTCTCACCATTTTGTCACTTACTCACAGCCAACCTTGTAATAGGCGCGCACGTCCCTTATGATCCAGGATGTAGCACGAACCTCTAGGCTTGCGCTTCCAGTACAGGTCCTTGTGAGTGGCTTTTACTGTAACACACATTCCCAGGTGCGTGCTCCACAATTCAGGATAGTTGCTTTCACGCCTCACAATTCAAGACAGCTGTGTCCACAAGGGGCACTACTCTCATGAGCAGGCTTAGTTTTGACATATGCTTCAGCAAAAACAACTGAACAGGTGGGCAGAGACACTGCACCTCCAAATAAATATATATGCACTTCCTTTGACACTAGGAAGAGAACATAACAAATGTAATACATCTGGTAGTAACCTGCACAAACCCTGAACTTGTAAGACCTTCTAAACAGGAAAGTAACCAGAACCAATTCTGCTTTAGTCCAGGCCACCCTGGCTTGATGGTATGTTCACAAGGTGCTGTTTTCTGATCCCAAAATGGCAGTGAACCAGCAGGGGGATGACATCACATGTCCTTCTCTGTGGCACCTTGCAATTGGTAAATGTTCCTCACAGCAGCCTGGATGCAAAGATCCAGGGCAACGGCCCTGCCTCCACGATAGCCCTCTCCTGGCACACAGGCATCGCCAATTTCCTCCGCTCAATGGCGGCAGCCCTTACTTCACAATGGCCCCACCTGGCATGCAGGAGTCGCCGAGTGGCTCTGCACATGGGTGATGGCCCTTACTTCATGGTGGCCCCTATATGGTTATGGGGTCGCCGACTGGTTATTTGTAGCATGCCTGGACTACAGGGCACATCACACTTGGTTCACCGGGATCAACTCTGCAAGATCCCTACTGGGCCTCGCACCCTCCAGGCACTCTCCTCCTCCTCACATAGTCCACTGGGTTTGTCAGGCAGGCAGAAGACTGGTGTTCCAGGCTCAGAACAGGTGGTCTTGACTTCCTGGGGGATAGACCCTTCCCCAAACAGGGAGATTAGCAGTCTTTGGTGTCTAGTCCTGGTTCCAACAGCTGGAAGTCTAGGTGATCTTCTCTTCTGTTGAACAGTGCTAATTGGGACTCATGCTCCCTCCTTTATAGCCCAAATCCGACACATGTGATTTATTGTCTGGTCCTTTGAAATCCACATTGTGGGCGTCAGCTCCTTTGAAGTGAGCCCTCCTCTGCCCTGTCCTTTGTCAAAGGGACAGTCTGCCACAGTAGTAGTGACTCACATTTGACTGATCCACAACACACGGCAAGGGAGTAACTGGGGGTCACACCTGGCTGTGAGCCACCACTGAAATATGATTCATAATTTTTCAAAGGCCTACGCCTTCCCTTCTTTCATGATTCCATGGTCAACCTTATTAGACCTGCCATCTCCCTGAGAATGAGCCCAAGCCCCACTGATCAGTAACTCTTCCTGGAATCAAAGAGACCTCTGATGTGTACAGAAGATGCTCTGCTCCCATTCATTCAGTGTGTGTTCCCACTCCAGCCCCCAGGAATATCAGCAATCCACATCCCCTGGTTGGAGGTTGCAGTTCTCACCTTCACTAGTTTTTCCAAGCCCATGCCTTCCAAAATGGAACCCGTAGGCCTACATATTATTTACTATGCAAAGCAACACATACATCCCATCACGCACATGCAAGTATCACACACTGTCCGGACCTACATACATACGTTCACTATGTAGGCCAGAGGTGGGAGCAGCAGAACTGCTCCCACCTCTGAGAGAGACAGAGAGGTAGCAGCAGAACTTTACATGAGTGGGCCGGTGGGCACCACTTCAGTGAAACCGGTAAAATAGCCTGTTCATACTATTTATCGCTACTAAACACAAAGCGAGTATGCTGCCAAAATGGCACTCGTGACACTTAAATCGTGGTAAAGGCAGTTGCCCTTCAATCGCTATGAGGGTATCACTTGGTGCTTCCCTACCAGTCTAACCAGACCACATTACCATGAGACAGGCATATGTCATGTCACACATACATGATCAGTGTTCACCCAGACCAAAACTCTGTAACAGGGATCCAGGTATTCGTGCAGCTGGGGTAGTCAGGGCAGGGATGCATGTCAGTCACCATGCAGGGGACTTTTCCATCCTAGCACATGGCAGTTCTTGCTAGTGAAGGCAGACAATGACCGCTATTCGAGTTGAGACAACTTTCTATGCGTCACAGCAATAAGTATTTTCAAGCAACCATATCCTGCTTTGTAAATTTGTTTCATGAAAACATAAAAAAAATAGCTGGATGTGCACAATCAACATGGTGGTCATTCTGCAAAGTTCAGTGCCTAAATGACCCCTAAATTTAGTAGTCCTCCCTCTGGGAAGCGGATGCCATCTCCTCTGCTGACACTGCATACCACCTGCCAGAGTCTAAATGACCCTGATAGTGTTTATGCTGACGATACCACACCCCTCATCATGCCTCTCCAACATTAATTTCATCCACACCTTCCTCCTTATGCCACCAGCTGCACAGGAGTTCTACACCATGGGCTATTACCAGATGTCTCTATGAAGTGAGAAGAAAGGTTGCCATACCTCAAGTTCTTTCTAGAGATTACTCGAAAGTCAGCAGAAAGAATGCAATACTTCATGTCATTATCACACGTCCTTCTGAAGTCAGCTGAAAGGTGCAGGACTTTAGGTCCATACTTGATGTCCCTCTAAAGTCAGCAGAAGTGGGTAGTATCAGAATCTGTTACCAGATGCACTACGTACTCCAAACCTCACCCCAGGAAACATCAGTAAAACTAACATGTTTTCTTTTTTCTTTTACCCTACCATGTTGTAAACCTTTAAATGAGGATATGGGGAGGCGTTGTGTGGTCCCCCTCCCCGAGCCATTTCATGTCCCCTGGGACCCCATCTCCTGGGTTCAATATATTTTAAATGGGGAGGGGGCATGCAACCGATCAGCAAGCCTTGAAAGGGCCCCGGGGAACCCATTTGTGAGGGCTGAAGTTACTTTTTGGTGAGGGGACATGCGGCCCCCCTCCCTGAGCTTTGGAATGGCCCTGGGGACCCCATCCCCTGGGGCCTCATGGCAGCAGGGTCCGGGGACCCAATCCTCCAGGACACAGCAGTTGCCTGCAAAAGTACGGACACTGAGAACTTCATCTTCCTGCCCATGCTCTTGCGAGTAGGGAGCACAGGTTTGCTCTTGTCCAGCGGAGCAGAGAGTAAAGCTGCTCCCACAAGGAGAGAACAAACAAAGGCAGCCAGCTCCTGCAGCACTGGGCTGGGTGCAGGCAGGGGAGCCAGCAGGGGCCGTGGGGTACTGGGGCTTGCCCCACAGCTTGCATTTGCTGTAGATGCCCTGGGAGGGACTGGGGCACCCATAGCACTTTTATATGTGATGCGGTCCCCCGTGGAGGGGGCCACTCTCATATTACCCCCGTGGAGGGGGCCACTCTCTCCACTAAATAACGATGCAATCCCGGCTGATGGAGCTCTCAGAATGGGGGCCACTTGCCTTTCTCCCCATGAAAAATAAAATCACCCCCTCCCAACCCTGGCCCACCAGAGGAGACTAAAACTGAAAAAAAGCTTGGACCCATTTTCTTTTTAACAGGACCACAGATCTGCAGTTCCTCCAGGATCTGTTGACTCCAGTAGCACAGGTTCAGACAGTCAAAGCTTCAGCCTCTTTTAGTGAGGATTTGGCTGTGTTCTTTAATGATAAAATTGATACTATTTATTCGGAATTTGGAGATCAATCCCAGATGGTGGAGGAACTTTTTCAGGATGTTAGTCCGCACACAGGAACATCCTCCAACAGGGGTAGGTTTGTAGAGCTAACAGTAGAGATGGTGGAAGAGATGATGGCAAAGTTGAAATTAAAACCTTCCTTGGACCCTTGCCCACACTTTATTTACACTCATTTGGCCTCTATCCTAAGCCCGTATATAACACTACTTTTGAATAAATCTCTAAAGGATGCATGTTAGAAATGGGGGTCTCTAGTTGGCAGAGATAGGTACCTTTGTCCAAGTAGGGACACTTCTTCCTAGTCAGGGTAAGGGGGATACACTTCTAAAATAACCCCTTGGTAGCTTGGCACGAGCAGATAGGCTTATCTCAGAGGCAGTGTGTAAAGCATCTGTGCATGTATACAGTAAATTAGTGAAAACACTACAAATGGACACCACACCAGTTTAGAAAAATAAGTAAAACGTTATCTAAACCACACAAGACCAAAAACGACAAAAATGCAACATACAATACTGAAAAAATAGTTACTGTTCAAAATAACTTTTAAATTGCAGGAATAACGTGAAGACACAGTTCCTCCGACTCCGTAGCTCCTTTGGGGGCTACCGCGATACTGAACACAACACAGTCTAACAATTCCAGCCAACCACGTCGGTACAGGTTAGCTAAAGCGTCGACAGACTCGGAGACAGTACCTTTCTTGTTGCGGCCGACACAATGCTACGAGCCGGTCAGGGGCAACCATTGTGGTCGCGATGTGAGATGGAAGCGTTGCAGCAGGTGGTGTCCTCACAGCTCGGTGCAGGCAGCGGCTTGTTGACGGAGTCGGTGAGACCATGGCTTGCGTTGCAGGGTGAGGCGGTGCTCGAATATGTGCTGGCAGGTCACGGTGTGGCGACGGAGCCGGTTGATGGTTGAGCCGGGCAGCGACGGAGTCGGTGACGTCTGTACAGCGTGTAGCAAAGCCGTGCAGAGTGTGGTGCCCACAGGACGTGATGCAAGCAGCGGCTCGTTGACGGAGTCGGTGAGACCAGGGTTGCGTTGCGAAGCGAGGCGTGCTCTCTGCGGTGCCTTCAGGACACGGAGTCTGCGACGGACTCGGTGACCAAGTCGGTTGCCCTTTTCTTCTGTGACGACTGGAACCAGCAGAACCAGAGGAACCAGAGACAGTGCCTAGAAGGATGGTGAGGTCTTTGCTGTTCCTGAGACCTCTTGAAAAGGGGGCAAGCTCCACTTCAAGCCCTTGGAGATACTTTCTCAAGCAGGATAGGCACACAGTTCCTCTCCTTGGTAGAAACAACCACTGCAGGCCAACCCCAGACAGCACACAGCAAAGGGGCAGTACTCCTCCTCCAGTTTCTCCAGCTCTTCTCCTTGGCAGAGGCTCCTCTTGAAGTCCAAAAGTGATCTAAAAGTCTGGGGTCTGGGCCCCTCTTTTTATACAGAAAAATAATTTGTTCTCTGTGGCAGAGAAGGTCTATGCCCAGC
Source organism: Calotriton arnoldi (assembly GCA_963921515.1). Lineage (NCBI taxonomy): Eukaryota > Metazoa > Chordata > Amphibia > Caudata > Salamandridae > Calotriton > Calotriton arnoldi. Next base: position 75,055 of record CAWUFW010009912.1, on the reverse strand, counting down.
CAAAACCAGTTCTGTCCTCTCTGATTCAGCTTCCTGGCAGGAGGTGGTGACAGCATTGTGGAAGGCAGACCAAGCCCATTCAGGTGAAAGGAAATCTCCTCCCCCTACTCTAACTGGAGCCCAGGTCTATTCAGCCCAGCCCTGACTCATCCAGACCCTCTGGAGCCACTGCACAGATCCAGCCCCCGCCACTCCAAAGCCAGACAGTCAATACACATCCTGGCGGAGGCACTCTGGCTGGCTAAGCAAGAAAATACCTACTTTCTAAAAAATTTATTTTCAAACACAGAATGTAAAAATCACCCTCACTAAAAGATGTATTTTAACATTCTGAGTTCAGACATACTAGACTTTATTTTCCTACCATGTTCCCAGGGGTAGTTATGTTTATAAGATGTTATAAGCAAACTCCCCATTCTATCCTATGGGGACAGGTAGCCTTCCAATAGTAAAAAATGAAATTGGCAGTATTTCACTATTAGGACACACCACACACACCAGGGCATGTCCTACCTTTCACATACACTGCACCCTGCCCACAGGGATACCTTGGGCCTACCTTAGGGGTGACAAACGTAAGAAAAGGGAGGGTGCACTTGCCAAGCCGACACGGCAGTATCAGACTGCCCACAGGCTCTGCAACGGCAGGCCTGAGTTACATTTACAGGCTGCTTATGTGAGTGGCACTAGCAGCATTTGAGTTACAGGCCCTGGGCGCACACAGTGCACTGTACTAGGGACTGACTAGTAAATCAAATATGCCAATCATGGAATCACCAATCCATAACAATAATTTACAAAGGGAGCACTTGCACTTTGGCACTGAATAGCAGTGGCAAAGTGCCCAAAGCATCTAGACCAGCAAAACGAAGTCCAACACAGGAGGCAAAGGCAAAAATACAGGGGAAACCCACGCCAATGATGCCAGGTCTAACACGTGTCCCCTCCAGATGAAATGTGGGGAGAACTACCCACCCTTTTGGGAGTTCTCTTCACTAAGGCAGAAAAATCTGGACAGACCATCAGCATTGGCGTGTTCTGTACCAGGGCGGTGTTCCACTGTGAAGTCCATCCCCTGTAGGGAAATAGACCACCTCAGCAACTTTGGATTCTCACCCCTCATCTGCAACAACCATCTGAGGGGCCTGTGGTCGGTCTGAACCCGGAAGTGAGTCCCAAACAAGTAGGGACTCAGCTTCTTCAGCGCCCAGACCACAGCAAAAGCCTCACGCTCAATCAAACTTCACCTCTGTTCCCGTGGAAGTAACCTCCTACTAATGAAGGCTACGGGTTGGTCTAGGCCCTCCTCATTCAGCTGTGAGAGCACAGCCCCCACACCATGCTCTGAAGCATCTGTCTGCACCACAAATTCCTGTGAGAAGTTGGGGGCCTTGAGCATGGGTGCCGTGCACATGCCAGATTTCAGGGCATCAAAAGCTTTTTGGCAGGCGTCAGTCCAGTTCACCTTCCTGGGCTGTTTCCTGGAAGTCAGCTCTGTCAAGGGGGCAACAATGGAGCCATAACCCTTGACGAATCTCCTGTAATACCCAGTGAGTCCTAAGAAGGCTCTCACCTCTGTCTGGGCCTTGGGGGGTTCCCAAGCCAGAATGGTATCAATCTTGGGATGTAGGGGCGCCACCTGGCCACTCCCTACCTGGTGTCCCAAGTACACCACTGAACCCTGCCCGATCTGGCACTTGCTTGCCTTGATCGTGAGGCCTGCCCTCTGCAGAGCCTTCAACACTTACCAGAGGTGGTGCAGATGTTCCTCCCAAGTGGCACTGAACTCTGCGATGTCATCCAGGTAGGTGGCACTGAAATCCTCCAGTCAGCCAACACCTGGTTGACCAATCTCTGAAAGGTAGCAGGGGCATTCTTCAACCCAAAGGGCATCACCCGGAATTGGTAATGCTCCTCTGGGGTTGAAAATGCTGACCTCTCCTTGGCCCCATCAGTCAAGGCAATCTGTCAGTACCCAGATGTTAAGTCAAAAGTACTGAGGTACTTGGCAGCTCCCAACCGATCTATGAGCCCATCAGCTCTGGGGATGGGGTGTGCATCAGTCCTGGTGACTGAATTGAGCCCTCGGTAGTCCACACAGAACCGGAGTTCTGGCGTGGCATGGGGTGCGGCAGCCTTTGGGACCAAGACCACTGGCTGGCCCAAGGGCTGTTTGAAGGCGCAATCACCCCGAGTGCTAACATTTTGGAGACCTCCTCCTTGAAACAAGCAAGCTTTGACCCTGTCAGTCACTCTGTAAATTTTGTGCTTCACAGGAGGACTATCCTCAGTGTCATTATCATGGACACACCACTGAGTGATACCAGGGCTCAGGGAGAACAGAGCAGCAAACTGTCCCAACAGTTGGCGGCAGTCACTCTGCTGTTCAGGAGTCAGGGCGGGGGATAGGGTTACACCGCCCACTGACCCATCATGTTCCTTAGCAGACAGGAGGTCAGGAAGAGGCTCAGTCTCCTTTTCTATTCCAGCATCTGTCACCAGGAGCATGCCCACTTCAGACCTCTCCAAGTGGGGCTTAAGGCGGTTCACATGCAGGATCCGCAAAGGGTTCCTTGGAGATTGCAAGTATACCAGATAGGTGACTTTACTCTTGCGCTCCACCACCTCAAATGGCCCAGTCCACTTATCCTGAAGCGCACAAGGCTCCACTGGGGCCATGACCCACACTTTCTGACCAGGCTGAAACTGGATCAGAGTGGGATTCTGATCATACCACTGCTTCATCTTTTCCTGTCTGGCTTCCAGATTCACCTGAGCGAGTTGCCTGAAATGCTTAGTCTGGTTCCTGAAGGCCAGCATGTAGCAATATACATCCTGGGGAGGTTTACTGGGAGCTTTCTCCCAACCTTCTTTGACCAGACTCAGGGGTCCTCTTACAGGATGCCCATACAGAAGTTCAAAGGGACTGATCTCTAAGGACTTCTGCAGTACCTCTCTGTAAACAAACAAAAGGCATGGCAAGAGGACGTCCCACTTACGCCTCATGGGTTCACCAAGACCCATAATCATGCCCTTCAGGGTCCGGTTGAATCTCTCAACCAGCCCATTACCTTGGGGGTGGTAAGGAGTGGTGAACTAGTAGGTAACACCGCACTCCTGCCACAGGGACTTCATATACTGGGATATGAAGTTGGTACCCCGGTCGGACACCACCTCTCTGGGGAACCCCACATGGGAGAAAATCCCCATCAACGCACGGCCCACCACGGGGGCCGTCACAGTCCAGAGAGGGATGGGTTCTGGCTACCGGGTGGCATGGTCCACCAAGACCAGGATGAACCTGTTGCCCATGGCTGTCTTGGGATCCAGAGGTCCCACAATGTCAATACCCACCCTCTCAAAGGGGGTGCTGACTACAGGGAAAGGTTGGAGAGGAGCCTTACACTTCTTCCCATTCTTGCCACTTGCCTGGCAAGTCTGGCAAGACCTACAATGTGTGTCAGAGTGCTTGGGCATTTGTGGCCAGTAAAAGTGGGTGAAAAGCCTTTCAAAGGTCTTGCCCCAAATGCCCTGTAGGAAGGCTCTGAAGCGCTGAGGTACCACCAGCACACGGGCTGACCCAGGCTCAGCAACCTTAGGCTCACTATACAGGAGACCGTTCTCCCAGTAGATCCAATGTGATCCAGACTGATCACCTGCTGCCTGGTTTGCAGCTTGCTGCCGCAAACCAACAAGAGAAGGGCATTTCTGCTACTCCTGGCAGAATTCCTCCCTGCCAATGGGTCAGCTCAGACAGGTCCCCCAGTTCGGCCACTTGCTCCCATGTAGGCTCCAGGGCATCTCCCTCAAGGTTTGCCTCCTCCTGGACCGTGGGAACTTTGGGAGCTGGTTTCCTGTGCCCCCTGCCTCTTCTCTTTCTGGCAGGCACCTGGGCCACTGTTTCAGGCTCCAGGTCGTCTTGATTGCCCTTACAGGCTGCCATAGACCAAGTGGCCACACACGCCAACTCAGGCAGACCCAACATCTCCAAATTAGACTTATGCTCCACCTTTTCCCCAAGGGGAGCTCTCCAAATCGTTGTCTAGCAGACAGTCAGCAGGCATGGCTGGCCTCATAGCTACTCTCAAGGTACCTGAGACCCCCCCCCCACTCAAAGGGAACCTGTGCCACTTTGCAGAGGCCCTCAGAGTTGTCAGCTGCAACTTCTGGGTAGAATGTGTTGAGGACCACCTGCTCCTCAGACACTAGCCGACAACTGACAGCTGTCACGCTGGCTCCAGTGTCTCTCAGAGCTTCCACACTATGGCCATCGATGGTCACCCACTGCCTGTATTTTTTAGTGTTATCAGGAAGATGAGCTCTTGGGAACATCTCACTGTCTCCTAAAGAGACCAGGGTCATCTCTGTAGACCCCCACCCCTCCTGGGAACCCGACTCCTCCCCCAAGGCTACACTAGCCAACTCACGGGGCGGAGCACTTGTGGGTGCAGTAGTGGCTTTCTTGGGATACTTAGGATCCCCTATGAAGTGGCCCACCTGACCACAAGCAAAACATGGCCTGGGACCCTTCTGGGCAGGCGTACCTCCCGGGACCCATGGTTTCTTCTCACTGGGGGGCTGGGAACCTTTCCCTTGGGAATTACTTTGGGGCCCTTTTTGAAACTCCTTCTGTTTACCCTTGTCCCCCCCACTCTTCTGCTGGGGACCCTGCCCACCTTTGGCAGTCTCCCACATAACCTTTGTGGACCCTGGTACTGACCCAGCGGTCCGCCTCCACAGCAAGCTTCCTGGGGTCAGTCAGCTTACTGTCAACCAAATGCTGGCATAGATCTGGAAAACAACTACCAGACAAGTGGTCCCATGCAACCAAATGATAGAGCCCCTGCAAGTCATTCACCTGGCTACCCTTCACCCAACCATCCAGTGCTCTGCAAAAATAGGACACATACTCCACCAAAGTACTTGACTCCAGCTTCTTACAGTTTCTAAACTTCTGTCTGTACAGCTCTGGGGTCAACCCATATCTCCTGATCAAGGCTTCCTTCAAGTGGGTATAAGACATTTGCTCCTCGCTTGGCAAGGCTAACAAAGTGTCCCTTCCCTCTGTCATGAAGCAGCTCCACAACCCCGCTCCCCAGTCTCTCTCAGGGACTCTATGGGACCTCATTGCTACCTCATATGCCTTAAACCACTGACCAATGTCCTCACTCTTTACAAAATCCTCAATCACTTCATTGGGGATGCATACCTTCCCTTCTCCAGGCACTGATGGTGCGCTGCCACCATGGGGATTGAACTCTATACTTTTTGCTTTCAGATCCAGCTCCCTCAAACCTCTCTCATGCTCTAAAAGCATCTTCCTTTCTTCCATGGCCAATCTCTGCTTTTCTAACTCCAATTTCTTACTCTCCATGTCACTCTCCTTCCCCAGCCTGAGTTTAACAAGCTCCCTCTCATGCACTCGATTTCGTTTTCTGTTCTCCAACTCCTCTGGAGACAGACCTCTTAAAGAAACACTGCTGCCATCCCTGGAAGGTACCCTGGCAGATTCAACAGTCCCTCCTGCTGCCCATCCAAATTCTCTGCCTCCACCAGCGGTTCCTCATCCTGCCGACTGGCATTTCTGGATTCCAACAAGGCCCTCTGCGCCTTTAGGTATTCATCCTTTCTGGTGAGGCCTTTCACAGTGTAGGTTTCCACCCTACCTTCTTCAAATTCAATATCAATAGATGCAATGGATGCTGGCTTGGTCATGATGACAAAACTGGCAGTTCTTAAGTTGCAGAAAATCCCAAAGGAAAAGCTCAGTAATAGTATGTGGTTGCGTAATGGTCTGCACTATGCTAGTAGTGTACACCAATCACTGTATGGAAGGCAAAGATGCAAGTCCGGATCCTCACCGCTGACCACCCATGTTAGAAATGGGGGTCTCTAGTTGGCAGAGGTAGGTACCTTTGTCCAAGTAGGGACCCTTCTTCCTAGTCAGGGTAAGGGGGATACACTTCTAAAATAACCCCTGCTCACCCCCTTGGTAGCTTGGCACGAGCAGACATGCTTATCTCAGAGTGGGTGTGTAAAGCATTTGTGCATGTATACAGTAACACAGTGAAAACACTACAAATGGACACCACACCAGTTTAGAAAAATAATTAAAACTTTATCTAAACCACACAAGACCAAAAACGACAAAAATCCAACATACAATACTGAAAAAATAGTTACTGTGGAAAATAACCTTTAAATTGCAGGAATAACATGAAAACACAGTTCCTCTGACTCGGTAGCTCCTTTGGGGGCTACCGCGATACTGAACACAGCACAGTCTAACAATTCCAGCCAACCGCATCGGTACAGGTTAGCTAAAACATCGACAGACTTGGAGACAGTATCTTTCTTGTTGCGGCCGACACAATCGTACGAGCCAGTCAGGGGCGACCGTCGCGGTTGTGATGTGAGATGGAAGCATTGCAGCGGGCGGTGTCCTCGCGGCTCGGTGCAGGCAGTGGCTCATTGACGGAGACGGTGAGACCAAGGCTTGCATTGCAGAGTGAGGCGGTGCTCGATGCTGTGCTGGCAGGTCATGGTGCGGCGACGGAGCCGGTTGACGGTTGAGCCGGCCAGCGATGGAGTCAGTGACGTCTGTGCAGCATGTAGCGGTGCAGAGTGCGGTGCCCACAGGACGTGGTGCAAGCAGCGGCTCGTTGATGGAGTCGGTGAGACCAGGGTTGCGTTGCGAAGCGAGGCGGTGCTCTCTGCGGTGCCTTCAGGGCACGGAGTCTGCGACGGACTCGGTGACAGAGTCGGTTGCCCTTTTCTTCTGTGGCAACTGGAACCAGCGGAACCAGAGACGGTGCCTAGGAGGATGGTGAGGTCTTTGCTGTTCCTGAGACCTCTTGAACAGGGGGCAAGCTCCACTTCAAGCCCTTGGAGATACTTTCTCAAGCAGGATACACACACAGTTCCTCTCCTTGGCAGAAACAACCACTGCAGGCCAACCACAGAGAGCACACAGCAAAGGGGCAGTACTCCTCCTCCAGTTTCTCCAGCTCTTCTCCTTGGCAGAGGTTCCTCTTGAAGTCCAAAAGTGATCTAAAAGTCTGGGGTCTGGGCCCCTCTTTTTATACAGTAAAATCCTTTGTTCTCTGTGGCAGAGAAGCTCTTTTCCCAGCCAAAACCAGTTCTGTCCTCTCTGGTGCAGCTTCCTGGCAGGAGGTGGAGACAGCATTGTGGAAGGCAGACCAGGCCCATTCAGGTCAAAGGAAATCTCCTCCCCCTACTCTAAATGCAGACCAGGTCTATTCATCTCAGCCCTGACTCATCCAGACTCTCTGGAGCCACTGCACAGCCCCAGCTCCTGTCACTCCAAAGCCAGACAGTCAATACACATCCTGGCAGAGGCACACTGGCTGGCTAAGCTAGTAAATACCTACTTTCTAAAAGTGGCATTTTCAAACACACAATGTAAAAATCACCCTCACTAAAAGATGTATTTTAACATTCTGAGTTCAGGCATATTAGACTTTATTTTCCTACCTTATTCTCAGGGGTAGTTATGTTTGTAAGATGTTATAAGCAAACTCCCCATTATATCCTATGGGAACAGGTAGCCTTGCAATAGTAAAAAACGAAATTGGCAGTATTTCACTATAAGGACATGCCGCACACACCAGGGCATGTCCTACCTTTCACATACACTGCACCCTGCCCACAGGGGTACCTTGGGCCTACCTTAGGGGTGACTAACATGTAAGAAATGGGGAGGTTAGGGCCTGACAAGTGGGTGCACTTGCCAAGTCAACATGGCAGTATCAGACTGCCCACAGGCTCTGCAATGGCAGGCCTGAGTTACATTTACAGGCTGCTTATGTGGGTGACGCAATCAGTGCTGCAGGGCCACTAGCAGCATTTGATTTACAGGCCCTGGGCACACACAGTGCACTGTACCAGGGACTAACTAGTAAATCAAATATGCCAATCATGGAATCACCAATCCGTAACAATAATTTACAAAGGGAGCACTTGCACTTTGGCACTGAACAGCAGTGGCAAAGTGCCCAAAACATCTAGACCAGCAAAACGAAGTCCAACACACAGCAAAAACACAGGAGGCAAAGGCAAAAATACAGGGGAAACCCACCCCAATGATGCCAGGTCTAACAATGCAGAATTTCTCCCAGCCTATGAAGCAAATGCTGGTTTTGCCATTGGTGAAGAAAGCGGTTGCAGACACCTCTATATTGTCCAACTATAGCCCTATTTCGATGTTACCTTAGTTGGCGATGGTGTTGGAAAGATTAGTCAACCTCCAACTTTCTCTTCTCAGTATTTGGCGAGTAATAACTTGTTGGATACGTCTCAAACTGGGTTCAGAAAAATAGTACTGAGTCTACCTTATTGGCAGTGTTGGGCAGCATCAAGCCTTTGGTGGACCAAGGTAACCCAGCAGCTCTTATCCTTTTAGACCTGTCTGTGACTTTCTATACTGTCACACCACCTTTTGCTTCACAGACTGCATGAAATTGGCCTGCATTCCGCTACTTTGCAGTGGTTTAGCTTATTTTTGAGCAACAGATCTCATTCGGTACAGCAGCCCCCTTTTAAATCTTGCCCTCAGGGGTTGCATTGTGGTGTTCCTTGGGGATCTTCCCTGAGTCCCACTTTGTTTAATATCTATTCGGCACCATTGACGGGTGTTGTCAAGGCTTGGGGATTTAAGATCATTACTAAGATCATTACTTATGCTGATGATACTCAGGTGATTGTTTTCATTGATGATAAGCACACTGAGATTCAAGGGAACTTAGTATGCTGTCTCTTGGAAGTAGCAAGGTGGTTGCAGACACATTGCCTAAAACAACATGGACAAAACAGAAATCCTACTTGTTGGTGGGGCCTGCATGGTCTGGAATGACTCCTGGTGTCCTTCATTGTTAGGTCCTGCACCCAGGACTAAAAGGATGGCAAAGAATTTGGGCTTCCTGATTAATGACTCTTTCAATGCAGGACCAGGTAAGTACGGAGTGTGGGAACTGTTTCGGACTTCTATGCACTCTTCGTAGACTATTTCGGTGGATCCCAGTAGCTTGGCAAAGGAATATTGTTCAAGCTTTGATTATGAGCAGGTCAGTCTACGGGAATGCGTTGTATGGTGGCATGCCGGACTTTTTGTTCACGAGTCTTCAATCTATCCAAAACGCAGCAGCAAGATTGATTTGTAATAGACCTAGCAGAAGTTCTGCTTCGGCCTGTCCTAATTCTCTTCAATGACTTGCAGTTCTCAAGAGAGCTATTTCTAAGTTACTTTGCCAAGCGCACAGAGGACTTAATCACAATGGTCCAGCAATTCTGCATGATTGAGTTACTTTCTATAAGCCAGCGCGGGATCTCCGTTTCGCCAATCAGGCTTTGATATATGGTAGGTGAAATAAGATATCCAGAATGAGTGGTCACTCCTTTAATTTTATAGCAGCTGCCCACTGGAATAATTTGCCTCCAAATTTAAGTGTGACGTCGGATTTCATCGTCTTTCAGAGAATCTTGAAAAGTTGCCTTTTTCGCTCCAATGACTTTTACGATGGTTGGAGTTGGGCAAGTAAGATACCAGGATAACCCTATCCACCCCAAAAAAGTAAAAAGGTGCAGACCAGCTGATTGGCCATGCATCATGATATGGCCCAGGAAGAGAAGAACAGAGAAGAGCCAAAAATAAGACAGCCGTTGCGCCTCTGGACTTATATCTGGAAAGTATCATTAAGGCCACTATGCTGAAGATGTGGAGATACCTAACTGTCAGCTGAACAGCCGAAACGACCTTTCCAAGAACAAACAAACCTGTCTCACAAAGCACAGATGCTAGGAAGATGGGTATCGGACAGCCTCAATGGACTGAGCCCATCCTGGAAACAAGAGGTCTCAAACAGTTGCCCAGGAGAAGCAATATCAAGCACAATGGCATTTGGGACCACAAGAGGCTCTGCTGCCTTCAGCTATCATGAAGAATGGGCCTTCTCGGTGCTCTGGGGTACCTGTACTTACCTCCCCCCCTTACCTTGGTATGTCCTGACAAATCTCCCTTTCAACCCATAGTCTGGGCGAGGTTGCCTTAATTCTGGAACATTTGGATCCATTTTCCTATCTCAAACAGTTCTAGAAATATTGCTGGCTAACGTTGCAGTAGGTCCACTGCCCTGGTCAGTAATCTAGTGACTTCTGGACTGCTGGTGTCCATTGCAGATGCTCCTAGACTAGTGAGAGCCCCCACCACTGGAACACCTCTGCTAGAACTAGAAGATTCTATGGTTACAGCCCCCACCACCACGCAAGGGGCATGTGGGGGGAGGAGGGGAGAGTGCCACTTTAGGCAACCACTGTTCCCTCCAAGTAGCTCATGGGTTTGGAGTGGGATGGCTCTGAACACTAACCCCACGACCTGGCACTGGTGGCCTCACACCCTGTTACCCCTTCAGAGACCATCAGAGACCTCTAAAGAAACATTTTACTACCAGAAGGATGGGTTCCTCCTTTATTTTGGGAAGTGGCTCCTTTGGAATTCTTGCTGTTTGAGTTTTTTTGGTAGGTGCCTTAGGATCATTCCAGAACCTGAAACAGAAACTTACGGTACATATAGAAACCACCAGTACAGTTAATTTTAGATTTGGTCACTTTTAAATTGGGGCCAAGAAGACCAATTTGATAAAGCTATCTTGACCTGTACAAACTGTAAAAGACTTTTTTCTGAAGGATGAATTATTCTTTATGTTGTTAGTCTTCCACTCTCCTTATGTGTTCCTTAAATGTTTTGTAAATCTCCTATTTAGTAACTATTGGTAAATTAATTGAGGCTTTATTACTCACTGTTTTTTCTGGAAATATTAAAACAAGTTTGGTTTGGTCTTTAAAGTACTTGAAAACATTCATGTGTATAGACACAAGCACTTCCAAAGCATATTGCCATAGCTCTATGTATCAAACTGAAACTGTACTGTTTAGTGATAAGGAGGAAAGTCATTTGGGGTTCGTTGTCTAGTCCAAAAGATGTTTGGTACTTATGGTTTTTGATGAGACTCTCTATTTTTAACGGTATATATTTCACTTACCTTTAAGTAAAGTCCTCTTCATCAAAAAATGCAAACAGTCTTGATATTGAAGTTACTGGTTGTATTAGAGTTTGAGTGTCTGACATGACACAACCTCCTAGACTAAGCCTTAACTGCTTGACCGCCAACTCTGAAAAGGTTGAGAGTTAAAATGGATTTTATGGCATGACACGGAGGCTAACATTATGCAAATCTCCTTTATTGCCCAGCTCACAGCAGCAACAATTAAAGAATATAGAACTTCAGTAACATTCTACCAAGCTATAAAGTCCCCCACACACGCAGTTTTCTTCCTTCATTGTTGCTGCTGCTCACAAGATAAGTACCTTATTTTTTCTCTCTGTTATTAAATTATTTATACTTTGTGTACCTTATGCCTGCCTCCTTCGCCTGCATGGTTATTCATACCTTTCTACTACCTTTTACTTCTTATTTCTCTAACTGGAAGTCAGGGAGGTCCTTTTCCCCTGCTTTTTTTTTCTCTGTGCCCAGAGGGATGTTTTGATTATGCTCCCTCATATAAGGTAGGGAATGGGGGCTCAACCTCTTGGCTTAGGTAACCCCCCCCCCCCTACACCTTCTCTCTCCCGTTTTTTGGCTTTTTCAGGCCAAAATGACTTATTAAATAAGACCGGCTTTCTCTGAAAGCCGGTCCTGCGATACGGTTACCTTGGAGACGGACACGTCTTCTCACCGTATTTGCGCTGACCTCCAATGGCTTGGGCACCTTAATGTGCACGTTACTATAGCAGCGGGGGATTCAGGGACGAATTTCACAGTCAATGCAGCCTCTCCCCCGCTGCTATCCACCACTTCACCTTCGACTGCCTTCCACGACGGTTCGGTGCATCGCGACCACACTACTTAGTAAATAAACAAAAGATAAAATTGAAAATTAACACAGAAGACGGGACACAAGGGGCTACGGCCCTTAGAGGAAAGACCCTGAGCAGGTGGTCGCGCAACCCGCATACTTGCCGACCGCCATTTTAACTAGTTGGGAAACTATAACAAGAATAAATACGGTGGCCATTTTAGCCAGTTGAGCACCGTGTTAGATAAACTGTGACAGTTAAGCAGTTACAGCTGGGCTCACCGTGCTGGACAGCTGATTGCCTCAGGTTGTCAAATTCCCTATTCTCCTTAAAAGGGCAAAGTACCCCTCTGACATTTACTAATTTGACTACTCCTTACTCCTAACCATACAGTCATGTCTGTAGTACCTTCAGCAGTTAAAATGGAGGATAAATTAGAAAAACTAGTGAATAAGGCCCAGGACAAATTAAAAGGGTCTCAAGATGAGACCATAAATGAAAAAATTGGAAACCTTCTCTAAGAAGGGATGGCCAATTACAGGTGCACACCAGCCTAAAGGAAAGGATGGGGTAACTAAGGCCAGAGAAAGATGGCGGCAGGAGGAACCCTACCAAAAGGGGCAAAAAAGACAAAAACCACCAATGAGGGCTTTTCACGCATACTAGGCGGTGACAAGAATGGTGACTTGGGCACTACAGATGGGCAAGAAACAGGCCCTGAGATTCCAATTCCCACCAACAGCAATGAAGCCCTTGAACCAGAGATTGAACTTTCCTGCTCCTCTGAGTTCGATACAGATATCGAGGAGGTGGAAGTAAGGAGAATGGAAACATCTGATGAGGCATGTAAGGCCTCAGGGTCTAAAATGGACATTGTGGACCCCTTCGGAGATTATATGATTGATCCTCTACTCATCAAACACCCCATGTCTCCAGAATGGTCACTTTATCAGCATGTTGCTGAGTACCTTTCATTCTGGCTGAGAAAGGAGGTCAGATCTCTCAGAATGCCCACGACCCTCCCTCCCTGACAAGGTCACAGTGACCCCAGAACTAGACCCAAGGTGGTGGCACTCATTGCTAAGGGTGGTAAGGCCCCTAGAAAAGGACTTGATAAGGGCCTCAAGTCCTGCCAGGATCGTCTTCTTGACATCACTGGACCCCTAACTGAAATCTTTGAGATGGCCGAGGTAGCCTACCTTGGCTACACACCAATTGACCCCAAGGAGTTACGCCAATGGGTCCAAAGGACCATTTGCCTTCTAGGAAACGCAAACACTGCAATTTCAAACGAGAGAAGGAAGGGAATTCTACTGAAAATAGACCCCAAACTAGTAGAAATGGGGCCCCCTTCTATCAAGGACTCCTCTTCAGAGACGACTTCATAAGGGAAATGGCCAAATATGTAGGGGTGTTTAACTCCATTCAGAAGTCCCAAGAGGACATTAAAAAGTGTTCCAGGATAGGGTTTTTGGCAGGGCCGGGAGAACGCGGGGTCAGTTCCTCAGCCGTGGCCAAGCCTCAACAAGACCCTTCCTGGGCCATGGCGCAAGGTTCTCCCAACCAACCTTCGCCAGCCACCAAACCTTCTACCCACAGTGACATCGAATCCGTGGGAGATCCTTCAGCGGTGACCGGAAGCAGAGAGGATTCTCCACAGGTAAGAGTCTTAAAAGACCTTTCAGGTACCCCTATAAAGGTGGGAGGCAGGCTGGCCCAATTTTGTGGGAACTGGAATCTAGTGACACAGGACCCCTGGGTTTTGTGCACAGTCAAAGGATACAAGATAGAGTTTAGGAATACCCCTATCCAAGTGAAGATACCACAGGAAATTGTGTTCTCGCAGCCGGACCAGAACCTAGTGTCACAGGAAGTAAAGGACCTGCTAGCCAAAGGGGCAATCCGAGAGGGATAAGGGTTAGGTTTTGTCAGCAATATCTTACTTGTAGAGAAGAAGGCAAAGGTCTAAGACCAGTAATAAACCTAAACGAATGGGTAGTTTATCACCATTTCAAGATGGAAGGGGCTCGCTTTCTAAGGGACGTGCTGAGAAAAGGGGACTGGTTGACAAGGCTCGAACTCAAGGATGCATATTTGCCCGTTCCAATTTGGGCCCCACATCAGCAATTTCTCCAATTTATTTGGGAGGGAAAACTCTGGCAGTTTTGCAGTCTCCCCTTTGGCCTGTCGTCGGCCACTTGGTGCTTCACCAAGGTCTTCTGACCCGTAGCGGCCTGGCTCCGGGAAAGGGGAGTGAGAATGATAATATACCTGGACGATATTCTGTTAATGGCTCAGTCCAAAACTGTGGTCTGCCGACATACAGATCTCACCATACGCTTATTAGAACACCTGGGTTTTATCATAAACAAGAAAAAAATCATGCTTGGTGCAGAGCGAGGAAACACAGTTCCTGCATTTTCTTATAGACTCAGTAAAGGCAGAACTAAAGTTGCCAGGAGAGAACTTAAGGAAGCTTCGCAAGGAATTGAGGAAAATACTAGGAATAAAGGAATTCCCCTTAAGTTTTTTAGCAAGAATCCTGGGTCTCTTGTCCTCAACACTCCAAGCAATTTTCCCAGGTCCCTTATACTACCGGGCCTTCCAAAGACTCAAGGCAAGGACATTGAGGGCAGCACATTACTCCCAGATATTGTCTTTAGATGAAGACTCAAGGAAAGAACTTCTGTGGTTGCTCAAGAATGCAGAAGCATGGAATAGCAGAGCCATTTTTGGGGAGGAGCGAGAGATAATAATAGAATCAGACGCAAGTTTAGATGGATGGGGTGCGAGATGTGGCAACTCATCAACAGGGGGACGCTGGACAGATCAAGAGAAGGGGTTGCACATCAACTGCTTAGAATTACTAGCAGGTTCTTTTGCAATTTGTTGCTTTACCCACAAATTGCTGGAATGCTGTTTGATGCTGCGCATGGATAATGTATCAGCAGTGAGGTATGTCAGCAAGTTGGGAGGCCTTCACTCCAAAGGGCTTGCAGGCCTAGCAAAGGGTTTCTGGGGATATTGCTTGAGCAAAAGACTTTTGGTTGTAATCTGAGGTGTGTGTTTTAAGTCCCAGAGTATATGTGACTCACCCGTTTGCCAACTTTGGACTTTGTTGGCTTGGATGCGGGGGTTGAATCTAATTTTTAATTGTTAACCCTTATTTGGCACACAGTGCTAAAGGGAGTTGTGGGTGCTTTGTAATATACCGGGCTGGTACCAAGTAGTTTGTACACACGATCGTACCCAACATTGCACATCTGATAAATGGACCGCAGCACTTGTTTAAACCCTCCTTCTTCTTTTAGGTACCGATTGGGGGATACCAGTACCCCCTTTTCTATTGGAATTTATTTCAAGAGCCTGACGTATTTGGTGTAGGACACTGCAATTGATTGACTGATGGGATGCCTTATATGGCCAAAGATATATAGAAACTATTCGACACCGTCTCCCACTGCACCCTAAGCACGGAACTCCACGACGCCGGCATCCGTGACAAAGCCCTGGACTGGATCTGCACCTTCCTCACCGGTAGACACAGAGAGTCAGACTACCACTGTTCCTCTCAGAACCCATGGAGATCGCCTGCGGAGTCCTCCAGGGCTCCTCCCTGAGCCCCACCCTCTTCAACGTCTACATGGCCCCGCTCGCAGCCATAGCCAGGAACCACGCACTCAACATTGTCTCCTACGCCAACGACACCCAGCTGATCCTCTCCCCCACCGAGGCCACAATCGCCAGAAACAACTCCCACAATGGGATGAAGTCCGTCGCTACATGATGAGATACAGCTGCCTCAAGCTCAACTCGGACAAGACCAAAGTCCTCATCCTGGTGCCCAACACCTCTGCTTGGGAAGACTCCTGGGGGCCCGCCGCGTTAGGACCACCCCCACCCACGGATCATGCATGAAACCTCAGCATCATACTGGACTCCTCGCTCACGATGAACCACCAGATCAAGGCCGCCTTCTCATCATGCTTCCACACTCTTCGCCTGCTTCGAAAGACCTTCAGATGGATTCCCACCGAAGCCAGAAAGACGATCACCTGCGCACTCATCAGCAGCAGACAGCAAAGCACTCTATGCAGGCGTCCCCCAGAAACTCCTCAGGAAACTACATAACGAATAAGTTACTTACCTTCGGTAACGATATATCTGTAAGAAACATTAGTTAGTTATAGATTCCTTACCTTAGAATTACACCCAGGCATATCAGACTGGATCCGGAATTTTTTTTCGTCAGCAGTACCTCTGCGCGTCGGAAAGTGGCGTCGGTCGGCTCTGCGTCCGTCGTTGGCGTCGTGGTCGCCGGGATGACGTCGCAGCAGCTACTTAGACGCCGCCTTCGCACACTGACGTCATTTCTGTACGCGACTTTCCGCGCCAGAAACGCAGAGCCACGCAAGACACTGACCACTGGTGCACAAAACTAGGGCCCTGAAAGGATGTCCTTAACCCTAGAAATCAGTTTGCAGAACGGGGAGGATGGGTGGGGCGGTAAGGAATCTATAACTAACTAATGTTTCTTACAGATATATAGTTACCGAGGGTAAGCAACTTGTTCATCTGAAAGAAACACGTTAGTTATAGATTCCTTACCTTAGAATAGATACCCCAGCAATACCAACCCCGGTGGTGGGTCTGCGAACCAAGATCACACCAGAAATTCCTGGAGAACAGAACGGTCAAAGAAGCCGTCTCTCTGGACTTGGCTGTCGAGGCAGTAGTGTTTGGTGAACGTGTGCAACGATGCCCACGTAGCTGCCTGACAGATATCATTCAGAGGAACTCCTCTCCCCAAGGCAGCAGTGGCTGCCGTTGCCCTGGTGGAATGGGCGCGTAGCCCCACTGGAGGCTCCTTTTTAGCCAGAGAATAACAAGCTTTTATACACAAAACGACCCATCGAGAAATGGTTCGCTTGTGTACGGCCCGACCTTTTTTGGCACCCACTCAGCCAACAAAGAGTTGGTCATCCACCCGGAACTGTTTTGTGCGATCCAGATAGAAAGAAAGTGCACGTTTTGGTTCCAGATGGTGGAGCCTCTCTTCCTCCTTCGAAGGATGCGGAAAGAAGGTGGGCAAAGTGATAGTCTGCCCGATGTGGAAGGCAGTGACAACCTTGGGCAGGAAGGATGGACGAGTTCTAAGGACAACTTTGTCCGGATGTACAGAGAGAAAAGGAGGCTTAGAAGAAAGCGCCTGGAGCTCACTCACTCGCCTGGCAGGAGTGATGGCCATCAGGAACGCAGTTTTGAGAGTTAAGAGCCATAAAGGACAGTTATGAAGCGGCTCAAAGGGAGCACACATTAAATAAGTTAAAACCAGGTTCAAGTCCCACTGAGGCATAACGAAGGGAATAGGAGGAAAAAGATGAGTTATGCCTTTCAAGAAGCGGCATACAACTGGGGACTTGAAAAGGGAAGGATGATCTGGAACCCGAAGGAAGGCAGAGATGGCCGAAAGATAGCCCTTGATAGTGCCCAGAGCAGAAAGGGGATCCACAGCCATTGCTGTGCACCATGCCACAAACTTGTTCCACCGGCAGTCTTAGTGGAGGGACGCCTGGCTGCCAAGATTACATCACAGACTTCAGGAGGCAAGTCGAAAGACGTCAACTGCTGCCGCTCAATCTCCACGCAAGGAGGTGGAGGCTGGACAGGTTCGGGTGGAGGACCGTCCCCTGCTGCTGCGACAGAAGATCCTCCTGAAGAGGCAGTCTGATCGGAGGATCGATGGCCATGTTGAGCAGCTCGGGATACCAGACTCTTCGTGCCCAATCCGGAGCCACAAGAATGACTTGGGCCCGGTCGCGCCTGATCTTCTTCAGCACTCTGGGCAGAAGTGATATAGGTGGAAAGGCGTACAACAGACCGCAAATCCACTCGCGACGAAAAGCGTCGCCTAGCAAGTGCCGCCTTGGAAATTCCACCGTGCAGAATTGCTGATATTGCGCATTCTCTTTGGTGGCGAAAAGATCTAACCAAGGCTCTCCCCACTGTTGAAAGAGACCTTGCACCACCTCCGAGTGGACACGCCATTCGTGATCCATCATGCACCTGCGGTTGAGTTTGTCCGCCCTGGGAACCTGCCAAGTGTCGAACCACCAGGGATATGCCCTGATGTTCCAGTCATGTCCAGAGGCGGTTGGCCTCTTGACATAGGGTCCACTACCCCACCCCGCCCTGTTTGTTGCAGTACCACATGGCGGTGGTGTTGTCCGTGAACACCTGCACTACTCTTCCCCGGACAGAGGGAAGGAATGCCTTCAGTGCAAGACGAATCGCCCGGAGCTCCAGAAGGTTGATGTGGAGCCCGGACTCCGCCGGAGACCAGAGGCCTCTGATCTCCGCCTCTCCCATGTGGCCGCCCCATCCAAGAAGGGATGCGTCCGTCACCACAGTGTGGTCTGGTTGGGGAAGGGAGAGGGATCTGCCATTGACCCAATCCTGGTTTGTGAGCCACCACTGCAGTTGTCATGCAGTGCCCTCCGAGATCTGGACGCAATCGGACAGATTCCCCTGATGCTGCACCCACTGGAACTTCAGGTCCCACTGCAGAGCCCGCATATGCCACCTGGCATGATCGACCAGCAGGATGCAGGAGGCCATGAGGCCCAGCAGCCTCAGAGTCATTCTGACCGAAACCCGGGATAGAGGCTGAAAGATCGGAATCATAGCCTGAATATCGCTGTTCGGGAGGATAGACCCGAAACTGCATTGTGTCCAGAACCGCTCCGATGAAGAGGAGCTTCTAAGAGGGAATCAGGTGTGACTTCGGCACATTGATGGAGAACCCCAGCGAATGCAGGAGGTCGGCCGTAGTCTGGAGGTGGGAGACAACTGCCTGGGGCGAGTCCGCCTTCAACAGCCAGTCGTCGAGATAGGGGAAGACTGAAACCCCCGATCTGCGCAGATGAGCTGCGACCACCGCCATCACTTTCGTGAACACCAGAGGGGTGCTGGTAAGGCCAAAGGGGAGCACGGTAAATTGAAAATGCTTGTGGCCTACCGTGAACCGTAGGTAACGCCGGTGGGCCGGCAGGACGGGGATGTGAAAATAAGCGTCCTGCAAGTCCAACGCTACGATCCAGTCTTACGGGTCGAGGGCAGACAAGACCTGAGCAAGCGTCAACATCTTGAACTTCTCCTTCCGGAGGAAGCGGTTGACGTTCCTGAGATCCAAGATAGGACGAAGGCCCTTGTCCTTCATGGGGACCAGAAAGCAGTGGGAGTAGCAACCACGACCTACTTCTGGTTCAGGAACGCGCTCGATGGCTCCCTTGGCCAAGAGTGCCAAAACTTCCTCTTGGAGAAGGCCCAGGTGATCCTCCGACATGCGTGGTATTGAGGTGGCATGGCTGGAGGGGTAGTCTCGAAGGGGAGGGAGTAGCCCCTTCGGACTATTTGCAAAACCCACCTGTCCGACGTGATGGTGCGCCAGTGGGGGAGGTGATGGCGAATCCTGCCGCCCACTGGCGTTTGATGGGCCTGAAAGGTCGGACTAGGAGGGTTTGGAGGCTGCTGCGGAGGGGGGGTTGGTTGACTGGCCCGCCCGCTGGCCCCCGGAACCACAACGGCTGTTCCACGTCCCCGGCCGCGCGAAGGTTGGGTAACTTGCTGCGGCCTGTGGCTCTGGGCGGGACGTAGCGGGGCACCCCTTCCGTAGCCACGAAAGGGGCGAAAAGCAGAATGCGCAGGGCGGGTGAAGAGGCCCAAGGACTTGGCCGTAGCCCTTGAGTCCTTGAAACGCTCTAGAGCATGGGTACTCACAAACTTTCTCTCGGGGGCCAAATTTACAGTGTGGTTTGTGGCCGAGGGCCGCACCGGTGGGGGTGGGGTCAGTGGGGGAGGGGGCGGGGCTAGAGCAAAAAAAAATAACTATGACCATGAGGTTGAACACAGGCCCCTGCAGCGGACGCCTTCGTCCACTGAGCCACCAGACCCAGCATACACACATCTCTCTCTCTCTCTATCTATCTCTCTCTCTCGCTCTGTCTCCTTCCCTCTCTCTATCTCTCCCTCCCTCTCTCTCTCTCCGTCTCCCTCCCTCTCTCTCCGTCTCCCTCCCTCTCTCTCTCTCTCCCTCCCTCTCTCTATCTCTCTCTCTCTCTCCCTCTCTCTCTCTCTCCCTCCCTCTCTCTCCCTCCCTCTCTCTGTCTGTCTCACTCACTCTGTTTGTCTCCCTCTCTCTCTTTCTGTCTCCCTCTCTCTGTCTCCCTCCCTCTCTCTCTTTCTGTCTCCCTCTCTCTGTCTCCCTCCCTCTCTCTGTCTCCCTCCCTCTCTCTGTCTCCCTCCCTCTCTCTCTCCCCCTCCCTCTCTCTCTCTCCCTCTGTCTCCCTCTATCTGTCTCCCTCCCTCTGTCTGTCGCCCTCCTCCCTCCCTCTGTCTCCCTCTCTCTCTGTCTCCCTCTCTCTCCCTCCCTCTGTCTGTCTCCCTCCCTCTGTCTCCCTCCCTCTCTCTGTCTGTCTCCCTCCCTCTGTCTATCTCCCTCTGTCTGTCTCCCTCTGTCTGTCTCCCTCTGTCTCCCTCCCTCTATCTCCCTCTGTCTGTCTCCCTCTGTCTCCCTCTCCCTCCCCCTGACTCCCTCCCTCTGTCTCCCTCTCTCTCTGTCTTCCTCTGTCTCCCTCTGTCTCCCTCTGTCTGTCTCCCTCCCTCTGTCTCCCTCCCTCTGTCTCCCTCTGTCTGTCTCCCTCCCTGTCTCCCTCTGTCTGTCTCCCTCTGTTTGTCTCCCTCGGTTTCCCTCTCTGTCTCCCTCCCTCTGTCTCCCTCTGTCTCCCTCTCTCTCCCTCTCTGTCTCCCTCCCTCTGTCTCCCCCTCTCTGTCTCCCTCTCTGTCTCCCTCTCTCTGTCTCCCCCTCTCTGTCTCCCTCTCTGTCTCCCTCTCTCTGTCTCCCTCTCTCTGTCTCCCTCTCTGTCTCCCTCTCTGTGTCTCCCTCTCTCTGTCTCCCTCTCTCTGTCTCCCTCTCTCTGTCTCCCTCCCTCTGTCTCCCTCTCTGTCTCCCTCCGTCTCCCTCCGTCTCCCTCCCTCTGTCTCCCTCCCTCTCTCTGTCTCCCTCCCTCTAGCTCTGTCTCCCTCCCTCTCTCTCTGTCTGTCTCCCTCCCTCTCTGTCTGTCTCCCTCCCTCCCTCTCTGTCTGTCTCCCTCCCTCTATCTCCCTCTGTCTATCTCCCTCTATCTCCCTCCGTCTGTCTCCCTCTGTCTGTCTCCCTCTGTCTGTCTCCCTCTGTCTGTCTCCCTCCCCCTCCCCCTGACTCCCTCCCTCTGTCTCCCTCTGTCTCCCTCTCTCTCGGTCTCCCTCTGTCTCCCCCTCTGTCTGTCTCCCTCTGTCTGTCTCCCTCTGTCTGTCTCCCTCCCTCTGTCTCCCTCCCTCTGTCTGTCTCCCTCTGTCTGTCTCCCTCTGTCTCCCTCTGTTTCCCTCTCTGTCTCCCTCCCTCTGTCTCCCTCTCTCCCTCTGTCTCCCTCTCTGTCTCCCTCCCTCTGTCTCCCCCTCTCTGTCTCCCCCTCTCTGTCTCCCTCTCTCTGTCTCCCTCTCTCTGTCTCCCTCTCTCTGTCTCCCCCTCTCTGTCTCCCTCTCTGTCTCCCTCTCTCTGTCTCCTTCCCTCTGTCTCCCTCTGTCTGTCTCCCTCTGTTTGTCTCCCTCTGTCTGTCTCCCTCTCCCTCCCTCTGTCTCCCCCTGACTCCCTCCCTCTGTCTCCCTCTGCCTCCCTCTGTCTCCCTCTCTCTCTGTCTCCCTGTCTCCCTCTCTCTGTCTCCCTCCCTCTGTCTGTCTCCCTCTCTCCCTCTCTCTGTCTCCCTTCCTCTGTCTGTCTGTCTCCCTCGCTCTGTCACGTCACCCCGCGTGTGTGTCAGCCCGGGCTGAGACAGCTTCCCGGGCGCACACACAGCCGCACCCGAGTACTTCACAGCCTCAGGTCTTTAAAAGACCATTCACTTGTTAATGAGGCTTTGTTGTATTTCACCTCTTCTTAGCGCCCCTGCATGGAGATGCAGGGGCGCTAAAAGAGGTGAAATACAACAAAGCCTCATTAACAAGTGAATGGTTTTTAAAGAATCGCCCGGCCCCCATAGAGCGCTGCTGCAACCGGCGGTGTTTGCTGGCACTTAAAAAAAAAAAAAAGAAGAAAAAACACAGGTAGGTATCTGCAAGGTCCGCGGGCCGCCAAGGAAGGCTTGCCGGGCCGCCGCCGGCCCACGGGCCGTACTATGAGTACCCGTGCTCTAGAGCGTTGTCTGCTTTGTCGCCAAAAAGGCGACGGCCATCAAAGGGCATGTCCATCAAGGTGTTCTGGACATCCCCTGAAAAGCCAGTCGACCTCATCCAGGCGTAGCGACGAAGCGCTTCCGACGTTGAAATGGTCCTGGCCAGAGAGTCGGCAGTGTCCAGCCCACAACGTATGGCAAACTTCGCTGCATCCCTCCCGGCGGCAACAGCCTGGGAGAGCACTGCCCGGGCCTCCTCCGGACACTGAGGCAGCACCTGCGCCACCGCATCCCACACCGAGCGGGAATAACGGCCCAAGAGACATGCAGTGTTTACCAATCACAGTCCTAAGCTGGCGGAAGAGAAAATTGTCTTTCCAAGGTGGTCCAGCTTCTTGGATTCCCTTTCCGGTGGAGCGGTAGGGAATGCGCTTTTGGAAGTGGAGGCTTGGACTACCAACCTCTCCGGGATGGGGTGTTGGGAGAGGAAAGTGGGGTCGCCCGGGGCCGGACGGTGGATTCGGGCAATCATCCTGTCCACGGGAGCCCCCGTGTTGGGCCTGGACCACGTGCCCAAAAGGACGTCGGTGAGGGCCTCATTGAACGGCAGCAAGGGCTCCGAAGAGCTCGCAGCCGGCTGAAGCACCTCTGTCAG
Source organism: Calotriton arnoldi (assembly GCA_963921515.1). NCBI lineage: Eukaryota > Metazoa > Chordata > Amphibia > Caudata > Salamandridae > Calotriton > Calotriton arnoldi. The sequence continues at coordinate 52,320 of CAWUFW010009912.1, read as the reverse complement.
GAGGTTAGTCCTGACCGCCACCGTAGGAAGCTCGAGGTTGAGAGCCTCGGTCGCCCTACGCAACACCACTGCGTATGACGCTCTCTCCTCCGTAGCCACGGTAGGAGGAGACAACATGCCAAGGTCAGGGGAGGTGTCCAAACCACTGGCATCCCCCAGTTCCTCTCTCCAGTCCTGTTCACTGTCCAGCTGGTCAGTCAGAGGGTCACCTGACCCCTCCCAGTCCTCCTCCTCATCCTCTTGGTGCCATTCTGGTTGAAAAGGGACCCCAGGAGTGAACAGGGGCACAAAAACCCCTCTTGGCGCTTGATCCGGCGATCGGGATGGAGGCCGGGGTCGAACGCTGTGGTGGTGCCGGAGGAAGCGGCGCCGGTGGAGGCGTAATCAGGTCAACCGGTGCCGATCCGGATCCAGGCCTGGATCCAAGGGGGGGCCTGCGGCGCCGGAGCTGATGGCAGAGAAGGCCTAGGCCCCCCAACTGAGTCCGCGGGGCCCGAAGGCGCGCCGGCGGGATCGGTCTGCCCAAAGATGGCATGCATCGCCTCGTAGAACGTACGAAGCTGGGCGGGAGTCGCTCCGGGTCCCGGAAAGGGAGGAAAACACGGAGTCAACTCGTCGGGCTCTGCGCGCGGAGCCGCGGGAGGGGCACCACCCGCGTCCCTCGTCGGAGCGGCCGACCGACGAGGAGAAGTCGAAGGGCGACGGTGCTTCTTCGACTTCTTCTTATGCTTCGACTTACCCGACACCAAGTGCAAAGACTTCGAAGACTTGGACAAATGGTGGTGGCTCCGCTACCGGTCCCTCGACGTCCCTCGCGACAGGGACCTCGAACAGCGCGGAGCCGACCGCCAGTGCTCAAGCAGCTTTCGGGACCGCTCCCGCAAAGCCTTCGGCGCCATCGACCGGCAGTCGGAGCACGACTTGGGGTCGTGGTCGTGCTACAGGCAAAAGAGACACATGTGGTGCGGATCCGTCACCGACATCATCCGATGACAGGAACCGCATGGCTTGAAGCCGAGCATCCCTCGTGCACCTTAGGAGTCGAAGACTTGAAAAAGAAGTCGACAAAAGTCGAGAAAACGTCAGTCAAAAAATGACTGGAGGTACAGCTCTTCCCGGATCTGCGCTGGCTGGCGCGGAAAAAGAAAGAACTGACGCCAGCGCGCGAGGGCGGCGTCTAAGTAGCTGCAGCGACGTCATCCCGGCGACCACGACGCCAACGACGGACGCAGAGCCGACCGACGCCACCTTCCAAAGAGCAGAGGTACTGCTGACGAAAAAACTTTCCGGATCCAGTCTGACGCCTGGGGGTAAATCTAAGGTAAGGAATCCATAACTAAAGTGTTTCTTTCAGATATTCAGAACGCCGCAGCCAGACTGGTCCTCAACATCCCCCGCCGCAGCCACATCTCTGAACACCTGAGAGAACTCCACTGACTCCCAGTCAATGAAAGAATCATGTTCAAGCTCCTCAAACACGCCTACAAAGCCCTCCACGACGCCGGACCAGCATACCTGAAACACCGCCTCTCATTCCACTTATCCACAAGACAACTCCGCTCCGCCAAACTGGCCCTGGCCAATGTACCTCGGATCCGCAAAGCCAGGACCGGAGGAAGATCCTTCTCCTACCTCGCCACCGAGACCTGGAACACCCTGCCTCTCCACCTCAGGCTATCCCCGTCGCTGTCTCAATTCAGGAAAGCCCTCAAGACCTGGCTCTTCGACAACCTCAGTGCCCAGAAGGATTCCCCCCCCAGCGCTTTGAGACCCTAGCGGGAGAGTAATCACGCTTAACAAATACGGATTTAAACTATTGATATCAGTTCATGGAATATGGAAATCAATGCTGAACAAGACATAAGGTATGCTTGCCGTGTACATATATGAAAGGGCAATTGCAGATCACATGAATATGACAAACATTAACATATGAACCGAATGCATTATTAGTCACATATGAATGATGGGTGGAACGCTCCAAATTTAATAAGTGTGTAAATATATGATACAGTCCCCTATGTATATACACATATAGAGGCTATAGGGATTGTGAATATTAATCCTTACAGGCCCTATCCTCAATAAGGTTCTCTCACATATATTGTAGTTATATGTGTCCAATGGCTTTGTCCCTTAATGTATTTGCCATCTATGGGTCCGTGACTTGATATGGATAAACGGGATGCCTTTTCCTCTCTTTGATGATTTTTCTTGCAGACCTCCTTGTTGGTGGGGTGGGTCTGCAAAAATGCTTTTGTATGGATGATCCTGTTGTTTTTCTGTCCTGGTTCGTTGTATTAAGAGTGTCATCTACTGTTGTTTTTAAAACATATCTATAATGTGTGATATTCATGTTTCCCCATACTAATTCACCACTAATCCCGTTTGGGTTCCGGACCAGCATGCTACTCCTCAAAAAGCGATATAATGCCTCATCAGGGGTACCAAGCGCTACATAAATGCAAACCCCTCCCTCTTCTATCCTTTTCAACCCAAATAACAGACACACATGTCCGCCGCTCTAAAATTTTTCATATTTCCCTATACTGATTCACCACTAATCCTTTTTGGGTTCTGGAGTAGTGTGCTACCAACCGAAAAGTGCTTTGATGCCTCGTCAGGGGCAGTAAGGGCTATATAAATTCAATTACAATATGTTGATTTTAGTATATATGTTAGTCATTATGCATGGTATGTATATGTGTATGCGTATTTATATTTGTTCTTTGTATATTATCTACAGCCTTGACAAAGTTAAATTGATTTTGAACGAAACGCATTGGCTGGATGCTTTGGTTGCTGTACCTTATATTTTGAAGTGGAATTAAATAAAGGAAGAACTTTTTCTATAAATAGACTTGAAGATTTGTTGATTTTTTCTTTTGGGTGCACCATTCCATTTTGTTTTGAACCTTTCCAGAAGACAAACAACGGACCAGAACAAGAGAGTCCATACATAGTCAACAGAACTATTTCAGAGAGCCCCAGACAGCAATGCGATTAGATCTGAGAGTCAAAGCACATTAAAACACTGATGAGTTCTGGAAGCTCGCCTTCAACAATACGAAAGTGCCAAAATGGTTCAGGGACACAGAGTAGGATTCTTCAGTCACTATATCGAGGTCAACAATATTGAGCAACAAAAATATGCCATTTCAGTGCATCGGCTATCACTATATCATCAAGGTGAAGTATATAATTACTATTCTTAACTCTACATCTCATCTTAACCATGTAGTTGATGCTGTACTTTCATCATGCAATATATTGCCTGTGATAAAGTGACCCCAGAGCAATTCACCATAGCATCCTCAATCATTACATGAAACTGCTGGGTAGGCCATAAAACCAAGCTCAAGCGTTCCTTTAAGGACAGTAGGCTGTGCACAAGATAAAAAATGAGCCAGCTACTTCCCACTACCAAGGGGAGCAGTTGGTGATGCACTGCCTTTCCCCAAGTTGTCAGACTGAGATTTATCATAGGCTATATGCTTCTCAAACATCAAGCACTTGGGAAGAGGATGATATAGCCGTCCTCTCAGTAGTGAAGGCACCTGAAGAACTTGAATTAGAATCTCTGCCTATTAATAAGATAATTAGCTAACACCTTGTTGGAAATGCACTAACCATTGAATGTAAACTCCCAAACCTTGCACTGAACCTCCATTTGTAATAAGGTGCCTAGCCAGGTTTGTACCTGAAAGCAAGCTCTGGGCGACTATGATTTCGATGCAGTGCTAGCATGGTCAATCGTAAATCTGAATTAGGTTGACCGCTGGAAGAACATCATCCCCGCCCAGGTCTTAATGTTTGCCCTTGGCAAGAGGCATTCTCGTTGGCCTGTCTGAAACACCATCTAAGGGGGTTGATGTGGCCACTTCTGCCCGTTTATGGAGTTTAAAGCTGCGCAGACCGACCCAAGTTTGGGAGGCGAACTTAAGCACCTCTGATTTATGTTGTAAACCTAATGTTCAGGTCTTGATTCATTACCAGTCCTAGATTTTGAAAAACCTCCAGTTGAATAGAGGCAGTCAAGCGCCTCTCCTCAGGAGACAAATGAGATCCTGGGAAACTTCGTTCTATATTAGACAAGGAGAGAAGACACCTCCAATGAAACTATTACGTCTCTTAATAATGTTAAAAGTCTTAAATTCTTGACAGCATGCAATTTCCAGACCATCGTCCTCTGTATAATTCACTTAAGTTCTTCCATGCAGCCTTAGTTTAGTGCTTGAGGGAGAAGACAAAGATAGCCTAGTAGCTTTAGGAGCGATCCATTTGCTTTCAGACCTTAACTGTGGAAACAATGTATGACAGAATTCTGCATGCGCTTTTCACGCATGCCTAAGGAACTCCGTCATTTGAACGAATGAGTCTTTAGCACGCATTTGTTCTGCATGCAAGTCGTTTTAACGACTTGCCTTAGGGGGCGCTGGATATTGGAATAGTTTCATTTACTATTGCAACTACAGTCTGCGCAACAGTAAGGAAGGTGTTGGACTAATTCCAACACCACAACACCATTACGCCCCCCTGAAGCAAGTCGTTGTAACGACTTGCGTGCAGAATGAATGCGTGCTAAAGACACATTCGTTCTGTTGCAGGTGCTGTGAAGGCACAGTGTGATTTCGGCTTGTCCTAAAGGACGTTTCCCGTGGAAACATATCCCCCCATATGGAAGGCCATCATCTGAGGACATCCTAATATCACTGCTCCCAAGCTACGGAAGACTGGTTCCCTGGTGGAGGGGAGCATCTACTGAAGATTACAAAAGGTGCAAATAATTCAATTTGGTTCTTAAGTACGATGTATGGGTCCAATTAAGTATACTGGGATAGGGAACTTCTCGTTAATTGGGGTCCGTTAAAGTACAAGGCATCAGGGACCTCGTACACGTGATGGATTCCTGGAAAGGACATGTCCAACTACACCGTAGCATGTCCAGGAAGATGTAGGCCTACTTGGGTGAGACGAATACTCCATTGGTCCCGGACTAGAAAAAAACTTTCACGGTTGTTAAGACTAGAAACCAAACCAGAGAAAATTGTGCTGGGGCCCAAGGCACTTTGGTTGGAAGGGATCTAATGCAGATTGCCCCAATCACAAAGCGAACTGCTTATCTACAAAACCCCAACTACAGAACCATGTGTGTTTATCAACAAGGAAACATTTCTCAAAGAATCCGGGCTCTGCACAACCACAGCGCTGTTTTAATGACAAACCCTTAGTGCACATACAGTTTAGTCGTGCTTTAAAGTCTGGAGCCTCCTGTAACAAGTAATTCTTTCAATGAAGACGTCCATGTGGCACAAGTTGTAATCCAAACAATACAGTAGCAAGCACCATCTACAGACTTAAAGGCCCATTGTCAATAGCAACAAAAGGCCTGACTACTCCACCTAAAGACTTTGGATTGTCAAGGGACACCAGCAAGAATCGCTCCAAAACGGAGGCTGTCAAAGTGGCTTTAGAACCTTGAAGTAACTAGGACTGCTCATTTGGTCTAGGTGGCAGATCCAGGGGTCAACATGCTCAATTATGACACAGAACTGCAGGGGCTGAAAAGGCTCAGGTGAAACTCCTAGTGCTTTTGTCAGTTAGCCCTGTGCAAGCCCACTTTTGTGATAGGCAGCACCAAAATGTATTTCGCAACTAAAAAAGTGTCATTGAAAAACACAAAGGGGTACTGCAGAGTAGCGACCCATATGTCAAGGCATCTAATGTGCACCACGAGGCCAGTGAAGAAACTCAGAAAGCACTAAATCTCTTGTCTGGCCAGGAGCCGGGACACTTGGTGGAAGAGGAATGATAAGAACCAGACTCAACAATCAGATAGCAAAGCTAAAAGTTGGGAGGCAGTACATAAACCCAGCCAGTAGCCAAATCCAGCTCTAGCCAGAGATTATGAAGAGGTCCCCTATGACCACAAACTTGACAGGGATGTATCTTGGCCATCACGTCCACCTTGGCGAACTTGGTGGGAGAGATGGGCAAGCCTGTTGAGCACAGAGGTGATCACTAAGGCAATATCCTAGGTTGTCAAGTGGAACATGCGTCCTTTAAGGCTGCTGTTGCTTTCTGGATACAGGTCCCTCAGCAGGCTAGAGCCCACCATGCAGGAGCCTGACAGTTTATGAGACTTAAGGAAAAAGTCTCAATAGATTTACAGGCACAACTCGAGTAAGTTAGAGGGAACCTCTCTAGCAGAGCCCAGAGTAGGAAGGATGCAGAGAAGACAGAGAAGAAAAGAAAAAAAAAAGTACTTAAACTATGCTTGCACATGAATCAGGATTTTGAGGAAGGAGTAATCCCACACAAGATAAGACAATAGGCTAAAATCACAAGTAGAAGTGGGCCAAGAGATCTTGACCAAAGCCAGGTGTGAGAGAGGCTTGCTAATCATAGAAAAATAAGGGGCTAGGGAGAAGAGAACTAGAGATGCAGGCATACAAAGCGGTCCACTAAATACAGAAGTATGGTAAGGAACAATAAAGCTGCCTGGAGGCATAACCAGCTACACAAAAACGCCTTTGTGTACAACCACTGGAGAACAGGACCAGGGAGAACGGTAGTGGGCATGTGGTGCAGGTAATGGCCACGTACACACCCGGGGAGAAGAGGACTAGATGTACCAGTCCAGGACTGCGCCAAATGCACAAGACAGACAGTAAGGCCTGGGTCCAATATTATGAACATAAGCACGTTAGGGCTACTTTTTTATATTTTTGTTGAGTTAGATTCTGAAGCACTTCCTGCCCAAGAGGCGAGAGTTTTCACAAACTTTAAAATCGGAAATTGTGTCAGGTTCCATCTGCATCAAGAGAAATGTTCCTACTCTCGCAGACAGTAAACAGAAGGAAAGGACCATAGGTTCCCTTAACAGCAAACACAGGCAGGTTTATGCACTCATTGAGGCAAAGGGTGTGGAATATGTAGCAAGGAAGATAGAGCGGTCAATGTCGTGACCAGAATATTGACTGCAAGTGCAGTTTTCTGTACTCAAATCCCTATCAACGAACCTTGAAGACGTGGATCTGGAGTGAACCCCTCTCCGTGCATTTCCTGCTGAGATTCTAGCTTTCAATATTATGGTCACAATATTGTGGCCACTCAATATTCCTTTCACGATAGTCCAGACTACAACCGAGGTGAAGTAAATTAAGAAGACTACAGAAAATAATTGGCTCTGGAAATAAGTGTTAATTTTTTTGTTTTAAACCCACAAACACGGAAGGCATGGTAAAACACCAGTTACGTCAGTGCAGTTCCTCAACCTCAGAAAATGTATAGCTGAACGTTAAATAACCATGCTGGGGAACTCCAGGTTCTCACAAACTAAATTTACCAAGCTAATGGGCAACAATAAAGCACACCTAATCATTCGTCTCACCCTAAGAAAACTTGCTCCACGTAGCAATTTCACCAGAGGATGTACGTCAAAAAAACAACAAACATGGTCTCTACAGCCCCAATTTACATGTTTTAAAAAAAAAAAAAAACGTTAGTACTCAACAGAAATGGTGGCCTACTTCCAATGGATCTGGATTAACATTTAATTGGAACTTGCAAGGACTACAGCTGGTGACAAATGCAGATGTGTAGGGAAGCTGAAGCAGTCATCTTCAGAAACTCATAATGTTCTCTGGCCTGGTATTTTGAGTGACAAAAAAATATATAATGGGGCGGTATGGGGTGAGAGAAGACACCAGCATGCCTTAAGGACTGGAGGAGCTATAGATTCAAACCGTCATTTGAAGACACCACTGTGCCTGCCAACTCTACCAAAAGCCTTTTCACTGCCACCAACCCAAGCCTTTTCAGAGGATAACCCACCAGGAGTATACTATTCCAAAGGTTAACAACATTCATTTCATAAATAAACACACACAAGGATTATTGGATTATCTATGCATTTATTTCAGTTCAGTTACAAGAACAACGTATGTTTCATTGAAACTCTGAAAGATTTGGCCAACAATTCTAATGAAATTGTTGGCTTCCAACTATATGTACATATTTACAAAGGAAGTCATATATACAAGCACATTATATCACAGAAGCTGGACCGGTTGGAATTCTGCTCAATAATAAAAAAAAAGGGAAGGAGAGCCCAAAAGGTTTGATCAACTAAGGGCTTTACTGTGGCAAAATATATACAGCAGGCATGCATATAATCAACCAAAGCGGTCGATTTCAGGCTGGGCATATGCCTGCTACTACTATAGTAGCTTACCCATTTCATTTTGTTTTGCTAAAGGAGCCCATTTAACGTGGGCTCAATTGTTCTTTTTCTTCGCCAGGCGGATTGCCAAGCACACTGCCACAATTATGTGCTCAAAATTTCAACAACAAAAAAAAAAACTCAATGGATGCTACTAAACATCAGGGCGATCTCAATGGAATTACAATTTTAAAGATTCCGTACAGCTGTGCATTATAAACAGCGGACTGAAATAATGGACAGATATATACACATATGCAGTTTGAAAGCCCAACTCCGTTATTTACAATATATACATATCGGATTTACATACATACATCATAAATATTGAAAAATATTGGCAAACAGTGTCATGTTCCATAAATAACAAGTATGAGATGCACATGGAAGACCATTTGCAAGAGGCGGTGGCGGACAGTGGTTAAATACTGAGACCTGTAATCTTGGGTGCGGTTTCTAGTTCGGGTACACCAGACATATTTAGACTGGACCAAAGGTCTTCGCACGCAAAATATAGGATAGAACAAGGCGTTGACATTTCACAATTCATGTAAACTTTTTAAAAAAAACCTTAATCTTAATTTGGACTATTGTTAAAAAATCAACACAACACCCAAATCGGGACAGTATTGGGTGTCCATCACATTTTTCTTCAGCTGTCCAGCAGTGTAGTTTACTTTGAGGAACGAGGCCTTCGAGGTACACCGTCACTTATTGAGGTTAATAAAAAGCACACTTTGCAAGTAAACGTGGGCGGAAAAAACATAATCTGCGGTGGAAACTGCATGTTTAGTAAATTCCGAGAAATGTGAAAGCAATTTAGCACTACAATGTAGATTATCTAAAAATGCATTAGGCTTTGTAATAGGCACCACACCACAAGCAAGGAGGCACTGTTTCATAGGTTTGATAAGCAGACTCATGCACCACTGCAGAGGCCCAAAAGGTTTACGAACTGTACATGTGACTTGCAGAACATGGTACTCAGTGGCCCACCTCTGCTCAGCAAATTAATGCCCGACCAAGAATCTGATACAAGCAATTGCATCTGGGTGTACCTCTTCTAGGACAGTTTACGGAAACTAGATGAAAGTGCATCGACTAGGTTACCTTCAGGTTATTTATTTTCATTTTTTTTGCCTCACTAACTAGTTTGCATGATGCAGCTTGTAAACTTTACCAAGTATGCAGTGACATGACTGCAGAGAATGTCAGACACAAACATATTTCAGGCTCTGTGCCAAGACAGCAGAAAAAACACAAATGTCAAGTAATTCAGCATCCACTGTGGTGCAGAGAAATACTGTAAGCATTTTAACAGAACTGCAGTCAACCACGATAGGACTGTAAACCCAATCTATAGTCCGTTGATTTATAGATTGTCTCATGGCAGAAAGGCTGTTGAGAAACAGTAAACATGCCCAGCAGCCTATGTTAGCAGATGCTGTGACTGCATTCTGCCTCCCATTTTGTCCAAGCACACCAACTTACATAAAACAGTGCCAACATTTCCAATTACCTGGCTAAAAGAAAAAAAGTGTTCTAATCTCAAATATTGTTCAAACTTGGCCAGTGTACGTCAACCCCATTCTACAATACCTATACTTCAATTTTTCATTATGTTATTTAAAAACACGGGGTGATCAACGGGAGCATTACAGTGTTTTGTTACAACTGGCAAATACAATATTATTTTCAATTCAAAAACTATCTGGTTCAAAAGTATTTGTTTTTTTTACTGTGCGTGTTTAAAATGCAATAATTTAAAACACGTTGTCTTGTAAGTTTTACATAGAGAAGTGTGACTGCCATACCAGCACAGTATAAAAATTAATTACCCTCAAAATGATTGAGGCTGATAAATATATTTTTGGTACAAAAAAAATGATAAAGTGTCGCTTTTTTCATTGATCTGTTCAACACTTTGCCGTGGAACATCTATTACTCACATCAATGCTTTAGGCACATTCAAGTAATAACATTATTATAACATCCAAGTAACAGTTAATGACAAAAGCCAAACTTGTGGCATAATAAAAGTCGTGTTGCGTCCATTCTCTGGAATGGAATAAATGAACACTTCCCTCAGGCAGAGCCGTTGCAGGTTTGAAGTGAACAATGTCCGTGTTCCCATGTAGAACTATTCCATACAGAGTTCAATTCTACATCGAGCAGCTCGAGTCAAAGCATCTGCAAGTTCCAGGAAGTGATGCTGCAAGAAGCACGGATGAAAGTTTCATCCCCCGGAGAGGATTTCCGAGTGAGTCACTCGTCCATGGTCAAGTGACTAGTCCGCGACAGCCGATAAGGTTAGTGTCCTTTGGTAGACGTGGCATTCTTGGTCCAGTCAAGGATGATCAAAGCCATGCTGGCAGACATGACAAAGATTCCGCTAATCAGGAACACCGTGGCCTAGGAGAAAGAAACAGGGAGTCAGCAGGCAGACAGGTGGTTCAACAATGACAAGAGCCCATTGCACGAATAACAGACCCGGCCGGCTGAAGTGGCCGCCTAAAGTCAGACAGGCAGTCACAATAGGTTTGTCAAATTAAATTATTGTGGGGCCTCTGAAGTTACAAACCAATGAATGAACAGTATTATGCATTCCAAGTAATGTACAGCAGCCAAGCCCAAGTGCGTGTGAAAGAAAGCCAAGCCTGTGTCAAGAAAGATACACAAGGCAAAGGAGTGCTTGTCTTATTCTCAGAAGAAAAGGATAAGGTCTTCTGGCTCGGAATCTTGCCTGGTCAGGAAGATTCATAGTACTTGTAAGTACACACAAAAGTGTAATGTCTTTCAAATATATCCAGACAAAGAGCTATAATCTATAAAAATAGGATAACTAAAACACTAAGTAGGAATCCCTTCTACTATGAATATGTGGGGGTAAAAATAAGCAACTATTAAGTAGCTAAAACTTTAAAGGTTGGCACAAAATAAAATATACCGGAATTTAATTTGTTCAGCCACTCACGTTTCATTTGAATTTAAATGTATCAAAGGAAATGGAACGGGGAGTTTCTACAACTAAGATGTCATGTCATCCACGTGCCAGCACATTTACAGTGAGACAGGAAATGGTAATCTCCCAGCCTTTTTATAAAAAAGGTCGGTATTCTGATAATTTCTCCAATAACAAAAGTTCAGGTCACAACTCTAATGTTCGAGTAGCGCATGATTTTTGCAGCTCAAAAATAATATTCTATTACATGAATGTATATGTAGAATTTCTGAGAATACCAGGCAAGTGGGTGGAGAGGAATTTCCCCATTCAGTCATGACATTTTACGTGCACTGAATTCCAACCACTAACCCCCCAATAGATGGTTACCTTTAGAAGGCACCACTGCTAAACCCTCGACAGCCAGAATTAGCAAATACTACCCCCCCTTCCCCAGGATCTACTTCCACTTCATCCATTTAGCACTCAATGCAAGCCAAAAATTTGGAATGCCCATACTAAAGCAGCAGTCACAAAAAGAACGGAGAATTAGGAGTCAGAGGGACACTATGTAAATCATAGGTTACCCTAAAATAACTTTTGTATCTGCCCCTCACAAACACGGATTTACTTTCTAGATCACAAGAGGTGAAGACACGAAGCCCCCGATAGAACACACATTTAATGCTTCTGTGAAACCGATAGTTTTGAATGCACATACCCCAATCTTCTGCACAGACTTCATTGGCTCCTTCTTCACTAGCTTGATATAGAAAGCAGACGGGAGGATGAAGATCAGCATTGCAGCAGCAGAAGCCCCTGTAAAAATCAAAAACGAGAAAACTCAACATACAGATCCATTTAAGCATGCCTATCACTAAATGACTATTTTTAAAAGCTAAATTTTATATGGACATGTGGCACAATTGCGCTCTCCTCTTCGACTCCCACCCTGACTAGCACAGACCAGATTCTGGACCAGAACAGGTCCTGTGTAAGGTTGGAAAATAGCACATTGTCTCACAGAGGATGGATTCAATACACACTGCCCACCAACTTGATAAATAACACTGAACGAAACGAAAATCTGCAACGGTTTGCACCCATATGGTAAACCAAACCTGGTAAAATTAAAGACACCCTCGCAAACCACCGCAGTTAATGCAACAAAACTAAAACGTATGGGACTCTGACCACTTAGAAGAAGCTAGACTTACCAATAAAACCAAAAATATCGCGAATGGTTGGAACAAAGATGACCAGAGTGTTGGTGAAGGCCAGGAGGAGGACTGTGATGACAATATGGCGAATCCAGCTAAACTCTTTCTCTGCACACAGGAGCTGGTTGATAGAACTTCGGATCTGCAATGGAAATAGAAGACTGGATGATCTACAGTTCAGAGAAACTTCAAGATGACGCGCTCACTCAATCACCCAAGTATTGTGCAAGGAGGCACACAAACATTTCGATACCGCTAATGTGGAGTATGGTCTTTCCGAAGCTTTATCATGTAGGCAGACTGAACCTTAATACAACTGTGGCCATACTAGGAATGAAGAAACCGTATGCAGCTTTTTCCTGTCACCCTTGTAGTGACCTCACCCTGCAATTTTCTCCTGACAACCTAATGAAATGTTCTTGGCTTCTATAACCAAACAGATCTCCGACTGAACATTAGATCAAAAGGGAAACTTCATTGTTGCGAGTCGTGCCTGTCCAATTGAAGTATTTCCACAATGAACCTGCCACCCCCACTAAAGAGGACTTCACAGAATGATGCAGGAAAATAACTACAGCGCATCCACTGTGGTCCAGGCTGGCGAACAGCCGCCTCAGTCATATTTCACTGCACCCTGCTCACATTTGTTGCCTTTCAAAGGTAAGTGGACTCCAAAGGAGAAGCAAAGGGCTCCGAGACAAAATTAAAGAGTTTCTCCTCAAACACTCGCACTGCAGCAATACTTGATTTCCCTTACCTTTCTCCTCAAATCGTATTATTGTCAATATGAATTACAAGCACATTCTTGGCATTAAGACACTGCCAACCACGTTGCAAAGAATTTACAGACTATCAAAACTTTCAGAATAGGCTATTTTGTTTCACTTCAAAATCTTTCCTAATGAAGTATGGAATCAATTCACATTGATCTTTGGGCAACTAGATCGAATCGAGCCCTCTGTGTTTCGTGCCCGTAGAGTGTTTAAGGAAGACTCACCGGGAATATGACAACAGGGACAGTTAGCGTGACAGCAACAAGAACTGCCAGGCGGACGACGAGTAGGACCACACCAGCATCTTTGACGCGAGAAAACGTATGAAGCAGTTCAGGTTCAACGTTTCCTACAAAACATAAAAAGGGAGACTTAAATGCCGTGGTCCTATTGATACCCTGAGCTACATAAGACGAAAAAGCACATTTTAGTCCATATACTGCTTCACCTGGGGTAGGGTGGGAGAAATAAGGGGGTTTGGGAAGAAGCTCTCTCTTCGGTCTATGGTTCGAGGTTGAGACTTCCATAAGTGGCCACAGTGTCATTTAAGAACATCCCAAGGGGTCAAGTTCACATTTCAGAAGTAGCGCTGGCTGGGGTTAGGCAATAAAATATGCGCCTATTCACCACAAATCGCATTATCTAGGTTTAACTGTTTAGACGGCAACGTCTAGTGGACAGGGAATAGACATTTATACCAAGTTAAATTGTGGTCAAGAAGGTCAAGTGGAGAGCTACCCGTCATGCAAAAGATCTTCCCACTACCCCAACCTGACTGCAGCTGAGGAGAGCTCAGCTAAAGCCGTGCCTTCCAACGCCCAGAAGGTGATCAATAGAGCTTTCTAAAATTACTAAACAAATGGAAACCAAAAAAGTATCCTACCAAAGTACTGTATTCAAGCATATGAAGGTTCACGGGCATTTGCTTTGCAGTCCAGACACTTTGAATAACAGCAAATAGTAGTCCTTTCCAGAAACTAACTTAGGATAACAAAATGAGAAAAAAAGATTAACTTCTTACCATAGAAAGTGAGGTATCCAAACAGAGCAGCCAAGAGGTACATCAGAAACATTGCAAAGAAGGAGACATTGGACACATTCATCATTCTTTGGCGGCTGCGTCTGTTGAGGTGAAAATGGGGGACACATTATAAATGAGCAAACAAATATTTACACAATTGTATAATGGCAATGAAAGGAGAGACCTGATGCATGGGAAATATCACAAAAGACTGACAGGAGTGCGAGGGCTGCATGCATTGGGAAACCTGGACGGGGGGGGGGGGCTGGGAGGATGAAGAGAAGACTGCTATTCCTGTGAAACAGTGTAGCGACGTGTAATTTCATTACATAGAAGGCCACAAGATCTCCAGTTAGTGCCGTAGATTAAGTGTGAACGCTAACACACAGTTCCATCTAGTAGCACTGCCCTGTTGTCACCCTCTTGGGCAAAGGGGGGACACTTTCCCATGTATCGTGCACGATTAACCGAGATATTCTGGAATAATGCTGAAGAAAAAGCAAGGAGCAGGTCTCCATGTTCGATCAACAAACATGGGCAGGGATAGAGAAGCGGTGATGGCGATGCACATTAGATGGACACCCAACATTCATCTGGAGGCACTGAAAAGGAAGGTTGGGGGTTTCATACTGTGAATTCATTTATTATGAAGGGACATTCTGAAAATCATTTTTGATGAGGGAATACTAGAGGCCTTGAATGAAGCCTGGCATTAGCAGTAGATTCTGTTGAGAAAAAGTCAACATGGTGGACAACCAGGATTGTCATTCAAATTATTTGGAGAGCCTTGTTGCACTTCAACCCAGCAGCAGCATGGAATGGCCTATAGCCGGATATTGGTCTTTGCTGCCTCTTGTCTTTTTATTTCTCCTTACTGTTAGATACCAAGTGAAATATGGAGGTCTTGTGGGAAAAAGACTTATTACAAAGCAGGTTGTGTACGGGAAATGGATCTGATGGCACAATCCCTTTAAATTATTATAATTCATGCCTTACTGAATAACATTTAACAAGAAACATGTCATGCTAGTAATGCAACTTACCCTTTGAGCTCTTCGTAAATAGGAAGAACAGCGGGGTGACAAACAAAAGAAAACGTCAAGATGGGAACAGCATAGACAGTCTGAAAAGAATTATGATACGTGAACATTAGAAAAGTCTGGAAAAACACTTTCCTACAGACAGATGTTATGTTTATAGGCCATTTGGAGGATCACATGCAGTTAGTGGTGGCCCAGTTCAACAAGTGTGGGACAACAGACTGGAAATGCCTCAGTCAGGTCCTCAATTGCACAAAGCGACAGGCTCGTTTACATATGTAGATAGTTACCTGGGAATTCCACACAAAATATTTTGGCTTGCACATGTCATCATCACTCGTGAAATTATCAGCTATGTCATGAAGCGGAGCATATGTAGATGCCAAGACAGCCAAGGAGTGATTTACAGTTGTGTTCAGGTTATGGTCTTCTAGCGGGCAGGGAATCTGAAATTTCTTGTATATGACCTAGAACAACAAAAAACAAATAAATATTCATGCTAACACTTACATTATCATCAAACTTTCAAAGCTGTAGTGAAAGGGGGGGGGGGGGAACTACTCAGAAGGAAAGCTATAGCTTTCATTGGCTAGAAAGGGGCATTTTACTACTAGCTGGCTTTTTTTGCAGGTTTATTTAAAAAATTTAAAAAAAACTAATGAATTGAGCTTGGTTTTGACTGTACCTATCGCAAGTAAAACATTGGAGCTGCAGAATGTGCCCGTTTTATTAATTACATAGTCATTTTTAAAAGAAGTGAACTCTTAAAGCTTTGACTTTAATTTGTATTTCTCTGAATGAGAGTTTGAAACAAATTTATACATACCACAATGAGAAAGAAGACCATACACATCAGGGACAAACCACTGGTGTAACCCAAGTATCCTGTAAAAGAGAAAAGGCAAAAGCCAGGGTTACAGACGAAAAGAATTCAGACAAACAAATCTAGAGACAAAGGCTTTTAATTCCGATTAAAACGGCACAAGCAAACCACGAGCCACAATTTACTGGCGATCAGATTTGGCCTAGCTTGTAAATCTGAAGTCCAGAAATCTTGACCTGAAGTGTTGCTCTGCCTTCAAACATACTAGTTTGTTGGGCACGTCCTTCAGTTACTGAAATTCCCACTGGAGTATCTCAAAGTAGTTTCTTTGCACAGAGTAATGTGGTAGAATACACAGGGCATATCCTCTCCATTGCCACACCACATTAAACTACCATTATTATCAAGACATGGACAGAGGGCAATTTACTGTGCAAAACCAATAAAACCTTGGCACATAAAAAATTTATTTGAAAATTAGGAGTGCAACGTATCTTACCCAGGTTCTTCAACAGCGACAGGGGAAGGATGAGTAGTACAGACACCACCACGACGAGGATATCACCATTGAGATACCACTCCCTACAATTACATAAATACCATGTTTACTCAAGTCCTTACATTAATTATCAAAACAGTTTCAATGAAAACTACTGAATTTAAAAATACATTTAATGGGAGATGAAAGCCCAATATTACCATAGTAATTGCAAGTACTTTACGGAGGGGGAAACAAATTGTTTTATACAGCAGCATGAATTCATTAGGTCAGTTTGCTTTCTCTTTCACCAGTGGTATGCCCCCCCAACATGCCTCTTCTGCTCCTGCCTCCTATACAACCAATCCAGATACCTAAAGATTTGTCAGGACTAGTCTCTCACTATGCACAAACATCACCCATATCCAAGACAAACCACAAATCCAACCATTTACTACACTAAAAGACATGCTTCAATACAATCATGTCACATTTAGCTATCAACCACCCACTGTCACCTTGTACTGTGCAATACTCGCTATGCAACACCTTTGAAATTAGACTTGAAATTTGCCTTAAGCCAACTTAACAGTACATAGACCCACAAGAGACCCTCATTTGACAATACTTAACCAAAACCATTTAGTTGACAACAGATTGCCAACTCTTCACACCCTATACGAAACTAGCACACTTAGAACCATTCAGAAACAAGCATTGGCATAGCCAATAGGTCTCACCTTTGGGGCCTTATAAGTGTTTAACCATGCAACAGTTAATGTTGTTGCACCAAGGATATTGTGCGGCATAACTAAATACTTATAAGGTCCCAAAAGCGAGACCTATTGGCTATGCCAATGCTTGTTTTTAATCTCCTCGTTACAAACATATTTTCTCTTACCTATTGGTCGCAACCATATGTTTAAGCGCCTAAATATGATTAGCATATGGGTGATTATGGAACCACGCCACTCATTACTCCCTCAAATGACTACTGTCCCCTAACCTACTCTTTTTACTCCCTCGTTAGCCCGTAACCTCAATTTTTACTCTGCTCAGTCCACTCTGCACGTTTGGAATTGTGGGGACAGGAGCACTGTAAAGGGAGAAGAATTTCTGCTTTGGTCTGCAGGCTCTGGGACAGACTTAAAATCGAAGTTTACTTCAACTTAAACATTGATTATATGAAGGATTAATAAACAAAGTTATATAATGGTCAATAATATGAATCATCAGTGTTACTAGAGCAAAATTAAGGAAGAAAATTCCTAGCTGCGTTGGCCGGGAATCGAACCCAGGTCAACTGCTTGGAAGGGAGCTATGCTCACCACTATACCACCAACGCTTTGCTTGCTGGAAAGCTGTTTCGTAATTTTACATAGACATAAAAATGGGGGAATCTGTGATGTATGTAAATAAAGTCGTTTTGACTGTTTTCACCAATCCGGTCAATGAAACGTTTTAATGGTTTTAGGTCTTAATCTCTGCAAACGAAATTTCCAAGTCCCTTTTTGCTTTCCTCAATTGTAGCTCAGTTCTAGTTTGCTGGCATATCCTGCTTCTATACGGGTGTGTTTTAGTGTGAGGGCTAACGAACCCTTCGGCAGCACAATATGATATGCCATCAAGCCTCATTCTGATGTTAAATCCATATATTACATTAATAAAAAGCAAACAGCAGTGTTTGCTGTCACTGGAAACAAAACATCTGAGTTAATTCACTGGGCTGCCTGCTGCACTTACCCGACTCTCCCTGGGTACTAAACATATACCATGACTCCTAAATTAACGCTTAAAGGTAGAATCGTTATGCTTGCTTTTTTTCCTATATGTACATCACATTTTAGAAAAATAATAATTTACATAAAGTGTGCGTGAACAAAACTACTGTGACCCCGACGTGATTTAAACAAGCAACCTTCTGATCTGGAGTCAGACGCGCTACCATTGCGCCACGAGGTCCTGCGTTATAGATGCTGCCGTGTGGATGAAATGAAGTGCAAGAGCACTGTGTGACTGTTTTAGTGACATTTTTCAAACTGTGCTGGACTAAACAAGACACACATTTGCGGTTCGTTGCATCCAAGATTGAATGTGTGTGCTGTTCCCACTCTCACAAGGACTGCATTCATGGCGTGTTACAGTTCCTCTCATTGCTTCTCTGACCGTCGAGCACTATGATTGGTAGGTAGTTCTTTGCCTGCCATAAGCGGGCTGTGCTTGCGCCCACACTAGCTAGGCTGTCATTGGTGGTTCGGTAGCATCTATATGTAAGTAATGTTTCCGCTCACACCGTTTAGCATATAACAGTATTCAGTGACCCAGTGGGCGCTGCATGTTACCACATCTGCAAAGCGCCTTCTCTCATTGGCATAGCACTGTAGCGCATTTTTGCTCTGGGTTCACCTGTATAGTTGCGTGTTACTTTTTGGTAGCATTTTAATAGTGGAGCATTCTTGCTTAAAACGTTAATTTACTAGGGAATCATGTTGGTGAATGTACAGAGAGAGAGAGAGGGCGACGAATTTCCACATATTAAGCTGGCTTTTGCGACGTAGCCACAATCTTGCGCAATGGTTCTTAACCTTATGACGTCTTCGGACCCCACCCCCCCTATGAATCACTACTGGAAGCCAGTGACCCCTGCCTAAACACCACAACATTAAAGAACGAGTGGTGCGCGCGCTTGCGAGCAGCAGGCGTGACCACACGCTCGTGCACCATGGCCTTTTGCTTGCGGGTAACCACAGGGAAAAGGCCATGACGCACGAGCGTCTGGTCAGCTTTCAAAAGCCCCTTACTTAAAGTCTCGCAGAGCAGCGCTTGCGCGCTACTCGAGGCTCGACCTAAAAAAGACTGATTAGAACAGACACAACACTACATCATACTGGGCTAACAATCCTGTCTAGAAAATAATCTGCATTTGCAAGGCTTTGAAAAACAAACCACCCAGCACAACTAAATCAAGAGATATCGTTTGGCACATTTATCCTTGCATGTAATACAATACAAAGATCGTGAGCAGGATCAAACGGATTTAAACTTTCACATTAACCAACACGAACTACTACTTAACTAGACATTTACCAAATCTCTACCAACCATTTTCAACAAAACATCATAACCACCATACACGACTGGACAGAAATTTCAAAAAAGGCACCGTGGACAATATAAGATACCATGCAACAGTAATTGTAGAAAGAAATCTACAAACGTTGATAACATAAAATCAGGGCCACAGCAAATATGTGATTGTGCAGCTGCGGCGTTTTTTTTTGCATAATTATGGTTTTGCCGCATTTGCCATTTATCCATCTGCAGATTTTAATAAAAATTAATTTGCTTCTACCTCAACTAGTTCAAAAATTACAAAAAAACCAGCGGCATGGTTTGCAGCGCAGCGGAAGGCCATTTGCAATGGTAGACTAGTCACCTTTTTGAAGCTTATTGCTATATCTAGGTGCTAAATTGGTACCTATCAAGTGCAACTTATGCCCAGTGTTCAAAAATGTAAATATGACAAGATTGCGAAATCATACTATCACAAAGTGTTGCATTACGCCGCATAATTTGCCCTTTCTTGCCGTATAATTAAGTCAACCCTGCCACATAATTTGCCCTGCCAATGCCACATAATTCCAGTGGCCTTGCATAATATATCAACTTAATTATACCATAAGTAAAAATACAGCCCAGTGCAAAACAAATGTAAATATATGTTAAAAGAGCACATGCCAACTAACATCTGTAGACCTCTGAACAGTCGTTGGCATAGAAAATAGTAGTGACCAAGGAGTTGCAGCATCTCCAAGCACCATAGTAGGCATTTCTTAGAACTACTCCAAACCCACAAAGTAGCAGAAGGGTCCAGAGATTACCCTACTCCAAGTAGATTCTGAACTGTTCCTAATCCACCAACAGATGGTGTAGCATGGAACGTTGATAAATATGGGCCCAATAGCAAGTTATTTGGACGAATGTACTAACAAAGTCCAACCATTTATTACCACAGTGCAACTTCACCTGTTGTCAAAAAAGAATGCTAGCCTATTCGAGAACAACATCACAACAGAAAACAACGGGAACCACACTCCAGGCTTAGCTGCTTTGATTTCACTGCATTAATTGAATCACTTGTGCTCTATTTTAGCTAAACCCCTTTCTTCATAATAACTTCAATAAAATAAATGGCGGCCTACCTAAAGAAGCACATGCAGATGGCCCGGAGAGTAATGATGTTTATCACTACTGGGGTGGGGAGAATAGCTGCATGAGCCACTCGAGGATTTGCTTCTCGTGGGCCATGGCCCCACCCCTAATACCATATATGACACTGCACAGTTAACGCCCTGAGTACAAGAGAAGAATGGCAGACCACAAAAAGAAACGAGACGCTCACATGAGCATTATTTAGTTTTAAACAACGCTGCCTTTTTAGATATTCAGCTAACCATGGTTTCGACTTGCTACGACAATTTGCACGAAAAGCTGGAATAGTATTTTCCTTTAGCCACTTTGAAAGCGGGCCCAGCCCAATATCACCTTCCAAGCAAGAGCTAAATTCTAGTGATGAGCAGTCAGAGGCCTGCGTGGAAAACATACTTTGTCTGTTTGGTAGAAATGACTGGTGATCTGTAGGTAGGAATGCGAGTAAGATTTTGATCCAAGCCCCGAGGAAGGCTCACGATGCAATCACAGTGAGCAGGCTAGAATTGGTGAGGGCTAACCTACAGATTATCTATCACCTGGCACACCTGCCCGGAATGCAGCTGTGTATCTTTAAATATTTGGTGCTGTGTTAAGAGCTGTTTGGTGCCAAGGACAACACTATTTAACACCAGCAAATTGTGAATGGCCACCTTTGATTCGAAACATGAAACTGAAAAACACAAAAGTCTTGTTCAGTGTGAAGAATTTGGGCCTGTGATGCCTGAGACAGCTAGGACGGTTCTATGTTGAAAGCGGGGTAACTACGTCTTGGGGGTGGATCAAAGAAAAATAGTACATGGGTGCCTGCAGCCGATTTCATTGCATTGCTCACCATTTGTTAGGTCGAGCCTAGACAGCGCATGCGCTGTCGCAAGACCCGTAGTAAACAGAATATGGAGGGTAATTTCTCCTGCCGTTTGCCATTGGTTAACTCTGGCACTGCTCTTCTTATCTGGCTAATTGTTGGCTGGTGATCCGATATGTCACTTCCGTTTTTGTAGGAAGCAGCACCGACCAACTACAGTTTAGTTACGCTGCTCGGCTGTTATCTGTTCATTTAGGGACTACTTCCTTGTTATTTTCGGGCAGCGAGGCACCCTTTACCAATAGCGGCCGCCCGCCAAGCAATTTGCCCCTTTTATCAACATTTATTTTTTGGGGTCAGCACGGCACGCTTCAACAATAGCGTCCGCTTGCCTTTCTTTTTGACAGAGTAGTAGGTATTGGCGGCCGCACGCCTTTGTTTACAAAATGCACCTCGCCCTACTCCAAAGCAATACGGAGAAAGAACTTTTTTTTTTGTTTATCGACTTTTGTAGTAACGGCGGCGCGCCGCACGGTGTGCCGTCATTGTTACAATAGTAAATAAATAGAAAAAAAAGTTGTATGTCTGTTGTATTGCTTTGGAGTGGGGCGGGGCGTATTCTGTAAATAAAGGCATTCGGCCGCCATTGCCTGCTACTCGCCTTTCTTTTAGTCTGAGTAGCAAGCAGGCAATGGCGGTCCCACGCCTAAATAAAAAAAAAATGCTCGCCTCGTCGCACTCCAAAGTAATACAGCGGACAAATAACTTTTTTTAAACTTTAGTAGTAATGGCAGCACGCCGAGCGGCGTGCCGCCATTGTTACAATAGTTAATAAATAGGAAAAAAAAGTTGTTTGTTCGCCGTATTAACTCTGAGTGGGGCGCGGCGCGCATTTTGTAAATAAAGGCATGGGGCCGCCATTGCCTGCTACTCGCCTTTCTGCATATTTTGCTGAAGGTCCCTCGTGAAGTTGACGGAAAATGAGATTACGCCGATGTACACTGGGTAATTGGCTTGTTTGTCACCAAGACAGCTGTAAGATTGGTTCCCTCCCTCTTAGTGTTCCTCTCGGACTTTGCCCACGGTTATGTATCCCCGTGCACTGCTTTATAAAGAATTGTATTACTGACTCCCTCAGATTTTCAATGAATACAGAATGTGTTCAGGTGTGGTCGAGAGAACCTGATTAAAACGAGCCCCCAAAGCCGTACACACTTCGGTCTGTAAAACGGCTTTCTGTGTGTCACATTTGTACTTTAGGTGACCCCATACACCTCTATGGGACAGGATACGTTCCCGATCAAATGTAACTGCAAGATTGTCTAAGAGCCTGCACTTAAAATTTGTTAAAATAAATAAATAAGTGCCAGGGCTCCTGTCAGGAGGCCACAGCAGCCTGCACCACACATTGCCCTGGTCATGCTGCCAATGATAGTAACAACACAACTACGAACCATCACACTCCTACAAGTGTGACAATTCTGACTATTCCAGGCCCCTTTAGCTATAAGAATAGCTTGGGTGGCAGGTAATAGCTATTTTTTAATCTATATTGAATTAATTACCTGTTGTTGTGGCCATCTCAAAATTAGCCAGACAGTGCCACCTTGTGGCAGACTGTCACAAGCAGGTGTTGACAATTAACTGCCGGTGCACCTTTTCTAAAAACATCTGGATTAACCGCTGTATGGAAAATATTTGATTCCCTCAATTGATTCTTGACCTTATCTATTTGATAAACGTTCCGTTTATGCCGTATTTGTCTGTGGGACCCGGTTCTTTGTAGTTTGCATTAGTGAGTTGGCACTGTGAGCTTTGACTGCTACTGGTGCTCAATATTTCATCCCAGGCTTAACCAAATCAAAAAACAAGTTCACTGAGTACAAAGAAGTCACATACCAGTCACCGCAGTTCGTATCCAGAGTTACACAGCCATGTTGTTTCATTGTACACAATTATATCTTTATGTGCTCCTTAAAGGGGATGATTGCTGTTGTCAAATAAACTGCACAATTGGGGGCTGGGTGGCATCTTTTCCAGTCAATCACCTACTTGTATTAAAATCTAACATAGTCAAATACTGCTGCCAACCAATAAAAACAGTAATTATGCAAGATAAATGGTTCTTCAACTCTTTCATAGAATAGACCGAACATGCCTTGGCGTGGTTGTACAATGGTACTCCCTATAATATATATAGGGCCATACACATGTACATTGTAGATCCTAGGCTTTTCTGCTTTGAAAAAAACTATTGACTTCACAGGTTATTTGCCACCTGCTTTAATGGGGAATTACTATGTCCAGTGTCTTGAACTTTGAGAGCTTCTAGCCACTCATTTGTTCATTTGCAATGCAATAGATTTCGCATTACTAATAGTTTAAGCTATTGGCGTTGCATTATCATCAACAACGCCAATAGCGCAAACTTTCAGTAACGCGAGACCTATTGCATTGCAAATGCTTTTTTTTTTTTATGTCGGAGCTTGCTAGAATACCTGCAAAGCCAATAAAACCTCAGCGGACTGACGCACTGCCAGGCTGCTTACACACACAAATAACAATTACAAATACGCATCTCGTCACTGTTGCCTAACAACGGCTATCCACTCTATTCTCTGTTTACTAACCTTATCAGGTTACAACCCAAGTCCTCGCAGGAGAGGGCAAGTCCTATTTCCGCTCACACACAAAAGTTACTCATTTAACTATGGAAAGTCCATTCCCCATCTGAAATGTTTTACCATTCACACTGATAACGGATGCGAGACCAACCCTCAGTAAACGAGCTTTTTTCACAACATCCCCCTGCAAGCGTACAGACCACAACTCTCATGTTTTTATTAACTACTTATCAAACCTTGACGAACACGCTTAGACACATACAAGTTATGGTACTCACCCGCTAGAGTCTTTGATTCCCATTAACTCCTTGATCACCAGCGGCAATTCATATTTCACAATGTAAAGGTAACTTGACATTGCTGTTTAAAAAAAAAAAAAAAACTCATTAAATAAATCAAATATAAAGAAAGTGTAGGATAGACCGATTTACAGACTGAGCTAAACGTTCTTTTGGCCAACTGGAAATATGGCCTCACAATAAAGGGGACTATGGCCAATGAAAATGTAGCCCCATGGTCAACTGAAAATGTAGGGCCATTGACGCGTAAATGTGGTCCGACAGAGCTAGAAAATGCCCTTTGGATCAAACGGGAATGCGTTAAACTGGAATGTGGTTCCTTGACAAACTTGAAATGTGGTACCAGAGGGAAATGGAAAGGCCAAGCAGGGTGCAATGTTCCTTCAAGCCCAACAGAAAATACCTGTGCTGTCAGTATGGCGGGCGTGCATAAACCGTGGCCTCAGTAGAGTGGAAGCAGTCCCGTTCTCGTAAAAATGATGCTCATTGTATACTGGTGTCTTAGAGAAGATGTAACAATTAAACACTCACCACCAATGTTCTGCATTGTGATGGATCCCGAAGCAGCAAGTTTTCCAGGTATGCCAAACGCCTTCAGACCCAGCTGTTCATATAACAATGACCCTAGAAGTATTAAACAAATGGAACATTAAGGTAGAGCCATAAAAAAAACAACCTTTAAAGTAAAACTTTATATGCATACTTAACAAATTAAAAACATACCTCCTTCATTTGCCGTCTTTAAAAGAAGATGAATTGAATACAAAGAAAATATTGCGACGAACACTAAAAGGACCCTAAAAAACAAAAAAGTGAGGAATATTTTGAAAAGACGTGGAAACAAGACAAGAGAACTTAAGCACCAAATTCATCAAGGTACACACAAATGTAAGAGCTTGTCAGGTAAACGACACGAAATACTTAAAGAATTAAGTTATACATATAGGAATTTAATGTGGTCGAGAATGGTTTATATGCTGGCTGTAGATCAAGGCAGCCCAATCCTCTAATCAGGGTTTCCTCCTTAATTATGAACAGTCTCAGGCAAATCACCATAACCGGCCTCGTCTCGGGTTTCCACAGAACAGTATTTCTGTAAGCGTTTAGAAACAGTTTACATCCTGGTGCTGAAAGTTGCATGAAAAAACTGGATGTTTACATTATCATGTGATTCGGTGACACGACAAGTAAGTAGAACTCCACAAGATGCCAGGAGGCGACGGGGATGAGGGGGGGGGGGAGGGGGGGTGGAGGAGAGGAGGGGGGAAAAGGCAGTGTACAATGCAAAGTTGGAATGAAAGTTTGACGTTTGATTTCTCAACACAAAAATAAAACACAGAAATGCTTCCCTTCCGAACTATTTAGGAGAGCAGCAGTGTTTTCCATGGGTGTGGTGGCAACAGTTTTTGCTGCATTTCTACGTGTTCAATGCACCTTGCAAGAAGCAGCTTTGTGTCAAACGGTCCCCTCAGAGCACGTCGTTATTAACAAACACGACACCCAAGAGCTTCCCGGAATAAAGCTTTAATTAAAAATGGCTTCCTGTTAAAGACACAAAGCTCCTCCATCGTGCAGTGACCGCAGTCTCACACACAGCATATTTTATCGCTGCCTACAAGGGGAAGCATTACTGAGACTGTCACAAGGGAGCAGGACGGAAGAAAACTGAACAGGACAAAACGGCTGGTCCCACCTTTACTGCTTCAAATCAATGCCGTTGCTGCTAACAGTAGTGTCAGTGTAAGGGAGAAATAAGGCACGAATCAAGTTGGAAACGCTGCCTCGAAGCAAAATAAACTAATATTCTTGTATTTATAAGTACAAAAAGTGAATATTTTGAAAATAGGCAGGAAGATGTCTGAAATAAAACAACCCTGGCTGCAGACAGAGCCAATACAAGCCAGGACGGTTTGTAAACTTGGACATGTTCTCCTCATATGCTCGACAATGCGCCTTTTCCTGCAATGTGGGAGACACTTCTCAGCACAGGAACCGGGGATGACATTTGTTTGTCATGATGTAATTTAAGTGTCTCAAATGGAGTCAAAATATCGAAGACCTGGCAGTAGCAAGGAGCGAACGGCCTCGTTGACATTCATAAGCTTTTTGAAGCAGTGCTGGATTTGCTCTTTTTAAGTGAAGCAGACATGCGCACTGGTGTACCATTAAATATTCTAGTGACAGTGTCAGGGGTGTCGTCTCACTTAAAGCAACGCACCACTGTAGGCTGTAGGAGGGCTGTAGGCATCGCTGCACCTTCTAGCTGATCTCGCTAGGAAGTACTGGGACTGACAATTAAAAATCAACCAGCCCCGAAAGAGTGTTTAAACTGTTAAATTACAGGTTCTGCCGAAAAGGGGAAAATCCTCTGGTCTAGGTTTGAAACGCTCCTATAAAAAAAAAAAGTGTTGTCTCATTTACTGCTAAGTGTTGCTGCTGTTCTAATATGATCAGCTACTTAAATACAGACATCCCAAGCAGTCGAACACCCCTGCCTCTTGGCACCGGTGTAGACGGTCCACCCACCAAGCCCATTTTATTCCTGGCCATTGCTGCATATTGTTCTCCTGTCTTTGTTATGAAAAAGTCAATCCCCTCAAAAGGTTTCTACCCTACCTCTATGTTTTTAGAAAGTTTGGGCCCACTCCTGCTGGAAATTAACACCAGCGCTTTAATAATTCCTTATTGTACTCATGGCACTTCCGAGCCTCCCTTCTAGCTTTGGCTGTAGGCAGAGCCGGCCTTTGCTACGATGGCGCCCTGGGCAGAAAGACATTTGCCGCCATGGCTGCTGCTTGTGAATAAAATGAGGCATGGGGGGGGGATCACTTGTGTTTACAGGTCAGCTCCTGACTACATCACAGCAGGAGCGGCCCTCTGCACAAAACAACTTGGCACCTTCCCCATCTCACCAGAATCACTCGGCTCTTTCACACTGCAACAAGCGGTTTGTTGGGTCGGTATTAGCGCGACAGCACGGGGGGAGAAGGGCAGATAGATGGGGTGTTGACAAACCATTAAAAGCACCTCAAAGCGAATCGCTGGATCCAGGTGAGTTGGCCGCTTCTGTTTGTATGGCCTTAATGCAAACAGCTCTTGGCTAGGGCTGGAGCAAAATCAGGCCCTGGTTGTAGGCCTGCCCGCGGTACCATCTGGTGCCATAATTGACATATGTACTAAAGCATGCATGCCAGGAAGAACCCCTGCACTTCCAACGCCCAGCAACGGACACTTACATGAAGAGCGCGATCCCCGTGTTGGCCATGGCGTAGGAGAGCGCCAGGATACCGCTGCCCACAATGGCGTTGCTGAGGTTAAACACCGACATTCCAAAGGAAGTGGTGCCCGGTCGCTGCATAAAGAGGAAAAAAACGGTGAGTCACAGTGAGAAGTCAAACGAGAGTTCTAAAAGTTAGAAAATAACACTTCTTTGTGCACTTACATATTCGGTTTCGTACTTCTTTTTCATCATGTTGTTTTCAAGTAAAAAGTTATCATTCTCTTCGTCCATTTCTTCGTACCTACAGCTGAACAGAGCAAGAAAGCAAATGTTTTACCGATAAGAACACTTTGGGTTTACCACTGCTTGTCTTCATTTTCTGGGCCTAACTAACTACCACCCTTTCTGTAGTGATTACGCACTTACTCGTTAATGACAGAAGACCCACCTCTTTGCCCAAGCATGACCCCCCCCCCCCGTTGTTTTGTTCAGCCGTACTTTCTGCATGACAACTAATTGCCCCTAATAAGCAGTCTAGCGCCTAGTTGGAGCCAGCTTCTACTTTCAGATGATATAGTTAACCACAATGTAAGTAAGGCCCGGGGTGAAAGTGGAGTGCGATTTTAGTTTCCCTAGCACAGTGGAGAGCGTTTACAAACAGGCCGAACGCAAGCATTCACGCCCTGAAGAGTTACATTAGCTATAACAAAAATATTTTCTAAGCAAGGAAAAGTTAGGCCCTCACCCACCCTGCATAAGGAATAATGCTGTTTATTAGTTTCTTTTCTGTCAATATCAGCATAATTATCGCTATCTTCAGTACTGTTTTACCATTTTTTAACTGTTTTATCTTCCATCTTATAATTATTGCAAGTTTATTCTTATTGTATTTGGAGCGATGATGAGTATATCTCTCGGGGACGCTATTATGAACACGATTAGTTACTCTTGTTAAACCTTCTAGCCCCTATTACTATTCTAATCGTTTTGAAATTGCATTTTCACAAATTATATATTGGGGCATATCATACATAATCCATAACATTACTAATCGTCTCTTAACCTTTACTGTGACAATTCATGTGGGGATTGCCCTCCTCCTTATCTTTTTAAGATTGCCAGGGAAGAACTGACCTCTTGAGGGCGATCTCGGGGGCATACTGTCCACTGTACTCGTTGTTGGAGCTGTTGCTGCTACATTCGTCCTCGTCCCGGGTGGGCACAGTGCTGAAGCGGCTCATCTCCTCCCGGGGCATGGCTTCGGAGGATGCTCGGGCGCCTTGATGCTGATGTTGCTGTCACTGGTCCACAGCGCCTGCGTAGAGCGGGGGAAGACATGGTGACGTCGGGTACTGCAGTGGATTCGCGCAGCGAGCACGTGAGTCAGCCCCCCCCCCCTGCTGCCCCGCCTCTTCCACAGCAGGCTGGCGAGTGGAAAATTACCAAGCGGAAAAGTACCAGACAGTGAGCCGCACTGCGCGTGCGCCTAAGCGCCCACACCTCCCCTCGGTGCGACCAACAATAACTGGAAATGTGTCAGCGCTGTCCAGGAGACCTCTAGCGGGAATTAAATTTTTTTACATACAGACACTGCCTTCCAAATATTACATTTAAAAACAGAATGAAGAATTGGAGAGCATTCTGTAAACCTTTGTATCTCTGTCCGGAAAGCTAATGGGCAGACAACCATTCAAAATTTCCGGATATAGTCTTCGCTTACAACCAGATAGGCGCAGACTGACAACTCGTGTAAGGTAATTTAACGTTATACAAAATGAATGTAAATTCTACTAAAAATAAGCAATTCAGTCTTCCGATAGGCCGTATCTAGAACGCCACTCGTTTCTTTCAATGCAGTATATTAAGCCTTTCATCGACCAATAAAACTCGATGGGGGAAGAAACCTGAAGGCCTCTACTAAAATAATTGAAAACAAAGGGACATGAAAACGATTACAACATTGTGAAATCACCCCTTAAATGTAAATAGATAAGCGCTACCACAAAATGAAATATTTACAGTTTACAAGGGGCGCCCTTGCAGTACTGTTCATTTATATCGAAGCAATTGCAACATGAGGCCCGCGCCATGTTCTAAGTGTTGGCTTTTATTAATATGCGGGCATCAGCCACCCTGTCTGATATATCTGGGCACACGACGTGGCTGCAAGGAGCCAACGGCTGGCTGCCCGACTGCCGGTAGCGGGCCACTCCCTCATCCGCCGCTTCAGGCAGCTTCCGAGGAAGCGTCTGATGCAATTCTGCTGCGCATTGAGGCATCTCCCCCGCGCCTCCTCCTCCCGCACCTTTGCCGGCTCAAGTTAGCTAGCCAAGCGGGCCAAAGGGCACAGGGTGGGGGAAAGACCCGAGGGCGCTGCGCGAGGGTGGTCCATGCAGAGGGATATTGGGTGCCGCCACAGGGCAAGGTTATGCACAGGTGACGGAGTAGACGGCTGTGGACAGCGAGACATAGGAACAGTCTATACAGCCGCAAGGGATCATCGGGCGCAGAGAGCATCAGACACAAGGGCGGAGGCGTCCGCGCTACACAGGTGCCCAACTAATGGATAGCCCACCAAAGCAGCGGGTAAAAGGTCTCCTCGAGTTTTTATTGCACCCAATCAATAGAAAATTCCACATTCCAGTATCCAGCCAACCGCATAAATCATTCATACACCTCTTTTGCTTAACACGTATACCAACATATAAAAATAGATTCCAACAACCACATGCTCAACGTCTGACTCACCTCAGTTTCTTATGACCGCAATTTATCTTTTCAAATCCGTAGGAGTATTCGGTGTAGTTGTATATAAATAGATAACAGCAGCGACTGCTAAAAAAATAAGTTAAGCGTACCGTAACGACGATAAAATAATACACACCAACGAAGAATAAGAATTAAAATAAATAAAACTAACACCGATATTAAAAAAGAGGTAAATAAAAAAAAGGGAGATTCCCGCCGGTTTAAATGCAGGAAAGCGCTCAGTACTAGCATAAGATCTCGCCCTTCTGCCGGCCGCTGTCGAACAACCGCAAGCCGGGGCTGTCCTTTCACTAAAAGGGAAAGGGGGCGGGTAGGTGGCGGAGTACGTCAGAGAAAAGGTAGGGCCGAGCCAGCATGTTGCGTCAGTCTACTCCATTGACAACAATAATAAGAGAAGGCATCGTGCTCGAGACTGTTTCTTACGCCTTCCCCTTTGTATATCAACAGAGCACACCCCTCCCCTCAGAGGCATCATGACTCCTCCTCCTGCTTAAACGGCGGTCAGCAATTGGCTGGCTGCTTCTTCAACCAGATTTTCTAGCATTCCCGCCCATCTCGCACAAAAAGTTCAAGGCTATCCCTGGCATCAAGGGAGCCTCAGGCTGGGAGGGCGGACACGTGACAAGTTAAAAAATGCAGTCGCGAATGATTTGCCTTTTTTTCTGACAGAAGTTCTTAATTTCACTGCAAGAATGTGAATCAGGTTACGCCTACCTCTTGAATGTTACTTTGCGCGCTGTTACAAAGATTATCTTCCTTGATTTCTGACCTACACAAAGCATGTTTCGATGCTGAATTCAAATACGTCTCCCATGCAGCTTAACAGCTTCCCTAATGATGCATTTAACCACAGGATTTCCCGAACAGCATGCCAATGATTTACAATCTATCTCAAGTGCCAGTTCTATTTTTTCCCAGTCCCACCTCACAAGAGGCTATTCTAATCTACAGCAATGTACAGTTTCTGTTTTGAACCATATATGACAAGTTCATGCATCAGTGATTGTGAGCACAGCAAGGTGGTTCACAGAGCCCCAAAGAACACTCTAAGAAGAAACAGCCGAACAATACCAGAGGTTTAGTGAAGAAATGCTGACGACCCGGTCAGACGAAGCACACCTACTGAATGAACCCAAATCCTTAAGATTAAAGGTTACAGCTGTCGAAACGCACCCAAGGAAACGGCAGACGAACCATGCTTCATTGACTTAAAGTTAAGTAGTTACATTCAAGGAGATCGACGACATGCAGTGGAGCTGAGCAGGGCACAAGTCCTAAAAAAAGAAGTGGGGGGACTAACCTAGTTAATCAGTATGCAAGTGGCATCACAGCACATGACATCACGGCGTGTGACATCGCGGCGCATGAGGCGCGTGACATCACAGCGCGTGACATCACAGGAAGTGGCATCACAAGAAGTGACATCAGATCTTAAGTCCTCACATATATGTTTAGCAGGTGTATCATGAGTACATTTGAGAACATTTCGAGTATACTTGCAAACCCTACTGATTCAGGCAGAAGATTCACACTTTTATACGCTACACATAAAACAATGTTGCCTTTTGTCAGCGTATAGCTTCCTCTAGCCATAGTGCTTTAAAAGAAAAAAATAGTGATATTTAAATTATTACACTGCATCCTCAGGGGTAGTAAGCGCTATATAAATGCTATTTATTTTGTGCAAATACTGGGAAAGATCACCACATCTGACATTCTTACAGTGCATGCATATCTCCTAAACAGAGCCTGAACAAAGTGAAAAACTGCCTCTCTTAAGTATGTGAGAAGTGCTAACAAGATGTGAGCCTTTGTTTTCCCTCTGCTGCATTTGCTTCTAGGTGTGAGGCTCCTGACTGCTGCCAGCCAGGAGACTCGAACAAAAGGAGGCCTGATGACCCCCAGATTCGGCCTTTGTTATGGGCCCAGCAGGGGTCAGAAATAAGAGAGCCCCATCCCGTCTCTGCCTGCACGTTGTTGCGGATCGAAAGCAGATAACAACGTGCAGGCGCTGCTGAAAGTGTCCTGGTGTTTGGAAATTACATCGGGCCAAATTCAGCATCTTTTTCAGTGGGGCCCAACTTTTTGGCAGCGTGGACGGCGTCCACCCTGTGAAAAAAGTGGGTGGACACCGTCCACCCGCGTGTACCCCCGACTTGTGCCCTGGAGCTGAGGCTCCCTTAACCCCTTCGATGTCATGCTGCGCGGTCGGCGTGTGCGCATGACGAGCTGAGCTCGTCACGACCACGCCCGCGATCGGAATGTCCAGCACCTGGGTGGATTTCCGATCGCGGCGAAGGTGTTAACTGTCCTCACACTTCGCCCGCCTCTTCACCCCCAACGTTTGATGAGCAATAAAACGTTACAGAGTGATGTGGCATACGCCTTGAAAACAGAGTACACCTCGACACACACACCCTTTGAGACCACAAAACAAGCATTTGCAATGCAATAGGTCTCGCATTTACGAGAGTTTGAGCTATTTGCATTGTAAATGACAATGCCTTTTATTTATGTGTTGTTTTTAAAAAAGATAAATAAGAGGCATTGCCATTTACAATGCCAACCGCTTAAACTCGCAAATGCAAGACCTATTGCATTGCAAATGTGTTCCTGCTATAAAAAATTTAAAAAGCGTTAGGAGAGAGCCTGTCAAGCTATTTGAGAAAATAGTGCTCAGAGGCTGTTAATTAAAGCCTACCGAGTAACAACACTCGAAATGGGGGTGTTGCCATGGGAGGTTACAAAATTAGACAAGGCGGTACTAAGGAGGGACTACTAAGCCTTTTGACCAATGAACAGCCACAGTTTACAGTGGACAATGACACAAGCCAATGATAAATATGGGCAGAGAGTGGGTGGGGCTTCAAGTCCCTACCTGAACACAACAGGCATCGCATAGCAGTGCATGTGCTTCACAGGCTCTACCTAAAAAGCAGGAAATGATAGAGGCAGTGGTTTATGGTATAGGTAGTCCTACCATTATGTTGATGTGGTCTGCATTCATGGCTGGGTCTCTGGTGTTTTTCACTGTTGGGTACATTTGAATTTGACTCTGCATTGGGTTCTTCTCCATTCCGTTGCCTTAAAGGTGCATTTTGTGGAATACAGTCATCGCTGTGGTGTGGAATGGCTCAGCTTTCTCACAGCTCATCTATTTAAGTGTTCCAGCCTTTCTGTTTGTACTCCAACACCTGAGGTACATCCCACCTCCCTTCACCATCCAGAGCCATCCATGACCCATGACATGGCTTGTTTTAGGTGGTTCATATTTGTTTAGCCCATGTCTCTGTAATTCTTGTAGTTTGACTCTGACCATATCCCTTTTTTAAATTGTCATTTTGTTTCTTTCCGGTCATAGTAGGATTTCTCATTTGTTTCATATGTCTATTTTTTCCAGTATTGATGTTGTTTCACTCATGTTCTTTTGATCACAGTCTCTTTCCACTATGGTGTTAACCTGTGGCTTATGTCTCCTCATGAGTTTGAATTGAGAGGAGCTGTTAGTGTCATTGATTGTAGTGCAATGTGCCTGTAACATGCCATTGACAAATTTTCATATGTTCATGTTACTTACAATGGCCATTGTTAGACCTGTCAGCCCTAGGGTGGTCTTGCCCTGTTTTTTTCCCTTTTGCGCCTCATTTTTGCCACCGTATTTTTACTGGACCTAGGTCTCCGGGCGCCTTACCACTGCTAGCCAGTGCTGAGGTGCAGGTGCTCTCTCACTCAAGATGGCTGCCACAGGCCCCTGCTACTGCAGAGGGGCCTTGCACACATACACACTAGTAGCCAGGGTCAGGCTGGGACATAGGGATACAGTATCCATTCCGTCCCCGCCTCTGGGCCACATAGCCAGACATATGGAAGGTTCCAGAACCTTCCGGGCTGTGGGAGGAGTTATGTTTTGCCGCCTTTAGGAGGGTCACCTGACCTAGGGGTATAAGAGGTTTGGAGGAAATCTTTTAGTCAGTTGGGGCACCACTGATCCTGGGAGAACCTCTGCCGGAGTACAGGCTTGTAGGGCCTAGGGGAGACCTACACTACTGCTGCTGACAAGGCTTAGGCACTGCTGCAGTAAGTTAGCTGAGGAATGCCCACCACCCACTGACCTTGCCCAGCGTGAGGGGACCCAGGGAACCACCTTCAGCGTGCTGGGAAGTATCATCCAGCACTCCCAGAACCACCAACTCATTCCCCCCCTTCCTAAGAAGAAACCCCCAAGAAGCAACCAACCAAGAACAGCCGGAAGAAACCTTAATTTGTGAGGACTGACCAACCAGCAAGGCCAGAAGCCTGAACTGCCAAACTGGGGATCACCAGGTAAAGCGCCGTGCCCTGAAGCGCTAGACCTTCACCCCCTATCTAATCCTGCCTGCTGCTGGGCTGTCCCCAAGAACCCTTTCCAGTCAGCCCTGCCAACCGGCTGCCAGCGCGCCCGCGCTATGCCTCCATGAAGGAGAAATTGCCCCCCCCAAGCCACTGACCTTGTGGCTGGAACCTGCCGTCGCGGCCGCCGCCGCGATGTGGAGGAACTGCTGGAGGCGAGCGAGGCCCTCTCTGAGGTCGTGGTGGTGAGGTGCGCCGTCCGCGCCCTCACCGAAGCCTAAAGATTAGCCCCAAGAGGTCACCGCCGGGCCCGGAGCCCCACCGACGAAGTCGTGGCCCAAAAAGATCACCGCCGCGGCCCAGGGGCCCGTGTGAAGAAACTGCGGCCTAGCGGGAAGAACGAGGCCTCCAGGCCCCGCCGACGCAGTTGCCAGGAGACCGGGGACGCCGATTGCGTCATCGGCCGCGTCCCCGGGAAGGCCGCGCAACGATTGGGCGCCGGCTCTCGCCACGCCCCCAGCGCCGACGGAGGCCGGAGAAGAGCTCCGAAGCAGCAGAGGGAGACGGGAAGCCGGCCGGAGAGGACTGCCGGCTCCCGCTCCCCTCCCCGCAATCTCCCCATCTGAACACGGGGGCCGGAGGAGAGCGATACCGGCCCCCCCAACGACCCGCAATTCCGTCCGGAAGGCCGAGGAACCCAGGCCGGGCCCTGCCCTGCAGAACATGGGCCGGCCCGGGAGACAGTCAGTCGCGTCGAAGAGCGACCAACGGACCCACCACAGGTGAGCCCAGGAGGCCCCTAGGGCCCACAGAGACGCCACTGGGGGCCGGGGGCCAGCATTAACCTGTGAAGAGAAGAGGAAACGCCATTAACCATTTACACGAGGCGAGGCCCCGGAGAGGAGTGGGCCTAGCCTGATTTAACCCCTAAGCAACCCCTGAGGACACAGAAGTCCACCTTGACAGGAAGCCCCAGAGAATTGGACATGTTGAGGGGTTCCCTACAGCTATTCACTAGCCTCATTGTTGACGCCTGCTTTAATTACTGTCTAGGCCTGATGCATATGCTTCTACTTGCAAAGTCTTTGCCTAGTGTGAAGGTGCTTAATTGAATTGAGCTGAAGTGTACACCGCCAAGAGTTGAAGTGTTTTATGTTGCAGGTGTACCGGAGTTGCGACGCCCACTGTACTGAATGTGGGTGCGCCTAGATTAATGCAGGCCCTGTTTGAAATGTAACGTGAAATGCCCTTTATAGGTAATTGAATATTCATGAGGTGAACTGCATGTTTTAGGCCCATGTTTGATTATTGCGCCCTGTGATCATTATTGGTGCTACGTTTAGGAGATGATTCCTGCGGCCTTTTAGTGGCCTACAACGTTGATGAGCTATGATGCTTTAATGAAAGTACGCACCAGTTGAGTAATGCAATGATTTTAAATATTGACCTGAATTAATCTGCCTCATCTGATGCTGCATTGATTTATATAAAGGATCTTGTTTTTAAATACACAAGCCTGGTGTGGTGTCACGTTATTGCGTCCGCATTCCTGAGTCAAAGTAAGAGTGTGCTGCACAACTGCCTTACACATTGCCTTCGGGTGCTTTCCCGCCTCGCGCCATGCTACCGTGCCGGACTCGGTAACCCCGTTTCCAACATTGGTGTTCAGCGGTGGGATAAGGACTGGTGTTTGTGCAGCACCCTACAGTGACTCAGTGTGCGCCGCAATTGGACACCTATTGAAATGCAAGCGCTAAGAATTCTTTTGTGATTGCCTGATTGTGTACATTCCTGTGTTAGACCTGCTACCTACAGTCTAGAACCCTTTCCCTAAATTGTCTGGGGCCCCACCTAGCAGGATGGAGTTTGAGTTGGCCAACCTAGAAAGGTATACGGTGACACAGCTCAAGGAATTCTGTCAGGCGAGGCGCCAGGAAGGAGGTGCTTCAGAAAGCTTTGAGGGCATGGGTAATGGCCCACCCGGGGGGAAGAGGGGACGAGGAGCAGAGGGAGGCAGACAACCCAGGAGAACTGGACCTACTGCACATTGACGTTAGCGAGAATGTGTTGCCAGGAAGACGTTCCAGGGCAGGCAGTAGTGCGTCAGGGGGAGTTTGTCTGCAGAGGAATTTGAAGACAGGAGGGAGGAGAGGCAATTGAGGTTAGAACTTGCTAGGATGGACAGGGAAGGAGAACAGGCAAGGCTAGCCATGGAAGAAAGGAAGCTTGCGCATGAGCTTAGCCTGAAGGAACTAGAGCTCCGAGCCTTGCAGATGGAGATGCAGGGCAATTTGAATGGTGGCAGCGTACCTGCTGGGGTTACACAGGAGCCCAAGTTTTATCTACCTAGAGAGGTGATAGCCAGTTTTAGTGTGGGAGATGACATCGATAAGTGGTTGGCGGCGTACGAGGTATCGTTGGTGGCCCATAGGGTTCCTGAGAGCTACTGGGGGGGAGGTCTCTACAGGTACATACCTCCACCAGTAAGGGACACACTTTTGACCTTGGATAAGGGGGATCAGACCAACTACCCTATCATGAAGGAGGCCCTGCTTAAGAAGTTTGGCCTCACCCCAGAGAAGTACCGCCAAAAGTTCCGCAACAGCCACAAGCTTCACACACAAAACTGGGTGGATTTTTTTGATGTATGCCCGGAAGGCATTGGAGGGTTGGGTGCGTGGCAGCAACATTGATGATTACAAAGGGCTGTACGACCTGTTCTTGAGAGAGCACCTCCTAGAGAAATGTTTTCCGGAGCTGCTCCAGTACTTGGTGGACCGCAAGCTGACCAATCCGAGGGAGCTTGCAGAGGAGGCAGACACGTGGGTCAGCACTCGGGTGTCCCACAAGGGAGCCGGGCGGACCCCCGAAAGGTGGACAGGGGTTCCCCCAGAAGAAAGAGGGGAGATAAAAGGAGGGAGTTCTTTAAAGGCCCCCAAAATAGACCGCCTGGGAGAGGGGTAGGTTCCCCATCCCAATCTGGATTCCAGAAACCCACTTACCCTGTGTGAGAAGTTGGCCTGGTATATGCTGTTCACTAATTAAAGTGGACACCTTGCACCAGGGCAAATCGACTCTTATGGTAGATAGGTTTAAGACAACCTTTTAAGAAAGCTATCCTAGTGGTAGCTGTGGAGAGCAGCCTTCAGGCTAAGTCTCGGAGGAATGTAAAGCAGCTTGTTTTACCATATAATCTCTTGAATCACCAAATGAAAAGACACCACACAGGTATATATATCAAATATATATGTATTTATTTCTAAATACACTCTCTACTAATCTCTTTATGAGATTAGAAGACAAACATATGCACAAATCAACGTTTCACAATAAGTTAAGCACAAAATATGGCTGGGGCCCTAGGGGCGTACCAGACCATATACTAAGTAAGAGACTTAGAAACAACGACTTGCAGGGAGACAAGGCCTAGGGCCTTCAGAAGTGCTGGGGCCTCACAAAACCACCCAAGGCAGGTAAGTAAAGGACCCACGGGGGACGCGTGCAGTGTGGATACACAGGCGCGAATCGCCGTTAACTTCAATGGGGCAAGTCGCGGTTGGAAATAAAGAGTTTTAGGATACTTCGGGAGAACCTACAAGCAAGTCACTTACAGGGTAAGTAGTTCTAGGGCCCACACCCACAGGAGCACCGTAGTGCTGGAGTTACCTCACCCAGGGAAGCCGGGTGCACAGGTGTCCTTTGGTGTCGGGTCGCGGCGTCGTTTTCAATGGCGAACAAAGAAGACTTGCTGCTTGCGGGAGCTGAAGAAGTGTCCGGTGGAATCCAAGCCTGGATTCTGAAGAAGGATGACCTGAAAGCAGAGGGGACAGTGTTCAAAGTCACTTGGCAGTGACCCGGGGCAAGGAAGATGGATGCCCACCGTCGTCGGTCGCTTCAGGTCGGTTGCAGGTGCCTTGACTCTTCAGCCACGTGGTCCAGGAGGCGTCGACGGCGACCAGGAGCTGGATTCGGTGTGTCCCTCGACGTCTGCAGCTGACTGCGGTGTCGGCAACTCGATCGGAGCCAACAAGCCTTGGCAGCCGCAAGTCTCGGTGAGATGAAGAAAAGTCGATGGCGCAGACCAGCAAGGTCTGTGGAACTCACCCAGCGAGGGTAAGTCAGGGCAGGCCTGGAGCAACCAGGGAGCCCTTCGGTTTCTTTAAGAAGTCTTCTGGGGACCCACAAGCCAGCGGGCAAGGGATCGCGAAGACACCTCGGGCGGAATCACTCAACAGGGGCCCACGGTCACTCGGGACGGTGTAGGCCTCTGATCTTCGGAGGGATTCCTGCTGGAGGTCGGGACCACACGTGGTCCAAAGCACAAGTTCGTGAGAACGTTGTGAAGAGGTTGCACTCGACAATAGTGCACGGTACCCAGGGGTCGCGGTTCCTCGTTACTCGCGGGGTCCACTTGCCTCAGCTTCGCTGGGGACTCACGATGGCCTGGGAGAGGTCAGGAAATCCACTTCTTGGGCTGCAGGGACTTCGGACTCCGGCGGGAGCGGCGTAGTTTGCGACCGTCGTTGTCGTTTTTGGTGCCTGCCAAGCAGGGAGTCACTCCTTGACTCCAAGGGAGATTCTTCTGTCTTCCAAAGGTAGTGGAACGTCGAAGGGCCAGGATTCTTCTGTAGAGCGTCGTCCAGGGGTTATCTGCTTTGCAATGGCAAGGTTCCCCCTCTTAAACTAAAAAGAGGGGATGGACTAGCTCTATGACCCCACCTATGGGAGGGTCAAGGGAGAGGGTGGCTACACCCACTTCCCTTTGTCCAGTTTCGTGCCAGAGCAGGGGCAGGTAGCCCCTGAGCTGGTTTGAACTGGCATATGCACAGAGGAGCCTTCTGCTCCCCCAGTGCAGGACTTCAAAGCACTCTAAGAGTGCACCCACCCAGCCCCAATACACTAAACCCTGTCTGGAAGGTGGTTACACCTCCCTGTGACAGGATGCCTATTGTTGGGCTTCCTCCACTGCGAGTTTCGGTCATCAGCAGGAGGGCAGCCCAGTGTCTGTGACTGGTGGCATCCATTTTGTGATGCCAGGGCTCTTTAGGATTCTACCGCGTTTCCACAGCAGGTACATGTCTTATCCCTCTAGAAGGGTGGAATGCTACCCCCGCCGCCAAGATTGGCGGGGGGTAGTATTCCAAGATGTTTGACACCAAACACGACATGTTTTGATGCAGCCATTCCAAAGTTAGCATTTACCGCGAGGATATAATGCACTTAAGAGTATATGGTTTAACCGCATCCACAAACAGCACCAGAGAATGGACTCTGAGAACTGCAGAGGGGCCCTGCTCATGCAGAGGCACCCCCTCACATAGAAGCCAAGCACCCTGCCCTCAGGATTGATAGGGCCTGCCTTAGGGGTGACTGATAGGTTTATATGTGTGTGCAGGAGAGATATAGGAAACCTATATCTCAGTGAGGGGTGCTAGCACCACCTCACCCAGGCTGCAGTAGCAGGCCTGTGGTGTCAGATTTGGACTGCTTCCCAGGGGTGGCATAACATATGCTGCAGCCCCTGGGAGGCCTGTGAAGTACCTATGCCCTTGGCACCTAAGGTACCATATACTAGGGACTCATAAGGCACCACAGTATCCAATCACTAGTGCACCTAGAGTGCACTCCATGTCATTTAGAGAGAGAGCAGATAGACTGGGGCCCTGAATAGCAGGGTCCCAGTCCAACTAAGTCATAAACCAGCAAAACACCATAAAAAAAGTGGGGGCAACCATATAGTCAGATTCCACCTTCCTACATAACCCCCCCAAACGAAAGGAGATAAGGCTAACCTTGACCAGTTGAGCCTATATTGACTAAGTGGCCATATAAGGAAGCACCTGCACTAGCATGGTTGCCCCCTATGTTATGGTCCACTAAGCAATCCCTCGCCCTAAGGGTATGAGAGGGTCTCCACCATGGGGAATCACTACCTCTGGTGTGCTTAGGTAAAGTACAAGGCCGGTGAGGTGTCTGAGTAGGGAAGTGAGGCCCTAGGAATGTTGGCCTCAGCTTCCTCAGATCACTGGTCACCATGTATGCCTGTCTTTCCATGACTGAGTTGCACTTTGCTCTAAGGGTCAACCTTTGGCTGCCTACAGCTGGGGGTTGGGTCCCTTTGGATGGAACACTGGAGGGACATGGCAGGTTTGGAACCTTCTGGTCCCAGGTTTGCCCTTGCCTACCAGAGTCCTTCTGGGGGAGGTCCCTACATAAAGGTATGGGGGATCCCTCAGTGTGTAGAGGAATTTTCACCTGGCTAGGGCTACTAGACTGGGTGCCCCTAATCTGCTGATGGGGGCTTCCTCTGGACAGGGGGCCCGGGGGGTCCACTGACCTCCCTGACCTCTGCAGCCCTGGGCTGACTGAGGCAGGGTAGAGAGGGGCAGGTTACCTGCTCCAGACTGGGTACCACCTTGGAAGGGTCCTCTGCCATCAGGGGTGTGGCCAGGCCAGGCCTGACTACCTCTGTGGCAGTTCCTTCACTAGGGGTAGGGTCAGTTCCCTGAGGAGGCTGACCCTTACCTACTGTCTGGGGGAAGAAGACTTTTCTTCAACCCTTGTGCTCTCTTTCGGGGGAGAGTGGGCCATTCTTTCAGGCTCCATCTCTCCAAATTCTTGGGCTGGGGCTGTGGCCATCACAGCCCCACTAACCTTTGCAGGGACGCCCAACATCCTAAGATGGGTTTGGTGTTCAACTTCAGCCCAGGCTGAAATTTCCAAATCATTGCCCATCAGGCAATCTACAGGTAGGGTTGGGGACACTGCCACTCTCTTTGGGCCTGTGACCCCCTCCCAGCTGAGATTGACTATGGCCA
Organism: Calotriton arnoldi; assembly: GCA_963921515.1. NCBI lineage: Eukaryota > Metazoa > Chordata > Amphibia > Caudata > Salamandridae > Calotriton > Calotriton arnoldi. The sequence goes on along the minus strand of CAWUFW010009912.1, from coordinate 10,724 downwards.
TGGGGTGATCTGTTCTGACACCATCAATGTTGGTCACCTGGTATTTAAACTCAGGTAAAAGCTGGTGAGGGGGACTAGTTTCCCTGCCACCATGGTGACACTAGCCCCTGTGTCCCTAAATGCCACAGCTTTCTGACCATTAATCATTGGCTCCAGTCTGTACCTGCCCAATGCTATGGGACCCATGGTAAAGGTGGCATATCCTACACCACCATCAGAATCTGAGGAGTCTGTTGAGGGGGTCCTGTCTAAACTAGGGCCCACCTCTGTTCCTCTTGCAAAAGCACCTAACTTTTTGGGTGCACTACTCCCAACTGGAGGATTACTACTGGTAGTACCAGGAGGGGTGGTAGTAGTTGTTGGAGGAACATTTTCTTTATTGCCATTCCTGGGACAACTGGGATCAGATTTCCAGTGCCCAGGCTTTTTACAGACATGGCAATAGGGTTTCTTTTCAGGAGAGGAAGGAGTTTGGGACCCACCCCAGAAGAGGAATTTTGGGGCCCTGTAGTGGACTTATCCTTGGATTTATCCCCACCTTTCTCTTGGGACTTGGTAGAATCTTTCTTGTGGTCACCACCCTGATTCTTAGGCCTTACTCTGGTTCTGACCCATTTGTCTGCCTTCTTTCCCAATTCTTGGGGAGAGGTCAGATCAGAGTCCACCAGGTACTGGTGTAAAAGCTGGTTTTGACAATTATTAAGGATCTGTTCTCTCATCATTAGATTATAAAATCCTTTGAAATCAGTAACCCTACTGCCAACCAGCCAACCCTCCAGAGCCTTGGATGCACAATCTACAAAGTCTGTCCAGTCCTGAGTCTGTGCCTTCTGGGTATCTCTGAACTTCAACCTGTACTCTTCAGTGGTTAAGCCAAACCCATCTATCAGTGCACTCTTCAGGACCTCATAATTATCAGCATCCTCTTCTCTAACAGTGAGGAGCTTGTCTCTACCTTTATCTGAAAAGGAGAGCCACAAGATTGCTGCCCACTGCTTTTGGGGGACCTGCTGTACTCTACAGGCCCTCTCCATAGCAGTTATCCACTTGTGGATATCATCCCCACTCTGGTAGGGAGGAACAACCTTGCTCAGGTTCCTATGGTCAGGGACATATTCTCTGCCTCTAGGGACACTGTTGCTGCCACCAGGGGGTTCTAAACCCTCCCTTCTGGAAGCTCTCTGGATCTCCAGGGCTTCTCTATCCAGTGCCAACTGCTTGGTTCTGAGGGCCACTTTGGCTTCCTCATACTGGAGCAGTTTGCACCTTCTCTCAGAGGAGGTCTCTCTTAAGTTAAAGTATGAGCTCCTCTCTTGGACAAATTCTCTGCCAGAGTGATAAGAGTGCTCAGATTCCCTGGAAGGGGATCTGTGCCTCTCATCCACTCTGCCAGTTCTCTTAGGGAGAACTCCTCTGTCCTGTTCAGGCTCCTTGAAGCCTGGCCCTTCAACCACAGAGTCTTGGTCATTCGGATTGTCCTCATCTGACCCAGATACTATGATTGACCCACCCACTGATTCAGACCCCTTAGCTCCTAGAGCCAATCTAAGGTCATCTGCTGTCAGCAGATCTATCAGGTGTAGTGTTGAGGGACTCTGTCCTAGTCTCAGGTGTCTGTCAACACACATGGCTCTCAAGTCAGAGAAAGCCATGTCCTTATACTGAGGCTGAGTGGATCCACTGGGTCCACCCTTTAAGGACATTCTAGTGTTGTGCAGTGTTGTACTACCTACACTAGTTTGTGGCCTACTGATCCTAGCTTGAGCTGTGGAAAGGGTGTGCTATCCCTTGGCACACAGCTCTAAGTTCAGTAGAACTTATTGATACTAAGCTTGACTTTATATGTACCTTGAGTACCTATAATGGTTTTCAGTTAGTAATTCAAATAGAGATTTTCTGGTAAAACAATGGCAAGCTGGAATCCCACACGCTGCCCACCAATGTGAGAAGTTGGCCTGGTATATGCTGTTCACTAATTAAAGTGGACACCTTGCACCAGGGCAAATCGACTCTTATGGTAGATAGGTTTAAGACAACCTTTTAAAGAAAGCTATCCTAGTGGTAGCTGTGGAGAGCAGCCTTCAGGCTAAGTCTCGGAGGAATGTAAAGCAGCTTGTTTTACCATATAATCTCTTGAATCACCAAATGAAAAGACACCACACAGGTATATATATCAAATATATATGTATTTATTTCTAAATAACTCTCTACTAATCTCTTTATGAGATTAGAAGACAAACATATGCACAAATCAACGTTTCACAATAAGTTAAGCACAAAATATGGCTGGGGCCCTAGGGGCGTACCAGACCATATACTAAGTAAGAGACTTAGAAACAACGACTTGCAGGGAGACAAGGCCTAGGGCCTTCAGAAGTGCTGGGGCCTCACAAAACCACCCAAGGCAGGTAAGTAAAGGACCCACGGGGGACGCGTGCAGTGTGGATACACAGGCGCGAATCGCCGTTAACTTCAATGGGGCAAGTCGCGGTTGGAAATAAAGAGTTTTAGGATACTTCGGGAGAACCTACAAGCAAGTCACTTACAGGGTAAGTAGTTCTAGGGCCCACACCCACAGGAGCACCGTAGTGCTGGAGTTACCTCACCCAGGGAAGCCGGGTGCACAGGTGTCCTTTGGTGTCGGGTCGCGGCGTCGTTTTCAATGGCGAACAAAGAAGACTTGCTGCTTGCGGGAGCTGAAGAAGTGTCCGGTGGAATCCAAGCCTGGATTCTGAAGAAGGATGACCTGAAAGCAGAGGGGACAGTGTTCAAAGTCACTTGGCAGTGACCCGGGGCAAGGAAGATGGATGCCCACCGTCGTCGGTCGCTTCAGGTCGGTTGCAGGTGCCTTGACTCTTCAGCCACGTGGTCCAGGAGGCGTCGACGACGACCAGGAGCTGGATTCGGTGTGTCCCTCGACGTCTGCAGCTGACTGCGGTGTCGGCAACTCGATCGGAGCCAACAAGCCTTGGCAGCCGCAAGTCTCGGGGAGATGAAGAAAAGTCGATGGCGCAGACCAGCAAGGTCTGTGGAACTCACCCAGCGAGGGTAAGTCAGGGCAGGCCTGGAGCAACCAGGGAGCCCTTCGGTTTCTTTAAGAAGTCTTCTGGGGACCCACAAGCCAGCGGGCAAGGGATCGCGAAGACACCTCGGGCGGAATCACTCAACAGGGGCCCACGGTCACTCGGGACGGTGTAGGCCTCTGATCTTCGGAGGGATTCCTGCTGGAGGTCGGGACCACACGTGGTCCAAAGCACAAGTTCGTAGAACGTTGTGAAGGGGTTGCACTCGACAATAGTGCACGGTACCCAGGGGTCGCGGTTCCTCGTTACTCGGGGGTCCACTTGCCTCAGCTTCGCTGGGGACTCACGATGGCCTGGGAGAGGTCAGGAAATCCACTTCTTGGGCTGCAGGGACTTCGGACTCCGGCGGGAGCGGCGTAGTTTGCGACCGTCGTTGTCGTTTTTGGTGCCTGCCAAGCAGGGGAGTCACTCCTTGACTCCAAGGGAGATTCTTCTGTCTTCCAAAGGTAGTGGAACGTCGAAGGGCCAGGATTCTTCTGTAGAGCGTCGTCCAGGGGTTATCTGCTTTGCAATGGCAAGGTTCCCCCTCTTAAACTAAAAAGAGGGGATGGACTAGCTCTATGACCCCACCTATGGGAGGGTCAAGGGAGGGGGTGGCTACACCCACTTCCCTTTGTCCAGTTTCGTGCCAGAGCAGGGGCAGGTAGCCCCTGAGCTGGTTTGAACTGGCATATGCACAGAGGAGCCTTCTGCTCCCCCAGTGCAGGACTTCAAAGCACTCTAAGAGTGCACCCACCCAGCCCCAATACACTAAACCCTGTCTGGAAGGTGGTTACACCTCCCTGTGACAGGATGCCTATTGTTGGGCTTCCTCCACTGCGAGTTTCGGTCATCAGCAGGAGGGCAGCCCAGTGTCTGTGACTGGTGGCATCCATTTTGTGATGCCAGGGCTCTTTAGGATTCTACCGCGTTTCCACAGCAGGTACATGTCTTATCCCTCTAGAAGGGTGGAATGCTACCCCCGCCAATCTGGTAGTATTCCAAGATGTTTGACACCAAACACGACATGTTTTGATGCAGCCATTCCAAAGTTAGCATTTACCGCGAGGATATAATGCACTTAAGAGTATATGGTTTAACCGCATCCACAAACAGCACCAGAGAATGGACTCTGAGAACTGCAGAGGGGCCCTGCTCATGCAGAGGCACCCCCTCACATAGAAGCCAAGCACCCTGCCCTCAGGATTGATAGGGCCTGCCTTAGGGGTGACTGATAGGTTTATATGTGTGTGCAGGAGAGATATAGGAAACCTATATCTCAGTGAGGGGTGCTAGCACCACCTCACCCAGGCTGCAGTAGCAGGCCTGTGGTGTCAGATTTAGACTGCTTCCCAGGGGTGGCATAACATATGCTGCAGCCCCTGGGAGGCCTGTGAAGTACCTATGCCCTTGGCACCTAAGGTACCATATACTAGGGACTCATAAGGCACCACAGTATCCAATCACTAGTGCACCTAGAGTGCACTCCATGTCATTTAGAGAGAGAGCAGATAGACTGGGGCCCTGAATAGCAGGGTCCCAGTCCAACTAAGTCATAAACCAGCAAAACACCATAAAAAAAGTGGGGGCAACCATATAGTCAGATTCCACCTTCCTACACCCTGACAGGAGTCAGCAGCCCAGAACTGTCCGGTGCTACGAGTGCGTTGTAATGCGCCTCCCTCAGATACATGGAACGATTGAGATTTCCCTGCTGTCCCTGCTCAAACGTTCCCATTGCTTGTCTTCTAAAGGGGCCTCCAACAGATTATTCCAAAAGTGCTTAAAGCGCGGCGTCTCCTTGGTGCTCGATTCTTGGATAAGAGCATATAAAAAAAAAAGGAGATGCAGCCCCTGGAAGAGACCCCGGACCCCGCATACCTTTCGAGAGGAAGCAACTCCCTGCGTAGCGGCCTGCCGCACCAGGGCTGCTGCTGCACCCAGTGTTTCAGCTGTAGGTAGTGGCATTCTTCTTTGTCAGATATTGCAAACTGTGTCTTGCATTTCTGGAAAGTGAGGAGTTCTCCCTTGTCAAACAAATGCGATATCGTGAGGCATCCCCCCTCCCTCCAGGCCCTCAAAAGTGCCCTTCCTGCAAGGCAGGGGGAAACGCAGCATTAAAGTGTGTATAGGCGTGTAGGGGGGATGGGAAAAGTCGTAGGCTGAGGCTTAGAGGTGAGAGTGTCCCAGGACCTTGAGTGTGGTGGAGGTGGGGAGTGCTTATATACGCATTGGGTGGTCTGTCACACTTTGGTTTCCAGAGGAGGTCCCAGATAGTGCGCCCTGTTATCTGTCTATCTATGTGTAGCCAATTCTTCTCCGAGACCCTCAATGACCACTCCGTGAGTACTCGTATCTGAGCTTGCTCTATAATAAGATTGAAAGTCCGGTAGCGCCAGGCCCCCCTTCCTTGCGTGGTCTAATGAGTAGTTTATGTGGAGGTCTGGCCCTCTTTCCCTGCCAAATGAATTTAGTCAGCATGCTTCGCAGTTCTCTAAATAGTCCTCTCTCCACTGGAATAGGAAGCCCTTGGAAAAGATAAAGTAATCGAGGGAGCACATTCATCTTTACGGCATTAATCCTGCCCAGCCATGTGATGTCAGCCGCACTCCAGTTGCCCAAATCGATCTTTAATTGACGCATGAGAGGAGAGAAGTTGGCCTGATACAAGTCCTGCACTCGTGGGGTAAGCTTAACCACCCAGGTAGGTAATTTCCGAAGCGGTGCACTGGAAAGGCGTCATCCCTTCGATCACCCTCCATTCCTCTGTGGGTATTGTCAGATTCAAGAGAAAGGATTTTGTCAGGTTGACCTTAAAACCCGCCACCTTTCTAAACGCCGCCAGTTCCGATTGAATGGCCGGGAGAGATACTATGGGGCTCCGTCACCGGGAGGGAGCACGTCGTCTGCGAACAGCGAGATCTTATGAGCATCTGTGCCAAAACTCATACCCCTAATCGCCTCGTTGCCCCTGATCCTGTGCCCAGCGATTCGATACTCAAAGCAAAGAGAATGGGGGATAAGGGACAGCCCTGTCTCGTCCCTCGTGTTAGGGTAAAAGGGGAGGACGCCACCCCGTTCACCAGGACCAGGGCTTGAGAGTGATAGTTAGCGCGAATCATTCCAATAAAGGCTTCGCTAAAGCCAAATCGTTGGAGCACCTTAAACAAAAAGGACCATTCCACGCGATCAAAGGCTTTCTCGCGTCTAGCGAGAGAAGCGCTGTGGGAATGTTCTTCTTGCGGGCCTTTTCAATAATATGAATGATACGCCTCAGATTATCGTGTGTTTGTCTCCCCTTAATGAACCCGGATTGGTCCGGATCTATGAGAGCGGGTAGGATATTCTCGAGCCGTGTGGCTAGGATTTTGGAATAGAGTTTGGCATCCAGGTTTAGAAGAGCGATCGGGCGATAGGAAGAGTACTGGGCTGGGTCCTTGCCAGGTTTGGGGATTACCGCCACTATTGCTTCTCCCATCGAGGAGTGACCTTATTTGAGGAAGCGATGACATTAAATAGTGTAGTCAAGAAGGGGACCAGCTCCGGTGCGTATGTGCGATCGAAGTGTGCTGAGAATCCATCTGGGCCGGGAGCTTTCTGGAGTTTAAGGAGATCAATCGCCTTCTGCACTTCTACTGCTGAGATGGGTTGTGAGTAGTCTTCGTCATTGGTGTTCGCCCCTACCCGAGGGAGGTCGCAGTGAGTCCAAGTAGTCCGAGGGGTCGCCTCGACCCAGAGGACTCCGAAGTATAAAGTGCTCTATAGAAATCCTCAAAGGCTCTGGCTTTGCCCTCTTCCTCTCTGTAGGGGAGATGCCTTTTTTCATCCACTATGTGCTTGAATGTATTCCCGCTCCTGTTCCAGCCCTTGGATTGGCGCGCCAATAAAGTACCAACTTTATTCCCACTCTCAGTAGCCCTTGGATTGGAGTCGTAGAATAGATTGTTCAGCTCTGTTAGTGTAAATGGCCTGCAGTTTCCCTTTAAGGGCAGCGGCCTTCCTAAGGGGTCTGAACTGAAGGTTGGGACTGATGTGTCTGTTCCAAGCGGACTTAAGGTCATTTCCCTGGTTGGAGACGTTCCGCACCTTGCTGGGAACGCAGCGTAGTGGCTAGTTCAATGCATTTGCCCCGGATTACAGCCTTAAGGGCATCCCAGACGTAGTGGAGTAAGAAGTGTCCTCAGGAGCATTTGTCTCGAGATACCCTTTTATAGTCTTCCGAAGGTCGTCTCTAAGGAGAGGATCCCTGCAGAGGAAGTGTGGAAAGTACCATCGGGCATGTTTGAGGGCGCGGGTTTGGCCAAGTAATCGTCAGTTCTGTACGGGGGCATGAGTCCGATAAGCAGATTGGGTGGAGCTGAGATTGTAAAAACAGACGGTAATAGGGCTTGGCTCAGAAAAATGCAAAAAATCGATACGGGAGTACGTTCTGTGGGAATGCGAGAAGAGCGAGTAGTCTCTCACTGTGGGATTGGCATCCCTCCATACATCCACCAATCCCAAGCGCTGCAGTTGTGAGCAGCAGTGCCCTGCCAAGCGTCCCCCTGCAAGCCCTATGTGAATGTGATGTGTCTCTGTCCAGGTCACGGACTAGATTGGAAGTCCCCCTAAAAGCACTATATCCCCCGGGCAAAAGTTTCCAGAGTCACTTAAGGAAGGAAGGGGATGAAATCCTGCTGCTCCCGCTGTTGGGTGCATAGAGCACCGCAAATGTGCATGGGCGACCCCTAAGATCCCCACAGACGCATGAGGAACCTCCTCCGTTTCTGTCCGTTTTAGTGTCCTGAGCTTGGAATGGAACCCCTGCATGAAACATCAGTGCCACCCCATTCTGTTTAGCGGAATGTGAGGATCTAAATATGTGGGGATAAGCCTAGTGACGCAGTCTCTGAGCATCCGGTTTTTTAAGATGCGTTTCCCTGACGAGCTATTATGTGAGCAGTATGGTCAAGCATGTACTTCCAGAATCGCTGGCGTTTATTGGGGGAATTCAACCCCCGTGCATTCCAGAGATACCACCCCTAACTGCCATGAGTACCTAAGAAAGGATGTTGCCGTAGTGGTGGGGGCCCCTTCTACTCACCCCTTCTGGATCTCCTACCCCCCTCCTCCCTCCCGAAACCCATGAAAATAATAGCACCATGACATCGAACTAAAAAAATAAAAAACCACAACAAACATATGGAATGAGTGTGTGGGAATCCCCCTCCCTAGAGGGGAAGTCCATAACTAAGAAACACTCTAGGAGCATTACTATTTCCCGTCTCCCCAGCCCTGCCTTAGCAGAAGGAAAAAGAAAAAGGGAAGAAGGCTTTCTCATTGCATGAGGAACTGCTCCCCCCATACCTAGAAGCTGTTAGCAGAGACCTTTATACTGGTCAGTGAGTAGCCCTCATCCCCGTCCCTGCTTATATTTGCCTAATCAGTTCCGTCTTTGCACAGCCCAACCCCCTGAGGGTCTCCCCCTCCGGGAGCTGGAAGTCCCCCCCAGCCTGAGCTCTCACTGACAGTCAGCTCTCACGTGCTCAGCCGTGGCGGGCACCGGGAGTAACCTCGTTCGAGACGTCGGAGCAGCCAATCCACAGCAAAAACGTGGAAGATGCAAGTCTCTCCGCTCCATCCAAGTCTCCAGGACTCTCATCCGACCCACTCCGGAGCGCAAGAGGAGGCGGGTGGAGACCGCCGTCCCTCCCTCCGCACCAGTGGTTGGACGTCTCATGCCTCCCTGTAAAGCTATGCCCTCAGACTGGAGTCTTGGTACTTTTCCTGCCCATTCTGCGCCATTGTCCTCCATGTCGCCTGTCCGGACGGCTGTCCCCCTCCCCTGGTCCGAAGCGGCTTTGGAGAGTTCCAAGCCCAGCAAGGTCGCCGCCTCCCTCTAGCTCCACGCAGTGCGTGACTGTTTGCTTTGCCATAGGAAGGCTATCCCAAAGGGATATGTCCACCGATACCTGACGTTTTTCTCTCGCAGATGTTCGGTGACTGGTCGGAACTGCTGACGGCGTACGAGAGTGGCCTGGGCCACATCTTGATATAGGGTGCACGAGGAGTTTTGGAAGGTAATTGAATCGGAGGCCCTCGCTTTTTGCCCAGGACAAGTTCTTTTATTTTAAATGAACTGAACTTCGCCAAAAAACATCTCGTGGGCGGCAGATTCTCCCCAGGTAGGCGCGGACCCACTCTGTGCACTCTCTCCAGTCGGACCTCTGGGCCATCACCTCCAAGAGCAGAGGAAAAAAAAGACCCACCATGAACGCCTCCAAGTCTGGCCCCTCGCAGTCTTCCTCCAGGCCTCGGACTCTTATGTTTTCCCGGCGTGAGCTTGATTTTCCAAGTCCCGGCGTTTGAGTTGTGAGTCGCGTAGTTGCCTTTGTAGGTCGGTCGTGGTTTTCCTCCAGAGCTTTAACCTTGTTCCGCTGTCTCCTGTTGCTGCGCTCTCCAGATCGAGTGTATGTGATCCCACGGAGTCTACATCTGCCTGGACCGACACTAGTTTCTCGCGAACCTCCACGCGGAAGGTTTCAAAGGAGGCTTCCATGTCCGCCTTAATGTCCGCCCGCAGCTCTGTGCGGAGCTCTTGTTTGAAGTCTCGCAGGGAAGACAAGAGGTCTTCTCGAGTCAGTGCCATGGTCATTCCTCCCTCCGTAGTCCCCTTACCAGCCGCCGTGAAGTAGTTGGAGACCCTATTGTTGAGGTTCCGCTTGGGTGGCATAGGGGGCCCCCGCCCGGCCAGCCGTCGGCCGCCTCTCGCGTATTTGGAATCTGCGCTGCTCCGGTGGTCACGCTCAGGTACCTCCTCGACCACTTCTCTGTTCACGACTTCCCCTTAGTCCGCAGGTTTATGAGAGGTTGTCACTCATTCGCCTCTGTAGCAGCCTCTAGTCGCTTCCTACCCTCGCCTCCAGATCTCTCGCAGTGAGCATAAAACTGCAAGACAGGGCCTCCTGGCAGCCATGTTAGGGTCAGGCGCTCCTCATCCAGATAGCCTCTGCGCGGATCAAAGGCCCCCTCCTGTATCTACCTGTGCTGTGGGTTCATCCTGAGGGAGGGGGTCACAGCTCTGCCATAGGGACCCCTGGGACCACTTCAGCACCCCAAGGGGTGACCACCTCTGGTGAATCGGTCCCGTCGTCTCCAGCCCCGTTTAGCGTGACTCTATTAATTGGGGCAGGTCATCGCCGTCATGCTCGCGGTGAGCCCTCTCCTCCGAACCCCCGAGGGCGGCCGCCTGCGCGCTGCTCATTGCGGCTGTCCGCCATCTCACGGAGCTCCGTGTCAGGCCCAAGGCGATCTCGCCTATCTCCGGAAGTGATCGCGGGGTCAAGCGGTGCGTCCGCGCTCCCCTGCGGGCGCCGCCGGCAGGGCTCACCCGAGGGTATCCTCTGCTGTGCACTGCGGGTTTCCTTCAGCTCTGCGCGTCGGCCTTTTGAGCCCGGACCTCCGCCATTTGCTTTCGGCGCTGCTGCACCGTTTGTTGCTCCTCTGGACTCGCCTGGGCTCTCACCAAGCCTCCCAAACCCCGTATTCCGGGTCGCGTCGGTCTGCGCTGCTACGGCATCCAGGAGCAGTGTTTGCCAAGCCGGTGCAATGCCTTCATGCCTCACATTCGGCAGGGCCTGGGACGGAGCCGATCGGGATCACGTCCGATCGGCCATGTTGGTT